>OU343225.1:264117746-264253174 GCA_910596185.1 Chrysanthemum makinoi | reverse complement strand
ACTACATAACAACATATGGGCTAACACTCCACCGCAGTCGAAGTGAGAGAACACCGGACACTGAGACTGGAGCGAAACTCTTCAAATAGAGCAGATGGAAATCCTTTGGTGAAGATATCGGCATACTGGTAGCGAGAAGGAACGTGGAGCACCTGAACCTGACAAGTGGCAACCAAGTCACGTACAAAGTGAATATATATTTCAATGTGCTTCGTACGTTGGTGTTGAACTAGATTACAAAATAAGTAGACTGCACTGACATGATCACAATAGACAAGCGTAGCAGAAGATAATGGAGTGTGCAATTCACGAAGTAAGTTTCTAAGCCAACAAGTCTCGGCAACAACATTTGTGACACCACGGTACTCGGCCTCAGCACTGGAACGAGAAAGCGTAGGCTGGCCCTTAGAGGACCAAGAGAGTAAGCTGTTGCCGAGAAAAACACAATAACCAGATGTGGATCTCCAAGTAGTAGGGCAACCAGCCCAATCAGCATCAGAATAGGCCACTAACTCTGTAATAGATGATAAGAATAATTGTAGACCATAATCCGGAGTGCCCTGAATATATCGCAAGATCCTTTTGAGAGCAGAGAAATGAGGCTCCCGAGGGTCGTGCATATGAAGACAAACTTTTGGGTTCAGTAAATACCCAACCCCCTTAATCTAGGATTTGAATAGAAAATAGCCCAAGTGTCTAGTCCGTTAAACACTTACAGGTCACTGAGTGCATAGTCTCTCAGTGAGCCATCTTCAGGATACTCAGTATGAGGCAACAAGATAGTCTCTCCACTCAGCAAGGCGGAACTTAAAGGGTGAAGACTGAGTCAAGAAGAAGATGGTGGATTCAGTGAGCGATGACAATAACTCACTGAATCCCTAAGACTCCTATCCAACTCTTACAATCAAGACAAACTGAAATAGAAGAGAAGGATGTAAAGATGAAGAATGAGCGGGACAAGGCGGGATAAGTTTGAATCAGATAAGATGAAGTCGTTATCAACCAAAGTCAACTTTCCCTGAATGGCAAAAGATCGGGCTCAGTGTCATCACTGACCTTAGGAAAGTAGTCTTGTCTCTTACCTAGAATAGCCTTTGTAAACAGAGACAAAATGCATCAGCATTTTGTCTTCATAGATGTCGGCTTGTCACTTAGGAAGAGTTAAAACTCATACATGTATAAATAGCATAGGAGATGGAGTGAAAAGGTTAAGCTTGTGAATTGTAAAAACACACATACACGCAAGCCATCTTTTCACTCCTCCAAATACAACTTAATCCCTGAGATAGCTCAGTGGGTTCTAAGAGTTGTGCTCGGACTTAGCCTGAGCTTAGAGAGGAGTCACCAAACTTTGTTATTTCAATCCCAAGTACTGTTCCGCAAGTACTTGGGTAACGTATTCTTTTTGATTGATTTCTAATAAAGAATAGGATGTTGAAAATTACTTTGTGTGTTTTACTTATGTTAATTTCAGTCATTGTTCACTATTAACTTGTTTTATATTCTTAAACTGTTTTAAACGATAGTGAACGGGGAACAACAAGTGGTATCAGAGAAAGGCTAATTATAAAACATTTTTAGGCCGCTCTAAAAGTTTTTAAATTAGGATCCTAAATGGGTGAAATTGATGTACCCCAACTAGTCGATAAAAAGGGTGGAGCTTATTCAAATTTGTTGCCCTAGACTTGAAGTTGGCAAATTCAACAAATGGAAAAGCGAATGCTTTGCTATTTGATTGGGATGGAACCTTATTATATCAAGTGTATAAATGAAGGTCCATTTGTCCCAAAGACTGCTGAAGGGTTACCCAAACCTGAAGCTTAGTGAACCAGGATGAAAGGAGAGTGGTCAACCAGGACCAAAGACTCAAAAGTATCATAATATCTTGTCTTCCTGACGATATTATGGAGTCTTTTATAAGTATTATAGCTAAACAAACTGGGATGACCTAGTTCATAGTCATGAAGGACCATCGATACCAAGGAAAAGCAGGATAATGGACACTGAAACTTGAGTATAACACCTTTAGGGCTAAGGACTCAGAAACTCTCTCTCAAACTTACACCTGGTACAAAACTCTTTTAAATGAACTGTCAAATGATGGTGTTAAGTTGTCCAAACATGAAATCAATGTTGGTTTTGTCAACAGTCTCCCTGAGAAGTTGGTTGAATTTTTCTCAAGGACTTAGGAATGCTAATCATATCCAGAATCTTGAGCTTCCCGAAATTTATGGGAAATTTGTCTATGAGGAAAACCTCATCAACAGACGATACCCTGACTTAATAAAGTCTCAGGAAGTCAAGAAGTCCACGACCACCACCTCATCACCAATATCAAGCTGCTTTTATTCTAACAATGTTGTTCAAGATTTTCGTGAAAATTACGATGATGAGCCCGATGAGAGATCAAGTGAGGAGTACCTAAATGACTGAACACCGAATTTCGGAAAGGGCACTCCTTGCTAACTCTCGAAGGTTTATAAAAAGAAACAAAGGTTTTTCAAATGCCAAAGCAAATGAGGACACCGAATGCTTTAAGTGTCACAAAAGAGGTCATTTTGCAAAAGATTGTTTTTCAAAAACAATTTCTGAACTCTCTTATAAACCATCAGGGTCAAATCAGTCCTCAGTCTTTAGCAAATTTCAACCAAAAATCAATCAGTCTCATCAAAACTTTCAAAACAAATATGATCAAAACAAAACTGTTGATTTTGAAGCTAAGTATAAGAAAGTCAAAGCTAAGCTTGCATTGCTCGATGCCACCCCTCAGAAACAACAAAAAGTGTTCAATCGTGTAGGGTAAAACAAAGGCCTTGTTCTTTGAAACCTTTGATGGGATGAAGAGCCGTGTCATCGACGATGAAATGGTACATGTCAAGCACCGATGGCCCTCTCAAAAGAGGACAAGCGGTTGTTGGAAAGAATCATGCCAGGAACGGAGAATGGGTCAATATCACAATGAAGAAGGTAAATATTCTACTTTCTATGGATGATGACTCGATTGGCGTCTTACATGAATTATCTTAATGTTGACCTTAAGTTCGTAGAGGAGCAAAGACTAAATCTTTTTTCAAAATACAACAAGCTAAGTTTTGAATTAAACAAGTGTAGGGATGAACTGCTTCTTTTAAAACAAGCTAAGCTTGAGGTTGTCACTTTGCAAATTCAAAACAATGAACTAGTTAAAAGAAATCAGGCTCTTCAAGACGAACTCAAAAAGGTTCAAGATATTCTTGATAGTTGGACTGCTAAGAATCCCAGGGTCTTTGATGCTGTGGGAGCCCCTAGTAGCAAGAAGAGAGTCTTGGGTGAAGATCATCTTCACGACTCTCTCAACAAAGACCGGGTCCTAAGCCATTTGTGTGCGGTGGTATGATTACCAATATGTTGACTACTCCCAAACCGAGTGATTGGATTGAAAGGGTCAATCCTGAGAGTAAGCTTCCAAATTTTGATTCTGGAAGGATTCTAGAGATGAAAGCCAAGCTCTAAAGAGCATGCTTGGACTGCCTGATGTGCCCAATAGTACTGAACACATCTCTGAGTGCGAAGCGAATCTCAAGCACCGCTTCCACCACTGAAACCTCTTCAGGGTGCTGCACCAAGCTCTGAGCTTGCTCCATTACAATTCAATCCTCACTCACCAAAAGAAAGGTCTGGACTTGGTAGAACCATCCTGAAATGACCAACAAAACCAACTCAACAAGAGTCTACTCCTACTGAGACTTCAACATCCTTTGTTCCCACTAAAGCGACCAAATTCGGCAATGAATGAGCTTGTGAGAAAGCGTGAAAAGATGGAATCCATTGAAAAAGCTCTGATTCAATCAAAGAAACTAAGTCACCTCATCTAGCTCATCAAAGTCAAAATCCACCAACAAACCCAAGCAGAAGTGTGAGCTGTGTCATTACACCAGCCATACCACGACAATGCTATAGAATCCTTTTTGCATGATTTGCAAAAGGATGATCATAACTGTAATACAGACCACCTACAGATGTCGGTCAAGCAAACTACACCAAAGTTGGTCATCGGTATGCTTCATCCTCCAAAACTGCTCCCAAGAATAGAGCAAAACCTTTTCCTCTTTGCCCTCACCGTGGGTTTAATGATCATCATCCGGATGATTGTCTCATGAACAAATGTTGTGATATATGCGGTAATCCAGCTCATGAGACTTCCCAACATGACAGTGTCATTCATGCAAGGAGAGGTACAAAACAACCCAGAGTCACTGAGTCATCCTCGGTCTCCAAATGCAAAACCTGTGGTAGCACAATGCACTCAACCACTGACCATGAGTCAATTACCAAATTCAAAGAGACCTTGAGACCCAAGCCCACTAGTAAGTGGGTCACTAAGAGAAACTAATTTAGTTTACTACTTGTGCAGAGACACGCCAGGGAGCCTATTTGGCATCTAGACAGTGGATGTTTAAGAAGCATGACTGGTGTGAAGGAGTATCTGCACAAGTATATAGAGGAACCAGGACCCAAGGTAGTGTTTGGTGATAACTCATCATGTCCCAGTGAAGGTTATGGTTCAAGAACTGCAATGGAATAGTTTTCTCTAGAATAGCTTATGTCAATGGTCTAAAATACAATCTCATCAGTGTCAGTCAACTATGTGATGCTAAGTACATTGTGCAATTCAATGACAAACAAGGTACCATCTTCAATGCCAACAAGGAAGTTGTGTTGATAGCTCCTAAGAGAGATGATGTTTATGTGTTAGACATGTCAACACTCTCCCAAGATGGAACTTGCCTCTTTGCTAAAGCCACTGAAACTATCAATTGGCTGTGGCACAAGAGACTCTCACACTGAACTTCAAAACCTCAACAACTTGGCAAAACAAAACAAGGTCCTTGGCTTACCATCACTGGTTTTTGCAAAAGACAAACCATGCTTTGCTGTGAAAAGGTAAACACCACAGGCATCATTCAAAACCGGTCAAAATTTATCCATCAAAAGTGCCTTCACCTCACGCACATGGATCTCTTTGGACTGTCAGTCCTAGATCAATCCGGCATGAGAAGTATACACTTGTCATTGTTGATGAGTTCTCAAGATACACTTGGGTATACTTTCTTTCCAAAAAGAGTCAGGCATCTGATACAATAATGTCATTCATCAGGAAGATTGAAAACCGAATGACATTACTATTAAACAAATCGAAGCCGACAATGGTGCGAGTTCGAAATCAAGAGCTTGAGAGTTTCTGTGATGAAAAAGGAATTTCTCAAAATTTCTCATCTCCTTATACCCCTGAACAAAATAGGGTCTCTGAAAGGAAAAACAGAACTCTCATTGAGGCTGCTAGAACCATGCTAAATGGCTCATCCCTCTCAAAGCATTTCGGATGAAGCGTCAAAATTACCTGTTACACTCAAAACAGTTCAATCATTGTCAAAATACATAATAAAACCCCATATGAGATTTTCAAAGGTAGACTTCCTGACATCAACTATTTTCATGTGTTTGGATGTCCTGTGTTCATTCATAACCACAAGGATCATCTAGGCAAGTTTGATGCAAAAGCCGATGATGGATATTTCTTAGGCTACTAGCGATCTCCAAAGCCTTTAGGGGTTTTAACACAAGGAGACAACAAGTTGAGGAAACCTTTCATGTCACCTTTGATGAAAGTGATGAAAGCATCAGGTTCACCAACACCTCGATGAAGGAAATAAGAATTGATGACTCATCAATATATCCTCGATGATTACAACACGAATTCAATTCCTCATATCAAGCCGATGCTTGACATCTCATTTTATGTCTTACCTCACAACCTTCCCCAACCAACTATCAGTGAACTCATTGATAATCAATCGGTCCTCTTGGGATAGGTAATACTTGAACCAAATGTTCAGGAACCTGTGAATCAAGAACCCCAACCTGAACAAGACATCTCAACAGATGTTCTTAATGATTCTGTGGCTCAAGCACCAGAACTCACTCCTGAGTCTCCACTGACCTCCTCAAGCTCAGATCCTAGACCACAAAGTAAGTGGACAAAATCTCAAGACATTGAGCTTGTAAACATTATTGGTGAACCCAGCGAGGGCATGCTCACTAGAAGCATCTTTGCTAAGTTAGCTGCAGCTTCGACCAATGAATGTCTATATGCGATTACCTATCAGAAATAGAACCTAAAAGTGTCCTTTGAGGCTCTAAAGCACCCAAGTTGGGTTCAGGCTATGCAAGAAGAACTGCAACAGTTTGATAAAAACAAGGTCATGACCTTGATCAAATGTCCTCGGGATGTCATTGTCATAGGAATGAAGTGGGTTTTCCGAAACAAAACTGATGAAAATGGCACTGTCATTAAAAACAAAGCCAGACTTGTAGCCAAAGGTTACAATCAACAAGAAGGCATTGACTATGATGAGACATTTGCTCCTGTTGCAAGAATGGAAGCAATCAGAATATTCCTTGCATAGGCAACATACATGAACTTAAGGGTCTACCAAATGGATGTTAAAAGTGCATTCTTAAATGGTGATCTCAAGGCAGATGTATATGTTCAGACCTCCGGTTTTGAGAGTAGTGAATTTCGACTATGTCTGCAAGCTTGACAAAGCCCTTTATGGACTTAAACAAGCTCCCAGGGCATGGTATGAAACTCTCTCAGCCTTCTTGATACAAAACAAGTTTGTCAGAGGAAAGATAGACAACACCTTGTTTGTCTATAGAACACAACAGGATGTGATATTGGTCCAAGTGTATGTTGATGACATCATCTTTGGCTCAACAAACTACAAACTTTGCAAACAGTTTGAAAAACTGATGACAAAGAAGTTCGAAAAGAGCATGATGGGTGAACTCACATACTTCCTTGGACTACAGATCAGGAAAACTGACAAAGGTATATCCATCAGTCAAGAAAAATACACTAGAAATCTCTTAAAGAAATATGAGATATCTGACTGTGCCTCAGTGAAGACACAAATAGTCCCTCCAAACAACCTTGGACCTGATCTCACTAGCAAATCAGCCAATCAAACTCATTTCAGAGGGATTGTAGGCTCACTGATGTATATAACTGCTACTAGACCAGACATACAATTCTCATTCTGTCTAATAGCAAGATATCAGTCCAATCACAAAGAATCCCACCTCACTGGAGCCAAAAGAATTCTCAGGTACCTGAAGGAAACCCCAAACCTTGGACTCTATTATCCAAAGTGCTCAGAGTTTGATCTCAAGGGTTACTTTGATTCTCGATTATCTGGCTGCAACATGGACAGAAAAAGTACCTCAAGGTCCTGTCAATTTCTTGGAGGAAAACTAGTTTGTTGGAGTGCTAAAAAGCAACAGTCAATGGCTATGTCTTCAAATAAGCCGAGTATGTGGGCTGCTGCAGGATGTTGTGCCAATGTTTTATGGATGAAAAGTCAACTCAGTGACTATGACATCCATTACAAAATGGTACCCATCTTCTGTGACAACACTAGTGCAATTGCAATCTCCAACAACCCCGTCCTTCATCAAAGAACCAAACACATTGATATCGGATATCACTTCATCAGGGACCACATTATGAAAGGAGACATAGAACTCCATTTCATCCCTACTGAATATCAACTGGCTGATATCTTCACCAAACCCTTTGATGAACCTACCTTCGAGATGAAAATTTGAATTGGGAATGCTTGACATTGAAAGTCGGCATCGAAAACCAATCTCAAGTTCTCTGAAATGGTTCCTCCTCCTGAATGAAACCCATAATACAACCTCTCACGAATGAGTAAGACTCATTCGGGACCTGACAGTTAATATTGAGCATTAAATGAGTAACTAAATGATCCAAGTATCAGTTACTTAAATGTCCTAGGTTGGTAACTATGTCAATTTAATATAGGAATATATGTCTCTTTGTCTTACTGTCAACCATATCAAGGGTCCCTCACAAACTTACCTAATCCCCACTTGGCATTAATTGCCCCCTCTCTCATGAAATATCTTATTGATATTTTATTTCTGCAAAAGTGCACTTTTACTGTGCACTGCAACCATTCCCTTGAAAAACGGGATTTTACTGCGGGTAATGGAGTGGCGGCATTAAATGTGGAAATTCAAACATTTTCTAAAACCGACTCTAAATACTCCCATTTGTGCAAAAATCACCCCTCTCACCACTCTATAAATACCCTCTTCAAAACCTCATAAACACACACAAAAGATTTCTGCTAACAAAACTCTGTCAAAATCTCTTTTAAAACCCAGAAATCTTTGTGTTCTTCAAAACCTTTTCTGAAAAAACTTCTTTGTAAACATTTACAAAAGTTTTTTCATCACAAACTTGAGAGATCTTAAAACTCTTTGATTGTTCTTGTCCAACTGTTCTTATCAAAACCCTAAATTTTTGAAATGGCAAGTACACATTCTCTCAGTTGCTTCTCAGTGGGTAGGGGATCTTTCAAATATTGAATTTAAAACAAATAATGTCATAGGCAATTTTGAATATCCTCAAACTGTCCGAGCCTATAAGGACATTATGAAATTTTATATAATCCCTGAAAACGGCCTTTGTTTGTCCCTCAATTGTACCAAAACCTCCTAGGGAGTTTTGGGCTACAGCCAAGGCCTTTGACCCGACACCCTCTACTGATGAGAACAACCTTAGACCTCTCAGGGAATATCTCATCAGGTTCAGTCTCAACGGGGGGCAACAATTCACCCTGGATTATAAAACCTTTTGCACCTCCACAGGGTTAGATTACAACAAAGGTGTTTATGTAGCCCATCTTGAACCCTCCACAGTGAAGGATGGGTTAAAACAAATTGTTTTAGATCCAACTTTTTTGGACAAGACCCCAGTCACCAAAAGCTCATTTCCCGTGGCTTGGAGGATCCTCTTCACTTTTGTGATTCAGGTCCTCGGCGGGAACCACTCATCCACTGAACAAGGTAACTCTATTCAGTTGATGATGGCATACTGCTTGATGAATGGGGTCACTGTCGACATAGGGGAGATCATTTACAGTGATCTCATAACCAAGCTATAGAGCAAAACTAGGACGAAATACGTTTCGTATCCTAGGTTTGTCTCTTGTGCTTTGCAAGTGTTACTGGGTACAAACTATCCTCAGGAAGAACAATTTGGTGCTTTACCTAGCATCCTGAGCCACTCAAATTTTCAAAAGGACCCATCCCTTGTCACAAATATTGAATTGACGGCCCATATGGTTGCTTTAACCAACCAGAGGGAATCAGTGTCTCCTAACCCTGCTCCTATAAAGATAAAAGGGGAAGTCTCAGACTGGGACTAAAACCAAACCCAAGCCAAAAAGGCAAAAGAAGCCCCCGACTAAACAGACACCCACCGGTGACCAAGCAACATCCAACCTGGTGACAACGAAGGACACTGATAAATCACAATCAGTGCCCTTGGTCCCAACTACTACTCCCCAAGATCCAAAGGGAAACATACAACCGGGTAGGGGAGCGCCTTCCACAACACCCAAGGATGACATTAGCAAATCACAGCCTTTGTCTGAGGGCACACTGAATGATCCCAAAGACTCAAGGGGAAACAAACAACCCACGATAGGGATACCACTTCACTGACTATGCTAAAGGCACTGGAAAACACCCGCCAGTGTCTCAGGGGTCTCAGGGGGACAAAGACTCGGAGGGACAGAAACAACCCGCCGATATGGAACCCAAAACCAATCGACTCCGAGAAGGCACAGGAAACGCCCACCGTGTCTGAGGGGTCAACGGGGGACAAAGACTCAGAGGTAAATATACCACCCGCTGATATGGAACCCATCACCAACCCCCTGTTAACCGTTGCTGATGTTACTGGGACACTATTTTCTGAAGATGAACTTGCTGACAGTGATGATGAGATTTTATCATTAGGGGAAGAAGTGGACGTTGAGGTTCAAGCTGAACAAGGACCTCAGCATGATCCACAAGAGCATACTGAATCACCATTCAATCCTGACAATGATGACTCATCTTCCTCCACTGATGAGTTCAAAAGATTTGATAATGTTCTTCCACTCACCGAGAGGCAGCTTGTTCAGTGGATCACCAAAGCTTCAAGGAGGTTATACTCTGAGGTCACTGAAACATTGTGGAACAAAACACACGAGGCGAAATTTGGTTCCATTATGCCGATCTAATGGTGAGGTACAAGCCTTTGATGAAAATGTTCATGAGCACAGGGATATAATGTATGACAATCTTCACAAACTGGACGAAAACTTGGCTAAATTTCTCGGCACCTTCAGTGGTGTAGGCACAAAGATAGATGAAATCAGAGAATTTGTCAAAGAAGATCAAGCGCTCAACTCTCAAGTGCTGAAGGCTACTGAGGCTTACTTGAAACAATCTTCCAACCTCGCTAAACTGGTCGAAATGCTCCATTCTGCAAATGTTCAGGGTCTTCAATCTTCATTCCAGTCTCTTCAAGTTACATTGGGCTCTGTGAATACTCAGGTGGCTACTTTGGCTCAAGCATAATTGAGCATTACAACTGGACAATGACAAGCCGAAGGCTACCTGAAAAGATCACAGATGTCAAAATCAGCCCCAATACCAAACCACTCGGCCATGAACGTTACAGAGGGGATGATAAAGACACTTTGAGGTTCATGATCCCCTAAAATTCACCGACTTTGGGATCACTGAACTCGATAAGCTTGGTCCAATTATTGAAAAGAAGAAGAATGCGGTGGTAAGGAGTGATGAAGATGCTCAGTAAAAGATATGAAAAGACCGAGATGAACCAGACACAACTGAGGATTCAGCCACGCCTTAACTGCACCTCAAGGATCTCAACCACAATCATCCATCGACAAAAGGAAGAGAGTTGAGTTCCACTGAGATAAAAGTTCCGGCTTTGAATGCAACAGGAGCCGCTGAAGGTGTTAAGTTTGTAAACTGTTTGGTGATTGAAAAGCCTAAAAGAGGGCTATTTTTCATTGATGAATATGGAAACCCAGCGTTCCAAAGGTGGAGCGATATTGATAAGGATGGAGTGGCAACAATGCTGAGCTACATACCAATGGCTTCTCAAATTCAGTCTCCTGCAAATATCAAGTTTTGTGCTAACTTAAATGCCAAGATAAGAGAGCATCCTGACAGGGAAACACTGATCACAAAGAAAGTCAAGCTTGAAGCACTGGGAATCCATCTAGACTGATCATTTTGATTTATGTTTATGTACTAGTGATAGGAGCCATGTAATCTGATCAATAAAAGATGTATGTTTTTGTTAAATTACTCATTGTTCCTGATTGTATTCATTAGTACATTCAATGTAAGAAGAAGCCATTTGCTCACTTACACTGATCAAACACTTAGGCTATTTGTATATCCAAATAGGGGGAGACTGTTGGGTTCAGTAAATACCCAAACCCTTAATCTAGGATTTGAATAGAAAATAGCCCAAGTGTCTAGTCCGTTAAACACTTACAGGTCACTGAGTGCATAGTATCTCAGTGAGCCATCTTCGAGATACTCAGATTATGAGGCAACAAGATAGTCTCTCCACTCGCAAGGCGGAACTTAAAGGGTGAAGACGAGTCAAGAAGAAGATGGTGGATTCAAGTGGCGATGACAATAACTCACTGAATCCCTAAGACTCCTCTCCAACTCTTACACTGAAGACAAACTGAAATAGAAGACTGAAGGATGTAAAGACTGAAGAATGAGCGGGACAAGGCGGGATAAGTTTGAATCCGATAAGACGAAGTCCTTATCAACCAAAGTCAACTTTCCCTGAATGGCTAAAGATCGGGCTCAGTGTCATCACTGACCTTAGGAAAGTAGTCTTGTCTCTTACCTAGAATAGCCTTTGTAAACAGAGACAAAATGATTCAGTATTTTGTCTTCTGTAAGATGTCATTTGTCACTTAGGAAAGAGTTAAAACTCATACATGTATAAATAGCATAAGAGATGGAGTGAAAAGGTTAAGCTTGTGAATTGTAAAAACACACATACACATAAGCCATCTTTTCACTCCTCCAAATACAACTTAATCCCTGAGATAGCTCAGTGGGTTCTAAGAGTTGTGCTCAGACTTAGCCTGAGCTTAGAGAGGAGTCACCAAACTTTGTTATTTCAATCCCAAGTATTGTTCCGCAAGTAATTGGGTAACGTATTCTTTTTGATTGATTTCTAATAAAGAATATGATGTTGAAAATTACTTTGTGTGTTTTACTTATGTTAATTTCAGTCATTGTTCACTATTAACTTGTTTTATATTCTTAAACTGTTTTAAAAGATAGTGAATGGGGAACAACACAAACCTGCTGAACTGCATTAGAGATATCTGGTCTGGTAAACGTAAGATATTGTAATGAGCCGGCAAGACTCCGATATAGTGTAGGGTCAGAGACCGGATCACCATCATCCCCAAGTTTGGACTCGGTATCAACAGGAGTCCAACAAGGGTTACAAGTAATCACGTGAGCCTGCTCCAAAGCATCTATAGCATATTTCTTCTAAGATAAGAACAATCCTGAAGAATCTCGAGTAACTGAAATGCCTAGAAAATAATTAAGAGGTCCGAGATCGGTCATGGAAAACTCTTGATGCAAAGAGTGGATAATCTGTTGTAACAAGGTCCTAGAGGAAGCAGTGAGTACAATGTCATCAACATATAGTAGTAAGTAAGCCGTAGATGTCCCCTGCCTGTAGATAAAGAGAGATGAGTCACAACGACTATGAGAAAATCTAGTGCGAGTGATGTAAGAGGCAAATCTATGAAACCAAGCTCTGGGAGCCTGTTTGAGCCCGTACAGAGACCGTTGTAATAAACATACATAGTCATGGTGTACTGTATCTCTGAATCCCGGAGGCTGGTGCATATAAACAGTCTTAGATAAGTCACCATGCAAGAAAGAATTCTTGACATCAAGCTGATGAATTAGCCAATCTCGAGAAGCAGCTAGGCTCAAAACAGCCTGAATAGTTACCGGTTTAACCACCAGACTAAATGTCTCATCCACGTCAACCTCATCCACCTGATTACTACCATTCACCACAAGACAAGCCTTGTTGCGACTAAGAGTGCCAATAGCCAAAAACTTGTGACGAAAAAGCCACATGCAGCGGATAATAGTGGTATCGGCAGGGCGAGGCACCAGAGTCCAAGTTCCATTTTTAATAAGTGCAGTGTATTTGTCACGCATAGCATTTTGCCAATTTGGGTCATTGCGAGCTTCACGATATGATTTGGGTAAGGGATAAATTGAAGATACAAGCATGTTGGGACAAATAATAGGATGATTAGTCCCGACACGAAAACGTGTGACCATGGAATGAGTTGATACAGGGTTTGGGTTGTGTGGGGGTTTGGGATTATTGTTGGAGATGTAGTGTAGGGTGGTGTGGGAGTTGGTATGTTGTTTTGAGTGATGGGTGGTGTGTCGTGCTGAATTGGAGTTTGTGTTGGAGTTGTTGGTCAGATGTGAGAGGAGGAACATTAGTTTGGAAAATTGGAGGTGATGGGGTGAAAGTCGGATTTAAATCGGGGGAATCATCTAAGAAGTCATACTGTGGGGCAGAGGTGGATTTAGAGGTGCCATAGGAAAGTCAGTTTCATCAAATGTGACGTGTCGGGAAAGTATAATTTTGTTGGTGTTTAAGTCAAGGCAACGATAGCCACGGTGATTTGAGGCTTGTCCCAAGTAATGGAGGGTGTGGCGCGTGGTTCAAGTTTGTGGTGTGGTTCGATGTGGGGGTAACATAAGCAGCCAAATGTGCGTAAGAGGTTGTAATCTGGATTTTGTCCAAACAATCGGGTATAGGGTATGTCATTGGAAATAGCAGTAGAGGGTAGGATATTTAGTAAGTGGATAACTATATTAAGGGCTTCAACCCAGAAAGTTGGTGGAAGGTTGGCTTGAAATAGCAAGGTCCAAATGAGATTATTTACGGTGTGAACCATTCGTTCAGATTTGCCATTTTGTTGGGATGTTTTTGGGCATGAGAAATGAAACTGAATGCCATTGTCGGCAAAAAATTTATGTAGGGTACGGTTATCAAACTCACCGCCATGATCACACTGAAATGACCTGATCTCACGCTAAAATTGAGTGTGAACATAAGTTCGGAAAAGCACGAATTTAGACAATACATTTGATTTGTTGATTAACGGATAAACCCAAACAAAATGAGAATAATGATCCAAAAACAACACATAATATTTGAAACCTAATAGACTCGGAACTGGTGAAGTCCACACATCCGAGTGAATAATGTCAAAGCAGCCATTAACGACAGTATTAGAACTAGAAAATGGAAGTCTAACGTGTTTGCCAAGTTGACATGCATGGCAAAGCACGGGTGGCTTTTCCTTATTACATGAAATAAAATTATGTGAAACAAGACGACTTAACATTTCGCTTCCTGGATGTCCAATACGTTGATGCCACGTATGTTGACTGACAAGGAGAGCTTGAGGGACAGGAGACGGAGCTATGACTAGATAAAGGTCCCCGGTACTATCACATCGGAGAAGCACCCGACGCGTCATGAAATCCTTAACAGAAAAAACCAAAATGATCAAATTCAACAGTACATTTATTATCGCGAACAAATTGGCGAACAAATATTAAAATTTTGACAATATGAGGGGTAATAAGAACGTTATTTAAGTGGAGTGATCAGGTAGGGGTTGGCAAAATGTTATGCTCCGTATTGATGACGGGAATGGAATGCCCATCACCAACCGAGACGGACGAATACCTACACATATTAAAAATGTTACTAAGACTGTTAGTTGAGGAATTAAGATGTAGACTCGCACCTGTATCCATTTTCCATGAACCGATCGTGGGGTCTTAAAGAGTACCGGTGGTAAACGCATGGGGTAATATTGTCTCGTGTCCGGGGCCTGAGTGATGAACAATAGATGTGATGAAAGGTGCGGTTGGGCTAATTTGGACAGGTTGTGTTAGGGCATAGTGGGATTGGGCCTGTGGTATATTGGGCTGATGTTGGAAAGTTGTGTGGCGGGCCGAGAGTGGTTGATAACCAGGTGGGTTGTTTGGGAGGAGGTTCGTGAGATGTGGGCTGGAAGTTGGGCCGAAACCTGGTGGGGTGCGTGGATTAGTAGTAGGGTTGTGGTAGTGTGAAAAGTGGAGGTTGGGCTGCCAAAAGTACTAGGTAAGGTAGTGGCCTGGTATGATATTCCCAGCCTATTGAAAATACAAATTATGGTATCTTCTGTAACATTTTGGTCTTTGGTTTCAACAGTACGCCCCACATGTTTGGTGTTGGTGTCGTGCACAAACTTGCAACCCGCCCCGTAACGACAATACCCTTTAGCATGGTTGATACATGCTTTGTGTGACTTAACTTACGGATTAGTGGGATTATGTGTGTTACCTTTGTCCGTCAAAAGAATCATTGGAGATGATGAGGACGAGTCCACGGGAAGAGCAAGAGATTTAGATTTTAGCCGCATCTCTTCGGTGATGAGCATGGAACGTGCCGTCTTGAAATCGGGAAACGTGTCGCTATAATGCATATACCCACAAACTTGGTTGTATTGTTCGGGGAGGCCATCTAAAACATAATGAACCACATCCTCATCGCTTACGGGTGAATCAAGACTAGCAAGTGTTGTCATAATTGATTCAACCTTTTGAAAATGCGCCTCTATACTTAAGGCACCAAGTTTAATTGATCGTAATTCTGACTTTAAATCCGAAGTGCATGACCTTTTGTTGTCTTTCACAAGATCACCAAGAAAATCCCAAGCCGCTTGTGCGGATTTTGGTCGCGCATTTACCAACCTTTTTTGTAGTGAATCAGATAAAGTAGAGAAGATCCACGACAAGATGATCTTGTCTAGCTTTTGTTCTTCCGGTGTGCAAGGAGTAGGAGTGCTAGCAGTGACCCCATTCAATGAACCATGAATATACTTAGTGACATCGTAGGTATCACATAATTGTTCAAAGAAAAATTTCCATGAACCATAGTTCCAATCGTCAAACTCAAGCTTGTCGGGAACACGTGTGTGGAGATGATGATGAGTGACAGCCGATAAATTATCCGAGAGAGAAACATGGGGTTGCTCGTTGGATCCAGTCATGATGGATATAAAGGTGTGCGATGTTTGTTAATGAACAGTAAGGGTTTGAAAAATTATGATAGGGTACGGAACACAGACAACTTCAAAACTTGTGACCTTGCACAAGAACGTGATAATAAGAGTATGGATTGCGTGGATTTGTGACTGGACACAAATCACCAATGCTTGAAATAACTTAGAATAGTTAACAGGATCTCGAGAAGAAGAAAAAAAAATGGTTGTTAAGGTTTGTTTGATGGGTGTTCGTATGACCAGAGAAGGGAGCGTGGTGAGTAATTTAGGAATGGATCGTGATTTTAGGGGAGAATTGATTAGCTTGATACCATGTTAGTTGTATAATTGATACACCGAATATGTGTTTTATTGATTCTTGCCTTCTGCCTCCATACAAGTACATGGTACATTCTAGAATTGGGCTAGGCCCGATACATAACTACATAACAACATATGGGCTAACATAAATGACATATTAAAGATTTGGATGCAATTATGAAAGTTAAGAAATGATAGAAAAGATTTATATGCAATTAATAGTTTAAGTTGGATATTTATGCAATTTTCTTTTTTGAAAGTATATATATGTAATTATAAATTTAAGTCTGATATATATGCAATTTTAAGCTTTTAAAATATAAGCTTTGTTTAGTTGACAAAGCTTATAATAATATTTTCAATAAATATGTTTTATAATCTTTTAAAACCAAATGTTTTACTGTATGTTGTTTATATTTATATATATGATCTCAAGTTTTTAGCTTTCACTTCTGCTCCATTTAGCACGGTGTTTAACCCTTTTAAATGTGAATGCATATACTGCTCTTTTGCTACTATGTTGTAGCACATATTAGGCATTTGTTCTTTAAACTAGAAGAGTGTTTTATGTACATGTTGCTAAACTAGTGTTTTATGTACATAGTTTGGTCAACTTTTTGTGTTACAGGGAACCTTCTCGAGCTCGAAAAGAAGAAGGGAAAAAAAAAGTCAAAATGATAACATGATAGTTAACACTTAACATGTAACTTTGATCATGTTTTCTTTTTCTCACGACCTATTAGAGTAGAAGTGAACACTCGAAAGTTGAATCTAGTGAATTTATATTTATATAGTTCTAAATAAATAATGAATGTACAAAGTGTTTTATCTATTCATGCAATTTCTACTAGAATGTAATGGTTTTCCTTTACTTATTTAACATCGAACTCTTAACAACAACAAACTGAACTAACATCAAACTTGTAACAACCACAAACTAAATTAACTCTACCCATAAAAAACTTATTTAAATTTCCTTAAATTTGTCTATACCATAACTTTGATCTCCTTCGAGAAATGCCAAACAAAAGGTTAAAATTTTCCATTGCCTTCATAATTGTGGCTCTCGTTTTAGTTGATTGTATTGTTGATGTCGTTGAAGCGAGTCACAGTGGCCGAAATGATGATGACTATGACTATGACTACGATGACGACAACAACAAAAAAAATTGGTTGTCTCCATGGGAAGTCCAAGTTTTGCCACCGGAACCTAGGAAGAATTTCTATAGAGATCTAAGAAGTTGCATGAAGACTTTAACACGAAGGTGCAACAAACGTTTGTACAACTACGTGTTCTTGAGGCAAATGATTCATAGACCATGCTGCAAAAAGTTGTATGAGATGAAAATGGGGTGCCTGGAGTCACTAGCATGGGTGTTGAATCTAAATTATCAGTACAATGCAAAACGTGTTGACGAACGATTCAAGGAAGTCTTGAATATGTGTAGTGGTTTCAACTAACGATGGTTGATACTGTTTTTTTTTTTTTTTTAATTGTATCTTCATGACATATTGAAAGCGTTGCAACTTGAAACTAACCATTGTTCATATCAGCACTCATACATTCATATAGAGTTAGCAGTTATATTTAGCTGAATGAAAGCAGTTGATGTTGAAATAGTCTTATAAATGAACACTTAATGAGATTCCAAAATATATTTTCTGAAGTTTAAAACAAACACTACAAAACCAACAATGCTTACCAGATCACATTAAACTAAAAGTGAACTTACAGGTTCAATTCCTAGTGGATGCATAAATTGTACATCACAAGCACAATAATGGTCCAGTGAGATCGCATGTAGTTTTGATCAAAATCAAAGCTTGAACCGTTGACAAATGCAAAATATGGGACGATGAACAGAGGTTAAGCATGCAACCTTGTTGCTAACAGATCTTATCAAGGAAATAAAAAGATTTTTTTTTTTTTTTAAAAGCTTCAATAACCGCTAATCTCGGGTACTTTCTCTAAATAATTCATCGCACGTCAGCATGGGGGATCATGCAGCTTGAGCTTCAGGTTCGGGTTGTGGTTGAGATGTTATTTTTATAAGAATTAGGAATGTACTTCCAACAACGCTTGTGGACACCGCTAATTTTCTTTGGAGCATCAGCAGCAGGTACGCCTGCACAAGCACCAACATCCAACACTTGTTAAAAAGTATTCCAAGTATGACTAGTGAGGTCAAACAGACAAATTCTTAGATATCAATTTTACCCACAAATTTGGGGCAACACGTGATTATAAACATAATACGAGTAAATAACTATTTACAGATACATGTCATCATGGTCGATTTCACCCACAAATCAGTAGCGGTATATACCTATACTTGTGACAGATACCAAACATTTTCTCAGTTCTCTTAACACTAAGACACAGATTAGTACCTGCACTTGCCCAAATAGCATAGTTCAAACAGGGATCAAGACCGACTAAAAGCAATGTAAACTTAGAGACCTATTCATGGAGGGGTGCCAAATGGGTGTCACGGGTAGACCGAACAAGGTAAGGAGCTGTTTGAAAAAGGAGATTTTTCTGGAACAGCAAACACACACACCCACCTATGTCCACAAAGGTACTTAAACCGTTGTCCTAAACAGAATGATTCAATGCAGACAGAATAGAACCCTGAACGATTCAAATGCTCACATGAACTTGGTTCTGAGTAAATTACATCAGTTTGGTAAGGTGCTGAAATGCTGAATAGACACTCTAAACAACAGAAAATTACCATTATTAGCTTTTTATGTGATTTTCTGTAGGATGAATCACAGCTGTTTATTATGTCTTCTGGATTGATTAAAATTAAAATTGACTCGCTTATAGTTACTCCTGACTCCGTATCACAGTCTGAATGATTAAGTGTAATATTTCCTTCTATATTGTTACAAGTATATCCGGATAAAAAGTTTAACTGTGCCGCCATCTCCCTAAATTTTTAGTTATTGTGAGCGTAACTTCTTCCTTAATACACAACTGAAAATATCAAGGAAGAAAACTGAAAACGCCTGAAGAAAAAGAGGAGCAATCAACTGAAAAAATGTGTATAAGTGTGTCAAAGTAAAGAAGGTCAAGGGTAGCAAACCACCAACAGTAGAGGGACTAATAATGACAACTTTTGTAAACTGTAAGTAGCTTAAGTGTATCTTTTTTGTTTTCAGTTAGAACTCTGTATATAAGGACAGGTTCATTTCATTTCATTTCAATTCAATAAAACCCATAACAGAATTCTGTTAACTATGTGTTTCTGGTGTGTTTCCACTATGTGAAAACTATCTGTTCACCATTGTCAACATGGTATCAGAGCTACAGTGGTGAACTCTGTATAAAATCTTACAAATTCACTCCAATTTTCAGATCAATCGTTTCTTGATTGTGTTATTTGATTCTTGAGGTGTTAATTTGTGTTAAGATCATTTCTTCAATAAGCTTCCGCAACCTCTGTATTCATGGCGCCTTCATCTTCTTCAACTGATTCAGTCAATGTTATCCAATCCTCTGTTTTTCAAAATCCATTGTTCTTGCATCCTTCTGATGGACCAGGATCACTATGTGTTCAAGAAAAACTCACTGGAGCACAGAATTATCATTCATGGAGGAGATCTATTGAAATTGCTCTTTCAACTAAAAGAAAGCTTGGATTCATCAAAGGTACTGTTCTTCGTTCTCTTGATGATGATGTGTTAAAAGAACAGTGGGATACTTGCAACAATATGGTGATCAGTTGGTTGATGAGTTCAGTTAGTGAATCTATTGCAAAATCTATCATGTTTGTTGGTACTGCACAAGCAATATGGAATCAGTTGGAAACAAGATTTGCTTTAAGCAATGGATCTCATAAGTACAAGTTGAATAGGCAATGTTATGATATTGTGCAGTTGGGAAGGCCTGTGAGTGAGTACTATACTAATATGAAGTGTGTTTGGGAAGAATTGGATTCAATGAATCAGTTACCAAATATTGTTAATGTTACTACTGAAGTGGGTGTGTTCTTGGCTGCATTGCATACTCAGAAAGAAGAACAAAGATTGTTTCAGTTCTTGAATGGTCTTGATGAGAATTTTGCATCACAAAGAAGTCAATTGTTGCTTATGTCACCATTACCTAGTGTAGAATCAGCATGTGCTCTCTTTCAACAAGAAGAGTCACAAAGAGGAGTATTTGGCAATAACAATTTCTCTGGGGTTGAAACTACAACTTTGTATAGTAGGGTGGAAAATAAGAAGTGTTCAATTTGTGGTTACAAATGGCATCCTGCAGACAAGTGTTGGGAAAAGGTAGGGTATCCTTCTTGGCACTATAAGTCAAAGCAAATCAACAAAAAGGGAAAGCCAAGATCACCAATACAACTTCTTCTGTCAAGAAATTTGTGGCTGCTGCAGAAACTGCTAATGTGGTGTTTACATCAAAGCAATTTGAACAATTGATGAAGAGCCTTCCTCACTTTAATGCTCAGAATGTTAACAAGAGTGGTGATTCAGATGAAGAATTGGATCATCATTTTGCAGCAGGTATATATTGCTTCTCTAGTGTAAATGGAGTAATTTGGATTTTAGACACTGTACTGATCACATGACACCTGTGCCTAATGAGTTGTTGGATTTAAGAGTCATGGAATATCAGCAACAAATCAATCTTCCAAATGGTCATACCTCTAACAATTTCCCAAACTGGCAAATCTAAAACTACAAAACAATCTGTTTCTAAAAGATGTTTTAGTTGTGCCTTCTTTCAAATATAGTCTATTGTCAGTCTCAAAATTGACAAAAGATTCTAATTGTTTTGTCACATTCTATGCTCAATTCTGTGTCATTCAGAACTTGGTCACCAGGAGGGTGTTGGGCTTGGGTAAAAGAAAAGCTGGACTCTACCATTTGCTCAACATTCCTCTTGAACAAATTCATGAACAATTATCTGCTATGGTTGTTTCTGCTCTTGAAGATAGTAGTTTGTATTCATTTTTTTCAAACTCTATGCCCAATAAGTCTGCTTTCAATGATTCCTATAGTTTGTGGCATCATAGACTAGGTCATGTATCTGATTCAACATTGAAACACATTCCTTGTATTCCTGTTTGTTCAAAGTCTGAATTTGATTCCTTTCAGTGTATTCAATGATTCCTATAGTTTGTGGCATCATAGACTAGGTCATGTATCTGATTCAACATTGAAACACATTCCTTGTATTCCTGTTTGTTCAAAGTCTGAATTTGATGTCTGTTTGTCATGTCCCATGGCAAAGTTTGCTAAACTTCCTTTTCCTAATAGTGATTCTCATTGTCAAATTGCTTTTCACATGATTCATATTGACATATGGGGACCTTACAAAGGTCCTACTATGGGTCATAAGAGATATATTCTTACAATAGTAGATGATTTTAGCAGAGCAGTTTGGACATATCTACTAGTGCAGAAGTCAGATGCATATTCTGTTTTGAAGTCTTTTGTTAAGTTTGTTCATACTCAATTTGAGAAGCAAGTGAAAATGATTAGATCAGACAATGCATTGAAATTTCTTAAAGGTTCTATGGGTCCTTACATGGTTGAGCAAGGGATTGAACATCAAACCTCATGTGTGGATAGACCACAACAGAATGGGAGAGTTGAAAGGAAACACAGAAATGTTTTAGAAATTGCAAGGGCTTTAAGATTCCATGCTCACCTTCCTTTGTCTTATTGGGGAGACTGTGTGATCACTGCTACTCATCTCATAAATAGATTTCCTTCAGCTGTGTTGGGCCACAAGACACCTTATGAAATGCTTCTGAATAAAAAGCCGGTCTATACTACTTTAAAGGTGTTTGGATGTTTAGCTGTTGCAGCTAATCCTGCTAGAACTACTGACAAGATGGCACCCAGAGGAGTTCCATGCTTGTTTCTTGGTTATCCTCAACATCAAAAAGGTTACAATCTGTTGAATCTTCTTACTCATACTAGATTTGTGTCCAGAGATGTGACCTTTTATGAACATGTTTTTCCTTATTCTAAAGCTAGTATGTCACAAATCCTTAAGCCTATACCAACACCAACATCATCATTATGGTATGAAGACTTTGAAGCATTTAACACACAATTTCCTGTCCGTGAATCTAATACTCCAACATCATCTTCTGCACCCTCATCACCTTCTGTATCATCATCTTAACCTGAGATAGTGACAGAACAAGTTCCTGAGCCAATTCCTACAGTTCCTACCACAACTTTTCAACCCACTGCACCAGTTGTGGATACCAGAAGATCTACTAGAGCTCATGTTACTCCTAATTGGCATAAAGATTATGTGATTCCTAAAGCCACTCCCAGAGCTAATCAAGTATCTGTCACATCTGAGAAAACATCAATTTCAAGCCTTGTTATGTGTCTTAGTTACACAAGTTACACCAACTTATTTCAAAGAAGCTGTCAAAAATCCACAATGGTGTAAGGCTATGAATGATGAATTAAGGGCTCTAGAGGAAAATGGAACTTGGGAGGTCACTGATCTTCCTCCAAACAAAAGGGCTATTGATTGTCATTGGATCTTCAAAACCAAACTCAAAGCTGATGGTTCTGAAGATAGGAAAAAGGCAAGACTGGTGGTGAATGGTAATAGACAAAGGAAAGGGGTAGATTAGGATGAAACATTTGCTCCTGTTGCTAAGATGGTTACTGTAAGAGCATTATTAGCCATTGCAGCAATGAAAGGATGGGATGTGTGTCAGATGGATGTCTCAAATGCTTTTCTACATGGTGATTTGGCTGAGGAAGTGTACATGAAATGTCCTCAAGGTTATGTAGGACAGGGGGAGTGTGTCAAAGATGTTGAAAGGTCATCTTTGGTATGTAAACTAAAGAATTCTCTTTATGGGTTAAAACAAGCTCCAAGGCAGTGGTTTGCTAAGTTCTCATCAGCTCTTTTGACTTTTGGATATACTCAATCTAAGGCTGATTATTCTTTGTTTGTTAAGTCAGACTCATCCTCATTCTCAGCAGTCTTAGTGTATGTGGATGATATACTGATTACTGGTACAAGTTCATCTGTTATACAACAACTAAAGTCACAGTTATGTGGCACTTTTCACATGAAAGATTTGGGTCAACTGAGCTACTTTTTGGGACTGGAGGTGTGTAAAAATGATCAAGGAATCTTCATTTCCCAAAAGAAGTATACAACTGATCTTTTGAAAGAGGCTGGTCTTACTAATGCTAAACCTTATAAACTACCAATGGATCAACATGTGAAACTGCAAGCAGACATGGGCACTCCTTTACCTGATCCAGAGGTCTATAGAAGGTTAATTGGTAAACTCATTTATCTCACAATTACAAGACCAGACATACGTTATACTGTTCAGCTCCTAAGTCAATTTATGCAGAATCCTACATCTGTGCATATGCAAGCAGTTAAACATTTGTTAAGATATTTACTCTCCTCATCTGGTCAAGGGATTTTATTGGCTAAAAGTTCAACAGTTCAATTAACTGCTTATTGTGACTCTGATTGGGCTAGTTTTCCTATGACTAGAAGATCAACAACTGGCTATTGCATTCTTCTTGGTGACTCACCTATATCCTGGAAATCAAAGAAACAAAATGTGGTATCCAGATCATCTGCAAAGGCTGAATATAGGGCCATGGCTCTAACTTGTTGTGAAGTTACCTGGTTAGTATCATTGTTGAAAGACTTGGGCATCAAAGATCTAGGTCCAATTGACTTAAAGTGTGACAATCAAGCAGCCATTTACATAGCAGCCAACCCTGTGTTTCATGCAAGAACCAAACACATTGAAGTTGACTGTCATTATGTTAGAGATCAAGTAAAGTCTGGATTGGTCAAACCTTCATATGTTAATACAAAATCTCAAGTGTCAGATGTCTTCACTAAAGTCTTGTCTAGTGAACAGCATACTAAGCTTCTCTCCAAGTTGGGAGTGTCTGCAGCTATCCACTCACAACTTGAGGGGGAGTGTCAAAGTAAAGAAGGTCAAGGGTAGCAAACCACCAATAGTAGAGGGACTAATAATGACAGCTTTTGTAAACTCTAAGTAGCTTAAGTGTATCTTTTCTGTTTTCAGTTAGAACTCTGTATATAAGGACAGGTTCATTTCATTTCATTTCAATTCAATAAAACTCATAACAGAATTCTGTTAACTATGTGTTTCTTGTGTGTTTCCACTGTGTGAAATCTGTTCACCATTGTCAACAAAGTGGCACTTGGTTTTTGCTTATAATATGAGAAGATTCAAACTTGAACCAAAAATTCCATCGACCAACGTTAAGCAAAACCGTGAAATTAGGGGTAGCTGTCAATGATAAAAACATTTCCATAGAGTTGAAAAGAGAAAAGAATGGTGAGAAGGACGGTTCAGAGATTAAACTTTGGTATATCAAAAATCATTGACCCTGGCCTGGGGGCTCTGAATCGGCTCAATCAAGTCTTTTTGACAAAAAAGAGATAAATGCAAAACAGAGGAGCGGGGTATGGGGGAGGTGGAATGTAGCCAGATCCTACCCCTACCCCAACCCCAAAGATAAACCTGAAAGTAGGGCTGAGCATTATAGACCGCGGACCGGACCGAACCGAGAAACTGGACCGGACCGAACCGAACATATTTCGGTCCGGTCCTCGGTCCACCCTTTTCCTCATTTTCGGTCCTCGGTCAGGTCAGGTCCGGTTCGGTCTTACGTATAACCGACTATTATGCTTTGTTGGACCGGACCGGACTTTTGGACCAAATTGGTCTTCGGTCCTCCGGTCCGGTTTTCAGACCGTGATCAGCACTACCTTAACATAAACCATCAACAACGGTTAAGATTATGATATGATAAAGTTAAGGTTACATCAAACTTAATGAAACTGACTAGAATCGGAAAATCTTGATCCAATTGATATGACTAGGAACATATAAGCATGTGATGACCTTTTTGTTCTAAGCACGTGATTCAAAATGACCAGATACTACAGTAACACTGTTTTACCTCCTCTGTATTTAAACTTAATGAAACTAAAATTTACGGTTATAAGAAAGAAAGTATGAAACTGAGACAACATATCTCATAGACAAGACCATACAGACACACTAGTATAAGTAGGATAGAACTTGAACTTAAGTATACATTGAAAATATGAATCATTAGATAATTTTT
Source organism: Chrysanthemum makinoi (assembly GCA_910596185.1). Lineage (NCBI taxonomy): Eukaryota > Viridiplantae > Streptophyta > Magnoliopsida > Asterales > Asteraceae > Chrysanthemum > Chrysanthemum makinoi. The sequence continues at coordinate 264,227,669 of OU343225.1, read as the reverse complement.
TTCTTGTCCTAATTTCTGTTTAGACTGAAATATACATGCAAACACTTCGGTATGCTAGAACTGCACGTATCCTTACGACATGTTATCGCCCATCATCTAGGCAACTAAACCTTATGCCAAAGTCCACAAGCATTTACCAGGCTAGTATATAACACACATGAATCAAATTCTACCAGGCTAGTATATAACACACATGAATCAAATAAGTTAAAAACTCAAAGAATCCACCAAATAAGAACAATATCACTACATATACCGTACTCGCATATGCTACCAATTTCAATCTGATTTAATCACAATAGCATGTCAATGAAATATCTACTAGAAAACTTGAAAAAACAGCGTAACATATAACAAAATTAAATGCCAAGGTTTTTTCAGTAAATCATCTTACTGCGAACATCCTATGAGTTCAATAAACCAGCCTATCAGGATCAAGATTCAGGAATAGTATCTTATTAGCAGGGTATCTATGTTCCTAAACAAAATACGACAAAAGTATTTAATATATACATATCAGCCTCAGATGTGATGATCATATAACTATCCTTAACTAACCTATCCTAATTATTCGCTGTATAATCAATAATCATTCCAGTTTTTTAAACCATGGAATTCATGTTGTCCTGATGCAAACCACAAACAGGTAACAGTTACTTAAAGGGGAAAACTCACCGTCTTTGTGAACAATCCCCCAAGCCTTCCCGTGCTTACCATCCTGAAACAATAAACCAAAAAAACAATCAATTCTGTTTTTAAGCTGAAAGTAGAAAAGATTCTGAAGGTGTTTTGCGATTGCTTGTGAAACTGCTTAGCTACTATATAGCGTTTAGATAAAGCAGATAAGCCTCTATGAACTTTATACGGAATCTATCTGCCTACAGTGTGTTTAGGCCCGCTTATTAAAAAAGTTTATTTGCTTATTGAGTTATTGTAGTTTTTTAACATAGTACGCATATAGTGTTTGCTTATTTTGAACAAAAATAGCAGTTTCCACTATCCAGTAGCAGTTTGGTACCTGTTCATATAGAACCAAGCAATACCATATACCCCCTTTTGACAGTGAAAAAAGCAGTTTGGGGGTTGCTTATTTGAGTTTTAGTGGATGTTTGTTTTAGCTTATTTAATGGGCTTGTTAGCTTATTGAAAACTTGAAAAGTTAACTAGCTCTTTCTGTATGTCTTATGTACTTGAGCTTATAGAGTTCATATGCACAAGTTAATAATAGCTTATTAGCTTTTCAAATATTCAATAAGCTCATAAGCCCATCAAATAAGCAACAAGAAACACCCCCTTATGTTTTACCAGAGGCTTCAACTAAATATAATTGTCATATAGATATTGCGTTTCGTTACAAGAAATGAACTTTCAAACAGCTTTCAAGCATTTACGTTTTGTCTAATGCTTAGAAAAAACATAAACAGATATTAATAATAATCCCAAACAGCGGCGCACTCAAAAAACATATAAGAAATGTAATCTACTAAGGGGGTGTTTGTTTAAGCTTATATAGCGAGCTTATGGCTTATGTGGTTTTCGGCTTATGTCTCATAAGCGCACTTTTTGCGGCTTATTTTGAAACTTATATAAGCTTATCATTTACGATAAGCTTATATAAGCCGAAAAGTTTCAAAATAGGCCACAAAAAGTGAGCTTATGAAACATAAGCCGAAAACCAAATAAGCCATAAGCCCGTTATATAAACTTAAACAGACACCCCCTAATTTCCGGATAATCAGAAATGTAGTTAGTTCTTTGGAAGAAACTAAAAACTGAAAAACCCTAAACCCGAAACCGTAAAAGAAAATAAAACAAAAAAGAAACCTTGTAAAGATTAATCTTGGTGATCTGATAAGCAACACCAGACCAATGAGTTTTAGCCATCTGATAACCAATGCCCCAGTTTGGTAAAAACTGAGCTACCTCAAACAAATTCTTCTTCTTCTTTCTTTTTGGTTTTGTTTTTGTTGTTGTAACGGATTCGGTAGGAGCAGGTGTTGTTGCAAAGGTCCTTTTTATTAGATTCAATGGTGATAAGTTTTGTTGTTTTAATGAAGTAGTGATGTATGAAGCTAATGATCTTGTCGCCATTTTCAACTGCTGGTGTGATTGCGGCCACTTTCTTATGTTTGGTTTTGCTCATTTTGGTTTTGGTTTATGTGTTTCACTATGAGCCCTTGTACTTTTTACGAATTTGCATTTTTTACTTTTGGGTTAATACAGTTGGGCTAGTAATGCTGGAACCAGCCGAGCTGATCTAGAGTGGATCGGTAGAAAGCTTGAATAAACTGAGCTTTATATATAAAAATCGATTAGGCTTGCAAGCCTAAACGAACCTTAGAACTATGCACGTATATATGTGTGTCGCTATGTAAAAATATTTACGAGCCAAGCTCGAGCTTTATGATTATAAATGAACCGAGCTTGAGCTCTGACATGCTTTTCGGTTTGGCTCATTTCCACCCGTAATGCAGCTTACATTTAATAGTGATATAGTAGTCGCGTAAAGAAACGATAAACACTAACTTTCAACAATTTATGTTTCTCTTTTCATGTAGTAGTTTTGAGTAGGGCTGAGCAATCCCGACCGACACCCGACTCAGACCGACACCAACTGGCACAAATCGACCTTAACTCGATTCGGGTTTTCAGCCTTGTCGGGAATCGGGTCGGGTCGGGAGTCGGAATTACCCGGGATAACACAAAAGAAAACCATACAAACCGGTTCGTTTCGGGACTCGGGTCGGGACACATCAGTTTTGGCCTTATGCTCAGCCCTAGTTTTGAGCATTGACTTTGACGGTTTTCTTATTTTGATGTTGCTACCAACTAAAACTAAAAGGTATACAATTAAGAGAAAAGTTCAATCCCAAGCTCAAATTCTCTAAAAACCTAATAAATCAATTTAGACCAATGTTCTAAAAGGCGTGAGGCGTGGCATGGCGGCATAGCCACGCCTCAAGCCTTACAAGCCTTTGCGAAGCTTTTACATTTCATAAGGCGTGCTTAAAGCGGCAAAAAAATATTTATAGATTTATGTATTTATAATTTTGTATCATTTTTAAGAGCAATTTCAATAACTAAAGCCCCAATCCCAAATAACCATGCCCAAATATGAGGCCAAAATAGGAATTAAGTTTTGAAATAACGAGGCCCAAGAGGAAATACCAAATACTAGAAATTCAAGCCCAAATTCGTAAATCTCTTAAATTCTTCAAAAAATGGCGCCACGCCTTACCAAAAGGCGCGCCTTTTCACCCCTTTTCGCGCCTTATCTCACACCTTTTCACACGACGCCTAGACCTCGCGCCTTGGTTCATTTCGTGGCGCCGAGCCACGCCTTGGCGACGCCATACGCCATGGCCTTTTAGAACACTGATTTAGACCATTCATCTTTTTATAAAGAGAAACTTCTATATACTTTTGACAAACTTTTTTTTCTATTTTTTTTTTCCTTTTTTTGTGAGTGTTGAAATTTACGTATAAAAAAATCACATGTATTTTTTATATTAGGAATCACGTGTGATTTCATCACACGTGATTTTAAGATACCAAATCATATGTGGTTTTTTCAAAAAAAATATTAACACTAAAACAAATTCGAAAAAAAATCGTCGAAAGTATATCAAAATGCCCGTCTACGAAAGATAAAAAAATTCTCATCGCGATGGTGTATTTTTTGTCGCTTAACGATTTACCATTTGCAAAATATTTTATTTTCAAAAAAAATGTGAAAAATAGCTTTTTTTTTTTAGTTTTGGTGAAAATGAGTGGTAATAATGATTTGTTCATTGGGTCTTTAGAGAATATGGGTTTATATTGAACTCAACTCATTATTATTATTATTATTATTATTATTATTATTATTATTATTATTATTATTATTATTATTTATTTTTTTTATTTTTTTTTAAAGATTGAGAAAGCTAAGAAAAACGGTTTTTTTGTAATATTATTAAAAATAACTAACAAAGAGCTAGAAAATTACAAACAAACAATAAAAGGGTTTTTCATCCAATTGATCCTACTAAAAGAAATATTACATCTATAACGACACCAATAAAAAAATCTTGACACCACATCTTCCAACATCATCGCCTTAGAGGGAGTCGTCGAGCCAAAAATGCACTTATTACGAAACGACCAAATAAGCCTCCACATACTATAACATACTCCTTCAAGAAGATTTTTATGCTTAGCGGATGTCACAATTCTCAATTTTTGGTCATTTCTCAAACTCTACATTCATCATACTAGTCATGCATGGGTTTTGCATTTCACATTAAACGCGTAAATTTTATATTAAATAAACGTTATCGCATAAATTATTATTTTGAACATTTAACTACTTTAAAATGATCCCGATATATTTTTATACTTACATTTAGTTATAAAAACTATATTTTGAGTTTACCTAGTGTTTTAAATTTATTTTGCATATAAATCGTTAAGGTTATATTATTACGACACTTTAGGTCGATGATGCTATGACAATAAGAATTCCATTGAAAACAGTGTAATTGGGGTGTGACAGATTGGCATCAGAGCTTCGGTTATAGAGAACTAGGTTGCATCATTGATCCTAGACTATAACTACATCATCATAGCATCTCATCATATCATTATAAGTGCACATTCTTTATACATGCTGACTTATGACTCAACACCAAACATCATATGAGTCGATTAGTTCAAGCATTGTATAGTTACTCCTAAATTATACATAGCCCGACACCTATGTCTAAAAGAATCATGCAATGAAGGAGTAGTAGTCTCATATGTAAGCAATTCAAGCCAAATTTTCAAAAGATTTTCTTCAAACCACTTGTTTCCGTTTGATCCCTTGTTTGATGAGTTGCAAAGATCGAGCTAGAAACAAGTCGTTACCTAAACCGATTAGCCTAATCATCACGCTCTTGTTTGATGAGTCATGATTAAGTAAAAATACCAAAAAGTCTTTAAAAATTTGCTTGAGAATGGAAAGCTTGTCTCATCGAGCCTAATCATAAGAAAGCATGTATTTAGGACAGGAATTGCTCACGATCTGTGACTAGTAACTCATATGCATGAGCATTGACATAATCATATAGACCATACACAAGCATAAACTTTAGAACCCTTGTCGAGGTTCGAACCATAGTATCATCGATTGAATCACGAGGACGTGATTCCTCCGACATGGGAAGAATGTCACAATTCTCAATTTTGGTCATTTCTCAAACTCTACATTCATCATACTAGTCATGCATGGGTTTTGCATTTCACATTAAACGCGTAAATTTTATATTAAATAAACGCTATCGCGAAATTATTATTTTGAACATTTAATCTTACTTCTAAAATGATCCCATATATTTTTATACTTACATTTAGTTATAAAAACTATATTTTGAGTTTACCTAGTGTTTTAAATTTATTTTGCATATAAATCGTTAAAGTTATATTATTACGACACTTTAGGTCGTTCAATATAACTGCGATTGTGATGCTATGACAGTCAATCCACAGGAATTCCATTCCTAAAAATGTAATTTAGTGACGGAGAGCCTAATGTTTTGGATCCAAATCAACCATTCTTCGTACGAAGACACTTCCATGTAAGTAACGTCCCACCAACAAATAATCTTCCGAAAAATCTCTCTAGCTAGAGGGCAATTAAAGAATAAGTGCCTAGACGATTCCACCGCATTATCACATATAGGGCAAAGAATAGACTCAATATCTATACCTCTACGAGAAATATTGATTTGAGTAGGTAAACAATCTAACCTCACTTTCCATGCATGAACGTTTACCTTTATAGGAATTGCTTTGATCCAACGAGTTTTAGAAGATACGTCCGGTAACCTTTTATCATCAATCACTTTCCTAACCGAATCAACGGTGAAATCACCAGAGCCTTCTAAAGCCCATGTCCACCTGTCTCTCATATTGACAAGTGATATATCCGCAACCTTTGTCCGCAAATCAGTAAATTGGGCTTGTTCCACACCACCCCTAGGATCGCGATGAAAGGAGTAATCCAAACTTATATGAGCTAATTCGGCAGCAACGTCAATACCTTTTCAAGTTTTTAACGCATATAATCTTGGGAACTTGTATTTAAAAGCCACATCTTCACGCCAAACTTCCTCCCAAAAAGCATTATCCTTCCCATTTCCCAACTTTTTATGAATATAACTGTAAACGTCAATTCCTTGCTTCTTAAATATCTCTATCTCATGAACAATGTCAAGCCAAATGGACGGAAAAGCAACTTTAGGACTTTTACTGATTTTCCCATCATCACCATGAATCGCTTTGATGACCTTTGTCCATAACGAGTTTCTTTGAGTAATGAACCGCGACACCCATTTAAACATGAGAGCTCTATTAAACACATATAAGCTTGAAACACCAAGACCACCTTTCTCTCTTGAAGACAAGACATTTTTCCATATAACCCACATCGACTTTTTTCCTCCTAGATCTGCTCCAGTGAAAAAATGGCAACGAATGGATTCCATACGTTGTAAAACCTTCATAGGAACTTTAAAAATAGACATATGGTATGTCGACATCGATCCCAAAACAGACTTGAGAAGCGTAAGTCTTCCTACTATCGATAAAGTCTTCATCTCCATTTAGAAAGGCGCACAATCATGGAATCAACTATCTCATTCCATAAACGAATACGAGAGATATTCCCATCCACTTTCGAGCCAAGATAAGAAAAAGGGGCCTTGAGAGCGACATAACCGATCTTTAAAGCTGCTTGGTCAACTTTTTCCTCTTCCACAGAAATACCCATAAGTTTACTTTTACTCATATTAATACGAAGACCCGATGCACGATAAAAGCAATAGGAAAATGTTTTACTCCAACTTATTAATCAAAATTGGTGAAAAACTATGCATCTTAACTACATATAAAAGCAAAATGGTTAAAGTGAAAATGTTGAAATGTTGAAAGTCAATGATGTTGAAAATGAATGTCGAAGCTTTTGTAAAACATTAAAATTGAAATGTTGAAATGAATAGTTATTATCGAAATGTATACATTGTATTCAGTGCACACGGTTGATACTAATATATTTGAAAACTTGAAAACTGAAACAAGATGACTTTGAAAATACTAATAAGGCAACAAAGCAACACATATTTACATACATAAAAAAACAAACGCTGTTATCTTTTCTCTGTCAAATAACAAACCATCATCCCTAGCAACACCATACGCTCCTCCTCAACCGCCACCACCTCGTCCTCCGCCGCCACAATACGCCGAAACCATTGCTTTTGCCACAACCCCCAACACCACCGTCAGCCCTACCACCGAGACCCCCACACCACCGTCACCATCAGATTCTCCATGTTTTGATGATTTTGTAGAGATTTTAATTATTGTTTTAGATCTATATATTGCATTTTACGAATCTGTGTTTTTAATTTTTTTTATTGACAAGTTTGTTTCTGATAATGCATTTTTGCCTCGTCGGAATGTTCTATGTCATCACGGGAATCTGTTGTTGCCTCTGAAAATGTATAAAGTTTTATTGTAACACCCCCAAATCTCGGTACAGCGGAAGACTTAATCAAGTTTTCGGGGCGTTGCTATTGGATTGGTATCGCACACAAGTATAGAAAAAAGATAGTCATTTAACATTCAAAACCAATCCCAATTTAAGTATTCAAAACATTTAATCCAAAAGTATAATTATTATGCCCAAAACATGATTTAATAAAATAGGTCCCCAAAGTTTATCAGAGTCAGAAATGATCCTTGAACCCCGCCTTCTTGCCAAGCTTCCACAAACCACGTATTCCAAACATCTTTCAAATACCTGAGAAATCATGCTAAAAGGTCAGCTTACGCTGGTGAGTTCATAGGTTTAAGTTCAACAAAATCATAGTGGACCAGTAGGAGTTGATTTGTTATGCAAGACCTAAGATAGATAAATACCGATCCTACCCGGATCACCAACCATAAACATGTCCCGCATCCAGGGACTACTCGGGCCCAGCGACTCTAGTCCAGCACTGTCGTGACAAAATCTAGAACAATTGCCAACCCCAGACTAGGTCGAGGTAGAACTCTATTCTTAGCTAGGCAACAGTTATAGCAATTAGGATTGCTACCCTAGTCTAAGGCAACAACTACCGCACATCTATCTAAACAGTCAAGCATATATGCAAATCTAAATAGTTTTCACGGTCCGAAAATAGTAGCATGATTCTCACCCTAATATAGTTAAAAACATAGATAAAAGTGGGGCTATGAAACTCACCTCAAGCAATCAACGTACGAATAAACACTAGCATAAGATAACAGTAATCACGGCACAGCAACTATCGACTCGGCACAACCTATTAATGTAGACCAAACTTAATATATATATTCCTCGAAATCAACGTTATCTACCCCAATGTATTCCATTTTTTTATTTCCAAAAATGTCTCGTTTCACCATTTAATCCTAGTATTTGGTATTCCTCATGTGGGTGTATCGACTCAATATGATGCTATGGATGCACTCAATCAACCAATATATAACTCAATGCGACACAATGAGACCTCTAAACGATAAGCTCCATAGTTCAATAAGTTTCGGAATAAATAGTAGACCTTATCGAATTCGTCAACTCGATAAACTCATTTATTTACTCGTGTCGCTTATTATCCCATAAATCAATCGTATCCTAAAGAGTCATAAGTATAATTCACCCATTAATAAGGTTACCCAACGTACCTACCTAGCGGGCTCTTATTAGATTCGTCAACCTAATAAGTCCGCTACCCACGTGGATCAACACTATTAACGTTAGGTTATCCGTAACCCATGCACATAACGTAAGCAATTAAATACTTAAACTAATATTAAATGTCCACAATTGACATTTATTGATAAACGTGTACTCGAAACATTAATTACTTTATTTATCACAAAACATTTCTAATGTAGTCGTTAGTTTCCATTTAAAAACAGTAAATAACAATATAAGACTTGTTATCGATATTTTTGGTTCAAAAGCCCATTTATTATTTATATTTCATAGTCTATTAGCATTTTCATGTTTATATATATATTTGGTCAAATTCTAATATTAATCTCATATCGTTATTCGTTTCGAGTCCACAAGCACGAGTCATGACTTCTCGGCTTTTAATCAATCAATAGTCCAAATTATACTAAAGTCCATGTTACGGCTTTGTCGGAGTCAACTATTGACTAAAAAGTCAAAGTAACACCGACGTAGCTCAAAGTTGACAATATATATATATATCAAGTCCAATTTAAAAGTCATAATAGCGCAATTCAATCCCAAACCAACTCAAAACAATCTCGCCAACCAATCAATCAACCCAATATACCCGAAACCAATGTTATGACCCTAATGGTCATGACACGGTCACGGTTAAGACCACGTGAACCAAACAAGCCCTAGAAGCTTTTCGGCTCCACACGTCTCATCCAAACCTCAACTACATCAACCAACAAGCTACCAAAACGACCCGACCCGGACCCGTGGCCCAAGTGGGTCACGTACGACATTCAATCCATGACCATCGTGGTCATGGTGGCTCGTACACCATCTCACACCCAACCAAATACAACCAAATCAATTCTACAACATCTAAGTACAATCATTCAAGCTCCAATCATTAACCAAACACAAAACCCATCATCTATTCTAACCAAAAATATGAAACTAGACCTAAAATGCATAAATCCATCAAATTGATACACCACACACTTACCAAACACTAATTACTTGTTTATTTAGGTGTTAATTAGACTTTACTCCACGTTTAAACCAAAATCCCTAAATTATACCATAGGGTCGAAACCCTAATTTACCATACGTGGGTTTTTATGGCTTAAACAAGCTCTACCCACGTTCCATTTACCTTATTCAAGCTCGAATTGCAAAACCCACTTGAAACCCTAAAAATCCGAATCTTAATCTTTAGATTTGAAGGTGTTAATGGAGGTTTTAGTGAGAGTATTATATATGGTTGGAAAGAGGAGAAAGAGAGCTTCAAGATGGTGGTGGAGGTGGGTGGTCACGCGCGGCGGTGTGACGGTGGTGGCCGGAACAGTGGCTGGCGGCCAAAGAATGGCGGCTAGGGTTTGTGTTTAGGGTTTTTAGAGAGAGAGTGTAGAGAGAGAAAGGTGAGTTGTGTGTGTTTTTAGTGAGAGAAACAAATGTATGAAATGAGGTTGTGATGGGGTATATATATTTAGATTTAGGGACTAATAAATAAATAAAATGGGGGGAGGGGTGGCCGGCTAGGGGAAAAAGGGAGGGGCTGAAGGCGTCATTTTTCGTAAACTATCCCGTTTACCCATTCCCGAGCTCATATATTGTCCCCCGAGTGTCCCACAACATTCATTCGACTTTCTAACATCATTATTTATGTTTTTCCACGAGTTTTGAGTATTTATTTGTCAATTTTCGAGTTACGGTCTAAAAGTTACAATAGTTCTCGTTTTAGGCTTTTCTAGTGCCGAATCGAATAGTGCCTACCAAATAGAGTTAAAACTCATACGATAACTCATTTAATAGTAAAATAATCCGTAAAAACCAATAAACGATATAAAATCAAGTCATGGTTTATAAAAATAGTGATAAAGGCAAAGCTCGGTTTAGTTTAACGTAATGCGGTTACCTAAAATAGACTCCCTAAATTGCCAGTTGTCGTAGCCTCCCACCTCAGAAGAAACCCGTCCCGGGTTTCACTCCGAGTTGCTTGATGTCATGAAAAGTTTAGGATACTTCCTACGGAAAACGTCCTCACGTTCCCAAGTGAACTCCGGTCCATGCCGGGAGTTCCAACGAACCTTAATAATCGGAATACGGCTATTCTTCAGCCTTTTAATCTCACGGTCCATAATCTCAATCGGTTCCTCAACAAAATTCAATTTCTCATCGATACGAATATCTCTTAAGGGCACCACTATGTTTTCCTCCGAAAGACATTTCTTAAGATTACTAACATGAAAGACATTGTGTACACTGCTCAATTCCAATGGTAGCTCCAGGCAGTATGCTACCGGTCCGATTCTTTCCAGGATTGGAAAGGGACCAATATATCGGGGATTGAGTTTTCCACGTTTCCCAAAATGAATCACTCCTTTCAAAGGATAAACTTTCATCATAACACGAACTCCAACCTGAAATTCTAAGGGTTTACGTCTCTTATCGGCATAACTCTTTTGTCTATCACGAGCGGTTTACAACCGATTACGAATCTGAACTATCTTCTCAGTGGTTTCCTGGACAAGTTCGGGACCTGTAAGTTGACTCTTGCCAACTTCAGCCCAACAACAGGAGAACGACATTTTCGCCATACAAGGCCTCAAATGTGGCGGCCTTAATGCTAGAGTGATAACTATTGTTGTAAGAGAATTCGGCAAAAGGGAGGTGTCTCTCCCAGCCTTTGCCGAAATCAATAACACGGGCTCTAAGCATGTCTTCTAAAGTCTGAATGGTTCTCTCGCTTTGACCATCGGTTTGAGGATGGTAAGCAGTACTCATATCCAAATTTGTTCCTAATGCTGTCTGCAATGATCTCCAAAAGTGGGATGTAAAACGACTATCCCTATCAGAAATGATAGATATCGGTACTCCATGACGCGATACTACCTCTTTAAGATACAATCGAGCAAGCTTATCAAGACTATCGGTTTCACTAATAGCTAAGAAGTGAGCAGACTTAGTTAAACGATCAACTATTACCCAGATAGTGTCATTGCCGCTAACTGTTCTCGGTAATTTAGTGATAAAGTCCATGGTTATTTGCTCCCATTTCCATTCCGGGATTTCGGGTTGAACTAAGAGTCCTGATGGTTTCTGATGTTCGGCCTTTACTTTAGAACAAGTCAGGCACCAACTGACATACTGAGCTATATCGGCTTTCATATTAGGCCACCAATAAAGTTTCTTAAGATCCTGATACATCTTATCGGCTCCGGGATGAATAGAGTATTTTGATTTATGCGACTCGTGCATAATCAACTCACGGATTCCACCATGAAATGGTATCCCACTTCTGTCTCTGAAGCATAAAGTTCCGTCGGAACGCTTCAAGAAGCCGTTTTCACTTTCTACCATTCCATGAAGATTCTCATAAGGACGGTTCTCTTCTGTCAATGCCTCTGCTTGGGCGGCTAAAATTTGAGACGGTAAGGGCGAAACAATGGTCATTCCTAAGGATCTAACAAGTAGGGGTGGAATGTCCTCCTTACGACTAAGTGCATCAGCCACAACATTAGCCTTACCAGGATGATAACGAATCTCACAGTCGTAATCACTAAGCAATTCTAACCAACGACGTTGTCTCATGTTCAGTTCCTTCTGATCTAAGATATGCTTCAAACTCTTATGGTCGGTAAATACTAAACACTTGGTTCCATATAGGTAATGTCTCCAGATCCTAAGAGCAAACACTACAGCACCTAACTCAAGATCATGGGTGGTGTAGTTTTTCTCATGCTTCTTAAGTTGTCAGGATGCATAAGCAATCACCTTCTCACGTTGCATCAAAACATCACCTAAGCCTTTATAAGCGTCGCAGACACGACAAAATCTTCACTTCCTTCAGGCAAAGCTAGGATGGGCGCACTACACAACTTCTCCTTCCGAAGTTGGAATGCTTCTTCTTCCTTTTCTCCCCATTCATACTTAACATCCTTCTGTGTTAGTTTGGTCAGCGACTTAGCTATCTTGGAGAATCCCTCAATGAATCTCCTATAATAGCTTGCTAAACCTAGAAACTGTCGGATTTCTGATGGGTCCTTAGGAGCTGCCCAATCCTCAATGGCTTTAATCTTAGCTGGGTCAACATGAACACCTCGACTATCTATCACATGGCCTAAGAATTGCACGGACGGAATCCAAAATTCACACTTAGAGAATTTGGCATACAGCTTCTCCTCTCTCAACAATCCTAAAATGAGCCTCAAATGCTCTTCGTGCTCCTCACTACTCTTGGAGTATATCAAGATATCGTCTATGAATACTATATCAAACTTATCCAGGTATGGCTTACACACTCGGTTCATGAGATCCATGAAAACCGCTGGCGCGTTGGTCAAACCAAACGACATCACTTGGAATTCATAGTGTCCATAACGAGTTCTAAACGCCGTCTTAGGGATATCCTCCTCTCGAACTCTAAGCTGGTGATATCCAGATCGTAAGTCGATCTTAGAAAAGACACTAGCTCCTTGGAGTTGGTCGAATAGGTCATCTATTCTAGGTAACGGATATCGGTTCTTCACTGTCAACTTATTCAATTCCCTATAATCAATACACATCCGAAACGATCCATCCTTCTTCTTCACAAACAACACCGGTGCTCCCCACGGTGACGAACTTGGTCGAATGAATCCCTTCTCTGACAATTCTGCCAACTTTTTAGACAATTCCTCCAATTCTCTTGAAGCAAGTCGATAAGGTGCCCGGCTACGGTGCCACACCGGTATCAACTCTATTTGGAATTCCACTTATCGGACAGTGGAATCCCTGGCAGATCGTCGGGAAACACATCCGGAAATTCTCTAACAACGGGTACATCATTGAGGTGTATTTCACTCTTCTCCTCACTTTTCTTTTCAGAAATTCGAGCCAAGAAAAGACAACCTCCTCTATCGATGTACTTCTGAGCCTTAATACAAGAGATGATGCTCAACCGGGAAGGACTTCCACAGTCGTTCCGATCTCCTTGTATGCTCAGAACGTTTCCATCATACGATAAACGCACAATCTTGTCATCACAAATGATGTGTGCACCGTTCTTCGATAACCAATCCATTCCGATAATGACGTCAAAACTTCCCAAGGTAATCAGCAATAAATCTATACTAAACGGGCGGTCTAGGAAACTTAAGGTACAACCTCGAATTATGGTGTCTATCTTCTCTCTATTTCTGTTAGCTAATTCCACATCGTAACTAAACCCTAGAGGTACTTGGGAGATTCCTAGTAATGGCATAAAGTTGGTGGATACGAAACTCATATCCGCACCAGTATCAAACAGTAAGGAAGCATAGCGATTATTGAGAAGGAACGTACCCGTAACTACGTTAGGGTCCTCACCAACTTCCTTCCCAATAGCGTAAACACGCGCTGTTCCCATGTCTCTCTGCTGATTCCTAACACCATGGTTCCCCTGGTTTTCCACAACCTCGCTCTTCACAAGGTTTAAGCCATTATTTCCTACACCTCGGTTAGCAAATCCTCCTACATTACCGGGATTTCCTCTCATCCACGGCTCTCGTCACTCATTCTTAAAGTGTCCCTTCTTTCCACATCCAAAACAGGTGACAGTGGCCTTCCAGTCCTCTCCTTGTGCAGTTTGAGCTGCAGCAAGTGGTCGGGACCTACAGTCTTTGGCCAAATGTCCTACCTTAGAGCACTTCCTACACACATTCGGGCATAGTCCATGGTGGTGTCGGTTACAACGACCACACACAGGCTTACTACCCTCATAATCTTTCCTTCCTCCATTTCCTATGGCAAACACCCTGGCTGTCTCATGCCGTTTGTTGCCATTCCCTTTAGCAACTTTGTTCCTCTTCCTCTTATCACTCCTATCATTCTTACCCTTGTCTCCTACTTCTAGTACATAAGAGTCCATCAAACGATGAGCCACAGTAATTGCCTCATGCAAATTAACTGGCTTCGCAGCGATGACATCATTTCGAGTAGCTATAGGCAATCCATCAGTATAACTCTCAATCCTAAGTTCTTCAGTGCGAACCATATCAGGGCAAAGCAATGATAACTCTTGGAAACGACGAGTATAAGTCGCCATGTCAGTACCCTTAACCTTATGGTTCCAAAACTCACTCTCTAACTTCTTAACTTCATTCCTAGGACAGTAAGTCTTGATCAGGAGAGTCTTAAATTGAGTCCAAGTCATACTATAAGCTACATCAATTCCTACTGATCTGTGATAGTTGTTCCACCAGGTTAACGCTTCGTCCTTCAATGTATATGTTGCATACTTAACCTTACAATCCTCCTCACAATTACTAATGGCAAACACAGATTCAGTTTTCTCTAACCACCTAGTTAGGTAAACTACTCCCTAAGTTCCTCCAAACTCAATGGGACCACAGAATCGAAACTCTTTGTAGGTACAACCTCGAGTTCGATTCAACATTGGGGTTCCACTAGAGGTGTTAGAGAGATTAGTCTCAGCTAGCAGTTCAACGACACGCTGTGACACTAGCTGGTCAATGTGGGCTGGGTTCACAGGTGGAGGGTTTTTTGGAACAGGACCATTCTCAAAGACGGTCATTCACATTCGGGTTTTCAATAGGTGGTGTGGTCGGGGCCGGACAACGACCTCGACGACCAGGGGCAACAACAGCAGCGCAGGCTGCTCGGTTGTTCCTAAGCGGGTTTCGTCTTTTTGCCACCATAATGAAGGCAAGAAGAACAGTTTCATAAGTTCACAATTCACGCTCTAAAGATAGAGTTGGGTTCCAAGGATCACCCAATAACGCCTGAATACATAATCAAGGCCAACAGGGATAACGCTATATCAAAGCGAAACAATCAAATACCGAATCATAACTAAGGATGCACGTTCCAATAACCATAACTCATAGGTTTAAAAAGTGGAAATACATGGAAGGATACGAAGAAATCAAAAACGATCCTAACGACGATACCAGTAAGACAACTAGGATAATCCTACATCTCGAACCAAGTACTACTTAGTTTCAAGATGGTACAAAACCATGAATCTAATAATATCTAGCCACGTCTACGAATACCACTAACTGATCTCCTAACATCGTCAACCTCTCTCCACAAAGATGCTAACTCAACACGTCGAGCGTCGCGATCACTCTTAAGCTCTGCGACCTCTCTCTCCAACTCACCAATCCTACGCCAAATCGCTCTATCAGCATCAAGAGCTGTTGCGAACCCTCTCAGCAGGTCCCCAACCTGCTCCTGGAGCTCCGACATACCATCATGAAAAACTCTAGTCCTCCTGACTACAGTACCCATATCAGCTCTCAGATCCTCTATACTAGCCCTAGATACTCCAACCAACAGATCCGTCAACTGACTAAGCCTAGTACCTTGCGATGTAATCCTCTCCCACATCAGACCCGTCTCACCATACTCCTCGGGGTCTGAAGCAATCTCCGATGGAATCTCCGATCCTAACGGGCTACCTATATAAGGTGAGTAAGGTGGGGAGTCGATGTCTAAAGGCTGTCCAGGGGACTCAGGCTCAGGCAAAGGAGAACCTGGTCCTGGAGAATGTGCAGGACTCTGCAATGGAGGAGTACCCCCTTCTGGGATATCCTCATCATCCTCCTCCTGAGGATCCTCATCCTCATCTACACACTGCTCCTCAATCTCATGCTCCTCCTAGACCTCATGCTCCTCCTCGCCCTCATCCATAGAGGGAGAGTCTATGAGTCGGAGTCTCTGTGCAGGTAAATCCTGAGGTGGTACACTAGGAGATCTAGGCCTCCTAAGACATGGTGATGCTATTGGTGATGACAGAAGAGAGTAGGTTGCTAAACGGATAGGTGATGATGGTGGTCTCACGGACATGCGGGCAGTGCTATAAGCAAGCCTAGGAGTCTGTGCTCGCGCTAAGACCTGATGTAAAGTGAGCTGCCTAGATGAGCTAGGACAATCTGATGATGATGAACTAGTGTGACGGGCAATCTCATAAGGATCACCCTGCGCAACCGTCATAAGAGTCAATGCTGGCGAACTAGAAACAGCAAGGACCTCCTCAGACACATCAAAATCTAGTGAAGGCATAGTCTGTGACAATGGCATAGGGTAGGTATAAGTGTTCGAAACAACTAGTTTTAATATGCGCATCAACTTAACCAAAACATATATCACATAATGAAAGCTTTTAAAAGTGTAGGTACCGCATTACTCAAAACATACCTTTAAATAAAACACATAAGTTCCGTTCCATCACATAAGCCCATATCAAATCAATCGAGTTCAAAACTCCAAAATCACAATATATCATTTCCTCAAATCAAATTCCGTAATATCTCGATAATCACATCTCATTTTCCAAAATCAATAATCATATCTCATTTTCCAAAATCAATAATCATATCTCCAAATCATAACGTTTCCATAATCAGTTCACAATATCCCTTAACAGATCATCTCAAAATTCAAATCGCAGTTCATTCCATATTCAAATAAGAAGCTTCGGCTTGGCAAGCGGGCGTGCGTCGGTCGAGGATCAATTTTTCTTAAAAGTGGTTACAGTTTAGGGTTTATAAAATACCTAATTCTCTATAACCTTGAGCTCTGATACCAATCTGTAACACCCCCAAATCTCGGTACAGCGGAAGACTTAATCAAGTTTTCGGGGCGTTACTATTGGATTGGTATCGCACACAAGTATAGCAAAAAGATAGTCATTTAACATTCAAAACCAATCCCAATTTAAGTATTCAAAACATTTAATCCAAAAGTATAATTATTAGGCCCAAAACATGATTTAATAAAATAGGTCCCCAAAGTTTATCAGAGTCAGAAATGATCCTTGAACCCCGCCTTCTTGCCAAGCTTCGACAAACCACGTATTCCAAACATCTTTCAAATACCTGAGAAATCATGCTAAAAGGTCAGCTTACGCTGGTGAGTTCATAGGTTTAAGTTCAACAAAATGATAGTGGACCAGTAGGAGTTGATTAGCTATGCAAGACCTAAGATAGATAAATACCGATCCTACCCAGATCACCAACCATAAACATGTCCCGCATCCAGGGACTACTCTGGCCCAGCGACTCTATTCCAAAGACTGTCGTGGCAAAATCAAGAACAATTGCCAACCCCGGACTAGGTCGAGGTAGAAGTCTATTATTAGCTAGGCAACAGTTATAGCAATTAGGATTGCTACCCTAGTCTAAGGCAACAACTACCGCACATCTATCTAAACAGTCAAGCATATAAGCAAATCCAAATAGTTTTCATGGTCCGAAAACAGTAGCATGATTCTCACCCCAATATAGTTAAAAACGTAGATAAAAGTGGGGCTATGAAACTCACCTCAAGCAATCAACGTACGAATAAACACTAGCAGAAGATAACAGTAATCACGGCACATCAACTATCGACTCGGCACAACCTATTAATGTAGACCAAACTTAATATATATTCCTCGAAATCAACGTTATCTACCCCAATGTATTCCATTTCGTTATTTCCAAAAATGTCTCATTTCACCATTTAATCCTAGTGTTTGGTATTCCTCATGTGGGTGTATCGACTCAATATGATGCTATGAATGCACTCAATCAACCAATATATAACTCAATGCGACACAATGAGACCTCTAAACGATAAGCTCCATAGTTCAATAAGTTTCGGAATAAATAGTAGACCTTATCGAATTCGTCAACTCGATAAACTCATTTATTTACTCGTGTCGCTTATTATCCCATAAATCAATCGTATCCTAAAGAGTCATAAGGATAATTCACCCATTAATAAGGTTACCCAACGTACCTAGCGGGCTCTTATTAGATTCGTCAACCTAATAAGTCCGCTACCCACGTGGATCAACACTATTAACGTTAGGTTATCCGTAACCCATTCACATAACGTAAGCAATTAAATACTTAAAATAATATTAAATGTCCACAATTGACATTTATTGATAAACGTGTACTCGAAACATTAATTACTTTATTTATCACAAAACATTTCTAATTTAGTCGTTAGTTTCCATTTAAAAACAGTAAATAACAAGATAAGACTTGTTATTGATATTTTTGGTTCAAAAGCCCATTTATTATTTATATTTCATAGTCTATTAGCATTTTCATGTTTATATATATATTTCGTCAAATTCCAATATTAATCTCATATCGTTATTCGTTTCGAGTCCACAAGCACGAGTCATGACATCTCGGCTTTTAATCAATCAATAGTCCAAATTATACTAAAGTCCATGTTACGGCTTTGTCGGAGTCAACTATTGACTAAAAAGTCAAAGTAACACCGATGTAGCTCAAAGTTGACAATATATATATCAAGTCCAATTTAAAAGTCATAATAGCGCAATTCAATCCCAAACCAACTCAAAACAATCTCGCCAACCAATCAATCAACCCAATATACCCGAAACCAATGTTATGACCCTAATGGTCATGACACGGTCACGGTTAAGACCACGTGAACCAAACAAGCCCTAGAAGCTTTTCAGCTCCACGCGTCTCATCCAAACCTCAACTACATCAACCAATAAGCTACCAAAACGACCCGACCCGGACGACATTCAAGCCATGACCATCGTGGTCATGGTGGCTCGTACACCATCTCACACCCAACCAAATACATCCAAATCAATTCCACAACATCCAAATATAATCATTCAAGCTCCAATCATTAACCAAACACAAAACCCATCATCTATTCTAACCAAAAATATGAAACTAGACCTAAAATGCATAAACCCATCAAATTGATACACCACGCACTTACCAAACACTAATTACTTGTTTATTTAGGTGTTAATTAGACTTTATTTCACGTTTAAACCAAAAGCCCTAAATTATACCATAGGGTCGAAACCCTAATTTACCATACGTGGGTTTCTATGGCTTAAACAAGCTCTACCCACGTTCCATTTACCTTATTCAAGCTCGAATTGGAAAACCCACTTAAAACCCTAAAAATCTGAATTTTAATCTTTAGATTTGAAGGTGTTAATGGAGGTTTTAGTGAGAGTATTATATATGGTTGGAAAGAGGAGAAAGAGAGCTTCAAGATGGTGGTGGAGATGGGTGGTCACGCGCGGCGGTGTGACGGTGGTGGCCGGAACAGTGGCCGGCGGCCAAAGGAGGCGGCTAGGGTTTGTGTTTAGGGTTTTTAGAGAGAGAGTGTAGAGAGAGAAAGGTGAGTTGTGTGTGTTTTTAGTGAGAGAAACAAATATATGAAATGAGGTTGTGATGGGGTATATATATTTAGAGTTATGGACTAATAAATAAATAAAATGGGGGGGGGGGGAGGGGTGGCCAGCTAGGGGAAAAGGGGAGGGGCCGAAGGCGTCATTTTTCGTAAACTATCCCGTTTACCCATTCCCGAGATCATATATTGTCCCCCGAGTGTCCCACAACGTTCATTCGACTTTCTAACATCATTATTTATGTTTTTCCACGAGTTTTGACTATTTATTTGTCAATTTTCGAGTTACGGTCTAAAAGTTACAATAGTTCTGGTTTTAGGCTTTTCTAGTGCCGAATCGAATAGTGCCTACCAAATAGAGTTAAAACTCATACGATAACTCATTTAATAGTGAAATAATCCGTAAAAACCAATAGACGATATAAAATCAAGTCATGGTTTATAAAAATAGTGATAAAGGCAAAGCTCGGTTTAGTTTAACGTAATGCGGTTACCTAAAATAGACTCCCTAAATTGGCAGTTGTCACATTTATGTGTAAGGTTCTTTTTATTTATATTATTTTATTTTATTTTTTTAATGGATCCATATAATTTTATACATATCTGAGTTTCATAATATTCTTGATGATTTTTTTATTCAGATATGTTACTGCCGACGCCGCCTTTGCCGAATTCGTATTGCGCCGATGCCGTAAATGTTAGTTTGTTAGTTTTGTGTAATTTTTTTGATGGTTTTTTTTATTCAGATTTGTTTTCGATTTATTTTTGTAATTTTTTTTTATTAGTTTGTTAGTTTTGTGTATATTGGTAGAATATAAACATTTATGAGTATGTTGACAAGTTATGTAAATTATATTGATACTTTTGTGAATTTTGATTATGTATATTGTTATATATTTGAGAAATTTTGCTGTATAATTTGTTTAGACCAATCATCATTAAACTTCTATCAAAGCTCAAATTCGATGAATTTATGTATAGTAGACGTGTACCCGTGTATGACAACAAGATTTTATAGCGGCATACGGTCATAATAATAGTTTGATTAAGTGTTTTGTGTAACGTTTTGTGTAACAAAAATATCAGTATAACTATTGTCGTTTAAAAATTCTGTTGCTATACACGAGTACTCGTCAAGTATTAGTAAAAGGTGTGTCATGTCTAGAGAAAGTTAAAACACGAGTTAGATCTATTTATGTGTAGCAGGGCTCTAATATTGTTAGCTGACATTCTGACAACGTGCTTGTAGATAGTAATTACGGATTTTGTATATAATACTCCTATAAAATCCAATGGCACTCTTTGAGTCACATCATTTTTTCTTATACTTACAACGCACTGTATAACACTGTAATGCATATTGTACAAGACAGTAATGCATAATTGTGGTGTATGTATAAAAAAAATAGTGCGAGTATCAACACTCCTTTGAAAAACGTGTATTTTTTTTAATAACTTTTTAAGACACCTATATTATTTATCAATACTATATTATAAAACATTTGGGACATTCTTAAAATGGAAGGCTTAAAAAAATTAAGATTCAACACTTGCTTATAATGGCAAATTTTAATAAGTACATCTATAATAGCATTGGTTGCAACACTTTAAAGCACTTTTTGTAGACATGTTTAAAAAAAAAATATTAAAATACAAAGTAATTTAATATAAGAAGAAAAAACGTCTAAAACCATAATTACATAATAAATGTTATTTTTAAAACACCCCTAATATGAAAAGTACTTGTTATTATACATATTGTACAAACTAAGTAACACACAAAGCTTCATACAATTTATATGTAAACAAGTTGATGGTACATGTGTTTTAAAAAATAGACCGAACCAACGGGTTTAATCGGGAACCGGAGTCACCACCGGTTCGGCTAGCCCATAAAAATCGTCCAAAAACGATATTATTAAATCAATAGAGTTTCAAAATGCATATAAAATTGCAATGTTCAAAAAATATTTTTAGATCACAAGAGTGTCTCGAGAACCAACATATACATCTTTTAGAATTTTGTTGATAAAACTTACCTTAAAAACTAAAAACTTTGTTTTATAAAAATTTGACAATTTTTTCAAAGCAAATGATGCAAAGGTGCAAATTGCTAAATACTAAGTGTTAATTTATATGATTATACACATTTACACATATTTATACTATCTATACTATATTATAAAGCATTTGAGACATTCCTAAAAAGGAAGGCTTAAAAAATTAAGATTCAACACTTGCTAATAATGGCAAATTGTAATAAGTACATCTATAATAGAATTTGTTGCAACACTTTAAAGCACTTTTTTTAAACATGTTTTTTTTTTAAATAATAAAAAAATACAAAGTAATTTAATAGAAGAAAAAAAAAACATCCATAACAATAAATACCTAATAAATGTTATTTTTAAAACACCCCTAACATGAAAAATACATGTTATTATAAATATTGTACAAACTAATAAAACACACAAATCTTCATGCAATTTATATGTAAACAAGCTCATGGTACATATGGTTTTAAAAAACGGACCGGGCCAACGGGTTCAACTGGGAAACGGAGTCACCACTGGTTCGGCTAGCCCATAAAAGTCGTCCGAAAACGATATTGTTAAATCGATAGAGTTTAAAAATGCATATTAAAATACAATATTCAAAAAATATTATTAAATCGCAAGAGTGCCTCGAGAATCAACATATGCGCCTTTTGGAAATTTTTTTTAATAAAACTTACCGTTAAAGCTAAAAAAAAAATTTATAAAAATCAGACGATTTTTTTAAAGCAAATGATGCAAAGTGCTAAGTGCTAATTTTATAAAAAATTTATAAAAATCAGACGACGATAATGCTAGTTTTGAATACTACCAACTCATTATTGTCACCACATCAAGTGGATAATCTATAACTTTTATATGAAAATTTTTGTTATTGCATAACAGTATTCAAAACTAAAATTATATTCAAAACTAAAATTATCGTCGTCTATATATCTATTGTATTGTCAAATATATATTTAATTGTATGGTGCCCGCCGCTGCAACGCGCGGGTACCCTGCTAGTTATTTTTAAAGACTTAAACCCACATCTTAATTGATGAATATATACCAACGTTACATTCAAACAGCCTTAGAGCACTCCCATTCGTCACGGGGTAACACCCGTTAAGGGCTTCATTAACGTCGTTGGAGGGCATGCGAAATAACGGCGTTGGAGGGGGGGGGCGTTGGCTCCTTAACGCCGCGTTAAGGGTGGAAATCAAGAAAAAAAAATCCATTTCGCCCTCCCATGATTGAAGTGTGTGTTCTTAAGTGTGTGTGTGTGTAATGTGTGTGTACAGGTGTTTGATGAAGATGATAGATATATTTGTTGAATTTGCAGTTTAGTCCTTGTGGTACTGTATTGTTAACAGTTTAGTCCCTGTGGTTATAGAAGCTTTTTTTTAATAACTTTTTTATTAAAAAAATTTAAAGGTTGAAATTGAAAATATCAAATTAATGATATGTTTTTGTTTTTAAATTAATAACATTTTTTTTAATAACATTTTCGTATTGTAATATGTTTTCAAATTTAATGTTATGTTTAGTTTAATAAATGAAGTGTTTGTTTTAGTTTAGGGGTTGAAATTGAAAATATGAAATGTTATTGGTGTTATTGGGATGTTATGGTTGTGAGTGTTTTTTGGTGATGTTAATGTTAAATGTTAAAGCTGATGTGACGCTGACGCGGACGGTGTTATTGGTGTTATGGATGGAAGTGCTCTTACAATTGAGATGTATTAGCGACTTTTGTTTTCTCAAACTTTTGTTTAGTTCTTGACCTTGGGCATCGGGTATAACTAGGGTGTGGTGGACACTGGAGATAGATAGGTAGAGAATCTCTTTGGCAACACTTCAACTCGTGTAGGGGAGTGGAACCAAACACTTTCAGAATGTTGTGCGTGTCTTTCATTGTGGAAATGAAGCGTGTAGCCGAGTCCGAGTGGCACACTCAATGGTGAGGCACCCATACCCAATACTGTTACCACTAGGCTATCCATACCCAATACATGTTGGTGTAACGAATTTTTAGTGTAGAGAACAATAGTCAATATCTCAACCACAATTTCTTTATTTATAATGGCCAATCTGGTATAACCAAAGTAATTAGAAAAAAGCTAAACAAAACTTGGCAGAAATCATATTAGTCGGCCAAAAAGTCAGAAACAATGATTAACCAAAAAAGAAACCTGAAAATGTCAAAAGCTTCCCAAGTTCGTTGACAAAGGTTCGATTTATACCCTTTCACTTACTTTTTAAAAGTTGATTTCTGGATAACATAACAAAAATGTTGATAAATTAATAAAACCCAACCTAGATTTTAAACTTATATATAATCTGTCATTTCTTTACAACTTTCAATTCCAGTAGAACAATAGAAAATTTTTAAGTCAATGTGGCGGGTGTTGGTTTACCGATGCACGGCAGGTGATAACGTAAGACTTTCAAAAGACGAAATATCAGGACATACACGATAGATGGGGAAAAAAGTTTATGCCTATTATTGCATGTGTCACGTTTTACTTGGTCGACTAATTAAGTTTCAACAAACATCATCACAAATCAATTACCTTAAATACAATGGAGATTACATATGCATTAAATTAATACGTAGTAGCTCTTTCAACAAAGTTGGTTACTCTCGTCATAACTGAACCATCCAAATATGAAACCCACTAAGTTCTCTTAATACAAAGTTCTATATACAATTTACAAATATTGAACCGAAATAGATACCTGAATCAAAATTTACACTTTAGTCGTAATTCCAATTGAAGCCCTTTGAGGGTTGTTCACCAAGAAGATGCTTTCACTTCACACAGGCAAGCAGACACTCTTTGTTGAATTAGACATTGTTACAAGTTATAACAAATCTCATACACAAAATAATACATAAGCACACCATAACTAGAAAAAGAGCTCATTACAGCGTGTATTCCATCAGAAGATAGCTTTAGCTGTACAATGATCAATATAAGCTTTTACTCTAGAAATAAGTGTTATTTTCCAAGGATTCCCACTCACAATACCAGACAGTTTAGTGTTTCATCTTCCTAACGTTGAGAGACCCGTGAACCGTTCCAATCGGTCACTTATTGTTCATTTTAAACGTGCACTAGTAAGAGTACTTTTCATCAGAACTGTAAACTGGTATAGCGATTATAAACTTGATTATTACAACTCAAGCTTTTTTCCATTTACTTGGCAATTTCTACTAAATTTTAGCTCATTCGAGTAATTGGCACCCCTCCACTAGATGGAAAAAACATATACGAAAGTTTTTTCAAAGCCTAAAGTGAAAATTCATGGGATAAACTCAAGAGTTCTGCAGTTGCATTGTAGGCCTTGTAGAAATTCAAGTTCCTAAATTCGCTTCTAAAATCCGGACAACATTTATCCGAATCTCCAAGTAAATTATAAAATCAACCTAGAAGTGCACGCGGTTAATGCCACGAACCTGTTTCTGAAGAAGCAAAGATGCTTCTACCAACAACGAAATTATTCTCACTAATCAGCAGCAACAGATATATACCTAAATTAACCTCGCATATCAATTATAGTTAAAATTGGTCGAGTAGAAATACCATCTACATGACAGAGCATCTATGTGTAGTTACCAGAAAAGGTTGATTTCATAATTACTATAACTAACAGCATAAAGCAGGTCTCATTCTCCCTCTAAAAACTCAAGCCTAAGTTTTATGCGAATCATCAAAAGTTTGGATACTGATTGTCTGATGCATGTAAGAGTACACTACTTAGCTGACTCATTTTCTGGTATCAAGTTATCTATCTATCTACCTGTCTCTAGAGTCATCAGGTTTCATTCTCTCACTAAAAAGCATCATTCTGAGAATGTCAAGCAAAAATAGCAACTATTGCTTCTGCTAGTTAATGTAACATGATGAATATTTAAGCATGATCACCTAAGCTTCTCAAATATCACCAATTTGAGACCTGGATCATAGAAACCTTCAATAGTGTACACTGTCAACCTATACATTGAAGGTCAATTTCAGGTAATCAGATATTGGCCCCTTTAAGAGGTAATGGCTTCATATTTTACGGAGTAATATAGTGGCTGTGTCACGTGTCTGCTCTTTTCTGCGCATCTATTATACCTGCTTAGGTAATCTTACGTTTATCAACATATTTATTACGGTATAAAGAAACTAATAACATAAATAGTTGCTTAGCTACGAAGATCAAGTAAGTCGCACAGCAATGTACATGCTAATTGAATGTCCAGATGACGAAGATGGCATTTAGTTAAGTGCCACATTCGAAACAACTCAGAATCTATGGTAAGCCTCTATTTTGCAATGCATTTGGAAAATATCAAATGAACAGAATCCAATATTCAGAAGTAAGTAGTGCTACACGTTGTTTTGAGTGATAAATAATAATTTCGTTTTTTTAACTATATGACGTATTTGGTATCTTTTGGAACGACAGCTGCCTTTCAAAGGCCATGCAATTTTATATTTTGTTTGTACATTTATTTTTCAATATCAATATCTTTCAGTTAGTCTTGGTATATTCCTAGTCAAAACCTACTTGTCCCAGAAATAATACGCCAAGAGCGAGTGTTCCTTAGAGAGGTACAAACTTACTACAGAAGAGAAACATGATAAGAACATTTGAAACATAATTGGTAAATTGAAGATGTAATAAATGTTAAAATTAGTAACATGACAAGAACATTCAAACTACTGGAGTCTCACTCGCTGATCAAATTAATTATAACCGTCTTTAAGTGTCTTCATAAGACAGGTGATTGATTGGTTTCATAGCAGATTAAAGTATTGCTAAAGATAACAAAGGGCAAGCTCATAGTACAGTGAAACGCAATGGAAACTGGGAAAGCATAAGATGGCTTCTCTAGTAGTTCAGATTGCACTAATTCAATGGATATCATTACTTTTCAGCAGCTAAAACCTAAACACTTCTATTAATAATCGTACTTAAATTCAAGTAGTTACTGTACACATAAAAAAATCCTACTTCATTCGAGCTTGCACGATTGCACCGTACAGAAAACAACTAGATAGGCGTTAATCTTATGTTCAAGATGATCTACGTTCCTGCTTTCTATAGTAGTTAAAGTTCCTAGTGCTGTTTGCAACGAGTTACCAATTATCTTCCAGTAGACATATTGGATTATAGCTAGATGGGAGGTACAGGTATATACCGATAGATAGTTGATATACCGATATATAATGGAATACATTATTGAAATGAGGCCAAGTAACCTTTCTAATAACTGTGTTGGCGTATCTGTTTAATTTGGTTTGTAATATAATACAATGACTATATCTCCACAATAAGATTCGTTAATCCAACAATGCCAGATAGCTTTTTTTACCATCTTAAATTATAATATTTCAGTCGGTATTAAGTTTTTGCTTTCTCTTCAGTTATTAGATTCCCGCTATCCTCTCTTCTATTTCACCAATGGCCCGTCTTTTCTGTAAAGACCAAGTGACCAACAGTACAATCTGCTAGTCACAGTGTCAGACTGGGTTTTCTACTAATCCAAGTAATCACAAACCAAGACGTGAATACATTAGCATACACAACATACAAAGCCATTGTGCAAACCCAACATTCCAAACTCAGTTTTTATTAGTTGAGAAGTAAATTAAGCAAAGCAAAGCCTTCAAAACTACATAAGCTCTTATGAAATGGTGAAACACGCATGCACCCAAAAACAGATCATCAGTATCTACGGCCACAAACAAAATCCTAACTTATGTGCAACACACCCCACCCCATTTTTTGCTTCAAAGCCGCCTCTTCCTATTCCTATTTCTAGTCATTGTGCAATGTCCATAATCATTTAACACCCGAGTCAGTTGTAAAACAGTCTAACAATCACCACTCGATTTTTCTTGCACGCCAGGCAAATTACTCATTTAGCATCTGAGTCAAGGTCACACCACTGCTACATAGCACACAGAAGTCCTAGCTTAGTAAACAGAATTTTAATTATACAAGAACTCTGGTGGCTATGCAAGCCAACATGAAAAGGGAGATAGAGAAAGATTAATAACATCCGGCAAGGTGAGATAACATGAGAAGTGTAAAAAATAATAAATAAATAAATAAGAGTTGGTTAATAAAAACACAAAAGATTGTTTACACGAAATCCGGCTGACGTTGAACAAATCCTTACCAAAGAGTATGGAAGTAAACCTATCCATCACAAAGACATAAAATTGTGGCAATGAGTTATATGTGCCTTGGTGGTCACAAGTTCAAGAGGATTATAAGTAGTCACAGACTGTAAACGTATATTTTATGTCAAAATGTTCATATCTGAAGAAAGGTATGGTGAGTCCTTTAACAGTTTAATGAGTAATTTACTTTCTAGTCTTATTGAAGGATTCCTCTATTAAGTATACCGTTATTGTTTCGAATTCTCTAATTAGTCTTCGGTCCTATTAGTATAGTATTAGTATTAGAATGATCCTAACCAGTGTTTCAATAGGCTTATTATTTCTCTACTTCGTATAGGGGTCATCAATCGTTGTTTTCATGTCCTGTCTTCTGATTTTGATATACAAAAACAGTAGGGTAATTCTCAACCTTTGGTGTTAACTTTTAGTCTTAGGTAAACAATATTCCGTATCGACAAGTATGACAAGTGAAATTATCAAATCTGTAACCTTCATAATATAAAAATTACACAAATGCAGACTAAATTATAATATGTAAAAAAAATTGCTCTTATATGCAATTAAGCTGTTTACGCCAAAAAAAATCCTACCTTTGAGAGTATAGTGGAAAAAAGAACAAGATTCGACTGGCCTCTCAGCTAAAATTTTTTAATGGATAAAATCATTTAATTCTCTAGATATGTAATATGCCAATAATTAAGTTTAGATTTCCTTGCTAACTTATTTCTAAAGCCACAAACGTGTTCGCGCCAGTTCTGTGACTAAAAGGGCAACTGTACTTTCCCAGCACATAGATTCTCTTACCAAACAACATGTATAACCGACCTAAAAGCCGTTGCCTGTTCACACAAAAAGCTTCCTGCCCCTATAGTCATTGTTGCATAAGTGCCCAGCATGTGGCATTATAAGATTGGAGAAAATATTCCAGACTAAACATATTAATAGTGCCATGGTAGAGACAACATTGTAATGAATAATGATCACATAGATTATGCTAATAATCACGGCACTGAATAGCCAATGAGTCATATCAGAATAATCATGGAGCCAATACTGGTGATGAATACCTCGAGATAAAGCTGGTCAAGATACATTGAATACATTTTGTCTTCACAATTTGTAGTTAAAAATGATTGTCGTCTATTGACCTGATTTACGAACCTCAATGCAAGTCATTTATGACATCTTCCAATGTGTCCTTATTCCTTAACAAGTGCTTGAGCCAATAACTAAATAGCAAGTACAGTGTCTCAGGGGGTGAAAGCAGTTAGTCTATCCTATCCTAGTCCCTAGGTTCACAAGATAAATCTCACAATTGTTGTGATAGCCACATCAAACTAGAGTACACATATTTAGCTTATAAAATTAAAACAAAACTTCAGACATAGTACTTGATTATACTAAAAACTCATAGAGCCCATGATCTAAGAACAACAGTTCGACAAGATGAAACAAAACCAACCTAACATCCAAAGAAATTCCCAAAACCCATCCTGAATAACAACGCAGCAACCTGAAACATAAGACAGGGATAAAGCATCTGAGAGAGTATCAAACAGTGACTCACCAATTGCTTAATGCAATCTATCAAAGACGATAATGCTTTGACCCAGTCCAACATCTACCATCATCACCTAAGACATATTGACACGAGCATGATTATCTGCATTTCTCAGCTTGTTTGCCTCCTCACGCGAAGAACGGTGATCTTTAGGTGTTCTGCAGTATGAAGAGAATTTGTGTGTTTAGGCAACAGAAATAATTAATTAATGCAAGAGATAACCTGAAAAGGGCTTACTTTTGTTTCTTAGCATTCTTCTGCTTGATGCTAATAACCATATCCATAGCCGTCCTCTGGTGTTCACGTGTTTGACCATGCATATCCAGACCTTCCACGCTTTCACAGTCAATCTTGCAAATGCGACACCAACCCATGCTCAATGCTGTTCTCTTCCTTAACGGATCAAAAGAATCAGGACCACCCTATACCCAATACAAAAAATCAGCACATACATTTGTAGGAACAATGTTATGATATTCACTTTACATAAGAAAAGTTAAGATACTCACTGCATAGAATCCACCCTCATTTGGGAATCCCTGACGGGAATAACTACTTCGAAAACCTGGCTCGCCCATATGCGGGCGAGTTGACTTGGGGCCAAATGGTTCTCCAAAAGGCGGTTGATGAGGGAAATCCCCGGGGCCATTTGACTCCCCTGGGTGACCATAATCTTGGAAAGAGGCAAAACCAGGATCACCCCGACCAGACAGATTCCTCATACCAAAAGGTTCACCACCCCTAGGCTTTCCAGGGCCATCAAACTCTCCTCTATGCATGTGACCAGGAGGCCCCATAGGGAATCTTTCTCCAAATGGATGCCTATCCATCTCTCTGCCATCAACATCGATGTTGTGTGGGGCACCAAATGGACGTGATTGATTTCCCGGACTATTAGGTGGAAAACGATCCATATGAGGCCGACCAAAACCATGCACAGGTCCAGGAAAGTCAGGGTTCTGGCGAATATTATCAAATCTCCCTCTGTTATCATCATGCATACCAGCAGGTAGTGGTCTTCCACCGGATTCATTGGGATGCAAACCACCAGCAGGATGATAGTCGTATCCATGGGGATCTTTATCATGAAACCTTGATCCATCCATTCCATATCCGCTCATTGGCCTTGATGGGTGACCCGCAAACTTCGGAGATCCCCCGCTGCCCAGATGAGGTGGCCCCGGAAATTGTTTTTGACTTCCCTTAAAATCGCCTTGGTCATGGTGACGAGGTGGAGCCATGGGAAAGGTATCAGGATGCATCCCTGTAGGATTTCTAAATCTTTCATCACGAAAAACAGGTGCTGATGACGAGTCAACTCCTGGTGGTGGGGGCCCATTCATCCTCATTGAACGTGTGTCAACGCCAAAAGGCTGCCCATAAGGTCCCGTGTCTGCATCTCCAGGTAAATGAGAATCTGCTCGTCTACCATCAAAATAGGGTGGCCTTTGGTTTTGGTACATATCCGGTTCCATTGGACCAGGATGACGTGGGACACTTTGGCCATCTGGTGGCCCATGTGGTGGAGGTGCAGAATTGAGTGGTGGTCCCAATGGATCACCTTGAGACATCCTGGAAAACCTAGTATGTGGCTCATAACCCCTATTGTTACCAAAATGCTCAGGATGGAAGGAGCCAGGTTGATTTGGACCAGGTGGCTGCAGATACTCGCCTGAATGAGGGCCATGAGCCAAATAACCATGTCCGGGAGGCCTCATATGGCTTGGAGGTTGCCCAGGTCCTTGGTGCCCAGAAGCCGCATAAGGCACAGGAGGGTGTGGAGATTGTTCAGTTCCATGTTGCATACGGTCTCTGCCATTAAGAGAACCCTGAGAAGCAAGTGATCCATTATCATTCTCAGAAGAACCCTTAAAATTCACATTTGCTTCCCCGTGTTTCACAGAGTCTGTGGTGGCAACGCCCCTTTCATCTTTTCTATTTTGACTCGACTTCCCACCAGGAGAATGATCTAAGACACCATCCTTGCTCTCTTCTTTCACTTTTTGTATAGTAACAGAATCACCTTGAGAACCTTGGAGTGCTTCATCTTTCCTGTGATCTTCTTCAACCCCATTTCCAGGCTTGCACTCATCATTCACGCCTGCTTCAGATTTTACTTCATTGACATTAGCTCCAAAATCACTGGTACCCATCGACTCAGACTTCTTAACGGAAGATGATTTATCACCACCCAAAGGCGGTGGCCCGTACTGATTTACAAAAGGTTGGCTTGGACCAAATTGTGGTGGTCTAGCTTGAGGTGGCATACCTGCCGGACCAGATGATTGAGGATATTGCTGCTGTTGACCTCCATGATTCGGCATAGCTGGCCTTCCCGCATAGCTTTGAGATGATTGAGGTGGCATTCCATGTGGAGGAGGTTGAGCAAAACCAAAAGGAGGTTGTTGCATTGGCTGAGGTGGACCCGGTGGAGGAAACTGAGGATGTTGCTGTGCAAAAGGACCAGATGCTTGTCCTGGATATGCTTGAGGCTGCTGCATGTATGGCTGCAGCATTTGTTGTTGAGCCTGATGCATAACAGGACGCTGATGAGGTGGTAGACCTGGTTGAATAGGTTGTGTTGGTGGGATTCCTGGAGCTTGGCCTTGAGGAGGCAACATATGTGGTTGAGCTGGACGCATATGAGAAGGTGGTGGTGGGAACTGTGCGGACATTTGACCTGGCGGCATAGAGCCAGTTGATTGTTGCACTTGCATTGGATGTTGTTGTGGCGGGGCATGCTGAATTTGCTGGTTAGGCTGAGATTGGTAAGAGGGAGGACCACCGGCAGATTGAACTGGAGGTTGTTGGGGATTAAAGGGTTGCGATTGAGGCAGGGATTGGGGAAGTGGTTGAAAATTTGGTTGTTGTGGGTGAGGCGGCTGTGGATGATGTTGCGGATATTGCGGCACTTGCATATTTGGTTGGGTGTGACTTTGAACTGGTTGTGGCGGAACTTGTGTGTATGGCTGATTCTGTGTCTGAATTTGAGGCTGAGAATATAGCGGCTGCGGCTGTCCATTGGATGGAACTTGAGGCGGAGCCTGGCCCTGAACTGGTTGTTGAGCTTGCATAGGGATTTGGGTTTGCGGCTGAAAGGGCTGCGATTGGGGTTGAACCAGATTTTGTGCCTGCCCTTGTACCTGAACAGGTGGTTGCGGAAATTGTTGAGTAGGCTGCTGTTGATAAGGGTAGTATTGTTGATAAGTCTGTTGGTACGGATCATAACCAGGGTACTGTTGGTAATATTGCTGATACTGTTGTTGATACCACTGGTCAGGTGTCGGAGCTACAGGCATGGCTTGAGGTACAGGATTTGCAGTTGCTGGCTGATTCACGTTCTGAGCAGTATTAGGTCCGGTAGCAGTTGCTGGCTGGGAAGCTGGTGTTGCCGCTTGATTAGCTATCTTGCTATGATCAGTGGGCACAGTAACTCCAGGTGCAGCCACCTCCTGTGTAGTTTCAGTCCCTTGTGGTTGAGTGGTTGTACCCTGCTGCAAACAATACCAAAGAAAACACAATACCAATTAAAGTAAGAATAGACGGAAGTTCCATTTGAAAACTAGCTCACGAAGGTCTCATACATTCACATTACAGGTCTGAGCATGTTCCTGCACTTGACGATGCACAATTTGAATTCCACATCGGTTGCAGACGACGGGAGAATTGCCGAAGGAACATCCAGAACAGTGAGTTGTGCAGTCAGATAAAGGACCTTGCCATGCGCAACCACTCCTATGGTAGAGACAATGTACAGTGGTTTTCCCAATAGTTTCAGCCAGCGCTTTGTTGGACTCCATGAGCGGCTGAAAGACGAATTAACATAAAAGTTATAAAAAGAAATCAAGTAAAAGAACTCAGTATATACAAGAGCATAAACGAAAATAAAAACATATACCTTTGAACTAGCTTCAGTTACCAAGTATCCATCATAAGGGCAGGCTTGTGTACTGCTTACAACATACGTCAGACAAGGTTTGCAGTATAGATGGGTGCACTGAGCCTGGACTGCTTCATGTGGATAGACAAGCGTTCGACAAACAGGACAAAAGTACTCGCCAGCAAGAGATTGGATGTTCAATATACACTCATTGTCAAAACCCATGTTTTGTCAGAATATTTTCTTAGGCATTCACAGTATATCGACACCAGTTTATGCTGCATGAAGAAAGCTAACTAGTTAGATTGCTGCAGAACAGGTCATTCCAAAGAAATAAAAAATGAATAATTCACATAATCCGTTAACACAGCATCAACAAAAGAAATAAGACAAGAATACAGTACAAGGGAAAAGTAACAACAAAGCATGTCTCAAAACTCCACTTCCTATCGATAAAACCATGTTAAACATTTACTATTAATCAGAGCTAGTTGTATAGTAAAGGCCCTACATTCCTAGTAAAAGGATTACGTTCCCCATCAAAGGATGAATACCAAATTAGGCGTGACTTTTTCTATATATCAAACTTAAATACTTCCATTGACCTCGAGGAGGACAGAGATACTACAAAAGGTGCACTATGCCACTAATACACAGACAAGCCAGCGCCATTTCCTACCCGTCATCGATATACGACACCTCGAAACCCCCATATCACCACAAAACACAAAAATGACGAAAACTACAAAGCACATCAAAGTTACGCTTCACTACGCATAAACATCGAAAAATTGCTTAGTCTATACAATAATAGACATAAAACTCCACCTAATAAACTACTTTCATAACATCTCCAACGTATCATATTTTCAATTTCACATACTGCATTTCTTTAGAATGCACCAATAACTTCATCTATGCTAGTTAATACTACATCAACAAATGAAAAAAAGAATAAGGCCAAAAGAAAGACAACAACAACGCAATTCAAACCAAGGTACTTGCATAACGACAAAATCGACGTCCTACATTCCTAATGCAAGAATGGATCCATTCTAGATCGAACAATTAATACCAGCATACAACAGCAACAATAATACCCAATCCCGCTACACAGTCATAGTTCTACCTGAAGTAGAGGGACTACTTACAAAAAGACCTCGGCATAGGTGTAACTATTTCTACACATCAAAAAACAATATTTCTCTCGACCTCAAAGCCTAGCATAATACATAGACTAGCTACATCGTCCGTATACGACACCTCCAAACCCACATATCACATATAACACAAAATATAAACTTGCGCTTTTTAAAGACCAAATTATCTCAACTACTCCATACAGCAAACTATACATAAACGCCACCTAGTTAACAAACAATCTCATAATATTGCTATGCACAAATAAATGTAAATTAGGTCTAATAAAATCATATATTAAGCAAAACAAACACTATACAAAAATTAATCGATGAAACTAATTTATAAAACCCTAGGGTTTAAGCAACAGTATGAATTAAACCTTTATGAGAATTAGAATAAATCGTAACGGTTTTGTTATTGATGATGTACGAGTGATCGGAGATTGATTGTGGGTGGGTGGATGTACGGTGGTGATGTAATGGTTGGAGTGGTGGTACGTAGTGACGGTTTGTTAGTGTTGATGTGACCTAAGAGTGGTAGATAAGTGGAATGAGAAGGTGTATTTTGTAACTGAGTACAAGTTTTGGGTGAGTTTTGTAGGTTTTTGTGGCCCGTCACTCTGAGACGTATCGTGGACCCGGGTGAAGTATTGGATTTGGGACACTACCATAGTCCATATAAGGGTGCTAGCAATGGTTCGGTCGAGTGATAGGTTGACCGATCGGTTGGCTTCGGTTGGGCTATTGTGGCCGGTCGGTTAGCTTCAGTTGGGAGAGCAAAATTGGACGAACTATTTTGGCATGTCGACCGAGTTTAATAACTCAAAAAGTTTGTAAAATTTGAACCGTTTGGGATAAAAAAAAATCTTTTTTTCAAAAACCTTTGCATTTTTACAACATTATAAATACAAGGGGGAATCTATACTATATAATACTAGACGAGTACCCGCACCTAGCGGCAGCGGTGTCTAGTTTCAACAAAATTTTAGCGGCGATTAAGTTTTTTTTCAGGAATCAGTATTTTAAGCGTTAAGGAATTCAATTTGAATGATTAGATTTAAATCTCGCCTTTGAAGATTGAATGGGTTGGACAACATTTCAAATCAATGTATACTTTCCAAAGATACAACATCGCATTTAAGTTGAGATTACAGCATAGCATTTAATGATATGAGATTTCACATGTTTCATTTTTTCACTTTTCACTTTTCCAATTGTTGACTATTTGATCATTTTCTTATTTTATGTAGTATAGATATGATAATACTGTATCCACCAAATAAAGCAAAGCATTAAATTTTATTCATTAAAAACACTTTCATATTTAACACTAATGTAAAAGACCCAATGCATCCCTTCAATATTTCATGTGCAGCATCACGTGACTGACTTTCGTACCCTTCCTTCTCATGTGTCATCATTGCCAGTCAAACAAAATTGATATCAACCGAGATTTCTTCGTCACAAATTTGGAAACTCATTAAAACCTTCAATTATGCGTTTCAATTCATTCAAAACGCTGCACATGAATCTCTAAACTTTTCTTGGCCAATACGTTTTGCGTTTCAATACATATCAAGTCCCAAAATAGCGGATTCAGATGGTCTTTGCTGGCATCATTGAGTATTTGGTAATGATCTTGATTTTGAACTAATTATTTTAATAATCTTATTTCGTTTATGTTAATTTTTAGTGATTTTAATTGATTTTATATAATGGCCAAGAACCCTAAAAAAAATTTGGGGCTTTTTTATTCTTTTTGGTAATGATCTTAATTTTGGGAAGACGAGTATGCAATTAAAAGTATTCTGATTCATATGATCCCTAATTTTCAGGGCGACACTACATTGTATAAATTGAGGATGGCCGTGTTGATAAAGATGCACATCTCAGTTACTTACTTAATCGTTGAATATCAAATCAACCAATGGCTACCTTTGTTTCTGGGTATATCAACGATTTATCACCTGTTAAGGACAACATCAAGTTACGAGTGCGTATTCTTCGGACTTGGATGCAACCTTTGTTTAGCAAGCCAAATATTGTTAATATGGAGATGATCGTTTTTGATGAGCAGGCAAGCATCTACTAATGTTATGCTCCATATTATACTTTTTTATTGTGCCTTTTTAGATGAATTGTTTGTTGATGCTTGCCATTTTTGATATGAATTGTTATTTGGTATGTTCATTTTCGTTTATGTACTAAAAAATCCAAATGTTTTGTTCCAGAACACAAGGATGCAAGCAACGGTCAGGATGGCGTTGGTCAGTGGTTTCAAACATCAATTAGAAGAGGGCAATGTTATCATCCTTCAACGGTATAGTCTTGGGGAGATCCAACCGAAGTTCCGCATTAAGCTTCCTTTCGAACACTGTCATAGAAAAGTGCACAGATTTCACCGGTTCTCTTTATGGATTTGACTTTCGTCCGTATGGAACCATTACCTCTCTTAAGAATGAGGAAGTTGGCCAGTTTGGTATGTAGAAACCTTTTATTTATTTGTATATATTTTTCTTTTGTTTAGTACATGATATGGCAACCAATTGAAACTTTTTGTGTTTGAACATTATGCAGATGTGATAGGCCAGGTGGTTGCTTGTGATGACCTGGATAATTATGACAAAAACGGCAGGTCTGGCAAGAAGAAACCCATCACAATCATTGATGCTGAGTAGGTCATTCTAACCAAGTTTATAAAGTTGCATTTACATTTAGAATGTATTTACTGAATTTATAACGATCATATGCGCAGGGGCAATGAGTTGCCGTGTACCTTGTGGGGTAGTTTTGCTCAACAATTCGCTGACTTCTTGAATAAACTCGAGGAACATGGTAAGATCATTGTTGTCCTGCAGCTGGCAATGATGAAAATCTGGGATGGTACGTTCCGCTTCATTTTCTATTTACATTCACTGATTTTGTCTGCACTAGAGTCAATAAGTATAATTCCAAAATCATTAAAATGTTTTCTAAATGTTTTTGAATACACAGGAAGAATGGCCATCCAAAATGGTTTCAATGGAACAAGGTTGTTCCTCTTCAACGGCAAGGACTGTATACCCGACAATGAATTTAAAGATGTAGATTCTTTTAGGAAAAGGTATCTTAAAACAATATTTGTATATGTTTTTTAAATTGGTTAATGTATTAGCGTTGTAATGCCATCTTAATAACTTTGGTCTGTTTAACCATACGTAGTTTGGTGGCTGCTCAAGGTACGGATGATTCTCAACAAACTACATCACGTATCTCAACTGCTTCAAAGAATTCTACAAAAGATGATTTCGTCACCAAATACCAGTTTAGAAACATTGCGGAAATCTTTGATGTTGAACAGGTAAATTCATTGAGAATCCCAGCATTTACATCTATGCTTATTCAGCAATAAAAAAATATACAATGAAACCGTATCATATTGATTCGCTCCCAAACGGTCAAGTTTTCTCACACAAGCTAGCCACTTGTGAATGACTAACCGTAAGAAACTTAAAACAGTCTAGAAACAAATGCAATGAAGATCAGGAGAGTATAGTATTTCCCCAGGTCGTTATGTCCCAACGAGCTGTGCGAGAATAGTCAAACGTATAGTGATCGAGAGGATTTGAACGGAAAAGAGATTTGTGATTATTTCTAACTAAAGAAAAAGTATATAAACTACAGGGGCTTAAATGCAAATTAAAGAAAATTAAAAAGATAAAATATATTAAATAAACGCTATCACTATTTGCAAAATGATGTTTTTGATTTTTCTTTTATAAAATTAAATTAAAAACTACGTGACGTACAAAAGAAAATGTAAAACTGAAACAATATTAATCCTAAAATTATGAAAATGACATTTTTACAAACCTAATGATAATAGAAAATTTTTAGAAAAAGAAAATTATTTTTATAACTATTTAATTAATTATTATTAATTAAAAACTAATTTTAACTATTTAATAATACCCTAAAATACAAGAAAATATGAGATAACGCTAGAAAAATGAAATTATGACTTAGAAAAATCTAAAATGTCTAAAGAGAATTTTCAAAACTAATTTTGTATTTTTCTGATTATTTTTCTATTTTCTATGAATTAAAAACTATCTAGAACTAATTAAATTTCTAAAAATTACAAATTAAACTATGAAAAATCTGGAAAAATTATTTTTTTGCTTTTTATATTTATCTTAACCTAGGAAAAATGAAAACTTATTTTTTTGAAGTTTTTCTGATTTAATTGTATTAAAAGCTAATTAAAAATGCCTAAAAACTGTTTTTAATGGAGAAAAATAGCAAATGAACAGTGAAAAATATGAAAACTTCCAGAATATTATAAAATATTATTCTAAATATAGGAAAAATAATAAAAGTGGTGCATGTGTTCAATAATTAGGTTCTGTAGTGAAAAGTGCTTATAAATAAGCACTAAAAATAAGCTATAAGTACCAAATGAGCACCAAATTATCACAGAAGCTATAGTATGCTAAAATTACTTAAAACAAACATATTCCAACTATCCTAAACCTCTGAACAACAATCTACAATGATATGGGTCTATTTAAGCACTAGTGCCAAACAGCCCTTATGTACTAACTTTAAGCCCTTGTTAAGCCAGCTTATAAAAATCACAAAAATAAA
This sequence comes from Chrysanthemum makinoi, assembly GCA_910596185.1. NCBI lineage: Eukaryota > Viridiplantae > Streptophyta > Magnoliopsida > Asterales > Asteraceae > Chrysanthemum > Chrysanthemum makinoi. Next base: position 264,188,345 of record OU343225.1, on the reverse strand, counting down.
CTAAAATCACCATGAAAACCACTACCAACCAAAGTGTCTAAATCCAGAATTTCAGCTAATAAGGACGAAAATTGAGGAAACTAAAATGCAAAGTGGAAGCTATGGAAACGGGTCAAAATGAGCTATTAAGCTTGCATAAGCTAATAAAAAGCTACCACTACTGAACCAAAGGTTGAATAAGCTATAAACAAGTTATGGGAACTTAGAATAAGCAACAACAACAAGAAAAACACACTAAATAAGCAAAAATAAGGAATAAGCAAAACGGGAGTTTTGTGAAAAAGGGCTTAAAAGAAGCTAATGAATAAGCAGTTAATAAGCTAAGTAGAGATAAACTAATATTTTTCTAATTAAGATGAGCAGCTAAACTTTAATATCCCAAAATCTTATATCCTAAATCCTAATGGTAAGATCACAATAAAATTACAAAGTTTATTCAAAAACGGGTTTTTATGAAATTTTGACTTTTGGACAGAATTGAAAACTTGACTTATTTGAACTTTGATCTTAATTTGCCAACTGAATATGATGTTTTAAGCTAAAGCAAAGTTACATAAGGCTACTCCACTGAATTCTAAGCACAAATCAAACTTTTGATTTTCAAAAATTTCCAACAGACTTGAGATTAAGACAGTTTAAAAGTGATTTTGACTTAAGAGCTATGCAGAAGCAATTAGATGAACAAAATGATTCAAGCTACCTATATTAAGACTGAGTAGACAGAATTGAAGCACAAACCAAAGCTTAAACTTGATTACACTCACTGATCCAAACACTCTCATATGAACTGAGAGCTATACCAATGACTGCTATCCTCAACCTTAACCTATTCTAAAAGCTTAATATGACTATAACTACTAAATAAATCATCTAATCCTACGAATTAACATATGACCACAAGCATTGAAGCAATCATGAATTAAAATTGAAACAAAAATGGACTCAAGAACTTACATGATTCTGCCAAAGTAACAAGCTACTGAAATCAATGGAATAGTACAATACCCACTTTCCAACCCATTTTGACTAACTAAACCCATTTCTAACTCTGCATCATCAAATATCATGACCAAATCCAAATCAGCTTCAGTAGTTGACTTTTGTTGACCAAACATGAAAATTGCTTGAATCTATTTTATAAGCTTACTAAAAGCTATATGAAGCTTAAATAAGCTTTTTTAAGTTAAGAATAAGCTACTTGGAGCATGAGTACAAAAGCTTGAAACTGAATTTATTAACAGTGGATATAAAAACATCAAACTTAAATGAAACCTTGAATTAATACTTGAAATGAGTTACAATGACTAAATGGCTTAGGTTTAATACAATAAAGCTTAAGATTACATTTTAAAACACTAATTGAGATAATTTAGTAAAAAACGACATACAAGGAAATTTAAAACTAACTACTACTCTTTTCTTGCTTCTCTTTCTTCTATTTATACAACTAAATGTCTTCCACTTGTCTTCTGATCAATTCCCACTAATAATCTCAGCCATTGGATTATTTGAAGCCCCTTTTTAGCCGTTGATGGCTTTTGGCGGGAAAACATTTTTGCCAGTTGGTTCTGATAGCTTGGACAGGGAAGGAAGCATTTAATGCATCTTGGCTTGGGGTGTTTGGAGTGATAAGGGTGGGTGTGATGATGATGGAGTTGGTGTTGGAAGAGTTGCAGGCATAGGTGTGATGATGGAGAGGGGGGAAAAGGAAACCCGTGAGTGGTTTGACCATGGGTTTGACTGGATATTAATAATAGGCAAAGGGGTCAAAGGTGATATTGGACTGGTTCATAGGTGGGTTTGGCAGGGGGTCACAAGGTGTATATGGCAGGGGTCCAAATGGGTTTTGGCTTAGGTTATTAATACAAGGACTTGTTTTGCAATTTCTGAAAGTACAAGGGACCAAAGCTGCCATTTCTGATTTTCCAGGGACCAATCATGCACATTCTGAAATTATAATCCAAGGGCCAAACTTGACAATCTCCAATATTCGAGGGACCAAACTTGTCATTTTTGAAACTCAAAGGACTAAACTTGTAATTTCTCAAAACTTTTGACATTTTTCACCAAAGGACTAATTTTGACAACTTATGATTTTAAAAGGACCTTTGGTGATTTTTCTTTTGAAATAAGTGCTCAGGGACTATTTCTGACAATTTTTGAAACTTGGGGGACTGAAACTGCCAATTATGCAAACTTAGCTCATTTTTCATCTGATTTTAAACATTTTGCATCTGAAACATATAAAATGCAATTTTGAGATATTTTCAGTATTTTGATGCATTTCTGAGCATTTTTAAACGTTTTGCAGTTCAGATTTGACCAAAAATGATGAGTATTTACACACTCATCACATATACATTTTATGTTCCAAACAATACATTTTTGTTGGGTTATGTAATGAAATGTAGCATACCAATTTGATGTTTCATGTTTAAAACGATTTCTACCAATTTGGTTACAAACATCTCCATTCTCATGTTTTTTTTGGTGCAAACGTTTGTACAAAAATAACACCAACTTTGCCGTACGTATATGCAGGGTGTTCCATCCGTTATTGTCGCTACAATATGTGCTATCCAAGAGGAGGAAGGTTGGTGGTACCTCGGATGCAGGGCGTGTAGAAAGAAGGTGGTTAAGTCTGCAGATATTGTTGACCTTGAATCCGATACCACACCAAAACCGGCTGGTGGTCCTAATGAATGGTGGTGCTCAAAATGCAATGTTGCTGCTACATCAATCAAAACCCAGTGAGTATATACTTTCCCTTAAACTGGCTATGTTATAGCATTTGTTTTCAGTGGTTAGTGCCTCAGTGCATATGTACTTTTTTGCATTTAGGTTCCGCTTACAGGTGAGGGTTCAAGATGAAACTGGCACTGTATCATTTTGTCTATTTAATGATGAGGTGCAGGCTATTCTGAATAACTTAACTGCTTATCAGTTGCTGGATAAGTATGGCAAGGTATAAATTGTTTATCGACAGTGCTAATTGTTTTAAATACTTTGTACATGCTAAATTGTCCACCCATTTAATTGTTCTTATGTAGTCTGATGTTGTCTTCTCGACGGAGATTATGGAAATTGTTGATAAGAAATTTGTTTTTAAGGTGTTTGTTGATGCCAAAAACAAAGAAAAGCTGATGCCTGTGTTCAATGTATTGCGTTTGTCTAATGATCCCGATATCATTAAATCTGTTTGTGCTACTGCTACACCGGGAAAGGTGATAAATGAATTTTATTTGTTAAACAATTTTAACCAAACTTCATGTTGAGCAAATTGGTATCAACAAAAGTTTATCCATATAATTTCTTTTTTTTATTTGGCTCTCAGGCTGAAAACGAAGCCACCAGTTTAAAGGTTGCTGATGTGACCCCATTTGTAAGTATTTTTCATTAATGATATACTGTACACATTTTTTGAGTACACATCTTCTACCGTGATTTGCGACGTTTGTTGGTAACCATTTTACGATACTTAACCTACCTTTTTGTGATTTTTCGCAGGATTTGGAGTCACAGACCGATGAGAACACAACGCCGGTTGCTGGCCTAAAGAATGATGTTGTGAATGCCGAGAAATCGTCTTCTGATACTACGTCTCAAGAAAAAAGGAAGGTTGATCCATTGGATAAGACTGACTTGCTCCAAGGCGAAGAAAACAGTGCTACCAAAAGGACAAAGTTGGTTCTTGACAAGGAGATTAAAGTTGAGAAACCGTGAATGAACTGTGTCTTGGAGTTTTTACTTTTGAAATAACCGGAAGCTGTGGATGGATATCCACATAAACAATACTTTTTTCCTACCATTATGTTGGTCTTTTATTTTATTTTCCTTGCGTTTGCGATGCTGTTTGAACTGATTTTTCATTGTGGACAATGTCTTATTATGAATAACGTATCAGTACTTTGGTCTTGAACAGGAAATAACTTTTGTGCTTAAAGTTGTTTGTAGGTTTTAACAGCTACCATTCTATACCTGTTTTTGGCTGTTCTGTTCATTTTGCAGGTAAGATTGTGCTACATTCTCTGGAAGTTGGATAATCTAAAAACTATCATCATGCAAGGTTTTGAAAAGTGGAACACCTAACGAGTTGATAGCTAACAATCTACTAACAACTACCTATTTTGATTATGTTTTTCAAACTATTTTAGATCACAATTAGTTATCTTACTAACCTTGGAGTAGATTTCTCAGCTTTGGAATCAATGGGGATGATTTGACAGGGGTGTTAGGGTGCACCTAAAACCATACCATGTAATGATGTTTTGTGCTTGGAAAACGTAATGTATATCTATACACGCAAAAAATATCTTGACCTTTTGGACTTTTGTAGTTGACCGGGACATGTCAAATTAATCGATTGGGCTGTTTGGATTTAATGGGCTCAGTTATACTATGGTGATAATAAGCCTAATTATGTGTAAGTTATGACTTGAAGCATTCATCCAAGTCTACAAAAAATAGTTATTTTTTGCCCACAAACATTTTGGTATCACAATAAAACATGTGTGTAGGACATATTTAAGGATCATGGAAGTACTCTAAATCCAAAGCTGTTTTAAAAAACAACAAATCTATGTTCTTTTTTATTCAGATGAAGATGAAACCATTTTTATGTGTCATAAAGAAAATGTCAAGATATACATTGGTGCACAGTGTCATTCTAAAAAGTAAACTTATCTTAATTGGAATCGAGCTGAACTTGCATGCTTACTCAATCAATCTGCTATATAAACATGTCAGTATAACAAACATTCTAAAAAGGTACTACTATCATCCAGTTTTATAGCAGATTGTAACCCAACTAAAATGCTTACTACATACACAAGCAAGCATACTTTAAACAATAACATACACTCCTAAAGGGAAGTAAGCTAATTAACAGATGACTACATATAATACATCAGTAGTGAATTTGCATTAGTATAAAGTAGTTGATTCAACAACAGTAGCAATAAGAAGTGATTGTCAACATACGAAACATGTCGTATGCATATCGATAACACCTTAAACGTAGTAGGATAATAGACCGCAGTCATTGTCATGTATCCAGACATTATTCAACTTAACATATAACCAAACTACTAAAGTCTTGATATTAAACATAGTTTCAAAAGACACACACCCACTAACAATTAGTTAAAACAAAAGACGTGTTCGCTTCAATACCCTTCATTCATCACATATCAAATATGGGAACAAGCACAGGAAACTCCGGATCAACGGTCTCCGTCAAATCAGTCATCACGTCAACAAGCTGAAATCGTATCATTTTGTCTTTCCTGAAACGGCATTGTCTTTTGACATGTTTCCATTTGTCCTTTGCAATCATTGTTAGATGGTTCTTTCTCAGCTTCCGATTCCGGGTCTGTTTGTGCCTTATAGTCACCAGGTCAACCGGAAACTCCATCCCACCGTGTCTAACAATTGCGTTGTCAAATGTGTACAGTTCACTCTTATCAACAAACTTGGCAGGTACAGTCTATATATGAAATATAAAACCTCAATAAGCTCTTATTTTTAAGTAAACATAACCAAAACTTAAATACACACAAACTGACATGCACTAACAATTATATGTAGTATCTACTTACCAAACGGTTCCTATCTAGGACATAGGCCAGCATTGGTGTGTAAAAACATGCATCTTCATTTCTCTGCTGATCATGCCCTTCCCAGTCGCATATGTGAAACATCCTTGGATCTATATTGCAATTTGTGAACACAAAATATTAGAATTATGCAATCATATAGTATAGATGTGTACCATAAATATCGTATGATACCTTTGTCCAGGGGACCTCGACAGATAGGAAAAGCTAAATCCAATTCTATTCTCGGGATGTCCTCAAAGCCTAAACCAAGTCCATCCCTTCCGAAATTAATCATATTAAGCACTGCACCACCAAGATTTGTGAAAACCATTGGTTTCCTGAGTACCAGGTGTTGAATCTCAACAACAGTATTCCATCCATCTCCATAAAACAAGTGTACATATATTTTCGGATTTGATGTTCCTCAAATATGAACACGACGATGGTTCACAGTTGCTAAATTCATTCCTCCCATCTGAATATCAAATTCGTTTGTCACTATATCTTGCAGGAAATCTCCGGGAAGCAACTACATACAATTGAAAATAGTCAACATATTCATACAGTAAACAATACTTATGTGAACTTAAAAAAACACGTTACAAAATAAATGTTAGTTCGTGTGTGCTTACCGGAGAACGTCCAAGATTCTTGCCCTGAAACACTAAGCATCTCATCTGCCTGCTGCCTATCTGCCTGGTGTCATTTCCACCGCATTCAACCCCAGCATGATTGTAGGCAGTTACGTAATAAGTGTCTTCCTCTTCCTTTATGAAGTGCAACATTTCCACCTCTGTATACCTACTCTTTTCGAGAAACTTGGCCCACTCATCTCCGTACAATTTGTAATGGTTTTATGACTTTTGTTTGATCCAGACTTTGTGTTTTGTTCCCCGATTATGTATTAAGTACAGCCACGGTGTTCCATTGTAGAAGCTTTTTGTGAACAGAGATGGTAAACGCTGACAACACAAACAAAATAAAACAAATATTCAATTATTGTTAGGATTTGGAAAATCCAGTAGTTAAAGTGTCGGCCACCTCAAGTATATGTAATCGTTAGAAAACTCGTAGTCGTAGTTATTTTATGTTAAGTAGTATTTAGCTTTGTAACACCGTGGAGGACGGACGGGTCTTTACCCACTGTATGCCTGATCGACAGCCTGATAGGTGGCAATTTATGTAATGACTATAAATACTCTCTACCTCCCAAGGTAGAGAGTTGGAGCTCATAATAAGATTTTTCTTTCTCTCACTAAAGTTCCCAAACCTCTAACTTTCTCTCTCTAGAATCATCTTATACGCCTACTTGTGCTTATGGTTTAGTGTGTTTGTGAAATCCAATATGTTACGAATGGTATCAAGTGCCATGGTTTGATCATCTCTTACATATCTTTGGATTTCTAGTGACTTTTAGGTGGTTTTAGAGTTTGAAAAAGTTTAGTGGTTTTTGCATCATTTGGATCATTTCTTGTGTTAAAGTTTGAATCTTGGGTGTAGTTTTGTGTTTAGAATCATTGTATGTGCTTGGTAATGCAATTGGACATGCATGCTTATATGCCAAACGATCTCAAGAACTTCTAGAATGCTTAATCACAATATGCCCTAAGTCCTTAGGTGAGAGAGTTAATCCTTTGATTTCGTGTTCTATGCCTAGTGCCAAGTATGAAATCCATTCGATGCCCAATGTTATGAATGGGAACTGTAGTATACCTTCAAGTAGTTCAGATCCCAACACCTCTAGTGTTAAAAAGGTGAACTTCAGTGATCCTTCAAATAGTTCACATCCCAGCACATCTAAACAGAAAATGCAAAAAGTAGCAAAACCAACTAATGTTCCCATTCCCTCTACAGGAGTAATCAGTGACATTAAAGCGAGCAGGTCAAAGTCTCAAGACAATACAAGGAATGATAGGACCTCACAAGCTAAGAATGTGCATTGGAAGAGAGTAGAAGACCAACCTAGGAACTTTAAGTTTGAGCCGAATAAAACGAATCGTGTTGATTCTAGTATTAGCCATAGGCATATTGTAATTAATTCGAATTCTGATACTATTTGCAAACCTTGTAATGATGTCTGCTTGAATTCTGTTACTAATCATGAATGTGGTGTGAATGCTTTGTCTAATACTGTCAAATCCCCAGTTAATATTGTTAATGCAAAATATCATGCCAAGAAGGCAAAAAGGCAAAGGCGAATGAAAGTTAAAAAACAGTGGAAGCCCACAGGAAGAACATTTAGTAAGATAGGTTATCAATGGATACATGTTGGCCATAAGGTTAATCAGACAATGCCCACTAGAAAATGGATGCCTACTGGTAGAACTATTCCCTTAAGAAGTGAACATACTCTGAATAGGGCAAATACGGACACTAGTACTGCATCTATTCATAATGATTCCATTGCTTCAATTTCTGATATGGATGTCTCTATTTCTGATGTGGGTGTTCCAATCACTGTTACTAACCAAATGGAATCCATTCTTGCATGGGGATCCCAATTATCCAGTTATCCATTCTTGTCTGTGTTCAACTGCAGATCGTTCAAATCGTTCTGTGGTACCTGGACTCAGGCTATTCCAAGCATATGACTGGAGACCGGTCGCGGCTCATGAACTTCGCGAGTAAATTCATCGGGACAGTTAGATTCGGGAACGACCATTTTGGAGCTATTATGGGTTATGGAGATTATGTGGTTGGTAAAAGTGTAATTTCCAGGGTATATTATGTGGAAGGTCTTGGTCATAATTTGTTCTCTGTGGGTCAATTCTGTGATTCCGATCTAGAAGTGGCTTTTAGAAAACATACTTGCTTCGTTAGAGAACTTGATGGTGTAGAATTATTAAGAGGTACTCGAGGTACTAACCTATACACCATCTCTATCGATGACATGATGAAGTCTTCTCCAATCTGCTTGATGTTAAAGGCTTCTAAAACAAAGTCTTGGTTATGGCATCATCGTCTCAATCACTTGAACTTCGGCACCATAAACAACATGTCCAGAAAGGATCTTGTCAGAGGCTTACCCAAATTAAAATATGAAAAAGATCATCTCTGTTCAGCTTGCCAATTAGGAAAAAGCACTAAATATGCCCACAAACCAAAACCCACAAACTCTGTAATGGAAGTTCTTCATACCCTACATTTGGATCTGTGCGGCCCAATGAGAGTGCAAACTATTAATGGGAAGAGATATGTGTTAGTAGTGGTTGATGACTACTCCAGATTCACTTGGGTTAAGTTTTTGAGGACGAAGGATGAAACTCCAGATGTCATCATTAAACTCATTAAACAACTTCAGATCCGACTCAACAAAACAGTTCAAATCGTCCGTACTGACAATGGAACTGAGTTTGTTAATAAAGAACTCAATGAATTTTATGGAAATGTTGGAATCAGTCCCCAAAGAAGTGTCCCTCGAACTCCTCAACAGAACGGTGTAGTTGAAAGACGAAATCGAACTCTTGTAGAAGCTGCAAGGACAATGCTGATTTACTCAAAGGTTCCAATGTTTCTATGGGCTGAAGCTATTGCCACTGCTTGTTACACTCAAAATCGATCTCTAATTCACACTTCTCATGGAAAGACTCCTTATGAACTTGTCCACAATAGAAAACCTGATCTATCATACCTTCGTGTGTTTGGTGCCTTATGTTATCCAACTAATGATGGTCAAGATTTAGGAAAACTGAGAGCTAAAGCGGACATTGGAGTATTTGTAGGATATGCACCAAACAGAAAAGGTTACCGAATATACAACAAGAGAACCCGAAATATAATGGAAACAATTCACGTTACGTTTGATGAGCTGACCGGTCAAATGGCTCCTGGACAATCCAGTTCTGGACCCGCACTTCAAAACAGTCCCATTGGTTCATCCCTTGTACCAAACTCCTCTCCAGCTACTCCATATGTACCTCCAACTGAAGATGATTTGAAGAAATTGTTTGATCCGATGTTTGATGAACACTATGAGCCAAGTGCTAATGAACTATCAATTCCTACAACAGAGGCTGCTCATATCCCTGTGAATGAAGTCAATCCTTCAGTCTCAATATCATTAAGTCAAGAAGCACCTGCTGATGATCACTCAGTCTCATCAACAAATCATCAATCTTCGAATGTACATCATGGAACTGTTTCTGGCATCAATGATGAAGTTAATCCCTTTGCTACTCCTGAAGATGTTCCATTTGAAAACATATTTGCTCCTGAATCATCATCAGAACCATCTTCTTCAGGAGACATCGACTCTGCTACTTCAGTCCCTCAACAACTGCCACATGAACACCTCAGAGAATGGACTCACGATCATCCATTAGACAACATCATTGGAAATCCCTCTCGTCCAGTATCCACACGGAAACAACTTGCAACCGATGCCTTATGGTGCTTCTTCAACTCCGTACTCTCTAAGATCGAACCAAAAGATGTTAAAACCGCCATGAATGAAAACAGCTGGTTCAATGCCATGCAAGAAGAAATTCATGAGTTTGATCGACTTGATGTATGGGAATTAGTACCTGCTCCAGATTGTGCGATGATCATTGCTCTAAAATGGATCTTCAAAGTGAAACTTGATGAGCATGGTGATGTGTTAAAGAACAAGGCTCGATTGGTTGCTAAAGGATACCGTCAAGAGGAGGGTATTGACTTTGAAGAATCTTTTTCTCCTGTTGCTCGTATCGAGGAAATCAGAATCTTCTTGGCTAATGCTGCTAGTAAGAACATGGTAGTCTATCAGATGGATGTAAAGACGGCATTTCTGAACGGAGATCTTAAAGAAGTCGTCTACGTCAGCCAACCTGAAGGCTTTGTGAATCCAAAGCATCCTACTCACGTTTATCGTTTGAAGAAGGCTCTTTACGGTTTAAAGCAAGCTCCAAGGGCATGGTATGATACGCTATCAAAGTTTCTTCTATCTACCGGATTCAGCAAAGGAGCAGTTGATCCAACATTGTTCACCAGGAAGTCAGGCAAACATTTAATTCACGTTCAAATTTATGTTGATGATATCATCTTTGCCTCGACTGACCCCAATGAGTGTGACTGCTTTTCAAATGAAATGGGTTCTAAATTTCAAATGTCAATGATGGGACAAATGTCATTTTTCTTAGCTTTACAAATTTCTCAAAGTCCCGGAGGCATTTTCATAAATCAATCTAAATATGCAAATGAGATTTTAAAGAAATTTGGATTTGATTCAAGTGACCCTGTTGACACTCCCATGATAGAGCGTACTAAACTAGATGAGGACCACTCAGGGATCATGGTAGACCAAACGAAATATCGTAGTATGATTGGATCCCTGATGTACCTCACAGCTAGTAGACTAGACATCTTGTTCTTTGTTTGCATGTGTGCTAGATACCAGGCTAAGCCTACTAAAAAGCACCTTGAAGCGGTTAAACGGGTCTTTCAGTATATCTAAGGAACCATCAATATGGGACTTTGGTACCCGAAGGACACCGGTATGTCACTAACAGCCTATGCAGATGCTGATCATGCATGATGTCAAGACACTCGTCGAAGTACGTCTGGAGGTGCTCAGTTTTGGGTGATAAGCTTGTGAGCTGGTCTTCAAAGAAGCAAATGAGTACTTCTATTTCCTCTACAGAGGTGAATACATAGCCATGTCATCTTGTTGTGCTCAAATCCTATGGATGAGATCCCAATTATCCGACTATGGCTTTGAATTTAACAAAATCCCTCTGTACTGTGATAATAAAAGTGCTATTGCTCTCTCATGCAACAACGTACAACACTCAAGAGCAAAGCACATTGACATTCGACATCATTTCATCAGGGAACAAGTTGAAAACGGTGTGGTGGAACTTTACTTTGTGAGGACTGAATACCAGTTAGCAGACATCTTCACCAAAGCTCTTCCTAGAGAACGTTTTGAGTTTATTCTTCCACGACTGGGTCTTAAGAGCCTACAACCAGAAACACTCAAATGTCTTCAAGAGGAAGAAGAGGAGTAAAAAGTTTCCTTCATCTATCTCTTGTAAATATATATTCGAAAAACAAAATACAAAATCACAAAACCTTCAAAAAATCAAATAGAAAAATATAAAACTTTCAAAATCCATAAAAAATTTGAAAAATCCTCAAAAAATATTGTCATTTTGTCGTGCTTTCCTCGATTCGATAATATCTTCGGTCTTAATGCTATCATTCAAAAAATGATACGGGACTTTAGATGTTGTTCGAATGTTCTTAAAAAAATAAATAAAAAAAAAATTGGGAGAAAGAGAAACAATAGTTTATTGTCATTTCAGGCAGTAACCCGCTTTTCAAAGAAAGAACAGAGTCATGCTTTATCTTGGTTTTCAAATCTCATGCTCTGATTCTTTAAACAAATCCTTACTATCTAATGAAAACTAGTTGTTTTGAAAAATAACTCGGACTCTATTTTTGATAATCATTTGGACTTAAGTTTGTCAAAATATCTATCTCTCAATCAACAAATTATGTCATTGATTGAGGGGGAGAATGATTTCAATTAAATCAAAAGGTTATTTGTCATACAATTGTTTTCAAAAGATAATCTTGCATGTTTAATCAATGGAGTCTAAAGTCTCAAAATGTGATCCTTATCAGTTAAAACGCTTTCACAATCAAGTCACACTTCTCCTTAAAAAGCTTTCAAAATCAATTTAAATCTACAGAGATCACAAATCTCAAATGATTTGATAATTGTGATCGGGGGAGAATTTGTGATTTAAATTGGATTTAAACTGATAAATCGGTAAATGGTTTTATAAGGATGTACAAGCTCTCCTTCCCACATGTGCCAAACGATTTCAAGTTTCCATGCACATGTTGAGGGGGAGCATCTATCTTAAACCACAAAGATTTGAAACGTGATCAATGTGCAGGTTCCCTCTTGTATGTGCAAAACTCTTTCAAACCTTAAGGCACATATTGAGGGGGAGCAAGCTTATGAAAACCTCATCCTTCCCTAATATGCTTTATCTACTTGTTTTGATCAGGGAAGTGATGTTGATATCTTTTAGAAAATGGTAATCAAAGAATTTAATTCTTTCTCTTGCCTCCGTGTGCAAATCGATTTCAAACACTTGATGCACATGTTGAGGGGGAGCTCTTGTTCTAAAAATATCAAAAACAATTCAGGTACAAAATGCTTTGATAATATATCTTAAGTATCTGGATTGACTTTCAAAAGGTTTTCAATTGGTTCCAATGGCAGATGAACAATACCAAATAGACCGACCAACTTTACTTTATGTATGGTGATATAAGGATGATAAGGTTAGGTATTTGTTCCCTTGATCCGCCAGATCCGGAGGGATCTACCCAGGGACAATCCACTAGATAGTGTAGAAGTCCTTAGGTATATTGAAAAAAGGAGAAAAATGAGATATGGGAAGAGTGCGGACTGAGACTGAGCTAGTACTGGAATAAACCCAACAAGGTTCTAGTTATGAAGTCTCGGTAAGCACTGAAGGGGTTGAAGAATGAAAAAGAATTGAATGAGAAAAGGGTGAAAACAAATAGCCCTCCAATTATTCAACCTTAGGGCAGATACCGGGTTCAATTCATATGCTACTGGTGGTTACCAAGGTAACATCGGTATTGAAGACAAGACGTCATGGACCCAGGGACGCACTGCACTTCAACTTCCCAAACCACTCAAGTTCCTCTTAAAAGGACTTGTTTCATTCTCACGGGGAACCTACATTATCTATCGAGCTTCTCTTAAAGATTTTTGATATTGAAGAAGGAGACCCTCTCCCTAGTCTCCGATATAGGATCCAAATATGCACAAAATTGAGTCTAGAGCTAAGAGATCATCAATAAATCTCCTTAGGACACTTTCAATGAAGACTCTCTGTTTCACACAATGTGGAAAGAGAGATTATATCTTGAGTCCTACGCATTATTCTTGTGGTTGTGCCAGAACATCTGAGTGATATGTAAACATATTCATAATGAAGATGGAAAGCCTTCTAGAGCCAACATCTAACAAGCTCCTGGTAGGTGGCATGTGAGATCTATTCAATAGATCAACCATGTGACAACTGAACAGAAACAATGGGGTGATTCAATCTTTTGAATCAATCCTGGTTCAGGTTATGGATTGACGGATACCTTTGAAAAACCGGTCGTTATGCTTAAAAACTCTTTTCTTTAGCACATCGACCGTGTATGAATATTTCAAATCAAAAGGTGTTTATGATTGATAATTGATTTTCATTAAAACCTTCGTTGTATTGCAAAAACAATTTCTACTGAGCAATACACGATTGTTTTTCAAATCTCTTTTCATCAATCAGTGAATCTCATTTCGCTGGTTCACTCACTCCGTGTTGTCTTCTTTGAGACGTTCCGGTTTAAAAACAGCTAGAGCAGCTGCGAAACCCTGTCAAGGAGATTCTTCGGAACTCTACCTGATCACAGGCAGTACTTGTACTGATCAACGGGGAACCGTGGGCCGTGTACCTCAATTCAACGAAAGTGATCAAAGACACTTTTGTGCGCTTTATTGCTAACTGTCTTATGCAGGTACACCCCGACGATTGCAGCTGATCAGAATTGAGGAGTCAATCCAAAGCCGCATGCTCACACAACACATTCATATCTAAAGAAATCATGATTGATGCATCAATGACTCTGATATTTTCACTCCATGCTTCTGCTACGCTGCTGCCAATATCATGAATCAACGAAAGCTTCCGCTACTCTGATAAGAATAAATCATGATCCAGAATGTGAGCATGTCGGTCCAAAAGTCATAACATCACATTATACCAACACCACAATGGATGAGTCAAAGATTAATGTGACTAATGGTCTCAAAGCTGGCTCAAAACTCATTATCATGTGGATCAGTTAAAGACCTCCACTCAGATTATCCAAACATGCCAAAATAAAGAATCTAAGACTACGAGCTACAGAACAAGAATCCAAGAACAATCTCAATGTTATATCTGTTTGTTTTCTATGTAATTTAATGTGTGTTTGAGGTGACCTCCCTTAGGGGGAGATTGTTAGGATTTGGAAAATCCAGTAGTTAAAGTGTCGGCCACCTCAAGTATATGTAATCGTTAGAAAGCTCGTAGTCATAGTTATTTTATGTTAAGTAGTATTTAGCTTTGTAACACCTTGGAGGACGGACGGGTCTTTACCCACTGTATGCATGATCCACAGCCCGATAGGTGGCGATTTATGTAATGACTATAAATACTCTCTACCTCCCAAGGTAGAGAGTTGGAGCTCATAATAAGATTTTTCTTTCTCTCACTAAAGTTCCCGAACCTCTAACTTCCTCTCTCTAGAATCATCTTATACGCCTACTTGTGCTTATGGTTTAGTGTGTTTGTGAAATCCAATATACGAAGTATAGAACGTTTAAATTATCACCTTACGCGCATACCTAACTTTTCGCAAACTTTGCTTTGTTTACAGCAAACACAAATTGAAGACTCATCCTGTCAAATTATGAGTAACATATAGCTTAGCTAAATGATTCATTTAGTAACAACAATGGAAACAAATTTAAGCAATCAGACTGTATGCATAAGACAATTATCAAAACAAGTATCCATTTTAAAACATATGAATCACTTTACAAATATAAATTCGCATATCCTATATCATAAATAAACAAATGGTTTACGTTGATTCACGACAGTCATAGTTGATTACGTTATAACTAATACTAATTTTTGTTTCCATTAGAAACACAACACCTTTATAAAAGTTATACACTAACACTAAACATCTATGTGTTCGTAAACATTTCCGTATATGATTACACCCAATAATCATATCATACATACTATGTAACAAACTAATGATGGACGTACTGTCTTATTGTGTCAATTAACTTTTATAAAGGTCATACACCATATACCATTAATGAACATATATTAGCTAAATGACTAAGTTAGTAACAATAATCTAAACATATATAAGCAATCATACTTTATGCATAACACAAATATAAATTCGCCTATTGTATATCATAAGTATACATTCACATATCATATATATTGCAAAAGCGCAAATCGTTTGAACCGATTCACTGTAGGTCTTACGTGATTACTTTATACCTACTACTAATTTCGAATACACTATAAACACAACACCTTTATAAAACTTATACAGTATCACTACACTTTCTGCTTTGCGCAACCTTTCGATTATATGATTTCACTCAATAATCATATCATACATACCATCTAACAAACTAATGGACCACATACTATGTTATTGTGTTAACTAACTTTTAAACAAAACATACACCATAGAAAATTAACCAACCTATATGCTTGAAGACTAATCTTCATATCTATTAGAGTTTATAGAAATTACAAAACAAATAACCTTTCAAGTTAAACCTATTTCGTCAAATATGAAACCGCATACCCCAAGCAAGTATCTATGTATCAACATACTATAAATCACTACCATCTTAAGGGTTAAGAATCAACCTAAATCATAAACAGTTGGTGTTGACTATATTATAGTTGTCATTCTTACTTACATGCATATCAAAAGAAAACTAATAATAAATTTATTATATTTTTATTTTGTTTAAGATCATTACCTGTTCTTGGTTATAAATCGCTACAGTGTTTCTTCTTAATGAATGAGGTGTGTGTGATAATTCATCTACCACCGTCTCATTTATCAAGGAACACTTGATATTTTTTGGCTGGAACAATCATTACCTTTTGTAAATACACGTTTAATATAAATGCTATTTTTCAAAGTATCTTTGTAATATTTGTATTGATACTGAATAACAAATGACCCAATGTTAGTCAACTCACTCAACGTAGAAGATTTTGCAAACAATATTTCGTGTTACACAAACATACTTGCCTAACCATGTACAATAATTTTATTAAGCACAATAGTATTTCAATGCAATATTTACTTACTAATTATATTTAACCATGTACAATTGTTTTTTAAGTATTATACTTACAAACATATTACCTTTTTTACATTTGTTTATACAATTAAATGATTTCATGTAATCAAGTCACAAATTCTATGTAATTTAAAAACAAAATTAGAATATGTTAGAGATCAATTCTTAACTTAACTTTGTCTACATTTTGTATAAAAAGTGCACCAACGTAGGACATAAACACACAAGTAACCTCCTACAATCACATTATGGTGAACAACGACTCACCCAAGGTTCGTATGTATTTTATGATATTTAGATAGAAAACCAAGTGATTAAACTTAAATAAACTTTTCAATTCATTTGGAGCCAAATTTGTTCAATTTACTTTTATCTTATCTCTTTGTTCGTATGTAGGCTCCCAAAAAAGAAGGCAGTAAAGCATTAAATACCTTGGATCCACCCGAGAAACCTGTATCTTTTATTGACATATCAGATGACAATGAGGTAAGAATTTCAACATGCATATGTCATCTTTTAAAAAAATGAATATTATATTTTTACAATAAAATTCAAACAAACAATTCGTATTTAACCGATTATTACATTATCAAGGAGTGCCCCGTATCTCGCAAACATGGAAGATTGTTGAAAAAAGTTGTTTTTGTGAATAACAATGTTGTTCACATTGTTTCTTCTGATGATGAAAATGTTCAGCCATTAACACAAAAGAAAGAAACCGTTGATGACACTGTACACAATTATAATGTGGTATGAATTGATCATCTATACTATATTTGTTTTGCTATTACAATTGTTCAGTTTATGCATATACAAGATATCACTAATATCATGTTGCACTACCTTTTACATAGGAAGATGATGACGATGGACCTATAACGTTTAGTCGATCACAAAAAAGACAAAAGACTTTCTCATCAAATGCACTTCCATTTAGGCTCATGGACGTAGAAACGGATGATGATTTTGATAACATTACCTTTGAAGATAATTCTATTCCCATTAGCGATACGATTAGTAATGGTACTGATAATGAAGAGGAAGATGGAATTAGTTTAGCAGATCTTGATACCGATATTGATGAATCTATCGATGATATTGATGATGATTTCGCCGATTTTATTGACGACGAGGATGCAACTCCTTTTCCTACGGATGATGACAGTAATGACGACGATGTTTGATACTCAAAGAAATGTAATTGCAAAAAATGGTGTTTTCTCAATAAGACATGTTTGACTCTTGATATTCTTATTCACTATGTTAAGTTTTAAAAGTATATGCATTTTAATGATATCATATGCATTGATATTCTTATTCACGTTGTAATTGTCATTTGGAGTAACTCAGGAAGGATTTTAATGAGATCATATATATTTTCTGATGATACAATTTCTATATATAGTTTTTTAGCAACTTTTATATATGTTACTGATTTTGAAAGCTTATTTAACATATTACTCAATCATGAAGGATCGCATGTGTAAAATACATAATCATAGTCACAAAATCTCTATAAATACTCCTAATTGAAATACATCTTCCAATACGAATTTACCCATGGCATCATCAATCCCTAAAAAATTTGAGCATGGAAACTAAAATACGGCAAAAACAAATGCAAAGGTTAATCCTCCAACCGTTGCTGATGTCGATCCTGTAACGCAACCAAATGTTGAACCTGGACTGCGTGATGGCCAGAGGAAACATTCAAATAACAAAGTTGATGATGCAATGAGATTTCTTGCATCGCTTTTTGAAGAAGGATCGTCTTCTCAACATGATAAAGGTATGTCATATACCATTACCATCTTCAAAATAAAATCGTCATACATATTTCATTTATAGTGGCTAATGTAATTTTCTTATTCCATGTGAGTTAGACACGTCCGTTTTTCTTGATTGGCTTAAAGTAAATGGTGGGGATCCTGAAGAACAAGCCAAGATTCTAAATGTTGTTAAGTCGAAGGTCCTAAAAACAGAAGCTATGATCAATGAAATACGGGCAATGGGTCATGATTTGACTGATGACTACGTTGTCGATTTCAACTTCTTCGACGATGATTGAACTGTCATCATCAAAGTTTACTTCTCATGTTTATGTTATGTCACTTTTATTAATAAAAGTATTTGAAGTTCATGGCCTCACAAATTATCTTCATGTAACACCATTTCTGGGTTGAATATTATGTCTATTTTTATAAAAGTGTTTGAGGTTCAAATAATTATTTGTGTACATATTTATCATCAATATTAACAAAATTAACTTATTCTAATCATGTATTAATGTCATTGAATATATCAATTAATATAATCAGCTATGTTTATGATGAGGAAGATGATAGGTGTGTCAATTAATGTGATATCCTAATAGCGTTTCCAATTCAGAAATCAAATTTCAAATCGCCATTTTACCAACATATCATCTCATTTAAAAAGTCATCAATGCAGTAGTAGTACAAACTGGATCAAAACAAGGCGCATATAAAAGCTCTAATTCTCTTATATTAGCCCAATACAGTTGTTACGCTATTATGTTTGATGAAACAAATCGAACATATTAAACTATGCACACTTATTTTCATAAAAGTTAAAAATAAACGTTGACAATAAAATAGAATGTACGCTGCAATATATTACAAACGCTTACACATAAGTTCATAACATTGATCTACTTACCATTACATACATAGCATATCATTATATCATAGTGTTCATGCCATATACGGCCAGCCTTCATAACCACTCCAAAACATAAAACATTAAACATAAGCAATCCAAACGTAATTTGTAATGCTTCACTTAGACATAACATGTGCAGTCATAAACACACACACAAAGTTTCTTGACGCACGATGGCGGATGTCTTAACACATATGGAATACAGGAATTTCAACTTTCTTACCGGAAGGCAAAGAGACGCCGACGTCTGGAACTTTTTGAACAAGCTTGAACCGGACCATTTTGTTATCTTCCCAATCACAATCTCTAACAATCTTTGTCCAGTTGCAATTGATTGTAACATGATTTTTGCTTTTTGGCCTGTCATTGTGGCGTTCCAAATCAACGTCAACATAGAACTCCTCTTCAGCGTATTGCAACAACGCATTGTGGTACTGCCACATTGCATGCGCCTTCACAAAGTCATGAGGAATGTTCTGCATTAATACGAGACGTAATGTAAGGAATAACCTAAGATTTAATGGAAGACAATAAAATATATATTAATATCAATCAATCACTTACCAACCGCCTTCTGTCCGTAACGTACGCCAATATCGGTGCGTAGAAACAGTCCCTCTCATTGTCATGTTCAGTGTGTCCTTCCCATTCACACATATGTTTCATCCGCTTATCTAAATTTCAAATAAACAAAAACAAAATTATATAAATAATTATCATATTCAAATGTTTTTATCTTGAGAAATAAGTACATATATTATTCCAACAGTTTCAGTAACATACCTTCGTCAATCGGATTTCTCATGAAAGGGTTTCTCCAGTTCAGGTGCATACGTTCTACAACATCATGACGCATCTCCACACCAGCTGCGTCAAATGGCATCAATGAAACAACATTGTTTAGCAAGTTTGTCAAGACAAATCTTCTGCCAATAGTCAGGTTTTCTACGTGAACTAAAATATCCCATCCCCGACCGCCAATACATGGACATGTCTATCTTCATCCAGCAGCACAATCTTACGATGAGTTACAGTTGCTACAAGCACTCCACTCACAAGAACGCGGAAGCGAGGATTATCGGTTGAAGTTAGGAAACCGCAAGGAATGTCCTACCTAACAGAGTGTTATACAAAAGAAAGTGTTATTTACTAAATGGGTTTTTATGAGATTTCCAATCAAGTTATGCAATTTAATGATTAGAGTTTAGTAATTACCGGTGATTGTTCAAGCTGTTGCAAAGTTAGCAAGCATCTTCGCTGTCTGTAACCTACAACATCCAGGTCGTATCCATTGCACTCATATCCATCATTGTTATACTGTAACATAATAAAGTCCTCTTCTTGCCTAATAAAATGGAATGTCCCGAAATTCCTGTAGTTGCTGTCATCTAAAAATATTTGCCACTCACGTTCGAACAGCTTAAAACGCTTCCCACCAGCCATCTTTATGTAAACTTTATGTTTCGTTCCGCCATTATGGATTAAGTAAATCCAATTGTTCTTGGGTTTTAGTGGTCCTGTAAACAGAGTAGGAAGAAGCTGTAATTGAAAAACATGTTGCATGTATTAATATCAAGAGTTTCAAATAAACTACTCAATTAAATAACTCGATCATACCACAACATACCTGTAATGTTCGAATGTTAATTTGGTTTGCATCAACCAGAAGCTGCATCGTCATTCTATTTAATAAAACAACACACGTTCAAAGGGTCAACAAGTGTTCACATCAACAAATATATGCACATTCGTATAGACATTGAAATTCTCTGATAAAATTGATAATTCCAGTTGAGGTCAACCAAAAAATGAAGATTATGTTACTACATACTAAACTGTTGCACACATCTATATTCATATAACCATTTGACCGTACGAATACCTATTTTTGGCTGTTCACCATATTATACCATATCACGCACTTTTTCATATGCAAAACCTAATCCACAATCTACTCAACCTACCTTCCCGCCATACTTACAAACAATGTTCATACCGATATTCAGTGCATAAGTACATATTTAGTAACTATGCAACAAAGTCTTAGTAAATCGATAATATATTAACCCATACATTTCTTTAAAAGTACTAACTTCAACTTCGCACATATTTTCATAGAATTTAACTACACATCCATTCTGAAATTGCTCCTCATATTGTCTAATCATATAGCCTTTTTACAGTGTAAGTATTTTTAGCTGTTCCACCTTTGATACAGCATCACACCCTTTTTCATATGCAACAACTAATCTATACTATACAAATGTTAGCCAAACTTATCCCCATAATTTGATACAATGTTAATACATATATTAAGATGCATAAGAAGATATTCCTTAACTATCTAACAAAGTCATACTAAATCGATGCTAACATAACTCATACATATCTTTAAAAGTACTATCTTCTATTTTTTATATGTTTCATATCATTTAACCACACATGCAATGTCAATCGGTATTTCATTTTAACAGAACCGTGTTTTTCCTTTCTTTTGCAATCTAACAATAATCACAAACATTAAAAATAGTTTGATCGGTGCTTAATCTCTGCATTATAACACAGTTACATTCAAGAAAAAAAATTATTTAGAGAACCTGTATTCTTGCAGAGAGAGATGGAGAAGATGAAGTTGAAAGTGTGTTGTGAAAGTATTGGGGTAGTTACACGTTAATAATAGCCCAGCCGTAAGATCACACCTATCTATATGCTTTACTCAGAGTCATGATGGTGTATGTTGAATTTTTCCGATGCATAAGTACTTCAAGCGTTATATTGTAGTTAATTATATATTTTTTTTATTATTTTGTATAACTAATTAAATTACATTTCCACAAAAGCACACAACTATTGTTTTGTAACATTTTATCACTTAAATGTTTCGTGAGAATTTGTATTTAATACATACATTTGCACAAAGTGATGCAAGAATTTGTTTTGTATTCAAATTTGGACTTAATACATTTGACATGCATACATTGATTTTTGTCATATACAATTAAAAAAAAATACGTTACCCCAATTTTTTGAAACTTTTTGTTAATGTAGCCAATCAATGAAGATGAACTGCTAAACCATTTAATTGTCTATATCTCCCGGTTGATTATATACCATTTACTAAGCAATGTGAACAATCATGACATTCACGATAATGTTCATCTGTGACAGATGATGCGTACGTTATTTTTGCTCTTGAGAACAAAATTCTAATGACATCCTGATAAAATCAATGTCCGGTCACCAACACACACATGATGACCTTCAAAATGTTATTGTAGATAATGGGACTCATATTAGCAATACCTTTTAACAAGTTACCGATCACGAATATGCCATAACTTTACAAAATTTTTGATGTAATACTGAAGATTCTACGGATGAGTCAGATGATGTTTATGCTTTTTATGAGCTATATTTGAATATTCATTTCTTTTATTTTGTTACATTTTTTTTACATCTTATGATGTTTATTTTAATAGATATATTTGGAGACCAACTATGTTTATGTTTAACACGCTGTGTATATGTAATTTCTTTGCAACTACACTTTATACATATATACATAAAATACAAATGTAAACTTTCTATATGCTAACAAAATAATTTAGTACACACATAGCTAATCATATTATTTACTAAAGTATTATCCAACCAAATCAAATCACATACATTAGTCAATTTACTTTAAACTCAATGCAAAATGTTTTTTACTACAAATTTTGTATACAACAATATGTATACAAAATTTGTAGTAACTAAGACCTTCAGTTACAATTAAAGATCATTTAACTCTTATTCTTTTGTTTTTTTAGAGAATGTTCCGGCACCAGGTTCGTATATTCATCTTTATCTAAACGAATAATTTATTTTTTACATTCATTCCATGGTAAAACAAAAATTATGATTTATTCTTTTAAATGATAGGTTCATCTGTCTCTTTTACATACATTCAACCAACAAGTAATCCAACATTGCCAATTTCGAACTTAAATTGTAATTAGTACTTATACATTTACACAACCATATAGATATTTTTTCATAATACTTAAGCAACTATTTGCGTTTCATCTACACTAAGTTATTGTATCATTGTTTTACATATATCCTCCATGTATATGATCTCAAATACATTTTAAAGTAACTATAGTTTAATTAATAACAATATGTACACAAAATCTGTAGTAACTAAGACCTTCAGTTACAATTAAATATCGTTCCACTCTTATTCTTTTGTTTGTTTAGAGAATGTTCCGGAACCGATGTTCGTATATTCATCTTGATGTAAACGAATAATTTATTTTTTACATTCATCCCATGTTATAACAAAAATTATGATTTATTCTTTTAAATGATAGCTTCCTCTGTCTCTTTTAGACACATTCAACCAACAACTAATCCAACATTGCCGCTTTCGAACTTAAATTGTAATTAGTACTTATACATTTACACAACCACGTCACTTTTCTTTCACAATACTTATGCAACTATTTGCGTTTCATCGTTATTGTATCATTGTTTTACATATATCCTCCATGTATATCCGCCACAAATACATTTTAAAGTAAATATATTTTACTTAACAATATGTATACAAACAAATATTTCGTGTAATCAACTTTCAAATAAGTTTATCTACAAATCAAATAAATTATACAACAAATCATTTCCTAATATATTGTCACCTTCATATTCTATAAATGTAGCTATGAGAAATTCTTTAAACCATAATTTATAACATATTTCGGAGTAAAGGAGGAAAAAAAATGTCAAACTCAAACCATCAAAACGAAGGTATGTTACAATCATAATCGATATTTTTCTAAACTTTTTTTCCGAATTTCTATAAATTTAGTTTACAAAACATTTATTTGCCTAAACAATAATACAATCTATTCCTTTGCATGTATTATCGGACAAAACTTTGAATATGTTAAAGAAAGTGTTGCAAAAGAAGAAACACTGAATCTGCCAAGGAACATGGTGCAGACAAAACGAATATTGTAACACCCCAACCCGACGAGGGTAGAAGTGTCACATTCTGGTGTCATATCAGAACATACAATTAAAATTTTACAAGCGACTTACAAGGAAAAATTACAAAATCCAAAATGTCTAAAATAAAATGAAATCTCAAACGATAGCCCGACAATTAAGTCCAAATAATAAGGTAACTAGGGTTGGTCCACTCAGATAATCCAACTCTCAGCCCGCCAAAGCCCATCTTCAAACCTAAAACCTGCCGCAGGAAAAGAAATGCCGCTGAGCTTAAAAAGCCCAGTGAACAGATATAACAAAACGAAAGCTAAATAAAATCTGAAATGCAAAATGAAACAAAGTAAACGGATAACAAAGTCGCAACGAAATGAGAACAATGAGACGATGAGGGTCCTGCAGAAACACAATTACACAAATACCCAAAGGAAACAGATAACTAAGGAGGAAAAGCACATAACACATTGATGACATAAACATACGCACATCTAATTAACCAGGCATACAATAAAGCAGTAAATCAGAGCATAAATTAGCCAACGGAAGTCCAAATGCTAGCGGAAGCAATTAACGAGAAAGTAAGCATGGCAATCACACAAGTCAAATAATTACAGTTAATAACATCACAAGTATCACAACAGTAGAAATACAATCAATAGTCAGACATGGCAACCACAAGTATCAAGTATGAATTCAGCATGAACACTATAATTGAAATGACTTAGGGACATAGCAGGACAAATTGGAGTTAACAAGCCAAACCACATAAGTTGAACCATTTATCCAATCGAACAGTAGCATAAACAGAGATGTACACATGGCAGATCAACAATGAGCAGATAAGGATACTAACAGATATTCATAGTCCACGAGGTTAACAGAACGAAGTTTACATGATAAATTGTCAAAACAATTATTTACATACTAGCATGGTCACCAGAAAAATCAAAGGGTCACATAACAGTGAGATCACATATCGCCAGATGACAATAGGTAACTCAAATAACCGCATATTAATCATATCATAGCAGGGTAATCAGTAGTCACATAAACATGAATAGCATAATCAAATTCAATAAACATATAATAACCCGGTAAGTGAATGGAATGATAGTCCAAGCAACGAATGAGAGTGTGACAGATCAAAGCAATAGAATATATATATATATCTCCTGGTAGTATGGTGAGTCATATAGGAATACCGAGTAATGAACAGATAATACAAAGTATGGTGTATTGGAAAATACGGAAGGTACAATATAGGTATATCAAAAGTGTAAGGTTTGCCAGAAATCTACCACGAGCCCAGAAACATATCATATCATATCATATCATAAGTAACCATTGTATTCGGAGGGGTGACCTCGGAATACCATATATAATAGGAGGGAGACCTCAGTAACCAATGGAGTAGCTAGCTCCCAGATTGTGAAGACGCGTATTGCACACGACATCATTCACCATATAAATCATATAATATCAAGTCAAATCCTCTCATATCATATCATATCTAGGATGCATCCATACGCCCCCCGGAAACATAGTGGCCAAATCATATACATATAGTGAGCTCATAATCATATCATAATGGGGACGGTGTGCAACATCACTCGTACACACTGGAGTCATGCCATTGGTGCATCAATGACACGGTCATGTTACCTTCATGACTAGGAACACATATTTGGCTCGGGTATCAAACTGACGGTTCAAAACATAATCATATCATATCATAAGGGTTCATATCAAAGTTCATATC
The DNA here is from genome assembly GCA_910596185.1 of Chrysanthemum makinoi. NCBI lineage: Eukaryota > Viridiplantae > Streptophyta > Magnoliopsida > Asterales > Asteraceae > Chrysanthemum > Chrysanthemum makinoi. The sequence continues at coordinate 264,162,409 of OU343225.1, read as the reverse complement.
AAAGTTCATATCGAAGTTCATATCAAAGTTCATATCAAAGTTTCATATCGAAGTTCATATCAAAGTTCATATCAAAGTTTCATATCGAAGTTTCATATCAAAGGGAGCATAGCAAAGTCATAGGGAAGCCCTAATAAGGAGGCTTAGAGTAAAGCATAACAGTTCAAGCTAATATCGAAAGATGAAATACGAATCATGAGAAACCTTAAGAGGTAAGGTCAGAATATCTGTACCTTATTCGAAGCACTCAACAATGAAATGAAAGTCAGGAAATGAGATCAATTCCGTCGCCCGGAACCTATAAGAATTAGATAACGTTCCATAAGAATGAGATCACTCGTTTTAGACGGCTTTCCATTTTTAGCAGGTTTCCACTTTTAGCAATCTTTCCATTTTAAGTAACTTTCTATTTTAGGTAACTTTCCATAATTAGTAACTTTCCGAAAGTAGCAGGTTTCCGTATTTAGCAGATTTAGTCATAAATCATATAATCAAGGTCAATTTAGGTTAAAATGACGAAACAAGTATTATCGTAGTTTATTGGTCAATTATGACAAGTTTTATAAGTTTAGGGTTTAAAGTGTAAATATTACAAGATTTACATGACCCTTGTGTGACTTCTTTTTAATGTCAAGACTTTACCCATCAAAACCGAACCATACGACCAACAATAACCAAGTGAGACCCTTTAATCATTTGATATCGATACACCTTACAAGCCACGAATGCGCATGCTACAAGACTTATTAACCTCGTCATTTAATCGTGATTATGCCATGAATAAGATAGGTCCAAATAGATTTATATCAAATGTTTCAAGTCCATTACATTCGACATATAATAACATTATGATATTATGAGATACACATCATTTAGGCGACAAGTATAGTTCATGATTCATGTGATAAGGATCATTATTTTATGTACATATAAGACTTGCATGGTTGTGGTTAAAACAGATATAAGGGTCCAATCCATGCACTCTATTTGATCGACATACATGAATCCAATTCGTTATATCATGTGACAATTAATAACTTATTTGACATAGTGTTAGGTCATGTTAATTTAGCATTTAAATCTTGCGCATGGGAACCCAAAAACAGCCCAGATTCAGGTGAAACAAGAGACGAGACGGAGGGTTATACGGTTACCTTGTAGCGTGAGAAGAAGAAGGAAAACAATAATCGAAACCAAAGAAATCAAGCTTCCTCCTGTCCTAGTACCTCCTCGACAGCAGCAGCTCCAAACCAAACACTTCGAACCAAATGCCTATGATATCAGCCCCTATACAATGCCCACGAGCCTTCTTGGATTTACCCACGACCACGCATCTCCCACCAAGCCTCACGATCAGGCCATCAACACCCACGTCCACAGAACACCATGCCTTCGAATCCAAGACCCACATCCATAGCAGCATCATTCACTACGCATCGATTCCCTTGGAGCTTCTTGATGTCGACACAAAAATGGAGGAAGAGAGGCTGCCGTTTTTCTTCTGGTTTAGGGTTCCTAGGAGTCTATTTTTGAGAGAAATATGGAAGTTATAATTTGATGATATGATTGATAATAAGTGGGGTATTAGACGTTTTGCATGGAGAAAAATAAGGAGGGAGGGGCATTTTCTTTGACTGAATATGGGGGAATTGTTGACTCCATAAATGCAAATCAAATTACTATCATTATGTTAATTTAATTTAATTTAATTGTGTTAGTTAATATTTGGTTAATATATAATTAAATCTTGTACTTAAAAGGCCCAATAACTTTATAATGTGTGATATATATTTTGTAGACATAAGTATAAATAAATTTTTATCCTCTTGCATAAATCATCTATAAGTTACGTGTCTATGTAATTAACGAGCTTGACATGTTTACGTATTTCACAATTAATAAGCTTGAGGGGCAATTTAGTCATTTAACACGTTTACGAATTTTAGGGTTTTACAAATATTATTGGTTTTTTTGAAGCATCAGTCGTTCATGACAAGAAAAATGAAACATCAACCATCTTGGAGAACGGTTTTGTATGTGATCCTATGATAGGAAACGACGATCAAAAACCACAACCATTTGAACCTGGAAATAGTACATACTATGATTCCGATGATTCCGTAGATCCATATATACTTAAAAGTATAATTGAGGAGAACTGTCATTGCCCTGTTTGTTCAGGAACTTGCAAATGCCCACCTGGAAAATGCGAATGCTCATATTGCTCGCCTCCAACGGTATAATTTCGGTTGAATTTTGCAAATGAGAATAATTGTCTTTACCTTTTCAAAGCTATTTATGATTATGATTATGATACAAATTATGCTGAATCAATTTTTTACTTTTAAACAATCAAACCATTGTCTAAAAAACTCACACTTTAATGGCCATAAATCGTTTCTATAATTAGTATAGTGAAATATGCTATAAAAGATGTTCAACATTACATTCTCACCACATTATACACTACAATGCCTCTACAATTCAACAATGGTAATCGTAGTATTAGATCTTACACGTAAGTTTTACTGTTTATTTCCCAACGTTGTCGTAACTTACATGCTATCTAATCGTTTACTTTTACATTTTAATAGTGAATGGGGTGTTGCTCGTCCTACAATTGACATATGCATTCATCATGGAGGTAGAGTTGTAACTACAAATGTTTTTTACGATTATTGGGGCGGAGATGAACTTATGATATGCAATGTGTCAACACACAATTTAACCTACACCAACCTTAGACGATTTGTTCGTCACCATCTAAGTCAGTACATTGATGTAATTGCTTACTACTTGCGTGTTCCGACTGTCTAAATGGAAGAAGCAGATAGTCTTCGTAAGATAGAACATGAATGGTATATTGATGGTTGGCTACACAACATTCAACTTGGTCAAGCATTGGATATATACTTGGCACATTATCGTTATCCTACCCTTATTGACCCAAATCGTCAAAGATGGCTGCTAAGAAGATGGGAAACAAACGGCTGGATAAGTGGACATGTTGAAGCGAATCGAAGGGCTGCTCGGTTGTCATCTCAAAGACATAATTCATCACGTTAATTAGCATTTCATTTCATATTTTAAGTACACTATCCATTACAATATTTTCATCATTCATGTTTACTTTTTAAATTTATTTGAAAGAACGAGTCATTACAAATAATGATGCTTATTTCCATTCAGAAAGAACATGTAACATTTAAGGATTTGTTCTGCATTTGCAAATGTAAGTAACAAATATTAACATGAATAGAAATGAAACAAATACATTTACACATTTTGTTTTACAGAATGAACATAAGCTTGAAATCATATCAAATTTACAGCTAAAATATCTTATTTCTACTATCCTTTCCAAATAGCTACTTTAAGTTCAAAATTAAGATATACTTTTACAAACAATAGAATCAAAACGAATATTATCATAATAACACATATTTGTTTAGAATATATCTTGATATACTTTCCTATAATACTTAAAATATTGAAACTACATAAATCCCATACTGATTCATACAATTCATTAACAAAAAACATATACGAGTATCATCAAAGCATGTTCAATAGCAAATCATCATCGAATGTTGTATTCAGTTCTTATTATATAAAATTCAAACGTTTAAGACATTTACATTTACAAACTAACTTTTATTTTTTCTATTCCTTTCAGCGGATTTCCATCACAAAAAAACGACGAAGACTACTCAAAGATGGCAACCCTGTTGTGGGACGTGTTACTTCTGATAACGATTTACAAAAAGTTGCACACGTATTAGAAAAGGTATGAACATATCAAACACTACTACTAAATTGTGTTTACATAGTACCAACTTCTATGATTCATGGTTAAACATCTTGATAGGAATATGATGATGAGAAACCGATGAGGATAAAGCGCAAAACCAAGTCTGCACAAAGGCGTGGAAAAAAGGATGAAGAGAAAGAAGAAGCGAATGATGATTCAGGGCTATTCCACAATTTAGTTTACTCTAAGTCTAAACAAGTGATAAAGAGGATGACAAACTATTTGTTCATTCTAATGATCATGTATACCATCTCGACGATTTTAGCGATGACGAACATTTACTTGATAAACAAGACAGTTTGTTTAGTACAAAAGATAAAAAGTTTGCTCTTATTGATGAAGAAGCAAATGCACATATTGAAAATAATAACAACACAAACGACGATGGTGTGTGGGTTAATATCAACGACATTCCACATGAACCTTTTCACTCTTTAGATATTCATAACAACTACATTCATGAAGATGGCAAAAAAAATTTACAGCAACCTTACGTGTCCGATGATGATGAATCGATGGGAAGATATTATACCGGGAATTAACATCACGAAGATGATTTTTGAATACGTTAGCTTGCTAAAACTATGCCAAATTAAGACAACACCTTTATCAGTTTTCTTGATACTTGATAGCATAGAGCGATTATCATTTGTCAAGACATGATCATTTAGATTATGAGTTGCTTATGTCATTCTTATAATTAATATTATTAATAAGATTCTAAGTTGATGATTTTTATGTAACTGTTATTTTCTGTGAATTTGTGGTAACTTCATTATCTTCCATGTAGCAAGTCTTTTTTGATTTCAAAATATCATCATATTAAATGATTTAATATAACTGAAATTAATGACATATTTGTTACTCCATTTAAATGATTTGTAAAAGTTACTCTTCAGATCATTAACTAAATTATCTCTTTTTCAAACTCTATATACTTAAACTTGAATGAATGTCTTTTCAACTTCATATCCATAACATATTGTCATACAACAGTTTAGGAAAAACATATCATTGTTTAATTTCTCTAAAACAAAAAACAATTGTAATCGATTATCATCATGGATGATGAAAACACTCCACCAAACACCAAAAACGCTCAGCCTAATCCTGAGAATAGGAAACCTAAAAATGGACAAAGTTCGTCCATGTCCAACAAGAATTTCAAATCGTTGGGAGATGCAACTCAATTTTCAAGTGAGACTTTTGCATAAAATATGATTGTGGATTCCGGTTCAACAAATAGAAGAGTATCACGCAGAATTGTTGAATTGTAAGATTATCTTCAATACAGAATTACACATTTTATTCATAACCTTTTTCTACCTATGGTACCTTTGTAACTAATTTTTCTTCATGCATTAGATAATCCTCTAAATGTAGATATCGCTTCCAATGCATGCCAACACCATCTTCCAAAAAGAGGCGACGACCATCGTTTAGTCATGAAAGGCAGCCTTTAACTGACGTGACTAATCATTAGTTTCTTATAAATAATATGCAGTAACAAAATTCAGTTTACTACTACTTGTGTTGTTACTTTAAACTATTCGATAGTCATGCTTTACCACTCAATTTGCTATTTGACACAGATCATCCACACCGATTAAATACATCATCTCTGTCACCAATGGCCACTACAAGGTTACCTTTACACATTCATCAAGGTTTGCTTACTTTGCTTATATAAGTTTGTTTAGAAACTTTCTTCAAGTGTAATTCGACATGGCTGGCTCATTTTATTTTTCTAACCTTGATTTAGGAAACGCGGGTCAAAATAGAAGCACCTTATTGTCCTACAATATTCAGCAAAGTCCTTTACAAAATGGTAAACTATAAGCTACAATCTTAATTCGTTGCTTTACACTTACCTATGTAGATTACTTAAATTAGTGTCTATTTATATTGATATAATCTTAGACTTTTATGTTGCAACATCTATCGAAATATCAAGCTTACACTCCACCAATGAATAGTTTGCAAAAAAAAACAAGCGCATTTTCAAACATTAACCAAGGTACATATTATACATATTTAACACCTAAGAAATTTTCATTATATGATCACTGATATTCTTCCACTATACTTATCCACCTGTAATTCTTCATACACGCCTGATATACTATTTTGAATGTCAAATGTAGGCAGCAATGGTCACAATAGATGCAACGTGTGGCCTTACAATATTCACCCAACTCCTTTACAACATGGTAAACTATAAATAGAATATTTAGTTTTTGTGATTGTATGTTTAAAAGTAATTTTTATGGTTAATGAGTGTTTTGAATGCGAAAATTGTTACAGCTACATCTCAGGTTGCGCAAAACACTCAAATAACACCACAACGTATCACTACTTCATAGAATACTGCAAACAAACACTTCACCATTATCAACGCATAACCAAGGTACATATTATACAAATCACAGCCAACCGTAGAGAATTTTATTTGTTTTTGTTCTTCTTTGTTTCAGTTTTTACTTTGTTTTCGCATTATGTTTTTAGGAGACTATTATAATAAATTTCTATATAAATAGGCACCAATTTTGTGAACAAAAACACTCCTCAATTAACTCCTGTTGTCGCACTACGCAAAACGCAGACTCAACTTACTAACGTTTCAACGGGTACGCGTTTCAAAATTAGAGATAACTGTTTCACGCGATTTGTTTCACTCATATAATGTAACCATTCTTGAACTATTTTTGTTTTCACATTTACTTTTCAAACACTGCTTAGCCGTCCAACGTAATGCACGCCCAAGAAGTACATAATCGTCTGGGGTTTCAAATGGGATTCATGGTTTAGCAACACAAAAATCAACATTCGAAGCAGGAGAATCTTCAAGAAGACCAAAAAGGTCTACCAGACCAACGTTACAATCTCGCAGTCCGATTGTTTTCAATCTTGATGAAGATGGACCTGTCAGGAAAGTTTACGACAAATACGTCGGTATATCTGAAGGTATAAGTCAATATTATTCTGCCATAATTGCACAATTTTGATGCTGTTTCTTAGGGAATGCTAATACGTCGGTATATCTGAAGGTATAGTTAATTAAAATATATCATTTTACGTGAGTGCAGAGTACTATGACATTGGAGATCCTACGTTCGAGTGTAAAGAATGTCATGCCCTATTATGGGAAGCAGAAGCCAAACAAGGGAATGCTAATCCGTTGGGAAAGGCTTATTCCATATGTTGTGGCAAGGGAAAAATTTCTCTTCCACAAGCACCTCCTGCTCCAAAACAGTTACTTGATTTATTATGCAATGACGATAGCAAAAGTCAAAATTTCAGAAACAACATTAGAACGCAACAAAGATGTTTTGCGTTTACATTTCAATGGGTGGCAAGGTTGATGACACAATCAACGTGAAAGGACGAGGTCCCTATGTTTTTCGCTTACATGGTCAAACGTACCATAGTATTGGTAGTTTACTTCCGGAAAACGAGGCTCCTCCAAAGTTCGCACACTTTGTATATATATGACACGCAAAACTAAACCGACAATAGAGCGTCGCTTTAAGGTAATTTACATTACATGTTTTATTATTGTGTCTGCATTTTTCACAAAAAAAAAATTGCTAAATATTCTCTCTTACCTAATGTTTGTCCCGTTACTCTATTAACAGTGGTTCAAAATCGTCGTTCGGGCACTTCTAATTCAAAGACACCTATTGATCGAAACATTATCAATGAAGTGAAAGATATTTTGGATACATCAAGTGATTTGTTCAAAATATTTAGAAGGGCACGTGACCACTACACAGAAGACAGCGAGCAAAATATTAGAATAAAGCTCATGGCAAAGCGGGGCAAGAGTGGACGGCAATACAATCTTCCAACTGCCGACGAGGTTGCTGGACTTATCATAGGCGACTTGGATGCATGCGCAGAAGATAGGGACATTGTGATAGAAAAGTATGGTGAAGGTTTAAAGATCAATATTTTTCATCCTATGTACCTTCCCTTGCAATACCCTTTGTTGATGCCTTATGCGCAAGATGGGTATTTTTAGAATACCACAGAGAAATAAATCAGACAACCGCAAGTGAAAAGAATGAAAAATCAGTTACTACGCGTGAGTGGTTTGCCTATTAGATACAGGACCGCCGGAATACAGAGAATTTATTCACACGTGGAGGTCATTTGTTCCAGCAATTTCTTGTGGATGGCTTCGCCATGGTTGAGAGAGAGCGTATGTTTTTCCATCGTTCCAAACAGTCTAAACTAAGGTGTGATAACGTATTCAAATAAAGGCCAAAGCGCCGCATCGTGAAATAGCGACCCGTCCACGGTTGGAAAGCCTATCATTTTGCCTTCTTCTTCCATCGGGCGACCAAGGTACATGCAACAAAATTATATGGATGCCATGGCATTGTGTAGGTGGTATGGTTGTCCAAATTTGTTTATAACGATCACATGCAACCCTAAATGGCCAGAGATTGAAAGATATATGCGGGAGCATAAGCTTTCATCTGCAGATCGACTTGATGTGGTATCTCGAAGTTTTTAAAATGAAACTCGATCACCGATGAAGGATATCAAAGAGTTGCGTTTGTTCGGACGTGTTCAAGCAGGTATGTTCTTTATTTATAGGCCACACCACATTCATCAAGATTGTAGTCTTATATGCAAATGTGTATAATTAGAATTACAACCGATATTATGTTTATTTGAACAATATTGTGCGCTTGTATACACCGCTGAATTTCAAAAAAGAGGGCTTCCACACGCACATGTTTGTTTGTTTCTACATAAGGATGACAAACTGCCAAACGCCGAACATATTAACAAACACATATCCGCCGAGATACCGCATCAAAATGAGGATCCCGACCGCAAAAGTTAGTTTCCGATTTTATGATGCATGGCCCATGTGGTGTTGACGACCCAAATTAGGTTTGCATGGATGATGGTAAATGTACCAAACACTTCCCTAAAAGGTTTTTATGCAACACAGCTCGTTGACTCTAAGGCTACCGTGTATATAGAAGACGGATAACGGATCCATGTTGTTAAGAGTGGACATAAGTTGCACAACAGTTTTGTTATTCCCTATAACGCTATGTTATTGAAACGTTATCAATGCCACATCAATGTTGAATGGTGCAATCAGACGGGATCAATAAAATATTTGTTTAAATACATAAACGAAGGTCCCGATAGAGTAAAGACAGTTGTATGAACCAGAACAATCGAAGACTGTCAACGTAATGATAAACCCGTTGACGAGATTAAGGCTTCTATGATTGTAGGTACCTATCTGCTTGGAAGCCGCTGGAGAATATTTGGATTTGAGATACATTATAGAACACCAAATGCTGAACGTCTCTCATTTCATCTCGGCTATTTTACCACCAATTGTATTTGGTGAGAACTCTGACCTTGAAACCGTTATTCACAAACCAACGGTTGGTGCTTCTATGTTCGAATCATGGATGCATATGAACGAAATGTATCCATCGCCAGGGAGTTAACATATGTTGAGTTTCCTACAAAATTTGTATGGAATCTTCCAAAAGAACGTGGACACATAGGAAAAAACAACATGCAATTGGCGTAATTCATAATGTGCCAATCTCAACAGGTGAAGGTTACTATTGTCGGATGCTACTAAATAGTCAAAAAGGTTGTCGAAATCACGCCGAGATAAGGAAAATTAACGTGTAGTTTATCCTACTTACAAAGATGCTCGCTACGCCACGGACTTTTAGATGACGACAAGGAACATATTGAGGGTATTAAAGAGGCAGCCCATTGGTCCTCTGCTAAGCATTTGCGCGACCTTTTTGTTACATTATTGTCCCCAAAAAGAGCTTGACACACCATTGACAGTTTGGTTACAAACTTGGCATTTGCTATCAGAAGATGATGAGTACAAGAGAAGAATTCTTTTAGGCATTCCAGGTATAACCACCAACTTAGCTTTGTTACTAACTTTTTCTATAAATTTATACATGAATGGAAATGGTTAATTATTACAAATTCTTGATTCATCATCTCTGTTAAAAGACCATCTTTTTGCAAGTCACCTCAACAAAAAAGTATCTACCGATTCTTACGATATGTATGTTACTCTATAAATATCCTACACTGCCACTATTTTTGACAATCTGTTATTTGCATACATAAGCTACCATATATGCCTAATTTGATACGGTGTTTAAGACTGCGCATCGACGAGAAAAAATAATGTTTGTTTGTTCTATATCAAACAACTTATGCGCTCAAGAGGCACCACTTTGAAGGCATTTTAACTTCCTTATCCGTGATGACACTTACATCCCGATTTTGGTAACAAGCTAATCTTTGCTGAGAGAGATTATAATCCATCAGAGTTACAGGCTGAATACGAGACTCTATATGCCAAGTAACCACGGAATGAGAAATGTATATGACACCATCATGACGTCCGTTACAAACGGTAGACGAGGAAATTATTTTGTATAACGGATACGGAGGATGGTAAGACATATTTATGGAAAACCCTTGCGCCGGATTAGAAGAAATGGTGACATAGTCATAAACGTTGCATCAAGTGGCATTGCATCTTTATTGATGTCGGGTGGACGGATCGATCATTCAAGGTTCCATATTCCGATAAATATTGATGAGACTTCTACGTGCTCAATAACTCCGCAAAGTGACCTGGGCATGTTGTTGAAGAAATGCAAGCTTATTATTTGGGATGAGGCTCCCATGACAAATAAGTTGTGCTTTGAGGCTTTAGATAGGTCTTTGAGAGATATCTTGCGAAGAACATGTAACGACACTACACTTTGATGCCTTTGGTAATATGACTGTAGTATTTGGCGGTGATTTTAAGGTGTGTTACCCGTTATTCCAAAAGGTTCCCAGCAAGACATTGTAAGTGCATCTTTAAAACAATCGTACTTGTGGGATCATTGCAAAGTCTTAAAATTAACCGCTAGTATGCGCTACTTTACTGTGGATCACGGCCGAGGATGTAGCCGAGATAAAGGAATTTGCCGAATGGATATTGAAAGTAGGAGATGGAGATATTGGAGGACAACACGACGTAGAGGTTTTGATAGATATACCTAAAGATATTCTAATACATGAAACTAATGATCCCGCATAATCTATTATAGATTTCACTTACCCAAACATTTTTGATAACATAGGTGATCCGTCTTACTTCCATGAAAAGGCCATTCTTGCTCCAACCAATGAAGTGGTTGACAGTATTAACGATCATTTGCTTCAAACCTTTCCTGGTGAAGAAATGGTTTATCTTAGTTGTGACAACATAGATAAAACTGAACGTGGTGGTGCTATAGACCGCCGCTTTTCACCGTAATTTATCAACAGCTTTAAAATTTTGGGTGTCCCAAACCATAGGCTCGCATTGAAGGTCGGTGTCCCAATAATGTTGTTGAGAAACATTAATTAATCACAAGGTTTATGTAATGGGACAAGGCTTCAAGTGACTAAATTAACGCGTGCGTCTATTCAAGCCAAAATAATTAACGGAACACATTTTGGGAATACGGTTATACTTCCAAGGTTGAAAATTACTCCATCGGATAAACGTTTACCACTTAAGATCGTGCGCAAACAATTTTCTGTGTCAGTTTCTTTTGCCATGACGATAAACAAGAGCCAAGGACAATCACTTTCGAAAGTTGGTTTATACCTACCACGTCCTGTTTTCACACACGGACAATTATATGTCGCTCTTTCACGCGTAAAAAGCAAAAAGGGTTTGAAGGTTTGATGAGTGTCTAAATACTCATCATTTTTGTACCGTTTAGAATGCCAAAAACATCTGAAAACACTCAGAAATGCATCAAAATGATAAAATATCACAAACAAGTGTTTTATGTGTTTTAAATGCAAAAATACCAAAATCGATGAAAAACGATCAAGTTTGCAAAATTGGCGTTTTAGTCCCCAAGTTTCAAAAGTTGTCAAAACTAGTCCCTAGTAATTCAAAAACTTGTAAAATATCATTCAAGGTCCTTGAAATATTCTAAATTGTCAAAAATGGTCCTTAAATGAATCTTTGGGCAAATGACATAAAAGGTCCCTCAACTTTGGAAAAATGTCAAAAATAGTCCCTGGGTGTTCAAAAATGGAAATTATTCAAACAACACCCTTGTATTATTAAAATATGGCATAATTGGTCCTTATATGATAAGTTTGGAGAATTTACATGATTGGTCCTTCAAGTTTCAAAATTAGCAAAAAGTACCCTTGGACATATTAAAATTAACATTATTGGTCCTTTGGTAAATGAAACTTGGAAAATTTAACCCTTGTGATAACTTTGGAAATATTACAATTTCAGTCCCTTAATTTTCAAAAGTTACATGAATGGTCCTTGTGTTTACTAGCTACAATAACCAAATGGACCCTTTTAATTATTAAACCCAAATCCAATAAACCCAGCCAAGCCCAATACCCGGTCCCAAGCCCAAACCAGTTTTAAATATATAACCCGCAAGACGTTCCTTCTCCTTCTCCCACCATCAAGAAACTGGAAACCGTGTGGTTTCACCACTCACCACCACTTTCCACCTTGCCATCTTATCCCCCCACTGTGATACCAACCCTCCACCTCCACAACCTCCCAAAACCCATTAAATGCATAAACCTGCTATTACCACTTTTTCCTGCCAAAATTCCACATGGACTTTGTGATGATTTGGAAAGATTTAATGGCCAAGATGAGGGATAGTCTTAGGGATGTCGCATGAGATGAAAAGATCTTATATACAAGAAAGAAGCAAAGGTGAAGGTGAGTAGTGTAATTTTAGTTTAGGTATGTCGAACTAGTTAATTTTTAATTTCCAGTGTTTAATTAAGCTTCCAAGTACTTTTTTATGTAATAACAGTGTATTGTAAACCTTTCTCAGTTATTAATTTCAAGTTTGAAATACGAATTCAGTTTAAACTTATTTCCTTGTTTAAATTTTCAAAATACTCAAATGTTGTTTATAGTTGTTGTATTTGACTCAAAAGCCCATATAAGCTTTCTCTAAAGCTCTTATAAGCTATTAGATATCTTCAAATTCAGTTTAGAGCTTTAACAGAAAATTCACAAAAATCAAGAAAAATAGTGAGAAAATAAAAAAATCTATGGAAATGAAGTTCAATGACTGAAGCAGGTTGGAAATTGGATTGCTTATTGGTTTAGAGGCTTAGTGGTAAGCCCATAGGAGTAGTTCTCAGTTCTCAGTTTTATGCTTGGACACCATTTGTAAGCCATTTCTTAAAAAATTGCATTTCTTAGTATAAGTGGTTAAGTCTAGTTAATTTTAGTTTAAATCTGTCTCAATATTGTTAATATAAGTTATTCAATTGATTTTATGGCTTAAATCAGTGTTAAGTTTCTAAAAGCTTCAAATCGCTTTTAATAAGGCTTGTTTGGATTTGTTGGCAATCGTTAAAGGGTGTTTGTGGAGTTGTTCTTGTTTGATATATGTCACAATACAACCTCGTTAACTCACCAAATAATAAAATGCGTCCCTTGTTTAAAAGTCAAAATGATCTTTAACATTCCCTTAGTGATTAACTGTTGAGAATTAGGAATGCATATTGCATCAAAGTAGCTTATAACTTGATGCAATAGCTTAATCTCATCTTATTACAGCTTAATACAACATAATCAACTAGTAGAATAGATCATAAGTTCATAGAAGTCAAACTGCTTTGTAAATCAAAAAGTCAAAATGTTCCTAATCAGCTTTTGAATAAACTAAAGAATTTTATTGTGTGTTTAATACTAAGATTTAGCTCATAAGCTTTTGGAATATTTAAATTTAGCTGCTAAAATAAATTAGAAAAATAATAGTTAATCTCTGCCTAGCTTATTCACTGCTTATTTTCAGTCTTACTTTAGACCCTTTTTCAAAAATCTCCCTGTTCACAGTTGAGATAGCACATTTCACAAGCTCTCACAAAGCTCATTAGTGGGTATTAGCTTGTGTAAATTAGTTTTTGGAGAAGCTCACCTAGCCATCTCATAGTTCCAGTGTTTAGTTTTCAATTTGTAGCTTATTTGATAAGCCTGCAAGTGTTTTTTAGATTTGTCCATTTCATCTAGTGAACTGAGCATTCAGTGTTTTCAACTTTTTCATAAGCTACTTATAAGCTCATCAGTGAACAAAACAATGAGTATTTTAGCTTTTTGGATAGTTTAGTTGGTCAACTTATTAGTTCCTGTGTTATATTCTATTTCCTAGCTTATCTTAATACTTAAAAATTAGCTTAAAGGTATCTAGTAACTCAAAACAGCATACTCTCTGTGCTACAGAGAAGCTTGAGCTTATTTGAAGCTTATTTGGTGCTTAATTTTAAGTATTTGTGCTTTCTTAGTTATTATATTAGCTTATTTAAAGGTGTTTAGCTTATTCTCAGTTACATTAGCTTATTTATTAGCTTAATAACCATTTAGCTAAACCTTGTGCTTATTCTTGTTTTTTTTGTTAACTGTTGAGAAAATAAGCTCAATCTGAGCTTATTAGTGATTTTTGTAAAAAGTTGTAGTTTTATAATTTGCTTATTTCAGTGTTCTTAATAAGTTTGTAAAATAAAATTCCAAAAATAAAATAGTTTGCAAAAAGATGGGAGGCAGGCTCGAACCTGAGACCTCCCACCTTTGAGAGTGATAGTGTGTACCTGTATAGCCATGCGCCCTTGGGTCTTGTCTTGGTTTTAGTTTACCAAGTTTAATACTTAAGGTAGTTTAGTAGTTTAGGCTTATTAGTTTTAGCTTAATTTTCACAGCTTATCCGTATAAGCTGTTGATCCCATTTCATTTTTCTTAGGTCCCCCATAGTGTAAAATAATTTCGTGATTTTGCTCATTTTTATAAATTAGTTCACTATTTTTAATCATTTAATTAGAGTAAATTAGTTTTTAATTCATAATAAAAAATATAAAAGTCAAAAAAATATAAATATTTTTTCTAAAATTTTCTTTTGTCATATAGTAAGTAATAAAATTGTTTTTACACTTGTAGGTCTTTTATTTCATAAATTTTACGTTTTTGTTTCGCAAAGACTCGCGTAATTTTTATACTTAACGACGCTTTCATTTTAAATCAATGCTTTTAGATAATTTAAGTTTACGTTTTAATTAAAATAGTTATTTTAAGTTATTTTATTTTATAAATCACAAAAACATCATTCTAAAAATAGTGATAGCGTTTATTTAATATATTTTAGCTTTTTAATTTTCTTTAATTTGTATTTAAGCCCCTGTAATTTACAAACTTTCTCTTTAGGTGTGATTATCAATCACAATCCTTACTGATCACTATCCTTAGTGATTATTCGATATCTGAAGTTGTTTAACACCATTCATCCTCCGTGGGACTTAACGACCCAGGAATCCACTATATTCCTCTGATCTTAATTGCATTTGCTTTCTCGAAATGCTTTAAGTTTATTACGGTTGACCATTCACAAGTGGTTAGCTTGTGTGATTAAACTTGACCGCTTGAAGCCAATCAAATTTTATACCGCCGGAGGTCAGAAGTTTGTTTTAAGCATTCTCTGATCCATTCTGCACATATACCACTTTTTGTAAACATTTTTTGTAAAGTCAATCATAAATCAAAAGTTCATTAACACTTTTCCTAAAGTGTTAACAACACCAAAAATATTTTCATTCTTTGTTTTATAAAATGTTTTTCAAAAATGCCAAAAATATTCCTCTTTATCCTCTTACCCTTTTTGATTCTTTATCCCTTTACCCTCTATCCATTTGATTCTAAACTTCTTCTATTCTCATGGAATCTCTCGACTACGACGAATTCTGGAACGAAGTTGAAAAACTTCATACTTTATCACAAATATCGAGAATTCGTGTTGTTCGTGATTATCCATTAATTTCACAGGGAAATGGAACGAGAAACCAGGGTGACAAAGGACCGTGTTTCTTCCTCGATAATGAAGGTGCTAAATACGTCCAACCTACGGTTATCCAAAGATCTAACCCCTCAATTGCTCCTAAGACGTCTAAAATTGATCCTAAACTTTCACGATTTACGGTTAAAAGCAAGCATGCATAATTTAGACCGGTGACTAGCAAGAATGACTTGCCTAATCTTCACGTTTCTCAAGAACCAGAGACCATAACGGAAGTGATGGAAATTGCTAGCTCGTGAGCACACCACTTGTCCCACCTCCGGATTTTTCAAAATGTTCTTCGAGAATTAATAGTCATTCAGATCACCATGTTGGTTTTGTTGATTCTTTGAATGAACCAATTCCTTCTCATAACTCTCAAATGGAATCGTTTATTCCTTGTGTCGGTTGTGGTGATCCTCTTTTTGGTTCATTCGCTTCGCTGGTGTACGGTGTACAAAGGTGGTAATGATATTCGGAACGGAGTTGTTTGTTTTGTGGTTCGAGGAATTCATTTGATTATGATCCTAATCCCAACTCATTTAATCCGACCCTTCAAACTTTTCCAATTACCCACCACATGTACCGAACTTATCTTCTTTATATAATCAACATAACCAAGTATGTGAATTTTGTGGAGATCCTCACCAAGGATTTGAGTGTCAACTGAAACACGTTTGTCTATGAACAGTCGTTTTCCGGTGATGCTGGACTTTGGTCATGACCAATATCTATATAATTCACTGTCCTGACTCATACATATGTGAGAACTGTGGAGGTCCCCATTTCACTGGGATTGTCAAACAGGGAATCCATTTCCTTGTACCAATTATGACTATCCATATCTCGACCAACCTCCACAGGTTAAATGAATCAAACTCCTCAAAGAAACCCAACAAGACACTTATCTAGAGCTTCCTGGAGTCGTGAAAGAACTCGAGGAGTTGAGTAAAACAAAGATTTCATAATGTTCCCGCTTTTCTTTTTTTGTGTACATTGTGGGGTCCTCATGATGATTATCAATGTCAACCTTCCCGTTTTGACAAATCTCCACTCCCACAATGTCCCGTCATTCAAAATTCACATGAGAACTCCATGGAAGAATTGCAGTGAAGAGCGTGTCGCTAAAATAAATTCCCAAATTGCCTTTGAAAAAGCTATTAATGAATCAATTGCAAAAGAAAAACAAAATTTTATCTAGCTCTCAATTTCGTTTTATTCCTCGATGACAAGTGATGATGAGGATACACTTGAAGATTCATCATCAAATTCAGTTGATATCCCAGCAGTTGAGATTCATTCTCAAACAAATAAGCTATCACACCAAGCTCCCACTCACCTCTCTCGAACACGGGGATGAGCTTCTTGACACCGTTCTCGAAAAGGAATCGGACGAATTCATAAAGTCTAATGTTGAGAACCTTGTCCCAATCCCTAGAGAGTCACAAGGAATTATCGATCATGTGTGTGATATCCCTCCTCCTCTTGTCTTCCAAAGTAATCATGTTGAGATGTGCTCCGATTCTATTGATGACGATTCGTTATCTTGTGGAGACATCAGTTATATGGAAGAATTACCTTCCGAGCTTGTTAGCTTAGAAGAAGAGAATGATGAAGTTACTGACACTGGAATCAAAGATGAAGCACCGCGCAACATTATGAATGTCAGCTTCTTCTCATTTCTAAAATCAAGGCTTTCAAAGAAAAACCCATTTCATCTCCTATCCCCATAAAGGATAGTGACATTTTTTCCGATGATTCTATTCCGGAAATGGAAGCCTTCTGCTTTGATAATATGGGAGAGAAGATTAGTGGCAGTACCACTTTTCATTCTCATAATTCTCTCCCAGATTATGAATCATTTACATTGGAGGAGTTCACCAGTGAACCCATCGATACCAATTAATATGATTCATTCACCTTCGAGGAGTTCTCCGGTGAACTTACTCATATCATATCTCCGCCGGAGTATGATAATTTCTACTTTGATCTAGACACTTCCATAATATGTCTTGATCAAGTAAACTTAACCGAGGAGATTCATGAAACTATGAATTCTCCTATTGAGGATGAAGAGTTAGTCATGATTTTTATCATGATTTTCTTTCTTTTTTTCATATATCCCGTGGTTTTCTCCTCGTTCTTCACTCCTTCGAATGAAGACATTATTTTTGACCCTTATTTTCATCTTTCATTTGTGAGCCGGTTCTATGTATATCTCATCGTGTGGAACTTTCACGCATCTTCAATGTTTATACAAACATCTTGAATGAAAGTCCGATGGAGATTGTCTCTTCCACTTACATCCCCATGAACAAATTATTCGGGTCGAAGTCAAGCTAGCGACTCGGTAATCAAAAACAGTAGTTAAACATGGGTTTTCATCCGTGTGTACCACCCTGTGGGGAGTTGCCCCATGTTGTATATATAAACCTCTAAAATGTAAAAAACAAAAAAATTGTTGTGTTTCCACACTTTGAATATTGAGGACAATATTCATTTCTAAGTGTGTGGGGGAAATTCGCTTAATTTGATCATAAATGTACCCTTTTAGTCCCTTTTTCCCCAAAATGGCCAAATTTAAATTTTTTTTTAGTGGAAGTACTATGTACTAAACACAACAAATGGTAATCAGTCCACCATGTCTAACCCACATAAGGATTGGCTAATCCAGGAGCAAACCGCTCTTGGTAAAGATATCTCAAATCCGCTGACGGCTTGCAATTTGCCCAAAATTGTATGGTGTTCAGCTCACCATATCTTTAAATTAGTGAAGAGTTATTAGCCCGCAAGTTTATGGCTTGTGGTAAAGGCAGCTTGGAAAACCATAATTGGTAATCACCACCAAAGATAATATTGATAATTTATCTAAGAGTTATTAGTCCGTAGCAAACGGCTTTCGGTAAAGACAAATCAAAACCGTTGAAAGCTTATGATTTGCTCAAAATCATTTGGTTATCATTGTACCAAGGTTCTTATTTGAACTAAAACAATTAATACCTGTCCGAAGTAATGGCTTTTGGTAAAGAGATGAAATCCATTAATTTTTCTCAAAACATTGCTAGGGACTAGCAATAACTTAGTGTGGGGGATGATGAAGGTGTCTAAATACTCATCATTTTTGTACCGCTTAATGCCAAAAACATCCGAAAACACTCTAAATGCATCAAAATGATAAAAATATCACAAACAAGTGTTTTATGTGTTTTAAATGCAAAAATACCAAAATCAGATGAAAATCGTATCAAGTTTGCAAAATTGGCGCTTTTAGTCCCCAAGTTTCAAAAGTTGTCAAAACTAGTCCCCGGTAATTCAAAAACTTGTAAAATATCATTCAAGGTCCTTGAAATATTCTAAATTGTCAAAAATGGTCCTTGAATGAATCTTTGGGCAAATGACATAAAAGGTCCCTCAACTTTGGAAAAATGTCAAAATAGTCTCTGGTGTTCAAAATGGAAATTATTCAAACAACACCCTTGTATTATTAAAATATGGCATAATTGGTCCTTATATGATAAGTTTGGAGAATTTACATGATTGGTCCTTCAAGTTTCAAAATTAGCAAAAAGTACCTCCCTCGGGACATATTAAAATTAACATTATTGGTCCTTTGGTAAATGAAACTTGGCAAATTTAACCCTTGTGATAACTTTGGAAATATTACAATTTCAATTCCTTAATTTTCAGAAGTTACATGAATGGTCCTTGGTTTACTAGCTACAATAACCAAATGGACCCTTTTAATTATTAAACCCAAATCCAATAAACCCAGCCAAGCCCAATACCCGGTCCCAAGCCCAAACCATTAAATATATAACCCGCCAAAGATCGTTCCTTCTCCTCTCCCACCATCAAGAAACTGAAACTGTGTGGTTTCACCCACTCACCACCACTTTCCACCTTGCCATCTTATCCCCCCTTCACTGATACTACCAATCCCTCCACCTCCACAACCTCCCAAAACCCATTAAATGCATAAACCTGCTATTACCACTTTTTCCCGCCAAAATTCCACATGGACGGTTGTGATGATTTGGAAAGATTTAATGGCCAAGATGAGGTGGGATAGTCTTAGGGATGTCGACAGAGATGAAAAAGATCTTTATATACAAGAAAGAAGCAGTGTGGAAGGTAGAGTAGTGTAATTTTAGTTTAGGTATGTTGAACTAGTTAATTTTTAATTTCCAGTGTTTAATTAAGCTTCCAAGTACTTTTTTATGTAATAACAGTGTATTGTAAACCTTTCTCAGTTATTAATTTCAAGTTTGAAATACGAATTCAGCTTTAAACTTATTTTGTTTAAATTTTCAAAATACTCAAATGTTGTTTATAGTTGTTGTATTTGACTCAAAAGCTCATATAAGCTTTCTCTAAAGCTCTTATAAGCTATTAGATATCTTCAAATTCTTTAGAGCTTTAAATGTAAAAATTCACAAAAATCAAGAAAAATAGTGAGAAAATAAAAAAATCTATGGAAATGAAGTTCAATGACTGAAGCAGTGTTGGAAATTGATTGCTTATTGGTTTAGAGGCTTAGTGGTAAGCCCATAGGAGTAGTTCTCAGCTTCGCTCGCTTTATGCTTGGACACCATTTGTAAGCCATTTCTTAAAAAATTGCATTTCTTAGTATAAGTGGTTAAGTCTTGTTAATTTTAGTTTAAATATGTCTCAATATAGTTAATATAAGTTATTCAATTGATTTTATGGCTTAAATCAATGTTAAGCTTCTAAAAGCTTCAAATCAGTTTTAATAAGGCTTGTTTGGATTTGTTGTGGCAACTGTGTTAAAGGGTGTTTGTGGAGTTGTTCTTGTTTGATATATGTCACAATACAACCTGTTAACTCAGTCAAATAATAAAATGCAGTCCTTGTTTCAGTTAAAGTCAAAATGATCTTTAACATTCCCTTAGTGATTAACTGTTGAGAATTAGGAATGCATATTGCATCAAAGTAGCTTATAACTTGATGCAATAGCTTAATCTCATCTTATTACAGCTTAATACAACATAATCAACTAGTAGAATAGATCATAAGTTCATAGAAGTCAAACTGCTTTGTAAATCAAAAAGTCAAAATGTTCCTAATTGCAGTTTTTGAATAAACTAAAGAATTTTATTGTGTGTTTAATACTAAGATTTAGCTCATAAGCTTTTGGAATATTCAAATTTAGCTGCTAAAATAAATTAGAAAAATAATAGTTAATCTCTGCCTAGCTTATTCAATCGCTATTTCGCCTTTTACTTTAGACCCTTTTTCAAAAATCTCTCCTGCTCACAGCTTGAGATAGCACATTTCACAAGCTCTCACAAAGCTCATAGGGGTATTAGCTTGTGTAAATTAGCTTTTTGAGAAGCTCACCTAGCCATCTCATAGTTCCAGTGTTTAGTTTTTAATTTGTAGCTTATTTGATAAGTTCTCAAGTGTTTTTAGATTTGTCCATTTCATCTAGTGAATCGAAAGCATTCAGTTGTTTTCAACTTTTCATAAGCTACTTATAAGCTCATCGCTGAAATAAACAAAGGAGTATTTTAGCTTTTGGATAGTTTAGTTGGTCAACTTATTAGTTCCAGTGTTATATTCTATTTCCTAGCTTATCTTAATACTTAAAAATTAGCTTAAAGGTATCTAGTAACTCAAAACAAGACTCAGGTAAGCTACGAGAAGCTTGAGCTTATTTGAAGCTTATTTGGTGCTTAATTTTAAGTATTTGTGCTTTCTTAGTTATTATATTAGCTTATTTAAAGGTGTTTAGCTTATTCTCAGTTACATTAGCTTATTTATTAGCTTAATAACCATTTAGCTAAACCTTGTGCTTATTCTTGTTTTTTTTGTTAACTGTTGAGAAAATAAGCTCAATCTGAGCTTATTAGTCATTTTTGTAAAAGTTGTAGTTTTATAATTTGCTTATTTCAGTGTTCTTAATAAGTTTGTAAAATAAAATTCCAAAAATAAAATAGTTTGCAAAAGATGGGATGCAGTGCTCTAACCCTAGACCTCCCACCTTTGAGAGTGATAGTGTGTACCAGATAGCCATGCGCCCTTGGGTCTTGTCTTGGTTTTAGTTTACCAAGTTTAATACTTAAGGTAGTTTAGTAGTTTAGGCTTATTAGTTTTAGCTTAATTTTCACAGCTTATCCGTATAAGCTGTTGATCCCATTTCATTTTTCTTAGGTCCCCCATGGTGTAAAATAATTTCGTGATTTTTCTCATTTTTATAAATTAGTTCACTATTTTTAATCATTTAATTAGAGTAAATTAGTTTTTAATTCATAATAAAAAATATAAAAGTCAAAAAAATATAAATCTTTTTTCTAAAATTTTCTTTTGTCATATAGTAAGTAATAAAATTGTTTTTACACTTGTAGGTCTTTTATTTCATAAATTTTACGTTTTTGTTTTATGCGACTGCAAGTAATTTTTATACTTAACGTGACTTTCATTTTAAATCATTTTTAGATAATTTAAGTTTACGCTTAATTAAAATAGTTATTTTAAGTTATTTTATTTTATAAATCACAAAAACATCATTGTAAAAATAGTGATAGCGTCTATTTAATATATTTTAGCTTTTTAATTTTCTTTAATTTGCATTTAAGCCCTAGTAATTTACAAACTTTCTTTAGGTGTGATTATCAATCACAATCCTTACCGATCACCATCCTTAGTGATTATTCGACATCCTGGTTGTTTAACACCATTCATCCTCCTCGGGACTTAACGCACCAGAATCCACTATATTCCTCTGATCTTAATTGCATTTGCTTTCTGAGCTGTTTTAAGTTTATTACGGTTGACCATTCACAAGTGGTTAGCTTGTGTGATTAAACTTGACCGTTTGGAAGCCAATCAAGGTTGTTATTTCTGATGCCGATAGTAATTTATTAAAGACTACTACAAATGTAGTATATAAAGAGGTTCTTCACGGTCTTTGATCAGTTATCAACAAGTATGTTCGGATATTCACTTAATGTGATACGAATTTGTTTTTTACATGTTTATTGTAATTCACACAAATGTTTTACTTACACATTCTTTTCATACTTTGTTAGGTTCTCGACTAATTTTTATTGCCTTACCAATTCATCTACTTCCCACTACATACGCTTTCTTTTTTAAGGCTATCAAGATTGAAGAACACGTGAATAGCTGTTTATTACATTATTACATACAATAATTGTACTCTATATTGTACTTGACTTATCACTTCATATTAATAAATAACATATTCACTATTTGTTTTCTTTCATTATTTTTCTTATTTTGTTTACATACTAATTTTTCATCTTTTTGCAACATCTCTTCTAAAAACCCGTGGATTCCACGGGTCTTATAAGCTAGTTTCATATATACCCAAAGAAATTTCAAAAATTACATATTTCTCCAAAACACAAGTTTTTAATGCATGATGTACAATGCTATTAAAGCATGATTTGAGGAAATATGTAATTATTGAAGTTTGGTTGGGGATGTATGTAAATGCTCCTAAATACAAACCTCAAACAAATTTCAAAACACACAATTTAAACACACAATTATTGAAGTTTGGTTCGTACCACGGTTCTATTCGTCTTGAAGACGATGTTGAAGAGACGTCACCCGCCAAACCAAAGAAGGGTTTAAAACGGGCTACAAAGGATAAGGGCAAGAATGTTGCAAACAAAAGGACCGAACTATTGACAAAGGAGGAAGAGGTCGAGCTTTGTAAAGCTTGGATACATGTGTCAAAAAATTCCGAGAGAGGGAACACTATCAACCGAAATGGGTTTTGGGAGGAGGTGATAGCGTACTTTGAACATGAAAATGGTTCACAAAGAACGTACGACTCAATCACGACCAAATGGAATGGTAGAATTCGTTCTAGGGTTGGTTTCTTTTATGCAATTTTGGAAAATATCAAGAAGAATCACGGAAGTGGTGAGAATGACGAAGACGCTATGAAAAAGCTCTTAAATAATACCGTGTGATTCACAAGCATGAGTTTACATTGAAGGGGTGTTGAAATTTTTTGAGAAATCATTCTGCTTGGAAAACTTTTGAGATGCCTTCTTTCACCCTGAATAGTCGGAAGAAATCCAAGGCTTCGGAAAACACCTCAGGTTCAACAAGAGGTCCTTTTAATCCCCAAGACGTGGATGATTCTGAAGAGGACGAGACTCGAGAATCACGACCAAAAGGTCGTGACGCATCCAAGAAAAAGCACACATGCCTTCTCTCGCGAGCCACCTAAATCATTTGTTAGTTCGATGGCCAAGAACTTTTTCAAGTTCTGGCCGTCAAGTAAGGAAAAAAATAAGAATATGGAAGAGGAATACTTAAAGTTGAAGCAAAAAGAGTTGGAGCTGCAAGAGGAAACGGCAAGGCGAGCCGAGGAGTTCAAAAAGGAGAAATTTGAGATCCAATGTCAGCAACTTGCATTGGCAGAACAATCACAAGACTTAATTTTCTACAATACACCCCTCGACCCAAATATGCCTGCAAGACAACTACAAGAACTTAAACAACTTAAGGCAACAGTCAATGCACGCCACAACTTAGATTATTAGTTTCAGTTTTTAATAAGTATTGTAATGTTTACGTTTTATTAGTTTAAGTTTTGAATTATTGTTGTAATGTTTAAGTATTTTTATTAATGAAGTTTAATTTTGTTGTTAAAAATATTTGAATTTAAAAATAATAAAAACAAATAAATAAAAAATAACTAGGTCACCACTGTGGCAACTAGGTCGTCGAAGAAAGAAAACTAGCATGCCACAGGTGACCCACGTCACCACTGTGCATAGCCTAAAGTAGGCGGGTTGTATTTTAAGGGTGTATTTGGTAGATAACGTTTAATTTAATATCATTTTAGAACAATTAGTGTTTAGCATTTAGCTATAACACTCTAAAATTTCGGTTTCACATTTTAATTTCTAATTCGAATTTACCCTAAGTTACACAATAATTAAGAAACAATTATTTCTTTATATTATGACTAATATATATATGTGTGTGACCATAGGTTATGTAATATGACATATTTAAAGTAAATAACCTAAAGTGTTATAACTAAATGTACTTGTTGCGCTTCCAAATTCTCTACACCATACAAAATGACATTCTTCCTTATTTACATATATTCATGCATCAATCAAGCATATATCACGCACCAATCAAATTAAAGATACGACCATTGCCTTAAATAAATAATCACGACATTAATTGCTCCTAAATCACCTCACACGTTTTCTGCAAGGGATTGAAACCAAATTTCCACTTTTCTTAGCTTGATCACATGTTTGGTAAGTCTAGGATATATTCACAAATCATTATTCACTTAAAGAGATATGTGAGAGGTCTCATTTGAAAAAAAAAAAAAAAAAAAAAAGGCAAATCCCTATTTTTTCTCGTATCACATGCCCCATATTTTCTTTCTCTAAAACATGTAATCAGCCTTCTTTTTTTCTGTCCATACCAAAAGAAAACAAACCACATTCCCCTCTGTCGAGAAGCTGTCATGCGAATGGATAATCACTATGTTATACCTCGTTCAATTATTTTGTGGGCTATGATTATCATTTAGTATTCCTATTTTCTATTTGTGACTACCATTCTTGTACTCTTGGTTGGTTTTTTTTCCGTTGCTTACGATATCGTTTTGGCTTAGTAATTGATGTTTACCTGACTTGTTGATCTACCATGTTTACACTTCTGTTCATGCTACTGGTTGATGAAGGAATATGGTTTAACTTATGTTATCTATCTAGTTGACTTCTTTAGTTTGCTATGCTATGTTATTGTTTAGTTTGCCATGCTATGTTCTTGTTTAGTTAATTCATTCAATTATGATGTTCATTTGGTATTCCTACCGGATACATGTGATTATCATGCTTATACTGCGGTTAGTATTTCCGCTGGTTATGATACTTGTTTTGTTTATTAACTGTGGGTTATCTGACTTGTGTGATTGCTATGCTTACATTCAATTTATTTGCTTCTGCTTGCCTATAGAGTTCAGCTTGGCTTATATGTATTATGATTATCTGATTTATTTGTGTTGCCATATTTATGTTTAGTTGATACGCTGACTGCTATGTTTGTACACTGTTTGGTTACTTGTTTTGCTTATGATGTTGTATATCAATTCATATTCGTTATGTCCAGTATTTATATGTTTGGTTATTGTATGTATGTATGTTCATGATGCGCTGCTTTGCTTTGGTCTCCATTGACTTATGTCCTTCTTGGATATTTTTTAATATTGTGTTCCACAGGTTCCTCTTTGACTCATTTTGTTCATTGCTATGACCTTGATATCAGTTTCCTTTGATTCCCTTCATATCTTTATTTTGTTTAGTTTTCATTTTGCCATATCTGTTCACTAGGCTTTTTAAGCTCACCAAGACTTTTCCATGCAAGGGTACCTAGTAGGATGCTGGGCTTGATGGACTGAGGGTAGGAGCATTTGAGTAAACCGAACCTAGTTTCCCTATCTTATTGGACTCTTTTTGAAGATAATTGTTTTGATATTACATTTTTGACATATTGGATTTTGTATTTTTTTTTCTTTGTAAGTCATTCGTTTATATGACTTGGTATTTTATTTTGTAAGACTTCCGCTTGCAAAATTTTATTAGTATGTTCTGATATGACTCCATAATGTGACATTCATACCCTTTTCGGGTTGGGGTGTTACAATTATGGTATCAGAGATAAGGTTTCATCTTGTTGACCTTAGGATTGACCTGTGAGGACTTGGGTAGACATTAGGCTTACGTTTGTTTTGATCTTTTCCCATTGTTTTCACTTTTCGTTCAGTTTTGATCTCGATACTCTTTTGTCTCCGCTGATTTGATCCTCCTTCCACACTTTAATTTTGTTTGTCTTGTTTTCGCGCATTCGTTTTTCGATCGGTTTAATGGTGACTACTCGTAGAATCAAAGATGGTGGTGCCTAACCCGGATGCCGCAATGCTTGCCGAAGTTAGAGAGACTCGTGAAGCGTAGCCGCACTGCTCGAGCAATACCGCCGCTCCGGTCAAAGTTGAAGACGGGATTTCTTGAAGATCGACGAAGTATTGCAACGCTGCTGGAAACACCAGGATGTTGCAGGAGGGAGAGCTGGACAGAACAACAAAAGAAACAAGACAGAGACGAGATCCAACTGGTGGACACTCAAAAGGCGTATGAGCAAAAGAACTATGACCGATACTCGCATACGCGAGAAACTACTACTAAGATTTACGATAGGCCAAACACCCAACCTTCGAGATGCTGAGAAGATTTCATCTGCTTCGTATGATTGGATGGGGCATCTGGCCCATGACGATCTTGAGAGGGTGGAAGATAGAGTTACCGCGATTCGTGTTATTTTTATTTGTTTCGTCACGCGTTTTGAAATAGTTTGATATGTCGTTATGTGATTTTGATCAGTGGTACTTTTCTTCGATTCGTTCAGAACTCAGTTTGGATCTTTAAGTTTTATGGTCTGGCATTTTCTGTGTTACTTCAGTTTCGTATCATGTCTTGCATCTCTCTGAGAGATTCCGATTGTCATCCATTATGTTTACATGATTCGTATAAGTAAGGTCAGATTTGTGGCACTTTGGCATTTATTGAGCCTGAGGCTATTCGAATCATAAGAAATGAGTCATGAGGAACCTTCTCGAGCAAGTCAGCCGCCTTTCCTTTCGTGGAGTGGTAAATTTCCGTTTAACCTGTTGAATTTGTCTGAAGTTTGATTGGATGTATTACTTGCCACCTGTATGTGAATCTGATTTGATATGATATTTGATGAGTGTCTAAATACTCATCATTTTTATACTGTTAGAATGCCAAAAACATCCGAAAACACTCTAAATGCTTCAAAATGATAAAATATCACAAACAAGTGTTTTATATGTTTTAAATGCAAAAACATCAAAATCCGTGAAAAACGATCAAGTTTGCATAATTGGCGCTTTAGTCCCCAAGTTACAAAAGTTGTCAAATCTAGTCCCTGGTAATTCAAAAACTTGTAAAATATCATTTTAGGTCCTTGGGATTCACAAGTTGTTCAAAATAATCCTTTGAAGTTTAAAATCACAAAATTACAACTTTGGTCCCTTAACTTTGCAAAAGTGTCAAAAATAGTCCTTAAGGTTTTAAAAATAAGAAAATAATCAAAATTAACCTTATACTATTTATAATTGACAACATTGGTCCTTTATGATAAGTTTTGGGAAATTACACTTTTAGTCCCTCAAAATTCAAAAATGGCATAAAAGGTCCTTGGAATTATAAAAATGGAAATTATCAACAAAGGTCCTTGTACTATTCTTATATGGCAGGTTTGATACTTATGTGAAGTTTGGAAAAGTTACAAAGATTGGTCCCTCAAGTTTCAGAATATTACAACAATGGTCCTTGTATTTATCAAATAACCAAATTGGACCCTTTATGTTATTATTCCAAATCCATAAACCAAACTCAACCCACTGGCCCAATCTACCCAAGCCCAAAACCCTTTTAAATAAACCCTACCTCACCATGCTCATCTTCTCCCTTTCCACCTGTGTCCATTCCTACACCCCCACCTGTTTTCACCTTCCAGCTCACCCTCTATCCTCCTACCCACTCTCTCCACCACCTCTGCCACTACTACCCCCCACAATAAATGCCCTTCACACCCTTCTTCCCCAAACCACCATTTTACCCACTTGCCACCAATACCACCCTACTTAGCTCACCAGTCCACTAAACTTATCCAAACTCTCCCACTAACCCTCTGCAACACTCCATGATGCATTTATTTGAAGCGTAACCGCCATAAGTCGCCTATTCAACTTTTGCCAAAAGTTGTTTGAACGGTCTTGATCAATTTGACTAAATGGAGGGCCAAGATTGAAGTGGAAATGATTTGGGAAATGATGAGAAATGGTGATAAATAAAGAAGAAAGAGACAGAGGAGAGTAGTAGAATAGAGTAGTGTAATTTTAATTTACTTGTTTCGTTTTAAATATTTTAAGTTTACCGCTTTATGTTTAAGCTTTCAAAGCCCTTTGTAATCATATTTCAAAGATAATAAAATCTTGTTTCCAGCCATTTCAATTTTAAGCTGATTCTCGCCTATGTTATTTGTGAGCCAAAATCTCAAATTTAAATTATTGTTGTTATTAATGTGGTATTGAACTCAAGAACTCATAAGCTCTTATATACACTTTTATAAGCTCACTATAGCTTATTAACTACTCAAGAAGTCTCTACCGATTCTAGTCTCCAAGCTCAAAGGTCAACAAAAGTCAACTGAATGGGAATTTGGTATGAAAATGGAGTTGGGTTGATGCTGAGCTAAAACTGGATGGATATGGTTTAGAATAGATTAGTTTGGTTTCTGCGGATAAGTCACATGATCCTAATCATTTGTAAGTTAAAATTTTCTTTTAAGAAGTACTGCTTGGATTTGTCGATCTAGTAATGTTCTAGCTTATGCTTGATGTTCTTATGGTTGTTTCATGTTTCAATAGTCCTAAATAATCCAAGTCAAACCTTAAAACCAAGATTTTAGTTTGTAAAAAGTCAAAATAGCTTCTTAATTCATTTTGTTAGTTCACTGTTAAGAGTTTGGAATGCAAATCCCATCACATTAGCTTAAAATTTAGTACTCTAGCTTAATCTCACCTTATTACAACTTATTATAACATAATAAGTCAATAGAATCAGCTGTAAGTTCGCTAAGTCAAACTTTTAGTATTAATCAAAAGTCAAAATTTCCTTATAAGCAGCTTTTGAATAAAATTAATATTTTTACTGTGTATTCAATAGTAAGATTTAGCTTAATTCCTTCTGGGATAGTAATATTTAGTTGCTTAAGTAAAATATAAAAATACTAGGTTTTATAAAATTAGCTTATAGATAGCTTTTTAATTAGCTTCTTTTGGACCCCATTTCAAAAACATGCCTCGCGGCACCGGCCAACCATCTAGTTTCATAAGCTCTCATAGAGCTTATTAATTAGCCTAAACCTGTGTAATTTGACTTTTTGGAAAGCCAACCAAGCCATCTTGATGACCCAAGTTTAGATTTTCATTATCCGCTTATTAGATAGGTGCAATAAGGATTTAGTTTGTCCCATTTTTATCGCGATAATCGAGTCATCCTCTGGTTTATCTTCAAATTTTTCATAAGCTCACTATGCTTATCGCTGAACTTAATCATGAGTGTTTTAGCTTTTTGAAAAGCTGAGCTGGTCATCTTGCTTATTCCAGTTTTTGTTTTTGTTATCTAGCTTATTTAGGTGCTTAAAATTAAGCTTATAGGTGTCTAGTAAAAACTACAGTGTACTGTGTAACAGTGGTAGGTTTTGCTTATTTTGGCTTATTTTGTGCTTATTTCTTGGTAATTATGCTTCCTCAGTTGTCATTTTAGCTTTTTATTAGTTTCTTATCTTATTTTCTAGTTAGCTTATGCTTATTGAGTAGCTTATAAGCTACTTGGCTTTTTATCTTTTGCTTATTTCCTTTTAAAGCCAACTGTTAAGATAATAAGCTCAAACCTGAGCTTATTATTGGTTTTCACAAAAAGTTCCAGTTATAAAATATGCTTATCTTAATGTACTTAAAAAGTTTGTAAAAGAAACTTTCAAAAAGAAAAATGTTTTACAAAAAGGGAGAGGCAGGGGTCGAACCTGAGACCTCTCCCTCAAGAGGATGTTAGAAGGGTACCTGGATGCCATGCGCCCTTGGGTCTTTTTCGGTTATATCTTGCAAAATTAAATACATAACCCTCTTTTCCTCTTTTAAGCTTATACGAGCTTAATAGCTTATTTAGAGCTTATTCTTAGTAGAGCTTGTTTGTATTTTTATAAATTTGTAATAGTATAAAGTATTTTTACAAAAGTTTTATTTTTCTAATTAGTTTTAGTATTTTTAAACATTTAATTAGTGTTTTATAGTAATTAAATCATAATAAAAAATATAAAAGTCTAAAAAATATAAATCTTTTTCTAAAATTTTCTTTTGTCATATAGTACGTAAGAAAATTAGTTTTACACTCGTAGGCCTTTTATTTCAATAATTTTATCTTTTATCTTTGCCCAAACGTATTTTTTTCGCATAACGCTGCTTCCTCGCTTTTAAATAACGCTTAGATATTTTGAGTTTACGTTTTGATTAAAATAGTTTATTTAAGTTATTTTGTTTTATATCATAAACGCTCATCGACCAGAAAAATAGTGATAGCGTTTATTTAATATCTTTTAACTTTTTAATTTCTTTTAATTTGCATTTAAGTCGCTGTAATTTGTAAATCTTTCCTTTAGGTAATTATCCATTCAAACCTTCCCCGATCACTATCCTTAGTGATCATTCTATCATCCGAAGTTGTTTTAAACACCAATTCATCCTCCGTGGGACTTAACGACCTGAGAATCCACCGATTCTCCTGATCTAAATTGCATTCGTGCTTGAGCAGCTTTTAAGCCGATACGGTCCTCATTCACAAGTGGCGTGGTTTGAGTGATTTAGCTTGACGGCTCGCGCAGATCAAATTTTTACGCCACGCCGGGAGGCCGTTAGCTGTTTTAAGCATTTCCGCATCCATTCTTGCACATATACCACCTTTTGTAAAAGTTTATCAAAAAAATCAATCAAAAGTTCATTAACACTTTTCCTGAAGTGTTAACAACACCAAAAATATTTTCATTCTTAGTTTTTTTTCAAAATATTTATCCAAAAAGTCCAAAAATATTCATCTTTACCTTCTTACCCTTTTTGATTCTTTATTCCTTTTCCCTCTATCCATTTGATTCTAACTTCTTCTATTCTCATGGAATCTCGAGGATCTACTCGGGACAAGTTGAAAAACTCAGACTTTTACACAAATGTCTAGAATTCGAAGTTGTTCGTGATGATCCATCAATTTCGTAGGGATATAGAACGAGAAACCGACAAAGGACCGTACTTCCTTTTGATAATGGAAGTGCTAAATACGTCCAACCTACGGTTATCCAAAGATCTAACCCATCGATTGCTCCTAAACCGCTAAAATTGATCCTACACTTTCACGATTTACGGTTAAAAGCAAACATGCAGAGTTTAGACCAGTGACTAATGACTTGCCTAATCTTCACGCTTCTCAAGAACCGTAACCGAGTCCATAACTAGTGGTGGAAATTGCTAGCTCTCAGAGCACACCACTTGTCCCACCTCCGGATTTTTCAAAATGTTCTTTAAGTCTTATTAGTCATTCAGATCACCATGTTGGTTTTGTTGATTCTTTGAATAAACTGATTCCTCTTCATAACTCTCAAATAGAATCGCTTATTCCTTGTGTGGTTGGGTGAGCCTCTTTTGGTTCACCCTGCGTTGGTGTACGCAGGCCAGTGTGGTAATGATATTCGAACGAGTTGTTTGTTTTGTGGTTCGAGGAATTCATTTGATTATGATCCTAATCTGAACTCATGTAACGACCCCTCAAACTTTTCCAATTACCCACCACGTTCTAACTCATCTTCATATAATCAACATAATTGCTGTGAATTTTGTGGAGGTCCTCACCAAGGATTTGAGTGTCAATCCGAAACACGCTTGTCACGCAACGCCTTCTGGTAATACTCGACTTTGGAAATGACCAAATTCCATATTATTCACATGACCAGCCACAACAATCATTTTGTTGTGAGAACTGTGGAGGTTCCCATCTCACTCCGATTGTCAAACAGAATCCATTTCCTTGTAACAATACAATTTACTACCCATATCACGACCAACCTCCACAGTGTCAAATAACTCAAACTCCTCAACAAACCCAACAAGACACTTATCTAGAGCTTCTAGAGTTAGTGAAAAGAGGTGAGGAGTTCAATAAAACTATACTTCATAATATTCCCAGTATTTCTTGTGTATATTGTGGGGGCCCTCATGATGATTATCAATGTCAACCTTCCGGTTTTGACAAATCTCCACTCCCACAATGTCCCATCATTCAAAATTCACATGAGAAATCTATGGAAGAATTGCTAGTCAAGAGCAGTCGCTAAAATAAATTCCCAAATTGCTTTTGAAAAGTCTATTAGGGAATTAATTGCAAATGAAAAGCAAAATGTGATCTAGCTCTCAATTTCATTTTATTCCTGATGATAGTGATGATGATGATACACTTGATTCATCAAGTTCATCAGTTGACATCCCAGCAGTTGAGGTTCATTCTCAAACAATCGCTATCACACCCGAGGTTCACACTCACTCCTAACATGGGGATGAGCTTTTGACACCGTTCTCAAAAGGAATCTGACCTAATTCATAAAGTCTAGTGTTGAGAACCTTGTCCCAATCCCAAGAGAGTCACAGGGAATTCTTGATCATGTGTGTGATATCCCACCTCCTCTTGTCTTCCAAAGTAATCATGTTGAGATGTGCTCCGATTCTATTGATGACGATTGCTATCTTGTGGAGACATCGCTATATGGAAGAATTACCTGAGCTTGTTAGCTAGAAGAAGAGAATGATGAAGTTATGACATCGAAATCAAAGATGAAGCTCTTCGAGCAACATTATTGAATGTCAGTATTCTCATTTCTAAAATCGAGGCTTTCAATGAAAACCCTATTTCATCTCCTATCCCCATAAAGGATAGTGACATTTTTTCCGATGATTCTATTCCTAAAATGGAAGCCTTCTGCTTGATCGATGGGAGAGAAGATTAGTGGCAGTATTCACTTTTCATTCTCATACTTTCCCCGATTATGAATCATTTACATGGATGAGTTCACCGAACCCACGATACCAATTCTCAATATGATTCATTTACCTTCTCGAGGAGTTCTCCGTGAACTTACTCATATCATATCTCCTCACGGAGTATGATATTTCTACTTTGATCTAGACACACCCATAATATGTCTTGATCAAATGAGTTTAACCTGAGAGATTCATGAAACTATGAATTCTCCTATTGAGGATGAAGAGTTAGTCATGATTGTTATCATGATTTTCTTTCTTTTCTTCATATATCCCCGCTTCCCCGTTCTTCACTCCTTCTGAATGAAGACATTATCTTTGACCCAGCATTTCCTTGTACCACTTTGGAGTCGGTCGTCTCTATATCTCATCTGGGTGGAACTTTCATGCGTACTTCAATGTTTATACAAATATCTTGAATGAAAGTCCGATGGAGATTGTCTCTTCCACTTACTTCCCCATGAACAAATTAATTAGGGGTCGAGTCAAGCTAGCTTAATTTAATCAAAAACAAGAGTTTAACATGGGTTTTCACCCGTGTGTCCCACCCTAGTGTGGGGGAGATGCCCCACATGTTGTAAAAAAAAAAAAAAAAAAAAAGAGAACAATTGTTGTGTTTCCACACTTTGAATATTGAGGACAATATTCATTTCTAAGTATGGGAATTTCGCTAATTTGATCATAAAAACCCTTTTAGTCCCTTTTTCCCCCAAAATGGCCAAATTTTAAATTTTTTGTAGTGGAAGTACTATGTACTAAACACAACAAATGGTAATCAGTCCACCATGTCTAATAAACAAAAGGATTGGCTAGTCCAGAGCAAACGGCTCTTGGTAAAGATATATCAAATCCGTTTATGGCTTGCAATTTGCCTAAAATTGTATGGTTTCACCACCATATCCTTAAAAGTGAAGAGTTGGCTAGCCCGCAAGTTTATGGCTTGTGGTAAAGGCAGTGGAACATCCATAATTGGTAATCACCAAAGATAATATTGATAATTTATCTAAGAGTTGGCTAGTCCGTATGGTACGGCTTCCGGTAAAGACACATCAAACTACATGTACCTTATGATTTGCTCAAAATCATTTTGTTATCATTGTACCAAGGTTCTTACTTGAACTAAAACAATTGGCTACTCCATAAGTAATGGCTTTTGGTAAAGAGATAAAATCCATTAATTTTTCTCAAATCATTGCTAGAGACTAGCAATATCTTAAAGGGGATGATGAAGTGTCTAAATACTCATCATTTTTATAATGTTAGAATGCCAAAAACATCTGAAAACACTCAGAAATGCATCAAAATGATAAAAATATCACAAACAAGTGTTTTATATGTTTTAAATGCAAAAACATCAAAATCTCGTGAAAAACGTATCAAGTTTGCATAATTGGCAGTTTTAGTCCCCCAAGTTTCAAAAGTTGTCAAAACTAGTCCCCGGTAATTCAAAAACTTGTAAAATATCATTTTAGGTCCTTGGGATTCACAAGTTGTTCAAAATAATCCTTTGAAGTTTAAAATCACAAAATTACAACTTTGGTCCCTTAACTTTGCAAAAGTGTCAAAAATAGTCCTTAAGGTTTTAAAAATAAGAAAATAATCAAAATTAACCTTATACTATTTATAATTGACAACATTGGTCCTTTATGATAAGTTTTGGGAAATTACACTTTTAGTCCCTCAAAATTCAAAAATGGCATAAAAGGTCCTTGGAATTATAAAAATGGAAATTATCAACAAAGGTCCTTGTACTATTCTTATATGGCAGGTTTGATACTTATGTGAAGTTTGGAAAAGTTACAAAGATTGGTCCCTCAAGTTTCAGAATATTACAACAATGGTCCTTGTATTTATCAAATAACCAAATTGGACCCTTTATGTTATTATTCCAAATCCAATAAACCAAAAACTCAACCCAAATTGTGGCCCAATCTACCCAAGCCCAAAACCCGTTTTAAATTAAACCCGCCTCACCACTGTTCATCATCTTCTCCCTTTCCACCTCGTGTCCATTCCTACACCCCCACTGCCACCTTCCACCACCCTCTATCCTCCTACCCACTCTCCACCTCGCCACTACTACCCCCACAATAAATGCCCTTCACACCCTTTTTCCCCAAACCATTATTTTACCCACTTGCCACCAATACCACCCTACTTAGCTCACCACCACTAAACTTATCCAAACTCTCCCTAACCCTCTCAAGTAACACTCCATGATGCATTTATTTGAAGCAGAATCGCCATAAGCCGTCTATTCAACTTTTGGCGCCAAAAGTTGTTTGAACGGTCTTGATCAATTTGACTAAATGGAGGGCCAAGATTGAAGGGAAATGATCTAAGAAGGATGAGAAATGGTGATAAAAAAGTTAAGAAAAGAGACAGAGGAGAGTAGTAGAATAGAGTAGTGTAATTTTAATTTACTTGTTTCGTTTTAAATATTTTAAGTTTACCAGTTTTATGTTTAAGCTTTCAAAGCCCTTTGTAATCATATTCTCAGATAATAAAATCTTGTTTCCAAGCCATTTCAATTTTAAGCTGCATTCTCGTCCTATGTTATTTCAGGAGCCAAAATCTCAAATTTAAATTATTGTTGTTATTAATGTGGTATTGAACTCAAGAACTCATAAGCTCTTATATACACTTTATAAGCTCACTATAGCTTATTAACTACCAAGAAGTCTCTCACTGTGATTCTAGTCTCCAAGCTCAAAGGTCAACAAAAATCAATGAAGGAATTTGGTATGAAAATGGAGTGGGTTGATGTCGAGCTAAAACCGATTGATATGGTTTAGAATAGATTAGTTTGGTTCTGGATAAAGTCAGACATGATCCTAATCATTTGTAAGTTAAAATTTTCTTTTTAAGTACCGCTTTGGATTTGCTGATCAAGTAATGTTCTATTTTATGCTTGATGTTCTTATGGTTGTTTCATGTTTCAGAGTCCTAAAATAATCCAAGTCAAACCTTAAACCAAGTATTTAGTTTGTAAAAAGTCAAAATAGCTTCTTAATTCATTTTGTTAGTTCACTGTTAAGAGTTTGGAATGCAAACTCATCACATTAGCTTAAAATTTAGTACTCTTAGCTTAATCTCATCTTATTACAACTTATTATAACATAATAAGTCAATAGAATCAGTTGTAAGTTCAGTTAAGTCAAACTTTTAGTATTAATCAAAAAGTCAAAATTTCCTTTATGTTTTTGAATAAAATTAATATTTTTACTGTGTATTCAATAGTAAGATTTAGCTTAATTCCTTTTGGGATAATAATATTTAGCTGCTAAAGAAAAATATAAAAATACTAGGTTTTATAAAATTAGCTTATAGATAGCTTTTTAATTAGCTTCTTTTCTCATAGAGCTTATTAATTAGCCTAAACCTGTGTAATTTGACTTTTTGGAAAGCCAACCAAGCCATCTTGATGACCCAAGTTTAGATTTTCATTATCTGGCTTATTAGATGTAATGCAATAAGGATTTAGTTTGTCCCATTTTTATCAGTACACTGAGTCATCCTCAGTGGTTTATCTTCAAATTTTTCATAAGCTCACTATAAGCTTATCAGTGAACTTAACTGTGAGTGTTTTAGCTTTTTGAAAAGCTGAGCTGGTCATCTTGCTTATTCCAGTTTTTGTTTTTGTTATCTAGCTTATTTAGGTGCTTAAAATTAAGCTTATAGGTGTCTAGTAAAAACTACAGTGTACTGTGTAACAGTGGTAGGTTTTGCTTATTTTGGCTTATTTTGTGCTTATTTCTTGGTAATTATGCTTCCTCAGTTGTCATTTTTTTAGCTTTTACTTATCTTATTTTCTAGTTAGCTTATGCTTATTGAGTAGCTTATAAGCTACTTGGCTTTTTATCTTTTGCTTATTTCCTTTTAAAGCCAACTGTTAAGATAATAAGCTCAAACCTGAGCTTATTATTGGTTTTCACAAAAAGTTCCAGTTATAAAATATGCTTATCTTAATGTACTTAAAAAGTTTGTAAAAGAAAATTTCAAAAAGAAAAATGTTTTACAAAAGGGAGGCAGGGTCGAACTCGAGACCTCTCCCTCAGAGGATGTTAGAAGGGTACCGATGCCATGCTCTTGGGTCTTTTTCGGTTATATCTTGCAAAATTAAATACATAACCCTCTTTTCCTCTTTTAAGCTTATACGAGCTTAATAGCTTATTTAGAGCTTATTCTTAGTAGCTTTTTCAGTGTTTGTATTTTTATAAATTTGTAATAGTATAAAGTATTTTTACAAAAGTTTCGATTTTTCTAATTAGTTTTAGTATTTTTAAACATTTAATTAGTGTTTTATAGTAATTAAATCATAATAAAAAATATAAAAGTCTAAAAAATATAAATCTTTTTTCTAAAATTTTCTTTTGTCATATAGTACGTAAGAAAATTAGTTTTACACTCGTAGGCCTTTTATTTCAATAATTTTACGTTTTATCTTGCGCTCCAGCGTATTTTTCGTACATAACGCTCGTTTCCGTTTTAAATAACGTTTTTAGATATTTTGAGTTTACGTTTTGATTAAAATAGTTTATTTAAGTTATTTTGTTTTATATCATAAACGTTCATCGATCTGTAAAAATAGTGATAGCGTTTATTTAATATCTTTTAACTTTTTAATTTCTTTTAATTTGCATTTAAGTCGCTGTAATTTGTAAATCTTTCCTTTAGGTAATTATCCATTCAAAACCTTCCTGATCACTATCCTTAGTGATCATTCTATCATCTGAAGTTGTTTAACACCAATTCATCCTCCGTGGGACTTAACGACCTGGGAATACACTATATTCCTCTGATCTTTCATTGGATTTGTGTTCGAAATGTTTTAAGTTTCTTACAGTTGGTCATTCACAAGTGGCTAGCTAGCGTGAGATAACTTGACGGTTTCGGACCAGATCAATATTAGTAGAATGTTTCGTCATGACATGAGATAGAACATGATGGCAATAAAGACATGTTTATATGATGCAAGTATTATGACGCCTGATCAACGTGATAATACCGATATCATATGACTTGAACTCATTGGGATCATACGATGTCTCTAGAAGTGTTTGAGTTTAGTACGTTTAATGAATTAGAATTATATCCATGATTCGTCGCCCTTTACGTTATTCTCGACTGTGCGAGTATCATACCCATTCAATTTCACATTCTAATACGTTGTGATAACGCTTCCAGTAATCTGGGATGATCAGTACATTTCGTTGATTCGTTTGGGAAATCATTTTGACGAAATGAGGTTTTATCTTGTTTAGCATTTTCTCGTACTTATCCCATTCTTATCTTACATTTATGATATCTCTTGAGAGGTTCCGACTATCATCCGTCGCATATATGTTCGTATTTGTTAGAATCCAATTTTTGATGGATTACTATTTGGCTATGAGCGTAAGATTATTCGAACCGTCAAGATCGAGTCATGAGAATCAAAACTGTTATGTTCTTCAATATTTGTTGAATGAATAACCGCGAGTGAGTCAGCCATTTTTGTAACTTAATATGCTTCCTGTTGAGCATCCATTTCAAATTTAGATGACGAAAATTTTCTTTTAGATGGGAAGAATTATAACACCCTAAAATTTCGGTTTCACATTTTAATTTATAATTCGAATTTACCCTAAGTTACACAATAATTAAGAAATAATTATTTCTTTATATATATATATATATATATATATATATATATATATATATATATATATATATGTGTGTGTGTGTGTGTGTGTGTGTGTGTGACCATAGGTTATGTAATATGACATATTAAAAATAAATAACCTAAAGTGTTATAACTAAATGTACTTGTTACGCTTCCAAATTCTCTACACCATACAAAACGACATTCTTCCTTATTTACATATATTCACGCATCAATCAAGCATATATCACGCACCAATCAAATTAAAGATACGATCACTGCCTTAAATAAATAATCACGACATTAATTGCTCCTAAATCACCTCACACGTTTTCTGCAATGGATAGAAACCAAATTTCCACTTTTCTTAGCTTGATCACATGTTTGGTAAGTCTATGATATATTCACAAATCATTATTCATTGAAGAGATATGTGTGAGGTCTCATTTAAAAAAAAAAAAGGTAAATCCCTATTTCCTCTCGTATTACACGCCCCCTCTTTTCTTTCTAACATGTAATCAACCTCCTTTTTTTTCTGTCCATACCAAAAGAAAACAAACCACATTCCCCTATATCGAGAAGCTGTCATGCGCATGGATAATCACTAAACAAAAAAACCCTAAGAAAAGTTCTAAAACTCCATCACTAACTCAGGATGGGATCGCATGAGGGTTAGGTTACCAAGTCCATCATTCAAGTTGCGGTTCGTTCTTGTTCGAAGCATAGTTTAGGTGCTGGTTTCATTAACAGGAGGTTGAGGGTGGTCATCGAGTCTCATTCGGGTTTTGATCTTGTGTCTAGGTGTATCTTCGTATTCGTTTCCTTGTCTCGGGTTCGACCTCGACTCAGCCTATACTCGTTTGGGGTTGGAGGTAATTTTTCATGAATCATCATTTACATCCATGCATAAATATCATTTAAGTAAAATAATAACACAAGATTCAGATTACTTCTTTATATGAATTGAAGAGTTTTTATTTGCATTATACTACTAAGAAATATACATATATACGTTGTATGAATCTGTATTAGAGTCAAGTATAGAAATGGGTTTTGTCTCGTATCGCATGTGTAAGCAAAACGGTCTACATTCATATATACCTATTGATTTTCCAAAACAGAAAAGAATGAAGTACTAAAGCATGGTCTCATGGGGGTATGTTTGAGGGTGATCACGGGAAAAATGGTAGTCATTTTGTATTTTGAAAGCGTATCGGGATATATGAGTCGGGGGTTAATCATATTACGTGTTTACTTAGTCGTAAATGTTAGTCATTTGAACCGCGAGCGAGCTTGATTTTGAGAAGTTCATATATGGTCTTGTGAAGGGCTATGTTTAAGCGCGATCGCGGGGCAAATGGGTAAACCGTTTTGTAAATTTGAAAGTGTGTTGGGAAGATGAGTCGGGTGTTAGCCCTTTGGCACGTTTACTTAGTCGTAGATATTAATATTAGGGACCACGAGCAAGCATGAAGTTGGCATGTCGAGATAACAAAAAAAATAAAAAAATAAAAAATAAATAAAATTAAAAATAATCATGCTACCATACGAATGGCTTCACTATGTTGCATTTATATAACTTTTCACTTTTAACCCTCATCTTTAGATTTTGTCGCATGCAAATCTTGTACTATTATAAAATGACACATTACACCCTAGACTATCAAAATAATAATATTGAGTTTTTAAGTTTAAAATACTTGTCACTAATAACCCTAAACTTTGAGAAGTTACCCTTTAAACCTCAAGTTTGGAATATTTATATTTTAAACCCTAAACCATGATAATTATTTTTAGGGAAAATTAGCTAAATAGACCGCGCGCCCTGGTGCATATCACTTTCTAGACCACTTTTATAAATAATTTGAAACTAGACCAAGGGCAATTGTATTGCAAGAACTCAACTATGACATGTCATGTCCAGTATATGTAAGTATTGTTTTAAAGAACCGTATTTTTTAAAAAGGATTTTTTTGTCATTTTACATAATACTTGTCAAGTACATGTACTTTTTACATAAATCAATTATTCTATAAGAGTAATGCTACACTCACACAAAAACATTCACAAAAAATCCACATAATGAGGTGTCACTTCTTGATTTGTGCATTTCCTTAAAGTTTCTCTCTCTTCTCTCTCATTAAACCAATAACTCTCTTACATATCATTTGCCATGTCATTGTGTGATTTATTTTTTGTAAATTGCAAGTGGTTGTAGCATTACTCATTCTATAAACTGTCTTCCTAATAGAGACTTTTCAAAAGACTGATGCTTCTATTGTTCACAAACACACACACACGAACAAAAAAAATCAAAATCCGATCCAAAGAAAAAAAAATCAAAATCCAAGTGAGATTATCATGTTCTTCCACTCTGTCACACCTAAAATTTCGTCACAAAATCCTGGAGCGTGAGATAGAAGATAAAAGAAGGCAGATGAGGGACTTGGAGAAACAGATTGTTGAAAGCAGCAGGTAATATTTCCTCCCTTCGCGTTTTCTTTCAAAAAAAAAATCTTCTGTAATATCCGCAAACTTTAACACCATCAAAGTTATAAATATTTTCTTTTTCTCTTGTGTTTCTATAAAACAGACAATGATGCAACTGATGACACAGATTGATGAAAAGGGTTTTGAGCTAGAGGTTAGTACAACTGAAAGTAACTATTACGTCGCATCCAGTTGTGTTACGTGGTATTCGTACTTTAACCCATCTTAATATCCCATGATGCTAGTCGCTGATAATTTTCCTCAAATATCATTTGTGATTGCAGATCAGGTCAGCAGATAACCGATACTCCAGGAAGAATTGCAGAACAAGGTATATATATTAGACCGATAA
Organism: Chrysanthemum makinoi; assembly: GCA_910596185.1. Lineage (NCBI taxonomy): Eukaryota > Viridiplantae > Streptophyta > Magnoliopsida > Asterales > Asteraceae > Chrysanthemum > Chrysanthemum makinoi. The sequence goes on along the minus strand of OU343225.1, from coordinate 264,120,538 downwards.
TACAAATGAGTTTTGTTATTGAATCACATTTATTTCTTTTATCAAGTTTGGTCTATGACAATGTCAAGTGCACATTTGTATTTAGTATAACATTTGCACTTCATTTTCTTTAGTTACACATATCAATACTATACTGTAGGAAACATCCTACATCAAAATGTTATGACATCCTCGTATTTCCTACATTTCTGGGAATGATTGTTTGTGTGTTGATTTGCTTAGTAAATGTTGGCATACTTCTAATACGGACCAATATGTATATTTCTTGTTGGTAAGAATTATCCGCAATATAACTAGGTAACCTTTTTTCTAGACATGTGGAACAGCACATTAGGATAGGGTTCCAGCTTGTTGCCTTTAAAGTAATCACTAGATTATACTGTTCTTTTCTTGATTTTTAGAGGTCGGGTTATGTTGGGTTGTAATGGGTAGTTTTTACAACATGGCAGGTTGGGTTGGCACTCAGGCTGGGTTATAACACCCGGGTCAACCCATTCATACGCAGATGGGTCAAAATTGCAACATTATTGATTTCCATCCCCTATCTAAACCAATACCTTTTTAGTAGTTCTGGTCATGGTTTCTAGCTTAAACGTAGGAAGAAGGTAATTCTGTTCACTGACTTTTTGTTTTTTGCTTCTTTTTTTGTTTTGATCCGGAGGTTGAGAATGAAAAGCTAAAGCTACAGCATGTTCACATTTCAGAAGAGAACAGTGGATTATATGTACAGAATCAGAAACTATCAGAAGAAGCCTCTTACGCAAAGGAACTGGCATTTACTGCTACTGTTGAACTCAAGAATTTAGCCGGTGAAGTCACTAAACTCTCCCAAGGGAACGCAAGATTTGAGAAAGAGTTAGCGGCTGCATGTGAGCTGGCAAACTCAAAAGCCTCGTTGGTTCATGGTTTAATGCTAGTGGTACGTTACTTCTGCTCGTGATCGGTAACAACTGCTAGGCTTCTCGTTCCACTGCTAGTTATCGGTTACCACTGCTAGATTTAAATCGTTTCCACTGCTAGCTTTAAATCCTTTCCACTGCTAGTATTATCTTGTTATCACTCCTGCGATCTCATTACTATTGCTGCGTCTTATCCAGTTAGTACTACTATTAATGGAGAAAACTTACATGTTGCTCGACATATGGTTAATGCTACCAATGGATTCACAATTACTACTGTTACGTTTCGAGGAATATGGAAAGGTAGGTACTGAAGAGTGGAGGTTAATACAATTGAGCATGTTATTCGAAGTTAGTATGCCAAGTCATTTAATGTGAACAAGTCTGTTGGATCACGTACTTTGTATTGCTACTGATTTGAATTGTCTACTATAAATGGTAATTTCATTTTTTTGTAAAGAATCATTAATTCATTATAGCTTCTTATCTTTGTCAATAGTCGTAAGGTTATAATTTTAAATTTATCTGATGAAGATGAGGTTGCATTTTGTCATCATGCAGTAGCAGGATATCTATGCTCTGTTGAAAACACAAGTGTAAATTAGATAAAGATGATTTGGAGGGGATCTTGAACATTCTTACTGTTGCTGAGTTCCAGCCATGTGTGCATACGCCGGCCCAGTTTCCATCTCACTTGTAGGGAAGGGAAGCTTTGTAACAGTATACAGTCATTATATTTCGTTCACCTACCTGCATGCCTACATGGTGCTCATGTTTTTGGATTAGCTGGTACTCGCCTGCCCGTACATGCTGCTCGCAGAAGGCGTATTGACCGTTTATGCAGAGGTACTTTCAAATGTTAATACACGTATATTTAGGAAAACATATATGCTTTAGTTTATAATATTAGTAAGTGACTTACACTCTTATCGCTGTAGGTCACCAATATTTCCACGCGCTGCCTGCAACAGCAGATACGATAGTGTTATGACTGTTGTTGTAGGTAAATCAGAGACAGAGGATACTCCGAGAACAATAAGAGGTGAGACACGGCCGACGGGATCACAATATGCTTGTGGAAAAAGGAGGTTCACCGAGATGTGCACAGGTTTTGTCCAATATTATACACAAATTTTGCAAATTCGGCGTTCCTCTCGGTGGGTGATTTATATGTTTCAATCATTGTAGGCCTACAAGATTCTGAAGCTGGGCCTTTAACACCTGACATCGTAGGAGCATAATTTGATAAAGATATGACAGGTTCTCAAACTGCCTCTTTGACAGGTACTCAAAATGACTATAATCACTTGATAAACTATGGGTAATGGGTCCGTTCATATTGCGTTGAAACGAGAAAATATTATATACTTAACAGTTTGAACTTTATGAGTTTTATGGGTGTTCAGGGTAGTTTTTTTGAACTTATTTACTGCCTTTTTCTATAATAACGTTCTTTTGGTTTTTATATGATCTCTTAAATAAGCTATCAATATGGGACACAAATTGACTATTTGGTTTTCCTATGATTTGGTTTTTCGAAACTTCATGCTTTTAAGAGTGTCCAAAGAAATGTTTTGAAAACGGACAGGGGTTACCAGGCTGCGCACGTCTGCAGTTTGCATCGAAAATTGCTTTTAGGTAACGTGAACAAAAAACTCCCAAGGTTCACCCGTTTTAACTTCAAATGTTACAAGCAATTATTATGATACATAAAGTTACAATTGTAAAATGACAAGTGCTGCCAAAAAATACAATTGTTGGCAAGTCCTGAAAAGGACAAATGGCAATTGTTAAAAAAATTACAATTGTTAAAAACATGTTTTTTTACCGGGTGCATTTAAGAAAGATCGCGTTTTTTATTTTTTATTATTTTTTTTATTTTTAAATAAAAAT
>OU343225.1:264025394-264117646 GCA_910596185.1 Chrysanthemum makinoi | reverse complement strand
AAACCCGATGCATCCCAACCGACGTGCCTATGATTGCGCCCGTGGATATCTTGAATCCTTTTGTCGCGGAGAGGAGGTCCCCTTGAAGCAAGTGTTAGAAGCGCATGAGACAAGGCTTGCTCGGAAGAAAGGTATTAAGGGCAAGGATGTGATGTGTGGTATCATTTGGCGGCGCACCTCCCTCGGTCGACGGGGTGCAGAGTAGTGTTGTTTCTTGTGGCGGTCGAGGCCGGATTTGTTGGAGGAAGGTTGGTATCTTTGCTAGCCCGTGGGTAGTTCCTCCTTGAAGCGTAATCATAGTTTGTAGATTGTATCATGTGCTGTAACTATCTTTGGAAATAACTGTGGTTATGAAACAAATCCTCTTTTGTTAAGTGTTTGTGAATATATTTTGCAAGCGTGTCGATTGTCTTCGTAAAACACGATTCGATGCGTTACATGTATATGCAAGTGAGAATATAGGGAATCCATAATCATGTATGAAGATCAGAGATACTTTAAAAATAACTTCCAAGTATTATCATAATCGTATGTGTAATGATATGCGCGTATTGTACATACCGAATTAAGGAATCCAGTGTTTTGTGGTTCCACGGTTGTTAGCGTGCATTATGCGTTATTTGCGCATCCGTCGTAGGATGTGTACAAAACTTATTCCAACGGCTTGGAAATAAGGTGTTTAACAAGGATACGTGATCCAGTGTTGATGGGTTTGCAACCCTCTTATTCAACAAGTTGTTTAGTAGGTTAACTTATCCTTTTACCATCATGGGTGTATTATGGTGCATGCATGCATACATCGTGGGCTAGAAATAAAAAGTTATTAAGACATAGAGTATGTGGAAATAACAAATTGGAATATGTCGCGGAGTTAGCTAGAAACCGTGGCGTTTTATTGATACTTGCAAGTTTTTATAATAAGTAAATAAGACAATTATTCTAAGTAAAAGAAAGAGTAAATGCATAGATGTTTCTTGGAGCGCGAGAAAGTGCGAGGCGTCAGGCGCTAGGCGTAGCCATTCCTATAGGTAGCACCTCTTGAGGTTCGCAGTGTTCCATGTCGCGTGGCGAGTTCCACACGACCGTCCGGCCTCGGAGCTTATGCTACGCGATCCAATGCCTGTAACCTCATGGGTCCCTCCCACTTTGTCCAAGCTTACGCAATTCTTACGCGTGGCTCGCGTCATTGGCGCGTGATATACAAATCACACGGTTCGAATGAAACATTGTGTACTTTAGCATCATAGTATCCTTTCATTCGTGACTTTGATTTTGCTTTCGTATAGTAGCGCTGCTCAGCGCTTTCTTCTAGAAGATCTAAGTCGATACGCCGCTGCGTCATCGTTGCCACATTGACTTGGCAGATCGCGGATAGTTGGCATGCCGATCTCGGCGTGCCGACGGTATAGACTAAAGGTGTAGCGCGTCGGCGTCTTAATGCGGTCGGTGCCTACAAGACATGTGATAGTTCTTCTATCCATCATCCTTTGTGCTTTTCTAGGCGTGCCTTAATTCCTTCGCCTAAGCTTCGCTTCGCTCCACTAGGCCGTTGGTTCGTGGATGTTTAAGCGACGCGAAGTGTTGTGTAATGTTAAGCTTCGCACCGGTCCCCGAAAGGGTTATCCGCAATTGCTTCCGATTCCGAGAGATGATTTCCCGGAGACGAGCGGCATAATGATATTTTCCCATCTGGCGTTTCACCCGGTTGCCGCTGATTGTGACCCCGCCTTCGATCCACTTGGTGAAGTCTATGGCGACTATGAAATTTTAGTCCACCATTGCGATAGGAAAAGGGTCTGCGATGTCAATACCCCACTTGTAGAATGGCCATGGTGATGTTATTGGTGTTAGCTAGTGTTGTGGTTGGCGCTGGCCGGGTCTATGAACTTGGCACTCGTTGCATTTCCTTATCAAATCCCGCGCGTCACGGTGCATGGTTGGCCGATAATATCGACCTCATGGCGGCGTGCCACAACGGACCGTGGTCACGAGTGCATCTTGCATGAACCTTCATGGATTTCTCGCGGTACATAATTTGCTTGTGGGGCCGACACAACGGAGCCGCTGGTTGCGGAAGGAGCGCCGGTACAATATTTTCTCTCAGGCTTCAATCTTTCGCGTTGTCGCCCTTATCCTGAGCTTCCTTCGCTTGGGGTAACGTTCCCTTGCTTAGGAAGTCCGATTATCATGTCCATGTAGGACCTTCCTCTTCTATTATCGTGGAATTTCCATCTCGAAATTGACTTACTTTTAGTGTTTCCACCAGCACTTGCTTTGGCAGTGTGCAAAGCTTGTCGAGGCAATCTTGCTTGTGCATCCGTTGCGATTTTCCCTCTAGGAACTTGCTTGATAGTGAACCTATCAAAGCTTTTTATCGCTCTTGGTTTTATCAAGGTATTGGATCATATTATCTTCTTTGGCCACGTATTCGCCCAACACGTGGTTGGCCACTAGTCGGGAATCCACATTTGCCTCTAGGTTACGTACACCCATTCGAGTTGCAATGCGTAATCCAGCGAGCAGGGTGATATGTGTCTAATTACACATATATTTTATACTATTTAAACCCACAAAACAACCAAAAACACACAAATGACTCACAAAATGTTATAAATATCATTTAAATGTGTTTTTATGTGATTCAGGTACAAAAGATTGAAAAACAAGTGAAAAATGATCAATTTCACAACAAATGTCGTTTCAATCCTGGAATTACACAAATTGGCAAAACTAGTCCCTAAATGTTTTAAATGAATGAAAAGTCAACTTAAGTCCTTGGGAAACCAAAAATATTCACAAATGATCCACGGATGAAAGTTTACACAAAATGGCAATTTTACCCCTCAAGTTACAAAATTGGCAAAATGGTCCTGGGTATTCTAAACTTGGAATTTTACAAATAATACCCTTGTACTATGCATGATTGAAAATTTGGAACATTTTGATAAACTTTTGGGAAATTACACTTTTAGTCCCTCAAAATCCAAAAATGACAATTAAGGTCCTTTTAAGTTTAAAAATGAAATAATTATCAAATTATACCCTTGTATTATTCACATGTTGCAGATTTAACCCTTGAATGAGCTTTGGAAATGTGGAGTTCATCCTCAAGTTTGGACAAATTACAATTTCGGTCCTTGTGTTATATTTCTACAAAGCCAAACGAACCCTTTGTTATTATTTAACCCAAGTCCAAATAACAAAACACAAAACCGGCTAATTTAAAAGCCCAATCCCAATATCTAAACCCTACCATGTTTAAAATGAATATACCGCTTCCATTCATCTTCCCCAAACCACTTAACACATACGGTGGTTTTATGCCACTTCCCCTCCACTTGCTATACCAGCTCACACCCTACCCTCTTACACCATCTAAACATCAACCCACTCCATAATAAATGCATCCCCACCACTTTTTCACCCATCTCCCCTGTTTTCCTCTGCCTGACCCAGCTTCTCCAACTATCTCAATTGTCCCTTGCCACCTCACATAACTCCACAATTCCTTAATTGTTCTCGAACCGCCTCAAATCCACGTGTACACTTTTGGCGCCAAAAGTGTTTTAAACGGTTGAGATCAATTGGACTAATTCAAAGGCTCAGATTGAAAGAGAGGACTTTTGAGTGATCACCAAGGGTGCTGAGACTATAAAAGAGGAAGAAAAGACAGAAGAAAAAAACACCTTTGGACTAGCCTAGGTCACGTAGAATAATTAAACTAGTTGTAATCTTAGTATAATTGTTAATTTAATGTTTCAGATGTTGTATTAAACCTTGCTAAGCTTTAATAGAACAATCATTTACAGTTTTATGGATTCCACCTTTAATTTCCAAGTTTTACTTTAAATGTCATTTACATACCATGTCTTTACAATTCTGTTTGATCAAATGTTGTTTATTGGACTCTATAAGACACTACATAGGTCTCAGTAACCTTTTGCAAGCCTTTAGAAACCATTAAATAGGCTTTGGTCTTTTAAATTAGGAAATGCTAAAAAATAGATAAAATAGGGAAATAATCAAAATCGATTTATAAAGCGGTGATGAAGCAGGGTTGGATTTGGAATGCTATGGGGTATTAGGAGCTTAATGGGAAGCTATTAGGTGAACCCTTGTCCTTGGTTTCTATGTCTCAGTCCACTTTATCATGTTGTAAGCATTATCATTAATTTTTGCAATTTACTGTTCAATGTTTTTATGTGCTTTGATTCTTATGTTTTCTTGTTTAAATGTTATTATTTAATGTTGTTTAAGTGTTAAATTACTAGTATGTTCATTAGGATCTCTTGTTTAAAAAATGGAAATTATACAGTGGTATATTTAGTTTTGACAAAACATGTGTTACTGCTTGTGTATTGGATATTTGATGTTCATTTGGTCTAATTATATGTTAATATGAAGTTTGGATCCATATTCATGGGCTTAATCAGTGTTATCTACCAAATTTCACATAGTTTAAGGTATGTTTGGTACTGTTGAATTCCTTGTGAATGAATGAGCCTAGGTTGTTAGTTTTGTTTGCTACATGATTCCTTTGAGTTCTTTGAGTGACAATCCATCAAATCTATTGTGCACTCATGAAAAAGTCAAAATCACCAATTTTGGGTACTTGCTTGATCCCTGATTAATTTTACAATGCCATACTCAACAAATCTGTTTTTATATTGTTCATACTTGTTTATTTCATGTTCTTGTATCATAATATAGCTTATTCAGTCATTAAATTCAGATCAAAGTTGATCAAAGTCAACTTTGATCATAAACTTAAAAAGTCAAAATTTTCATATAGTCGTTTTTGAATAAAATGTATAATTTTGTGTAGGATTCAGTATTAAGTTTTAGCTTAAACTATTTTGGGAGATCAAAATTCAGCTGCTAAACTTAAATAGAAAAATATTAGTTTATCTTTTCTTAGCTTTTTTAAGTGCTTATTTTTTATCTTATTTTTAGTCCTAGTCGTAAAATGCCACTGTTACGACTTATCTTTGTCAAGTTCATGAGTTTGCAAAAGCTTGTGGATTTGACCATAGCTTGTGCAATTCTTGTGTAGCCCTTCTAGCCTAGTTGTTATATTCATGCTTGTCTTTACATTTTTAGCTTATCTAGATAGCTTAATCTCCCAATCCTTTTTGTCCCATTTTACTCCTTCCACTTTGAAGCAAACAATTGGAAGTGGAGTTGTTTTCCCAAGCCTATGAAAAGTTCCCCACTAAGCTTGAGCTTGTGATTTTTAGCTTCTTATAAGGTTATCCATTCATACTCAATGTCTCAGTGTTGGTTGAGCTCTCATTAGCTTATTTGATCAGTCCTATAGGAACTTGTAGTTTGCCCATTCCCAACAATTCAATTCATTGAATTTAAACCATTACCTCAGTTCTTATAAGCTCACAAAAAGCTCTCCTGTGCACCATAGCTTGTAAATCTTGGTTCTTTGGATTGCCAACCTAGCCATCTTGAGGTTCCTAGTTTACTTTTTAATTTTGTAGCTTATTCAATAGGGCGCAATGGGCTTTTGTTTGTCCCATGTTGATAGTGTAAACGATACAGTCTTACTCAGTCAATTTGGAACTTTTTCATAAGCCTCTCAAAAGCTCATCAGTTGACCCCACTTGATGAGCTTTGGCTTTTTGGAAAGCCAACCACCTAAGCTTGATACTCAATTCTTAGTTTGGCTTTTTAAACATTCCTTAAGCTTAAATTGCCTCTCTAAATAGTTGCAGGGGTGTTTGGGCTGGTGCATCGAGAAGTGCTTATTTGCTTATTCCGAGCTTATAAGTGCATCCACGTTGCATAAGCTTGTTCATATTTGCTTATAAACATTGTACAAACTTATCTTTTCTTTCTTTTTTGATGTGGAGCTTGTTACGTGGTTCTTTGAAGCCTCCATTCCATCCAATCAAGCCTTTGGCTTACTGTCTAAACCACAAGTTCACACTTTGCTCATTTGAGCTATTCCAGTGCACACACATGTTTATACTTGGCCAATTGGCTTGTGTGCATGTTCCCGTATTTTGTTTTTCCTTTGTACAGCTTTTATAAGCTTGTTTCAAGCTTGTAGCCAAATAGTTAGCTCAAAAGCTCCTTTGAATAAGCTACAAGCCTTGAAACTGCTTATGCCTTGGTATGTATAGTCCGATATTCTTAATACTTGTTTAATATTAGTATGTAGTTAATTCAGAAAACAGAAAAACCATAAAGAACCACTATAAGCTCAAGTGATAGCTTCTATTTAAGAAGTTTATTACCCATCACTTATTTCGTACATAATCTATCATTTTATATTTTTTCTAGCTTATTTTATTTATTGTAGAATTTTTGTAAAAGTTTCAGATTTTTCTTTATTCATTTAATATTTTTAATAAATCTATAATAGTTTTTAGTAATTAATAATAGTAAATAATTAATAAAAAATAAATAAAAAGCATAAAAAATATCTTTTCAGTTTTAAAATAAGTTTTATCATATTTTAGATTTTTCTAAGTTTTAATTTTATTTTTTTAGGTTAATTTTGTATTTTCTTATATTTTAGTCCATTTTAAATACTTAATAAATAGTTTTTAATTAATAATAAATAAATAAATAGTTTTAAAAATAATTTTCTTTTTCTAATAATTTTCTTTTATTATTAGGATTGTAAAAATTTCATTTTCATATTTGTAGGCCTTTTATTTCTTTAAAACTCACGTTTTATTTTGTACGTTTACGTAATTTTATTTAAACGTACGTTTTAGGTTTTAAACGTTCATCATTTTAAAAATAGTGATAGCGTTTATTTAATATATTTTATCTTTTTAATTTTATTTAATTTGCATTTAAGTCGCTAAGACATGTAAATCCCTACTATAGTTATATTTGATTTGTTTTTATACGTTTACGTTTAATTTAGGTTAAACGTACGTTTATATATCTTTTACGTTTTTAGGTTTCGGATTTGTTTTATTGACGTAGCGTGACGAGCTATTACTATTCACATTCCTAGTGTTAGTCAATCGATTCTGTTTTACACTAATATTATTTTCAACAATTCACAAGTCATTGTACCGAACGTCCGCCTCGCCAGGGATATAAACGATCCAAGGATATTTTAATCCTTGGTAATCTTGCATTCTCTCGGTCTCAGCCCTTTTATCATCTGTTACGGTTGACCGTTCACAAGCGGTTGATAAGTGTGACGGAGAAATAAAGGAAGGTAGTTCGGGAGGAATCAAATGCGCCGTTCCGGGGAGGTGCTTACGTATTATGACTTGTATTTTGTATTTTGTTGAAATACCTATCCTTGTTTGTATATTAAACTTTATCATTCAACTACCGGTCGGTCGAACATATTTATTACAGCTTAATCATTCACAAGTGATTAGCTAGCGTGGTAAACGACACAAGCCCGGGAGGTAGTGTTACTTATACTATATCATATTTCTTTTCAATAAACAATATAAAATACAAAAACATTTTTCCTTTGCACACAACTTGCCCAGTTTGATGAGTCCCTCGGTTACAACATTTGGTTGTTGGTACATTTACTGATTCTGAGCTCTGTCAGACTCAGATTCCTTCGAGTTGTAGGAATTTTTCTTTGTACATATATATATAAAAGATAAAAATATAAAAATATTTTCCCTTTCTTTTTATAAGTCAAAATCAAAAGATTCTTCTCACTTTTTCAAGTTTCTTTCTAAGATTCTTAGACTCATCTTAGTGATGATTATTCATAATTACGTGAGTGGCAATCCCACTCCAATTTCTCTCACCAAATCCACAGTGGCAATTCCACTCAGCTTCCCCATGAACCAATTTAATTCGGGGTCAAGTCAAGCTAGTTACTTGGTTATCAAACAAGCCATACTATGGGTTTTCACCCATATTTCTGTCTTTTCCCTTTCCACCACCTAAGTGTGGGGTGTGCCCCACATGTTGTATATAGATCTAAAAAAAAAAAAATGAATGAAAATTGTAAATATTAAAAAAGAATAATTGTTGTGTTTCTACACTTAGCTAGTAATGTTATCTTTTTATGTTATAAGTTTCGGCATAACATAGGTACTTTGAATATTGAGGACAATATTCATTTCTAAGTGTGGGGGAAATTCTGGCGAATTTGATCATAAATGTACCCTTTTAGTCCCTTTTCCCCCCAAAATGGCTAAATTTAAAAAAAAAATTAGTGGAAGTACTATGTACTAAACACAACAAATGGTAATCAGTCCACCATGTCTAACCCACATAAGGATTGGCTAATCCAGGAGCAAACGGCTCTTGGTAAAGATATCTCAAATCCGTTTATATGGCTTGCAATTTGCCCAAAATTGTATGGTTCTCAACTCACCATATCCTAAAAAGTGAAGAGTTGGCTAGCCCGCAAGATTATGGCTTGTGGTAAAGGCAGTTGAAAAACCATAATTGGTAATCAGCTCACCAAAGATAATATTGATAATTTATCTAAGAGTTGGCTAGTCCAGAAGCAAACGGCTTCTGGTAAAGATAAATCAAATCCGTTTAAATGATTTGCTCAAAATCATTTGGTTATCGATTAAAGGTTCTTACTTGAACTGAACATTTGGCTACTCGAGTGATGGCTTTTGGTAAAGAGTTTTTCAAATCCATTAAGTTTTAAATAAAAGATTGCTAGGGACTAGCAATAGTTTAGTGTGGGGGATTTGATATGTGTCTAATTACACATATATTTTATACTATTTAAACCCACAAAACAACCAAAAATACACAAATGACTCACAAAATGTTATAAATATCATTTAAATGTGTTTTTATGTGATTCATGTACAAAAGATTGAAAAACAAGTGAAAAATGATCAATTTCACAACAAATGTCGTTTTAGTCCTCGGAATTACACAAATTGGCAAAACTAGTCCCTAAATGTTTTAAATGAATGAAAAGTCAACTTAAGTCCTTGGGAAACCAAAAATATTCACAAATGATCCCTGGATGAAAGTTTACACAAAATGGCAATTTTTACCCCTCAAGTTACAAAATTGGCAAAAATGGTCCCTGGGTATTCTAAACTTGGAATTTTACAAATAATACCCTTGTACTATGCATGATTGAAAATTTGGAACATTTTGATAAACTTTTGGGAAATTACACTTTTAGTCCCTCAAAATCCAAAAATGACAATTAAGGTCCTTTTAAGTTTAAAAATGAAATAATTATCAAATTATACCCTTGTATTATTCACATGTTGCAGATTTAACCCTTGAATGAGCTTTGGAAATGTTACAGGTTCAGTCCTCAAGTTTGGACAAATTACAATTTCGGTCCTTGTGTTATATTTCTACAAAGCCAAACGAACCATTTGTTATTATTTAACCCAAGTCCAAATAACCAAAACACAAAACCAGCTAAACCCAAAGCCCAATCCCAATATCTAAACCCGGCCCATATTTTAAAATGAATATACCTTCCTTTTTCATCTTCCCCCAAACCACTTAGTCACCATACCTGAGGTGGTTTTATGCCACTTCCCTCCACTTGCTATACCAGCTCACCCCTACCCTCTTACCATCTAAACATCAACCCCCTCCATAATAAATGCATCCCCACCACTTTTTCACCCATCTCCCCTGTTTTCCTCTGCTTGACCCAAAAGCTTCTCCAAACCATCTCAATTGTCCCCTTGCCACCTCCACATAATCCCAGATTCCTTAATTGTTCTCGAACCTTCTCAAATCCGTGTACACTTTTGGCAAAAGTGTTTTAAACGGTTGAGATCAATTGGACTAATTCAAAGGCAGTTGAAGAGAGACTTTTGAGTGATCACCAAGGTCTTTGAGACTATAAAGAGAAGAAAAGACAGAAGAAAAAAACACCTTTGGACTAGCCTAGGTCACGTAGAATAATTAAACTAGTTGTAATCTTAGTATAATTGTTAATTTAATGTTTCAGATGTTGTATTAAACCTTGCTAAGCTTTAATAGAACAATCATTTACAGTTTTATGGATTCCACCTTTAATTTACAAGTTTTACTTTAAATGTCATTTACATACCATGTCTTTACAATTGCTTTTGATCAAATGTTGTTTATTGGACTCTATAAGACACTACATAGGTCTCAGTAACCTTTTGCAAGCCTTTAGAAACCATTAAATAGGCTTTGGTCTTTTAAATTAGGAAATGCTAAAAAATAGATAAAATAGGGAAATAATCAAAAATCAGTTATAAAGCGGTGATGAAGCAGGGTTGGATTTGGAATGCTATGGGGTATTAGGAGCTTAATGGGAAGCTATTAGGTGAACCCTTGTCCTTGGTTTCTATGTCTCAGTCCACTTTATCATGTTGTAAGCATTATCATTAATTTTGCAATTCTTGTTCAATGTTTTTATGTGCTTTGATTCTTATGTTTTCTTGTTTAAATGTTATTATTTAATGTTGTTTAAGTGTTAAATTACTAGTATGTTCATTAGGATCTTTTGTTTAAAAAATGGAAATTATACAGTGGTATATTTAGTTTTGACAAAACATGTGTTACTGCTTGTGTATTGGATATTTGATGTTCATTTGGTCTAATTATATGTTAATATGAAGTTTGGATCCATATTCATGGGCTTAATCAGTGTTATCTATTGAAAATCCAAATTTCACATAGTTTAAGGTATGTTTGGTACTGTTGAATTCCTTGTGAATGAATGAGCCTAGGTTGTTAGTTTTGTTTGCTACATGATTCATTAGAGTTCTTTGGTGACAATCCATCAAATCTATTGTGCACTCATGAAAAAGTCAAAATCACCAATTTTGGGTACTTGCTTGATCCCTGATTAATTTTACAATGCCATACTCAACAAATCTGTTTTTATATTGTTCATACTTGTTTATTTCATGTTCTTGTATCATAATATAGCTTATTCAGTCATTAAATTCAGATCAAAGTTGATCAAAGTCAGCTTTGATCATAAACTTAAAAAGTCAAATTTTCATATAGTCGTTTTTGAATAAAATATATAATTTTGTATAGGACATAATATTAAGTTTTAGCTTAAACTATTTTGGGAGATCAAAATTCAGCTGCTAAACTTAAATAGAAAAATATTAGTTTATCTTTTCTTAGCTTTTTAAGTGCTTATTTTTTATCTTATTTTTAGTCCTAGTCTGTAAAAATGCCCTGTGCACAGCTTATGCTGTCAAGTTCATGAGTTTGCAAAAGCTTGTGGATTTGACCATAGCTTGTGCAATTTACTGATTTGTGTAGCCCTTCTAGCCTAGTTGTTATATTCATGCTTGTCTTTACATTTTTAGCTTATCTAGATAGCTTAATCTCCCAATCCTTTTTGTCCCATTTTACTCCTTCCACTGAAGCAAACAGTGGAAGTGGAGTTGTTTTCCCAAGCCTATGAAAAGTTCCCCACTAAGCTTGAGCTTGTGATTTTTAGCTTCTTATAAGGTTATCCATTCATACTCAATGTCTCAGTGTTGGTTGAGCTCTCATTAGCTTATTTGATCAGTCCTATAGGAACTTGTAGTTTGCCCATTCCCAACAATTCAATTCATTGAATTTAAACCATTACCTACAGTTTCTTATAAGCTCACAAAAAGCTCTCCTGTTCACCATAGCTTGTAAATCTTGGTTCTTTGGATTGCCAACCTAGCCATCTTGAGGTTCCTAGTTTACTTTTTAATTTTGTAGCTTATTCAATAGGGCTGCAATGGGCTTTTTGTTTGTCCTATGTTGATAGTGTAATATTCTGATCTTACTTTCGGTCAATTTGGAACTTTTTCATAAGCCTCTCAAAGCTCATCATTGACCCCAGTGAGCTTTGGCTTTTGGAAAGCCAACCACCTAAGCTTGATACTCAATTCTTAGTTTGGCTTTTTACTTATTCCTAAGCTTAAATTGCCTCTCTAAATAGTTGCAGGGTGTTTGGACCCAGTGCATCGAGAGAAGTGCTTATTTGCTTATTCTGAGCTTATAAGTGCATCCCCAGGCATAAGCTTTCATATTTGCTTATAAACATTGTACAAACTTATCTTTTCTTTCTTTTTGCTTGTGGAGCTTGTTACAGGTTCTTTGAAGCCTCCATTCCATCAAGTCAAGCCTTTGGCTTGGTATCGCTACCTAAGTTCACACTTTGCTCATTTGAGCTATTCCGGTCACACATGTTTATACTTGGCCATTTGGCTTGTGTGCATGTTCCCGGTATTTTGTTTTCCTTTCAGACTTTTTATAAGCTTGTTTCAAGCTTGTAGCCAAACAGTTAGCTCAAAAGCTCACTGAATAAGCTACAAGCCTTGAAACTGCTTATGCCTTGGTATGTATAGTCCGATATTCTTAATACTTGTTTAATATTAGTATGTAGTTAATTCAGAAAACAGAAAAACCATAAAGAACCACTATAAGCTCAAGTGATAGCTTCTATTTAAGAAGTTTATTACCCATCAGCTTATTTCTGTACATAAGCTATCATTTTTATATTTTTCCTAGCTTATTTTATTTATTGTAGAATTTTGTAAAAAGTTTCAGATTTTTCTTTATTCATTTAATATTTTTAATAAATCTATAATAGTTTTTAGTAATTAATAATAGTAAATAATTAATAAAAAAATAAATAAAAAGCATAAAAAATATCTTTTCAGTTTTAAAATAAGTTTTATCATATTTTAGATTTTTCTAAGTTTTAATTTCATTTTTTTAGGTTAATTTTGTATTTTCTTATATTTTAGTCCATTTTAAATACTTAATAAATAGTTTTTAATTAATAATAATTAAATAAATAGTTTTAAAATAATTTTCTTTTTCTAATAATTTTCTTTTATTATTAGGATTGTAAAATTTTCATATTTGTAGGCCTTTTATTTCTTTAAAACTCACGTTTTATTTTTATGCGTTCGTAATTTTATTTAAACGTACGTTTTAGGTTTTAAACGTTCATCATTTTAAAAATAGTGATAGCGTTTATTTAATATATTTTATCTTTTTAATTTTATTTAATTTGCATTTAAGTCGCTAAGACATGTAAATCCCTACTATAGTTATATTTGATTTGTTTTTTACGTTTACGCTTAATTTAGGTTAAACGATCGTTTATATATCTTTACGCTTTTAGGTTCTCGATTGTACGCTTTTATTGACGTAGCGTGACAAGCTATTACTATTCACATTCCTAGTGTTAGTCAATCGCATTCCTGCTTTTTACACTAATATTATTTTCAACAATTCACAAGTCATTGTACGTGCGTCACGCCTCGCCGCCAGACATAAACGATCCAAGGATATTTTAATCCTTGGTAATCTTGCATTCTCTCCCGGTGGCCCCTTTTATCATCTGTTACGGTTGACCGTTCACAAGCGGTTGATAAGTGTGACGGAGAAATAAAAGAAGGTAGTTCGAGGAATCAAATTTTATACTGATGCTGCGCAAGAAACCGTCTAAGTTCCCTCACGCAGCTTAAGAAAACTTAAAACAGCTCAAGCACGAAATCAATGAAGATCGAGGAGTATAGGGTCTCCCTGTCGTTATGTCAGCCCAATTTGTCAGTAAATGGATCACCCCACGTATAGTGATCGAGGAATTTGGACGAAAAAGGAGATTTGGAATTATTATAACTACGGAAAAAGGACATAAACTACAAGGGCTAAAATGAACATTAAAGGAAATAAAAAGATTAAAATATTAAATAAACGCTTATCACTATATTTAAAGTGATGAACGTTTAAAACCTAAAACGACGCTTAAATTAAAAATAACGATAACGCGTACAAAATAAAAAGTGAAACTAAATCAATATTAACCCTAAAAATATGAAAATGAAGTTTTTATAAAGCTAATGATATAAGAAAATATTTAGAAAAATAAAATTATTTTTAAAACTAATTATCTAATTAAAAACTATTTTTAACTATTAATTAATTACCTAAAATACAAGAAAATGTGAAATAAAGCTAGAAAAATAAAATTATGAAATGGAAAAGTCTAAAATATCAAAATAGACTTTTCAAAACTATTTTTGTATTTTTATGACTATTTATCTATTTTCTAGGAATTTTAAACTATTAAAATCTAATTAAATTACTAAAAATTACCAAATGAACTATGAAAAATATGGAAAATTACTTTTTTCACTTCTTATATTTATCTAAGTCTAATAAAATTGAAAACTTATTTTTTTGAAGCTTTTCTTAATTTTTTGTGTTAAAAGCTAATTAAAAAGTACTAAAAACTAATAAAAATCAAGAAAAATAGTAAAACAAATTGAGAAAAAATCTGAAAATTTCAGGGAAACTCCAAAATAATATTAAGAAGCTATGAAAATTAGAAAAACAAGTGCTTGTGTAGAGAAATAAGCAATCGATCTCACAAGTGCTTATAAATAAGCACTAAAATAAGCCAAAAGATTAAGACAAGCCACCAATTGATCACAGAAGTTCTAATAAGCTATATTAACCAAAATCCAACTAAAATCAACAAGCTACAATCACTCATTATACAAGTTAACACAGATTTGGTGTTTATGATTTTAAGCTAAAAATGTAAAATGGTACTAACTTGCGTGCTAGAAATAAGCAACCAAATAAGCTACAAGCTAAAATCCAATTATTGATACTTCAACTAGACCTAAGTGACTACTTGTAACCAAAATACCAGCTTCTAACAAGCCAAATGAATCCTCAGGTAAGTCTACTGCACAAAGCCGAGCAAATACTCAGCTATACACGAAGTTTGGTGCAGGGGCAAATGGAGCTTACTTTAAGCCCCTGCACAAGCTTCGCCTCAGAGAGCTTAAAGCAAAACAGATATGGAAGCTTAAAGACAACCAAGAGGACTACTTATATTCCAAAAATCGACCTTTGAAACCCTTTAATGAGACCTATGCAACCGCTGATTTTTCTCAAGTACAAAACAAGTTTTTCACCATTTTTGACTTTTTGAAAGAACATGGAAAGTTGACTTTTGTGAAGTTTAGATCCAATTTGAGGACTGATAATGTTGTTAAATGATGTAATGAAGCTTTGACAACCTTTGTTATTGACTTTAAAACACAAAATGATGATTTGCTCTTTTAAAAATCTCAACAATTGAGGATTGTTGAGATTGTTTAAATTGGATTTTGACTTTTTTGAGTAATAAACACAAAAGTAAGACGCCTAGAGACTCAAATGAGTCTAACAAGCATGAACAACCGTAAACTAACTCACAAACACACCTCTAAAACAGGTTTAACTGATAAACCAAACACCCCTTAGCCTAACTGTTATGAGCACAAACAGATTTAAATCATGATCCAATTAGTTACTATGACCAATCCAACTTACTATAACCGAAGTTACTATCTGCTTGACCAGATTTTAACAGGTTTAAAATACAAGAGCAGATTATGCACAACTACTTGAAAAATCACTTACAATAGTCCATAGCCACTGTGGCTTGAATCCAAGTACCAGAGAACCACTAACTAAATATCAACCCAAGTGAATCAAAACCAACCCATATCTATGTCTGCATCAACCCATTGACCATGTCCATGCCATTTATGCTCTGGTTGACTTCGCTGACCAAGAACCATAATCACTTAAACTTTGAATAATAGCTTATACAAAGCTATAATTAACTTATATAAGCCTTTTTAAGCTTAAAGATCAGTTTACAAAAGCTTGTACACAAGGTTTTGACTTAGAGATTTTCAACAAGAAACATAAAATGAGAATGTAAAGCACAAACTGATATTAATACTTAAATTGAGTTTTAATACACTTAAAAGCTTAAAGTTGATACATTTTAACCGTAAATTACAAGTCTAATCTTTGAATTAACAATTTTACATAAAAAACGACTTAAGAAAGAAAAATAAAAACTAGAAGACTCTCCCTTTTGCTTCCACTTGGACTCTTTTATGCTCAAAAGTCTTTTCTCTTCCGGTCAAATCCCAAAGAACAATAAGAGCCATTGATTGTGTTTGACCCATCTTGGCCATTCAATGATTTTGGCCATTTTCTGCTTTTGGATATCCGGGGACAGGAAAGGGCAAGCATTTAATGTGGTGGGATGGGTAGGTGAGGGGGGGGAGACAAAGGGTTGTGTAGAGGTGGCTAGTGAAGGTTGAGGAGGGGGGAAGTAGCTTGAGACATAGGTGCCTGGGGGAGACAACCTGGGGCGGGTTTGTTTATTGTTTAAATGGTTGGGTTGGTCGGGTTGTGGGAAAAGGCGGGTGCAAAGTATTTGGGCCAAGGGTAACTGCTTGGGCTGGGGTTTTAAACAAGTGGTCCTGATTGATTTGTAGATATGTTAACATAGGGACCAAAATTGCAACTTCTCAAAACCAAAGGACCGTAATCAGAAATTATGAAGAGTAGTCAAGGGTTGGTGTTGCCAACTTTAAATAGTCCAGGGGTTGATTTTTGACATTTTGAAAATCCCAAGGACTAATTTTGAACATTTTGATTTTTCAGTGGACTAAATTGTAACTTTCTCAAAACTTTTAGATTTTCCACCAAAGGACTAAATATGATAATTTGTGATTACAAAAGGACCTTTGGTGACTTTTCTTTTGAAATTTTGGCTCGTGGACTAATTTTGACAATTTTATAAACTCGGGGACTAAAACTCGCAATTTTGCAAATTTGATATGTTTTTCATCCGATTTGATAATTTTGCATTTGAAACACATAAAACTCTGATTTGTGATATTTTGATCATTTTGATGTGTTTCGAGTGTTTTCGATGATTTTTGATGTAAATACTCATCAGCGCAGATTCTGTCGGGAGGCCGTATACTCGATATGACTTGTATTTTGTATTTTGTTGAAATACCTATCCTTGTTTGTATATTAAACTTTATCATTCAACTACCGGGCATCGTAACATATTTATTACGCTTAATCATTCACAAGTGATTAGCTAGCTGGTAAACCCCTAAGCCCTGGAGGTAGTGATTACTTATACTATATCATATTTCTTTTCAATAAACAATATAAAATACAAAAACATTTTTTCTTCGCACACAACTTGCCCAAATTTGATGAGTCCCTCGCCACAACATTTGGTTGTTGGTCGCTTACAGATTCATCGAGCTTCTGTCGACTCAGATTCCTTTCGAGGGGCTGTAAGCGAATTTTCTTTCTTTTGTACATATATATATAAAAGATAAAAATACAAAAATATTTTCCCTTTCTTTTTATAAGTCAAAAATCATAAAGATTCTTCTCGCTTCTCGAAGTTTCTTTCTAAGATTCTTAGACTCATCTTAGTGATGATTATTCATAATTCGGAGTGCAATCCCACTCCAATTCTCACAAATCCCCGAGTGGCAATTCCACTCGCCTTCCATGAACCAATTTAATCGGGTCAAGTCAAGCTAGTGACTTGGTTATCAAAAACAAGCCATACAATATGGGATTTCACCCATATTTCTGCCTTTTTCCCTTTCCACCACCTAAGTGTGGGGTGTCCCCACATGTTGTATATAGACCTTAAAAATGAATGAAAATTGTAAATATTAAAAAAAAAAAGAGAATAATTGTTGTGTTTCTACACTTAGCTAGTAATGTTATCTTTTTACGTTCTAAGTTTCGACATAACAGTGCAGATTTTGAATATTGAGGACAATATTCATTTCTAAGCGGGGAAATTCGCTAATTTGATCATAAATGTACCCTTTTAGTCCCTTTTTCCCCCAAAATGGCTAAAATTTAAAAAAAATTAGTGGAAGTACTATGTACTAAACACAACAAATGGTAATCAGCCCACCATGTCTAACCCACATAAGGATTGGCTAATCCAGGAGCAAACGGCTCTTGGTAAAGATATCTCAAATCCGCTTATATGGCTTGCAATTTGCCCAAAATTGTATGGTTCTCAACTCACCATATCCTAAAAAGTGAAGAGTTGGCTAGCCCGCAAGATTATAGCTTGTGGTAAAGGCGCTTGAAAACCATAATTGGTAATCACTCACCAAAGATAATATTGATAATTTATCTAAGAGTTATTAGTCCGTATAAACGCTCGGTAAAGACAAATCAACCGCTTACAAATTTTATGATTTGCTCAAAATCATTTGGTTATCGCTGTACCAAGGTTCTTACTTGAACTGAAACATTTGGCTACTCCAAAAGTGATGGCTTTTGGTAAAGAGTTTTTCAAATCCATTAAGTTTTAAATAAAAGATTGCTAAGGACTAGCAATAGTTTAGTGTGGGGGATTTGATATGTGTCTAAATACACATATATTTTATACTGTTTAAACCCACAAAACAACCAAAAAACACACAAATGACTCACAAAATGTTATAAATATCATTTAAATGTGTTTTTATGTGATTCAGGTACAAAAGATTGAAAAACAAGTGAAAATGGATCAATTTCACAACAAATGTCGCTTTCAAATCCCTGAATTACACAAATTGGCAAAACTAGTCCCTAAATGTTTTAAATGAATGAAAAGTCAACTTAAGTCCTTGAGAAACCAAAAATATTCACAAATGATCCCCTGATGAAAGTTTACACAAAATGGCAATTTTTACCCCTCAAGTTACAAAATTGGCAAAAATGGTCCCTGGGTATTCTAAACTTGGAATTTTACAAATAATACCCTTGTACTATGCATGATTGAAAATTTGGAACATTTTGATAAACTTTTGGGAAATTACACTTTTAGTCCCTCAAAATCCAAAAATGACAATTAAGGTCCTTTTAAGTTTAAAAATGAAATAATTATCAAATTATACCCTTGTATTATTCACATGTTGCAGATTTAACCCTTGAATGAGCTTTGGAAATGTTACAGGTTCAGTCCTCAAGTTTGGACAAATTACAATTTCGGTCCTTGTGTTATATTTCTACAAAGCCAAACGAACCCTTTGTTATTATTTAACCCAAGTCCAAATAACCAAAACACAAAACCAGCTAAACCCAAAGCCCAATCCCAATATCTAAACCCTACCATGTTTAAAATGAATATACCGCTTCCATGTTCATCTTCCCCCAAACCACTTAGTCACCATACCAGGGTGGTTTTATGCCACTTCCCTCCACTTGCTATACCAAATCACACCCTACCCTCTTACACCATCTAAACATCAACCCACTCCATAATAAATGCATCCCCACCACTTTTTCACCCATCTCCCCTGCTTTTCCTCGCTTGACCCAAAAGCTTCTCCAAACTATCTCAATTGTCCCTGCACCTCCACATAACTCCACAATTCCTTAATTGTTCTCGACCATCTCAAATTCATCGCAGTACACTTTTTTACCAAAAGTGTTTTAAACGGTTGAGATCAATTGACTAATTCAAAGGCTCATTGAAAGAGAGGACTTTTGAGTGATCACCAAGGGTGCCGAGACTATAAAAAGAGGAAGAAAAGACTGTAAGAAAAAACACCTTGGACTAGCCTAGGTCACGTAGAATAATTAAACTAGTTGTAATCTTAGTATAATTGTTAATTTAATGTTTCAGATGTTGTATTAAACCTTGCTAAGCTTTAATAGAACAATCATTTACAGTTTTATGGATTCCACCTTTAATTTCCAAGTTTTACTTTAAATGTCATTTACATACCATGTCTTTACAATTCTGTTTGATCAAATGTTGTTTATTGGACTCTATAAGACACTACATAGGTCTCAAGAACCTTTGCAAGCCTTTAGAAACCATTAAATAGGCTTTGGTCTTTTAAATTAGGAAATGCTAAAAAATAGATAAAATAGGGAAATAATCAAAAATCGATTTATAAAGGTGTGATGAAGCAGGTTGGATTTGGAATGCTATGGGGTATTAGGAGCTTAATGGGAAGCTATTAGGTGAACCCTTGTCCTTGGTTTCTATGTCTCAGTCCACTTTATCATGTTGTAAGCATTATCATTAATTTTTGCAATTTCATGCTTCAATGTTTTTATGTGCTTTGATTCTTATGTTTTCTTGTTTAAATGTTATTATTTAATGTTGTTTAAGTGTTAAATTACTAGTATGTTCATTAGGATCTTTTGTTTAAAAAATGGAAATTATACAGTGGTATATTTAGTTTTGACAAAACATGTGTTACCGCTTGTGTATTGATATTTGATGTTCATTTGGTCTAATTATATGTTAATATGAAGTTTGGATCCATATTCATGGGCTTAATCAGTGTTATCTATTGAAAATCCAAATTTCACATAGTTTAAGGTATGTTTGGTAATCAAGTTGAATTCCTTGTGAATGAATGAGCCTAGGTTGTTAGTTTTGTTTGCTACATGATTCATCGAAGTTCTTTGAGGGTCACAATCCATCAAATCTATTGTGCACTCATGAAAAAGTCAAAATCACCAATTTTGGGTACTTGCTTGATCCCTGATTAATTTTACAATGCCATACTCAACAAATCTGTTTTTATATTGTTCATACTTGTTTATTTCATGTTCTTGTATCATAATATAGCTTATTCACCATTAAATTCAGATCAAAGTTGATCAAAGTCAACTTTGATCATAAACTTAAAAAGTCAAAATTTTCATATAGTCGTTTTTGAATAAAATGTATAATTTTGTGTAGGATTCAAGATAAGTTTTAGCTTAAACTATTTTGGGAGATCAAAATTCAGCTGCTAAACTTAAATAGAAAAATATTAGTTTATCTTTTCTTAGCTTTTTAAGTGCTTATTTTTTATCTTATTTTTAGTCCTAGTCTCAGAAAATGCCCCCGTACGCCTTTATGTCCAAGTTCATGAGTTTGCAAAAGCTTGTGGATTTGACCATAGCTTGTGCAATTTACTGATTTGTGTAGCCCTTCTAGCCTAGTTGTTATATTCATGCTTGTCTTTACATTTTTAGCTTATCTAGATAGCTTAATCTCCCAATCCTTTTTGTCCCATTTTACTCCTTCCAATCGGCAAACAAATGGAAGTGGAGTTGTTTTCCCAAGCCTATGAAAAGTTCCCCACTAAGCTTGAGCTTGTGATTTTTAGCTTCTTATAAGGTTATCCATTCATACTCAATGTCTCAGTGTTGGTTGAGCTTTCATTAGCTTATTTGATCACCCTATAGGAACTTGTAGTTTGCCCATTCCCAACAATTCAATTCATTGAATTTAAACCATTACCTACAATTTCTTATAAGCTCACAAAAAGCTCTCCTGTGCACCATAGCTTGTAAATCTTGGTTCTTTGGATTGCCAACCTAGCCATCTTGAGGTTCCTAGTTTACTTTTTAATTTTGTAGCTTATTCAATAGGGTCAAGAATGGGCTTTTGTTTGTCCCATGTTGATAGTGTAAACCGATACCCGCCTTACTCACCAATTTGGAACTTTTTCATAAGCCTCTCAAAAGCTCATCACTTGACCCCACTTGATGAGCTTTGCTTTTGGAAAGCCAACCACCTAAGCTTGATACTCCAATCTTAGTTTGGCTTTTTCAAACCTTATTCCTGCTTAAATTGCCTCTCTAAATAGTTGCAGGGGTGTTTGGAACTGAGTGCATCAGAGAAGTGCTTATTTGCTTATTCTGAGCTTATAAGTGCATCCCTGTGCATAAGCTTGTTCATATTTGCTTATAAACATTGTACAAACTTATCTTTTCTTTCTTAGTGTGGAGCTTGTTAGGTGTTCTTTGAAGCCTCCATTCCATCCAAGTCAAGCCTTTGGCTTGACTGTCTAAACCACAAGTTCACACTTTTCTCATTTGAGCTATTCCAGTAACACATATGTTTATACTTGGCCATTTGGCTTGTGTGCATGTTCCTGTATTTTGTTTTTCCTTTGTGCACTTTTATAAGCTTATTTTCAAGCTTGTAGCCAAACAGTTAGCTCAAAAGCTCACTGAATAAGCTACAAGCCTTGAAACTGCTTATGCCTTGGTATGTATAGTCCGATATTCTTAATACTTGTTTAATATTAGTATGTAGTTAATTCAGAAAACAAAAAAACCATAAAGAACCACTATAAGCTCAAGTGATAGCTTCTATTTAAGAAGTTTATTACCCATCAGCTTATTTCTGTACATAAGCTATCATTTTTATATTTTTCCTAGCTTATTTTATTTATTGTAGAATTTTGTAAAAAGTTTCAGATTTTTCTTTATTCATTTAATATTTTTAATAAATCTATAATAGTTTTTAGTAATTAATAATAGTAAATAATTAATAAAAAATAAATAAAAAGCATAAAAAATATCTTTTCAGTTTTAAAATAAGTTTTATCATATTTTAGATTTTTCTAAGTTTTAATTTCATTTTTTTAGGTTAATTTTGTATTTTCTTATATTTTAGTCCATTTTAAATACTTAATAAATAGTTTTTAATTAATAATAATTAAATAAATAGTTTTAAAATAATTTTCTTTTTCTAATAATTTTCTTTTATTATTAGGATTGTAAAAATTTTATTTTCATATTTGTAGGCCTTTTATTTCTTTAAAACTCACGCTTTTATTTTCAGACGCTTATTACGTAATTTTATTTAAACGTACGCTTTAGGTTTTAAACGTTCATCATTTTAAAAATAGTGATAGCGTTTATTTAATATATTTTATCTTTTTAATTTTATTTAATTTGCATTTAAGTCGCTAAGACATGTAAATCCCTACTATAGTTATATTTGATTTGTTTTATACGCTTACGCTTAATTTAGGTTAAACGTACGCTTATATATCTTTCACGCTTTTAGGTTTCGATTGTACGCTTTTATTGACGTAGGCGTGAGAGCTATTACTATTCACATTCCTAGTGTTAGTCAATCAGATTCCTGTTTTTTTTACACTAATATTATTTTCAACAATTCACAAGTCATTGTACCACAACGTCACGCCTCGCCAGGACATAAACGATCCAAAGATATTTTAATCCTTGGTAATCTTGCATTCTCTCCCGGGCTGTCGCCCTTTTATCATCTGTTACGGTTGACCGTTCACAAGCGGTTGATAATTTTGACGGAGAAATAAAAGAAGGTAGTTCGGGAGGAATCACAGGGCTTCGTATTCTGCCTCATTGTTTGTAGCTGTGAATTCAAAGCGCAGTGCGTAAGTGAATTCCATTCCCTCGGGATTTGTGAGAATGAGGCTGCTCCCGAGCCATCGATGCATGAGGATCCATTCAAACAAGATCCATGGATCTTGTAGTTCATTCTTACTTGGTGTGGGTACCTCGCCTCGGTTCCGCTTTTCAATGATGAAGTCTCGCCAAAATCCCCTTGATTGCGGTACATGGTCCGTAAGAGATGTTGTGCTCACCTAGCAATACACTCCACTTCGCACCGCCGATGCGCCAGTTTGGAGATGATCTCGCTTGATTGGTTGGTCCGTGATTACCGCGATTCGGGTGTGCTTGAAGTACCGCGACCGCTTAGCAGAAGAAATACCAATGCCGTAACTAATTTTTCCATGGCACTATAGTTCATCTCCGTCTTCTTGAGTGCCTTGCTTACGAAGTAGATAGGGGTTTGTACCGAGTCCCTATTCGTTAGTAGCACCGCACTTACCGCGCTCGCCATGCGCATAAGTACATGATCGCTCTTCGGCCTGGTGCGACCAGTGTCGGGAGCTTGCCGATGTTGTTTAAGCCGAGTGAAGGCCTCTTCGCCTCAGAGTCCATCCGAAATCACCCTTCTTGATACACTTCTTGAGTGTTTTGAAAAGAGGTAGTGATTTTTCCGCTGATTTGGATAAGAACCTGTTTAAGCCGGCCAGCTTTCCGTTGAGAGATTGTACTTCCCCGGTCGCGTGAAGAAAGTTCGATGACCGCCTTTGTTTTTTCTCGACAAGGTTTTATACCGCCGCTCGATTAAGTATCCTAGGAACATACCTTCATAGCGCCGGGTGCACTTCTTCGATTTAGCTTCATGTTAATTTCTCGTAGAGTCTTAAACGCTTCCTCCATGTCGCCAAGACTAGCTCCTCTTCAAGTATGGCTCTTTATGACCGGATCATCAACATAGACCTCTAGGTTGCGCCCACCCGCTTGTCGAAAGCATTATCTACTAACCTCGTAGGTGGCACTGATTTTTCAAGCCAAAGGGCATTTTTGTGTAAAGTGACGCCTTGGCTTGTGTGAAAGGCCGTTTTTCCTCGCCTCCATAGCCATTTGGATTTGATGATATCCCTTGTACGCTTCGAGGAAGCACTTTAATGGGTAACCGCACAGAGACTCTATTTTCCGCCTATCTCTCGTAAAGGATAGCGCCTTGTGGACATGCTTTGTTAAGGTCGGTAAAGTCTACGACATTCGCCACCGCCGTCGCTTTTACCATGATCGGATTGGAAAGCCGCCGTGGTAGTAAACTTCCCGCATGATCCCCGCCTCTACCAGCTTTATGTACCTCGCCAAGATTGCTTGCGCCGGGGCTTCGACCGCGCTTCTTCGGCGTATGGGTGAGTATCCCCGTCGGATTTTCGCTTTATGCTTTGTGATAGAGTGTGGTACTCCTGTCATGTGTTTAGGCTCCCATGCGAAAATATCTAAATTCTTCGCAGAGTGCACATACAGCTTGTTTTGCCGTTGTCCCACAATGAACCTCCTATGGATATTTCCTGCCCGGGTATTCGGGTGAATTGCTACTCGTGATTCGGGATTCGTTGTGCGCATGCTCGGGTTGGTACCGCCTCGCATGCAATCGTGTTGCATTCTCTATGTGGTACGGTGGCGTTGTAAAGAGTAACAATACCACCTTCCACTGGGAATTTAAGCATCCCATGCTACCGCTGATGGCACCGCCGCATAGCCGATATTCCGTGTCTTCCATAATGCCATTGTATGGCGAGGAGATTTAATCACCATGAATTCCATCCGTGCCGCTATGCGGAGTGTTCTTCGCTTCCAATGCCGCATGTAATCGTGATTTGCCCCATAGGCCATATCTTCTCACTGTAAAACCAACCAACGCCGTTTCGACCGGGATTAACCGATTGTGATTTCGGACGCAATCGCTTGAAAATGCTCATACATGATGTCGGCAGAAGCTCCCCCATCAACATACATGCGGTGGATGTCGTGACCCCCGCCGCTATCTCTATAGTGAGTGGTTCCACTACTGCGTTGTTCGCGGTTAAGGTGGGGAAAGAGATCCCCTTTCCACGTGAAAATCCCGGCCGACCTTCGCCTTGTGACCCACTGCCATGATTGTATCATGTAAATGGTGTCGGGCTTGTCTTTAGGTGTCTCTTTCTTATTGCCACTCTTCTGTTTGTCCTTTCCTTCCTTGATATTCTTTACTAAATGGTCCAATCCGCCTCTTTGACCATCTTGTCGATGAGTTGGCGCAGTTGGACACATTCGTTAGTGGTGTGGCCCTTCTCGCGTGTAATCACAGATCCATTGCCGTACGCCGATCCTCTAGGGTGCGATCTCGGTGGTCTTGGAAAATTCGCACCTTCTTTGCGAGTATTTCCTTTGGGGTCTTGATCGGGTATATCTATCATTATCCCTCCCGCTCCCTCGGCCAGCGATAGCTCCTATTACGGTTACTACTACCTCGTCATTGGATTGTCTCCCGTGTTGTTCCTGTGGACCTGGTAGTTCAATGGTTCCTTTTGCTATCCGCCGCGGCGCTTCTCCCTGGACGGGACCGAGAGCTTTCATGAGTTCATCGAAGGTTTCAGGAATCTTGTCATTCAACCTCTTGATGAGTTCTGGATTATTAATACCGTTCATGAAACCAGAGATCTTCAACACCGGGCATGCTTTGACTTGCATGCATTCATCTTTGAAGCGTTCCATGAATGTGCTTGTAGATTCTCCTTGGCGCCGCTTTACCTGGCGAGCTCGACAGATTTTAGCGCACTTTTTCCTCTGAGTAAAGTTTAGGCGAAACGCCTTTCTCAATTCCTCAAAGCCATTGATGCTTCTATGTGGAAGCTTGCTGAACCGCTCGCGACGCTTCCCACTAGTGTGGAGTTGAACATGTGGCACCACACGTGTTGTGGCCAATTTTCAATTGTCGCCGCCGATTCAAAAATTTTGAGGTGATCATCGGTCACCGCTCCATCATAGGTCTTTACGTTGGCGGGCATGCCTTCTTTTTGCTTTTCGAGAAGTCACCGATGCGCCGAGTAAACGATCCACCTTATGACGGGCCAAGGGAGGGATATATCTTCGTCCTCCGGTCATTATATCTGCTTTTTGGACTTCCAGCTGTCGGTTTCGCCATCCCCGTTGTCCGAGGAATTTTAGAGGACGAATTTTCCCTCTTCGGCTTGCTTACCGACCGCCCTTCCGAGTTTGTACTCTGGGACTTTCACTTGGGGAATAGCGCCGCCCCAGCCTGTCTTGGATTCTGCGGCTACCAAGTCTGGTGTGGACATTGGTACGCTTTTCATCTTCATCACTCATTCGATGGTGCGAGTGAGATGTCTCATCATCCTCGATTCTCCTCCCGATTCGTTGAATACTCTGGGGGTCGGCGGTTGTCTCTCCCGCTTCTCTTTCGATGGCGCGTGGGGAAGTCTCGTATTCAATCGAAATTGAGTCGGGCTTTCAAGTTCGGCTACCGATCTCTTCTTCTCTTCCTCTTGCATGAGGGCGGTTAATGTTTCGTAGTTTTGGGATACGAAATCTTCGGTGCCGCTTCTGGTGCGACCCCTCAAGAGCGAGTGTGTTTGTTTCTATTACTACACCCTTATTTTGGTCCGGTACCTTTGTCGTCAGTTTCTAGCACCGATTGAAAGGGAGTAGTAAGGATGGTGCTAGCTGGTCTATTCCACTCGCAGTGGTCAGTGGCTTGGGTTGTTCCCGAGCGGTTCCACCAGCAGGGGAGATCAAGTCTTGGCCGATCCTTTATTTTAGCAGCGGTTGTCCCAGAGGTCTGCTTGGGAGTTAGTCCGCTTTGCGACTTCTTTCCCATAAGGTCTGACTGCGATCGCTGATTTCCATGCTTCGTCATTCTAGTCTTTGGTTCTTAGTGTAAGGTCCCACGGATGGCGCCACTTGTTGATACAAAAGTTGGGCGTTCCTTGTTTGGAGCTCCGGCTCTCGTACCAATTGAGAATCATTGCTTGAGACCTGCGACTAAAGACAAAAGACACCGTTAGGCTTACCGTGGGATTGTTTCCCACGATTATCCTCCGGCGTGAGAGTAAGTAATCGGTTTAGGGTTTAAGGTGAATTAGGGTTCTGAGATCGAACCTTAAACGAGGGACGTGATTCCTTTATATACACACGGAATCCTTGTTGGTTCCGTGTTCCTCAACCTTCGGCGTATTCCACCTTAATCGGTTGGGAATGATTATCTCCCTATTTAGAAGATATCGGATATCTATTCCATTAATAGATTCGGGCTTGGGCCTTCATGAGCCCAAATGTTTAGTCCGCTTAGCCCAGTTCGTACCGGGCCAAGCTAGTATTGGACTTTAGTCGGGTCCGTGACCCGGATATAGACTATACGTCATCACATATTGTTTGTTATTTATATGTTTTTCTCAAATTAGATATCTAGCTTTTTTTGAAGTTTCGTGTTATTTTTAATTTCTTTTTGTATATGGTTTTTTTTAAGTTTCGTATTGTATTTTTATTTGAATTAAAGAAAATTAAGTTTGTTTGAAAAAAATGTAAAAGAAAATAAAAATGAAGGTGAGTGGGGCCCAAATAACATGTTATGAGTGAAGGGGTGTTTTGATATGTGAGTGTTAAAAGTGAGGATGCTGATTTGACGCTGATGTGGCACTAAAAGTGGAATTTGGCATGCCATGGTACCCTATGGTCTTATTACCATCATCGGCACCCATACCATTTCATCTATCATAAGTGTCATTCACTTAATTTTTAATTTTTCTTTTCAAGGTTCATAGCTTTTACTTAGCATATATCCGTGACACAACTAACTATTGTAAACTTACTTCATATTCTCATGTCAAAATCTATGTAAAAGAAGTATGTTCAATAGAAAAAATAACAATAACTCATTTTGTTCTTTGTTCTCTAGTTTAATTATAGGAAAGGAAGTGAAAGAAAAGTAAGGAAACTAAATAAAAGTGTGTTCTCAAGATTTTTAAAAGAAAGAAAGGTGGGGTTGAGGACAGGAAATGATGTATGGTTTAGGTGATTTTGGTCCACAAATCTACATCCCAAAATTGGGATGAAAGGGGAAGAAAGACAAATAAATTACAACAATGCCCTTTTATGATAATATTCAACTTCTTTTAAATCACATCACCACCAACCATCATCTCTAACATTTGTCTTCTTTAAAAAGTTCACAGTTTACCTTATTCTTTTCTTTTCTGAAATATTTTTGGTTGTCTTAAACCAAATCCAACTTATCTCAACCAAATTTTCAACCAAAAAAAAAAAAAAAACGTATTACCTTTTTGAATTTTCTGCAATAGTGATTTCATCTTGTCAAATTGATTTTATTTTTCTTTTAGGTAATTGCTTTATCTTTCTACCAAAGTCCCATGTTGCAATCACAAATTTTCTTGTTATCCTCAATTGCTGGTTCGTGAATACTAACTTTTTTTGGTAATTGCTTTAACTTTGTTATTCTCAAGTTTTAATCATCTTGTGATTGTCATATATAGATACTACGAATAGACTTTTTTTGGTTTTTTAACCATTCAAAATTTAAACAACCGCTTTTCTAACTCCACATATGTTACATAATACATATTATTTACAATTTAACATGGATCACATACAATATACAAAGGAATTTAAGAAATATACAAAATCATATAATGGAAAAAGACTCATTACAATCTTGGTTCTTTTGAGAAGAAACTAAAAAAAAGGTGACTTTTCATGTGTCGATGATAGCAGGAAACTTTTTCTCATATACCGGTGGTGACTTGGTAATTTGCTTCTTAGACGACTGCTGAAACGGTGACAGGTTGTCAATTCTCAAAAGCAAAACGGTGGTGGATTCAATGCATGTTGTTGGCAGTGACGGCGGCAGATTTAGAGGGTGTTGGTGGAGTAGGTTTTAGAGAGAGAGAGAGAGAGATGTGAAAGTAAAGGCCTGAAGGGTGATGTATGTTTTTTGTGAATATTATGTGTTGTGTGTTAGAGGTTTTTATATGAAGTGAGGATGATGGGCTGTTACAAAAGTAATTTCAAATGGGTCGTTACAAGAATTAATGGGAAATGGGCTGTTACAATGAAAGAGTAAATGGACTTGAAATGCATATTTAATTTTCAGTAACTGCTGCGTCAACATTTGAAATTGAAAAGTGTTAGAATCTTAATAGCAAAAGTAATTTGTAAGCCTTCCATTAGTAGTAATATGTTGAATCTGAATTTTTAAGCCTTCTATAAATAGAAATCCTAAATGTATTATAAAGTAGTATAGATAAAACGCTAACTTTTTTTGTTCTTTAAATTAGCATTTATCATTTAGCATTTATTGTTACGTCATTTTACACATTAAAATTACAACAACAACTACTCTATCAAACAATTTTATAAATTAAACTGCTACAACTAACTGTTATTGTTAACTGCTTATTATTAGTTTCAACAAACACACCCTAAGAATAAGCTACTTTAACTATTTGTACATCTGAGTGTTTTAATAAATTTTTAAGATGTGTCCTTCAAAAACACAAAATTGCTTATATATCTAATTTAAATTTATAATTGCATATATATCAACTTAAATTTATAAGCAGAGTATTACATTGTTTAGAAACTTACAAAAATAGCAAAACAAAGAAGAAAACGTAAGATAATCTCCACACATCAACAAGCAACAATTCACTTTTTTATAAAACCAACTATAAAAAATAAAAATATAATAATAAAAAACCCCAAAAAATTGCAAAAAGTCCAAAATACTCGACAACCATGGTACACTTGAAATAAATTCATCTAGTAAAGTAGTAGTACTTGTCTACAGTTAGTAACCAAACAAGCAACAACCACCACCGCTCATAACATAATTCATCAGTCCACACAGTAAATGAACCAAATAGTACTAGTAGTACTGAATCAGTTTGATAACCTTGAAAAATTAACCGATAATGTCGGATCTCAGTCATCACACTGAGATCTCATTCTTCGGTACCTTCATTTGCAGTGCCTTTGCCGCTTGTTTTGCTGAGGTCAAATTTTACCCTCTCTGTATCATTTATTTATAATGTATATACCTGAAACTACTATTTATGCATATAATTGTGTTTGTTTTGTGTTTATGTTTATGTTTATGATGATGATATTTGTTGTTAGGGGGTGTTTGCCATTGCTACTTTTGTGTCCTTGTATTTTTAATTTCTTTTGTAGTTATTTGAAATTTTCATTTTGTGTGAACGACAACTAACTATCTCACAATATATACACAAACCCTTTGTGATGAAATTAAAATTATATGTTGACATCATTTTAGGATTGGACTTAGTCGGGGATATCCATGCTTTATCCATTGTTTACCCTTCGACCCAACCTAACTCCAATCTTATATCTTATCCGGTATTGCTTCAAACGTACCAAGTGATCCATCTCTTTTACTCCACCACCTTTCCTGTAAAAACCGTTGGCTACCGTGGAAAACATTGTCTACCGCTGGAAATCGTAAAAACAAATCGACTGAAACTATTCGATGCAGCCGCTTTGCGCGGGGATAGCATGCTAGTATAATTGTATGGATATACATTGATGAAAATGGCATATTGCGTTTTGACACAACCCATAAAGAAGTTTTGAGGGTTGTGTAGGATTGTTTACATAAACTGAGTATTAAATTATCAGTGAGTGAAATAAGTTTTCTAAATAAGCAACTTGGAATTTCTTATTCAAAATAGCATATTCTAAAAAAAGTAACGAACAATAAGCTGAAAAGGATTTTTCAAAAGCAATTAGAAACACCCCCCAATTTTAGTTGAAGAATGTGATAGGAGTAAAAAATCAACGTTAACCCAATCCCGTCTTCCACGAGGTATGGAGGAGGTGAGATGTAGACAGCCTTACCCCTACCTAAAGGTAGAGGGGCTGCTTCCAGAGGACCTCCGGCCTTTTTATAGGGAGTGAGGATCTTATTGATTTTGCTGAAGAATGTGATAGGAGTGAAAATCTTATTGATTTTGCTGAAGACGAGATGATGTTTTTGGCATTGTCCAAGTTGTGAATATTATTAAAACTGAATCCGGGTAATTGTTTGTGTTGTTTAGTGTGTATTTAAAGAATTTACAATTTGATTTTCACGCAGCAATTTTTATTGCTGTTTAGGGAGTCTTATTTGTTAAACTTTATACAAATTGATTTTGATGTTTAACAAAATATTACAAATAGATAAACTTCAAACATAATGAGATAAAGTATGGAAAGTATAAACTATGTATCTTATTGTTCTTTTGCTACTCGAGTCTTGATAAAATAAATTATACTTCTAGCTCTATAAGGATTTTAGAGATTGTTTACGGTCAATTTTACGGATAAATGACTGCGAACAAGAAAATGATACTTCACCTGATCCGTTGGAATACATTTTTGTAATTTATCGTAAAATCCAAAGATGTGACTATTTTTGTGCAAAAGCGTAAGTGGAAAAAATAAGCAATTCCAAGCACACTCCTAGAAGGTGTTTGGGATTTCTTATTAAAACTGCTTATTGGCTTATTGTGCTTAAATGTCGAACAATTTCTAGCGGTTTTTATTATTACTATTTTTTTTGGGGGTTATTGGCCGATTCTGTGGGTGGTTGTGTTTCCTATTATTATTGGTTAGGGTGATATGGAGTGTGTTTAGAGGAGGTTTGGATGATGAATTTAACGATTGCAGTTATGTGTGGAATATCCATGCTTTATCTATATTTATACTGTTATTTAAAGTGTTTATGTTCCAGCCTAATTCCATTTTAAATAGTTATCCCAGCCTCACTCCACCAAACCTACTCCGTGTAACTAGCCACCTGATAAATATATGACATAACAGCATCTCTCCCTCTCTCACAACACCACCTGCTAGAAAACCGTCGGCCATCGTGGAAACCGTTGTCTACCACCAGAAATCGTCAAAAAGATAATAAGAAATGGCCGAAAGCTATCTGTCCTCATGGCGTTGCGCGTGTAGCATGCTAGTATAATAGTATAGCTATAGATAGATGAGAACAACATACTGCATTTTGACACGAGCATGAGGGTGTTTAGGATTGTTTATTTAAACTGATTATTTGTGAGTGATATAACTTGTTTAAATAAGCAAATAGCTTATTACAAAAATAAAAATGTCAATTGATAAGTAGTTGTAATAAGCAATCTCACATACCCCCCTAATATTAGTTTGAAAAAATGTGATTGGATTGAAAATATCATTTGTTGTTTGAAGATGAGTTAACATTTGGCATTGTCAAGGTTGTGGAATAGTTATTAATGGACCCAAATAATTGTTTGTGTTGTTCGGTGCATAGTTCAAAGTATTAACAATTTGGTCATCTTAATAGCTATTTTCCATTGATGTTTGAGAAGACTTTTACCTGCTAATAACTTGAAGTTGAAATAGAACCTCTTAATGAATTAAACAATTTATTCTTATATGATCAAATGAAGCAGGGTATCTTATTATTCTTTAGTTACTCATGTGTAAAAATAATAGAGTCACACATTCAACTTTAATGGTAACTGGGAGCTTTTTGGTCAACTTATGCATATAACTGATTATGAATAAGAATATGACTCTTCAGATGATATATTTGGAGCACACTTGCTTTATCATTATAGTTAAATCTTGAGATGTGAGTCTTCTTTAGAGACAAAAAGTTTTAAAACTGACTATATTATTGGGTGATCACATGATGTTCACTCATGTGATGTGATAGCTTAGCAGAGGTTGAATGTTACAAGTTAAAATGAATAATGCTTTGAGCCGCTTTGGTGCGAGCTAGCATTGTGGGACCTATGAAGGCAAGGGGTTATTAACGTGCATAACAAAAGATTGGTGGTTCTAGTGGATCCCTGGTTTTCCTGTATACGTGCAGGCTTATCTGCTTGTATTCTGTATCTAATATTCTTTCCCGAGTAGAACTATCTATGGGGTTGTGAACAATTGATAATGTATTGGGCTACTGTTAGGATGCTCAACCCGTTTCTATTTTAGGTAAGTTTAAACTTTACCCATGCGACCCATTAGACATAAAGTCATTAAGTCCTAATCAAACCAAATTCATTTAAATGAGTTGAAATTGCCACTCCTACAAGGAGTTGAGAGTTTTCTTGCATGGCACATCCTTGGTAATCCACTAAGGCATTTCTTGACCACTTGAGCTGGCACGCCCATCTCGGATGAATTGCATTTTGACACTTATAAAATGCAGAACTTGTTTAAGTTTGTTGATATTTGATTAGGTTAATGCTGTGCCTTATTAGGATATTGCGGCTTTTGTGCAGATATGTACAATCCCTCTAGACACTGCTAAAGTTCGACTTCAACTCCAAAAGAGAGCAGCGCTGGGGGACGATGTTGGCGCATCAAAGTACAAGGGTCTTTTAGGTACTGTTGCTACTATAGCCAAAGAGGAAGGTTTACTAGCACTTTGGAAAGGTATTATACCTGGATTACACCGCCAGTTTATATATGGAGGCTTAAGGATCAGTTTATACGAGCCTGTAAGTATCAAATATCCCATGTGGAGTTTTAGGTTATCTGGTGATTCATTGATCCCGGGCATATAGGCTTCACACTTGAGGACTGATCCACCTTGCTCAAGAACTGCTAGTGTATTACATCAGGGAATTTTTCTTATACAGGTGAAGGCCTTTTGTGCTGGTGGTATTGTTCTTGCGGACATTTCGTTATTCCAGAAGATAGTTGCTGCTTTGATTACAGGTGACTTGTTTTGTGGTGTTCTTTTTCTTCTGTATATGGCTTTTGATGTTAATTGGACTGGTTTTTAACTTCGTTATTGTTACAAGTTATATTCTTGGAAGACCTTGAACTACTAACAAAAAATGATAGTTGAGTTGAACTCTTTCATTAAAACCCTTGATGGAAAATACATGCATACCAAACTACAGTAAGATAATCATGAAGGTCAAAGTGTGCTATGGAACCAAACCAACCTTTTACATCATGACTTTATGTGAATATTTGGGTATAATGTTGCTGAAAACCATCTGCGCAAGTCTGAAAATCAAGAGGCAACATCTGAATGCTGCATGTTGAATTATAAAGCTGAGTTCAGGAGTTGTTTAAATAATTTGTTTTTCTGTATCAACCTCCGGAAAAATGAATACAAAGTTAATAATATTATGATTATATTATTAACAGTTCCTATCCTAAACAAATTAAGTAATCCGTTCATAAACTGATATTCAAATCTTATCCTTTTTGTACAAACTTCCGTTAGCTTAGGAATTAGGATTTTTTAGGCCCACTGAGCTCTTAATGAAACGAATACAAAAACCATTTATTCCAAATTTCCAATAGGTCTGACCAAATCGAGATATACTATCACATGCCATTAAAATGTCCATTGAGTGTTTATGTGAAGAGAAAAAAGGACCCTAAAATCAGCGTGTTTCTCATCAAACAGGTGCTATAGCAATTTCATTGGCCAATCCAACCGATCTAGTGAAAGTCCGGCTTCAAGCTGAAGGTAAATTGCCACCTGGAGCACCCCGGCGCTACACGGGTGCTCTGAATGCCTACTACACAATACTGCAGGAGGTAAGTTTCTTACATCTGTCTTCATATAATTCATTATAGTCGTTCTATAATCTATATACTTATATACACCATAAACAGGAAGGGCTATTGGCACTCTGGACTGGCCTGGGACCAAATATTGCTAGAAATGCTATTATCAATGCAGCAGAACTCGCTAGCTATGATCAAGTGAAACAGGTCTGTGTTAGCACAAGTAATTTTTCACAAAACAATTGTTGGTTCTATCTCATAGTTCATGATTCTACTTTGCAGAGCATTTTGAGCATTCCAGGGTTTACAGACGGCATGTTTACTCATCTGCTCGCGGGTTTAGGTGCAGGGTTCTTTGCTGTGTTGATTGGCTCACCCGTTGATGTGGTAATGTTCTTGGTTTTGTATCAAATTTATATCTTCATGAGTCACACATATAATAGCTAAAAAACACCAATTTTTATCATTAAGTCGTTACAAATTGATTATTATTTATTGAAAATTTATTCGACTTAAAAGAAAGTTCTTAGAGGTTGAAATTTTGTATCCTTTGCTTATAAATGGTTCAATCTGGGTTCTGTCTCATTTGGGTCAAATAAAAAAGTTTAGCCAGAAGGGGAATTGGTCATATGTGATTATAGTTTCCTAAAGTGAATGACTGAATGTTATGGTGCATACAATCTCATAATTTATATGTTTTTCAGACCTAATATATTATTGTGATACTATTGTTTTTGTAATCATAATTAACATTAACATCAATTATTAAGATAACTATACAAAACGTGGTGGGGGGTCAACCAACTTGGCTCAACCCATTCTCAGTGGTTCTTAAAAGTGACCCATTTCAGCCCAAACTTGCTGGGACCTGTTAGTTTCTTATCCTACCTGCTCATATTTGTCACATGCAATTTGTGTTGTTTCCAGGTGAAGTCTAGAATGATGGGAGATTCCATCTACAAAAGCACTGTAGATTGTATGGTTAAAACACTGAGAGTTGAGGTACTTTTAATTTAGTCCATGCTATGATTTCGTTACTGATCTTTCTTTATTTTAACAACCACAGAATCTCTGATTATTCCTTATTAGCTTAAAATGAAAACAGTAGAACTGTGGTTGGCAACCAATTTTTGTCATACTATTGATAATATCTATTACAAACGAGATGATAAAGATAACGTCCATTATTCTGTTTCATGCTTGCAGGGAGCCCTTGCGTTTTACAAAGGATTCCTCCCAAATTTTGGTCGGCTAGGATCTTGGAACGTTATAATGTTTTTAACACTTGAGCAAGTAAGATTCCGTTAGTTATTTCTGCAATATCTGTCAGGTTGTTTTTGGTAAGTTCTGCAACTAGCTATAAACAAAGATATGATGTATATTCATTCCAAAACACTTGAAATCCGTATGTGTGCGCTTATTAGTAAACCTTTTTTAAAAAAAGAAATATATACAAGAATAGTGCTAAGTATTGACTTCACACGATCACACCTCATATATATTTTCTGTGTTCAAGCTTCCGTACATGCACAAATAACCCACCAAGCACCAGTAGTGTAGTTACCCAGAGATTTTTTATTGTTGGCGTGAAAATGATGCTGCTGCTGCTGCTTTTTTTTTTTTTTTTTTTTTTGGTACTAGTTATAAACAAGGTCCTCGTATCATCATGTTCCTGCACTTTTTCATTTTCCTTTTGTTGAGTAATGTTGATCATTGTTTGTGATTTAAATGACAGGTAAAGAAATTATTCATGTGAGAAGTTGAAACTACCAGAATTCCTAGTCATTCATAGTTCCGTTCTCGTTCTTTTATGTTGGATGGCATTCTTTGGTGACAGTTCTGGTAATGTTAATATTTCCAGTTGCCGACTGTCAAAGAAGTGTAGTTATATGATATTATGATTTGAAGTCATTGGTTGTTGATTTTCTTGGAGCTGGACAATTGTGTTATATGTTACATTTTTGGACCTTATAGGTGACTGAGATTTAAATGTTATGAATATTATTACGTGCAGTTGCACTAAGCCACTGAGCATTATATATTACAATTGGGCGACAATGAAGGTTGAATTTACGCTTATTCCAATCATGTCCATTGTGTTAGAGATAATCATTCTAGCACATCCAAAACCAAACCAAACAGACTGGTTTTCATTTCTCATTCTCATGTTTTGTAATGTACCGTTACGAGTCAAACCTAGGTCATTTACTTTCCAATGTGTTAAAGAGTCTGATCGATTTATTAGGAGAGGGATAACCCAAGATGAGTACGCAACTGTTTTGATATTTTCCATACTTTTTTGTCTATTTGTATCATAAAATAAAAAATGACGATTAATTATGACTGATTTAATTAACTTCACTTTGATATACCAATTAATATTAATTTAAGTTAATCAATATTAATATCTAATTGCATTTAATATCATATATATATGTAATATCACAGATATTGTAATATCATATATGATATTCATAATATCATATCACATCAATTTAGTTACATTCAAAGTATATCTAATTAAATTCGCGATGGTGTATATTTTCACTAACGATATTTAAAATTTATAGCTTTTAAAAATGACGATATTAAAAATGTGTTAATGTAAAATAAGTCTAATCAAATG
The DNA here is from genome assembly GCA_910596185.1 of Chrysanthemum makinoi. Classification (NCBI taxonomy): domain Eukaryota; kingdom Viridiplantae; phylum Streptophyta; class Magnoliopsida; order Asterales; family Asteraceae; genus Chrysanthemum; species Chrysanthemum makinoi. The sequence goes on along the minus strand of OU343225.1, from coordinate 264,080,559 downwards.
TTAGACTTATTAGTTTATTAGTTTGAACTTTAGCTTATTAAACGTAAGTTAATCCAAACATTCAATACGTGCTAACCAAACACTTGAACTTGAACTTTAGCTTATTAAACATATGTTAACCCAAACACTCAATAAGAGTTTATAAGTTTACGACATAGAAGCCATAAGTTGCTTATATAATATAGCAGGGTACCCGCGCAATGCGGCGGCGGGTACCCTATGACTAAATTTTGTAGCCAACAAACGTTTTTCATTTATACATTTTTTTCTAACAATAACGTTACGAATGAATGATAACTTTTAATTAGAATAACTATTAGAAATAACAATGCAAACTATTTCATATCCAAATAAACATTAGATCCGAATTAAAGAGAGTAACATATGTAATATCTTAGAAACATAAATTAAAGATAAACATCACTATAAATTTGACGTAAAATAAGCTCTAGGTATGCTATACAACAAATTTGTTTCTTAATATTATAAACATGTAACATTTTTCCCAATAAAACATGTAACATTTTTCCAATAAATTTGACTTAAAAAAGTTAGGACTAAGTTTTATTTCATTAATAATAAAAAACCATTATATAATAATTAAAATACATTTAAAAACATTACAAATAAAAAACCAAAAAGTAACACAAAATTTTGAGTTAACCAAATTTTCATCACATGGAATTTCGTCCCCCTTTTTGGATTGTCAGCCCAATTCATTTGATGTCCAACCCAACTATATACCATGTCCTAACACACTATCATAATTTAAAAAAACACACTACCCTAACTTAAAACGTATCTCTCTATGTGAAATACGCAGTCACCACAAGATAGATCTAGGTCTTTTCCTTTCACCTACATACAGACAAAAAAATATAGAAGACCCCCTTGATTCTTGTTATAATCGAATTACAAACACCTTCTTAAATCGAACCACAAACACCTTCTTAAAAATCAGGAAACTTAAACCACAAACACCCCTTTAATCTCGTTCGAACCAAGTGGTTGTTATGTTTGGAAGAATTATTTCTTGTTGTTCTTGCTCTTCTTTCTTTGCTACGAATTCGAAATCACAACCCTTTGGTTTATTGTTTGTAATCTTTATGGGCTTCGGACCAGGTCGGTAAGTTTGTTCTTGGGTTTTAATTTCACAAAGATGATGATGGGTTTTTTATTTTATTTTTTATTTTTAAAGATATTTGCTTAAAGAATACAACCCGAGATATTTATTTCTTTTTTGATTCGAGTCTTTTTGTATTATGTTGTGGAAAAGAGGAGTTGTTGTAATCGTGTTGCTGTCGCCAATTCTTTTTATTTTCCGAGAAGATAAGTTGTTGTTCTGAGTTGGTTATGGCTGTTGCAGTTTTATGTGGCTTTCTTTACATTTCTTGTTGTTGAGGAGATGATCTGGGACATACTAATGGATGTTGTCGGTGGCAAAAGGTTTTGTGAGGTTATCAGTTTGTTGTTGTGCGTGTGTGTTTAAAAGTTGAATTTGGAGATTCAGTGTGTTATTGAGGAGAGAAAACATGCGTGGTGTGTGTTCTTATTTCTTGTGTGTATATTTTGTAAGTAACGAGAAGTGGTCAGAGGTTTATAAGGGAGTAAAATATTTCAAATGTAGAGATATTAAATTTTGCAGGGAGTTACAAGTATATGAATGGTTGAAATGGATTGCTATTAATATTGCAAGCAGTTACAACTACAAATGTAAAGACATTTAAGTTTTTAAATGTAACGTATTAAAATGTGTATGCTGGAATTTTTAAGCCTAGCAAAAGTAACATATTTCTATTATAAGAAATGTTTTTGGTCTTATTTTTTTTAAGACATCCTTATTTAGAAAGTCCCAAATGTTTTAGATAGTACTAGTAGGGTATCCGCAAGAATGCAGCGGCGGGTAACATGTGACTAAATTTTGTAGCGAGTAAATGTTTTTCATTTATATGTTTTTTCTAACAATAAATTTATGTATTTTAATTTTCGGTGAACTACGTATTTTAATTTTTATATTTTTTTTACGATAAATGTACGAATGTCAAAAAATTTCATGTCATATATTTCAACTCGTCACTGACAATAACCTTTATTATACAATTATAATAATAAATATTTTACTAAGCAACGTCTAATTATTATACGACACTCTACTTTTAGTCATCATATTCACCTGTCAATAGATATAACGAGTGTGGAAACCCGCGCATGCAGCGGGATTGGCTTCAAAGGACTTACTTTGTAGCGACACTTAAACCGTAGGGACTAATTTTGCCAAGTTGCTATAGTTAGCAATTAATTCTACAGGACTTACTTTGCAGCGCCCCTTGAACTTCAGGGACTGTTTTTGCCAAGTTGTGAAACTTTGCATTTAATGTTCGGACTTACTTTGCAGCGCCACTTGAACCTCAGGGACTATTTTTGCCAACTTGGGAAACTTTGCATTTAATGCTTGGCTTGTTACTGTTTTCTTCCCCGACAATTAGTATATATATATAATATAATTCGACATGCCATACCCTAATTTACTTTTCTTAAAAAATGTTGTCTAGAAACATAATTCATGTTTATATTATATTTAGAAATTATATTTTTGAAATGATCTTTTTGTCACAAAATTGATCAAACCACGACCTAATACATGCCTTTTCTACGCAATCTCAACCTTTGTGGCTTTCTAAGCTATAGTACTCAAACAACAACTCCAACTCCAAACATTATATATCATGTCACACTACATTATTTCCCTTGTCCTTCATGGCTTTATCCTTAACTTTTATGTCCACACTCTAGTGCATATATAAGGGTATTTAATTTTTTTCTACGTTCAACTTCATGATTTTTATTATTTTTAAACAATCTAACTAACAAGAGAACATAATCACACATTCACACCCTTGACATTTCGAACCATTTTGTACAAAAACATCCCATCTATACTCAAAAGTCATAATTACTCCATACCTGCTACATTATTTGTACTCTTACATAAAAACTCCATACATCTTGCAATTTATACATAGCAAATAGTTGCCAAATACCACTGTTTGGTGTTGTGGACAAGCAACAAATAACCTTTTCATGATTGTACTAATTTGTTCTTCAATGAACTTTAACCAAACTTCATGCATGAGATAAACTACAATCGATGAAGACTTTATATTGTAGGATTTTTGTACTATTGATCATACCACTACATCTTCCAGTTTTTTATTTATTTTCTTTAGCAAAGATCTTCCAAAATTCTTTGTTCCATCACACGATCGGTCATGATTTGAGAAAACGAGTTTCAATCCAAAAAAAAGGAAGAAAAAGAAAAACACGAAGCAACTTCAAATGATAGTCACATTTAAAGCTTTCATAGATGATGAGAGTGGAGAAAAGAATTGTAGAAGATATAATAACTTACAAATGTAGGCTAAGATCCATTGTATGATGGACCATATTCTAAAATAGTGCCATAGTGGAGATTCCGAGATACATATTACCAGCCGAAACATGAAGTTGAATCCACTTCTAAGCACGATAACCTGTTTACGTTTTCATATATCTACCCACTTGAACTGTGAACGCACAACATCATAAGATATATATTTAAAGGTTGAAACCACTATATATATAGACTAACTGGTACGTACTCGTTCGCGCCTCCACCGTCTTTCTCCATGTCTCAGCCTCCATAGCATCACAACTATATTGTCCAACCCCCACACAAAAAGAAAAAAAATAACGTAAAAGAAAGATGAGAGCTAAAACATACTTACAACCTGTAGGTTTAAAGGTATGCAAATGGATGATTCAACTATAGATAACCTGCAAGATAGAGAAAGAAAACAAATTAGAGAGAGAAAGTAAGAAAAAAAAAAGTAGAGATATAAACGGTGGAGTAAAAGAAAGATGGTGCAATAGTAAAAAGAGGGGTTGGGTTTATATCATAGCAAAGGTAGTTAAGTTCTATACGTTTATTTATTTATTTATTTATGAGCAATTACAAGCTTTAATGGGCTGAGTAAAGATTTGAGGTTGTTACAAATATATATAATTAAAGACGTATAAAATTGAGGTTATTACAAGTATATAACATTGACTATGACTTATTAATTTTGCATTTCCTATTAAAGAAATGTTTTTGGTCTTATTTTTTTAAGACTACTTTAATTAAAAAGTCCCAAATGTTTTATTAAGTAGTATAAATTATAGATAAGCATAAATCCAATTCATGAGCTTAGCCAAACACCTGTAAGAGACGTTATAAAAAGCCTTTTATACGCTCATTTAATTACTATAGCTTCTAATATTCATGTATTTTTGTCGCCATTTTACCTTATTAATTGTATAAAATTTTATTTTTGGTCTACAAAATATTTAAAAGCACCGGGTTTGGTGGCATTAGAGGGTTCGCCTAGCCTAAGTGTAACATGTTATAGCGGCGCTACAACACCCAAACGGACGTCAAGCCGGTGGCGTACGACATAACGTGATAAATGAGTGTATTGTGATTTTTTTCCTTTTTGGGGTAAAAGTGTGTGGTGTTTTTTTAGGAAATGAAGAAATGGTTTTGTGGAGGAAGGAACAAGGACGAAGAAGTGAATGACATGAGTGAAAGGTTTTGCATTTTACTAGATGTTTGTTACATATGAAGATTGAAGTAAAATCGGAAGTTCTGACACAGAAGTACATGTTTCACAAAAGAAGATAGAGTGGACGGAGTGGGCGGATTTATGTATTTTATATAGGAAATAATTATGCTCACTTGCACAACACAAATTAAATTAAATTACGAAACACGTCCATGAAGACTACTCGCTACCGATTCACATAGGCGTATTTTATGGGTTTGTGAGTATGTGTTAGAGGGAAAGTGATACAAGTGTATATGTTATAAAGTGATTAAGATATATGAAATAGATTTGGAAAGATTTGTGTTAAAATAGTTTGTTTATAAGTTTTTAATTTGAGGTAAATGGTAATGGTGGTGGAGGAGGGAAGATTGAAGAAAAAGAGTGTTTGAATTAGTTTTTCTTTTTCAATTTTAGAATAGGAAATGTTAAAGACTATTAATGTTATATAGGGTGCGTTTAGTTAGTGAATAAAATTCAATTGTTTTCTATCTTTAGTTTTGTAAAAATTTGAAAGAGGAATTTATCTCCACAAAACACTTAAAAATATAGCAAAGATGTTAAGTTGATGTTTGTATTTTCAATTTTGAGGAAGGGAGGGAGGGTTGTGGGTTATAAAGGAAAATAATGAAAACAACTAAAATTTGTTTAATAATTTTTCTTGCTAAGTTAGGAAATAGGAGATTTTGTGTTTTGCAAGACAATTTGTTAAAAAATATTAATTTGAACGCGATATATGTTTTTCTTGTTTTTCACAAAACATTTTATTGAAAACAAAGGTGTTTTTCCCCAACTACGCACCCATAGCGTTTGGACAAGAAATGCCGAAAAGACGAAAAAGTTCTTACAACTAATGAAACTTTTAACGAGCGTTAGTGTTTTGGATCCCAGTGAAAAAAATCGAGACTTTAGGGAGGTTTGGTGTAATTTTTCCGGTATATGTACTTTTTTGCCCTAAACTTTCGCTTAGTTCTCGAGTTTTGAGTGAAATGAAATGGAAAAGAATAAGAAATTGAAAATAAATGGAAAATGAAAGAAATTGTTAGTTGATATGTTTTTGAGATAAGGAAAGAGAAAAAGAAAAAGAAAGTAATACTGTTTTTGAGTGGGAGGAAAAGAAAAATAACTTGTTTAAATTACATATATGACTTTTTGTTGTTAATGTAAAATCTTCAAAAAAAAGTTATATTAGTCTTTACACAACATAACTTTCTCATTCCTCTTATTTTTGGCCATTTCCTTTTCTTTTCTTTAAAAAAATTCAAAAACACAAATTTTTTTTCAGTTTTTTTTATCAAATTGTAACTGGAGAAGTGAGTGTTGGGATTAAGGAGGCGTAAAAAATTTCCAAAATTAAGAGAAGTAAACTGGAATTAAAAGAGAACTAAAATGGAGTTAAACATAGATTTGGCGTCCGGTAACCCAGAAGGTTCTATACCATTCGAAACACTTCCTTCCACGTGTATGGTACTAATCGACTTTCTCATCAACTTTTTAAGGTTCCTTCAAACTCATATAACACATCAACCCCTCCAACCAAACATATCATATTTACATATTATCATCAAACACCTATTCAATCAAGTTACATATTCATACGTCAATCTTCCTATCGATCACTCGTTGCAAAATTGTTTAAAGTAAGTTACAGATTCATTATTGCCTTAATTATATTGTTTTTACGTTACGTTTGTAATTAGTATTTTGATTTTCATTTCCGATTTAATATTCGTTAATTGATTTAATTACAATAAATTTTTGTTTTTGTTTTTGTAATTGTATTATGTATTATTGTTTAAGGTGTTACCAAGTTATTAGGTGAAAGATATACATTGCTAGTTACGATATGTTGTATATATCTGCTAGTTGTTAATATTTTGAGGGTGTTTGGGATTACGTTTTGGACAAGATTATTTGATTTTGTGTTGTAGTCAAAAAATCATTTTTGAAAAATAGTGATTATTTGGGTTTTGATTAATAAACGGTTTAAAAAAAGCTGAAAAAGTTATCTCGGTTATTTCTTTGTGTAGATTGTTTGTCGAAATCGAATTTTTGGTTTACCGTTTTGATGTTGTCTAAAATAGAAAGATCTGAGGAAAATCAATGATTGATGTCTCGAATTTGCGTGTATGATCATCAAATGCTTATTTTGTTCATCAGTTTCGTTTCGTTGCTAATTTACAGAGTAAATATTCTTCATGGGCGTCTGGTATTGCGTTTTGGAGATTATTATCTGATTATAGAGTTTGTAACTTTGTATAATGTAAAATAATTATTGGTAAACTCTTTGGAAAAAGTCATTACTTGTGTTTTTTTGAGGGACAAATTAGTTTTGAAATAAACAATTTGAGACCGGGCTTTCGAAAACACGGATTCGAAATGCATCCTAATTAATAAATTAATCCGAACATCACTTTACTGATATTTATTGATCATCTTTGTTTTATGCCTAATTCATGTGGTTTTGTAATTGCAGATGTCATACTCAAGAAGGTCAAGGTACTCTCCTTCTCCTTCACCACCACGCAAGCGCTACGGCAGGTCTGTGTCGAGATCCAGGTCGAGTTCAAGGAGTTGGTGAGTGCACATAAAATCTAATCACATATTTTGAGTATTACTTATTCCTAGTTTTAGGGTGTTTGGCAATGAGTTTAGAAGTAATTAATTGATGTGGTATAATTATAACTAGATTACCACCTTGTGGGCGGGCTTAACTTGTGATAATCATTTGCAGTAATGAGTTTTGTTTCGAGTGTTCGGTATATATTGATTTTTGAGGATATATATGTAAAATGATCCTAAAAATAATTAAATAATCCTGGTCGGTTTTGTTAAGCGGATTATAATTAGTAGAGCAGATTATTCTTTAAATAATCACAAGAGATTTGGTTTTACTATCTTGAATGAACCGCGTAATTCACCTTTAGACACATCTTATTATAAAAGATAATCACTTTCAAAACACGATGCCAAACACTTGCCCTTTATATTTAGGGCTGAACTCTTTTCCATTGTAAAAAGCGAGTCCAGTTTGTTTGCCAACTAGAAATTGCATAGTTTGGTTGGATTATTTACACGAGTTTGTAGTTGTGGTTACTAAATTGAGCGACTTGCAGGAGCTATGATGGGAGTGACATTGAAAATCCTGGAAACAATTTGTACGTGACAGGTTTATCAGCGCGGGTCACAAGGCGAGATCTTGAGAAGCATTTCTCGGCAGAGGGGAAGGTATGTCTAGTACTCTAGCTAGCTATACTAAATGCAATTGATAGGTGCTTGTTATCCATCTTCGCTAGTATGGTGGGTTCACTGTTTTATCTGTTGACATTATGAATTTTATGTGGTTATAATAATGAATCTACATTGTTAGGTGGAAGATATTCACCTTGTGGTAGACCCTCGGACCCGAGAATCTCGTGGATTTGGGTTTGTATCCATGTCCAGTGTCAAGGAAGCTGATCGATGCATTAAGTACTTAGATGGCTCTGTTTTGGAGGGCCGTGTCATCACTGTGGAGAAGGTAAATGCTTATCAATTTTATGTTGTGCCGATCATTTCGCTATTTGATCATTTAGTTGCTCTGATCGATTATGCTTAAATTTGAATGAAAATATTCGATTATAGTTTTTGCTATTTAAGTTTGAATGTTCCGGGTGAAGTTTTTTTGACAGACTTTGCTGTATGTTGCAGCTCTTGGACAACTAACAAATCACATCACAAGCAAATATCAGACCATCAACCCACAGGGTTGTATATCCCTATTTCTTTCGTTTTATTTTGTGCAATTCAATTTAGTATATGACCTTTCAGAAATATTTCTGTTTTCACTCCAAATATTAAAAGAATGCAGTAGAAAATTCCACTTGTACGGATGGATTATTATTGTTTCTTGATCTCACACCGCTCCTTTAAAAAAATTGCAGGCTAGGAGACGAAGAGGCCGCACGCCCACTCCTGGAAGGTACCTTGGACTGAGGACTGTCCGCGGTATGTTGGAAACCTACTTCACTTATAGATCTTAATTATGTATCAAGAACTTGCCTTTATGCATGCTTCACTATTTTCAGGGTTTCTGCATGAACTATTACACACGCTTTCATTTGTTCCATTCGTGCCATTGTATTTTTTTTGACACCCGGGTCTTTAAAAGATGGCTTTTGTCTTGTTTGGCTCATTATGTGACGTGTTCTATTAGTATACAGTGTTTTCTATGTTAAAATAGCAAGTTGACTTACAAATAAGACTCAAAAGCGTCTTTTAAAGAGCAAGACGTACAGCATAAATACAATGAATAAGTATGGGGGTATATTTGTTCGAATATTAATGTTGCTGTAAATGTTTGGTCTACTTGTTTCCTTTTAGTTGTAGGTGACATTAGTATCTTTGTTTCTATGGACCTGTCAAAATCACTCATTATTGTCCTTTCGTTGATTGTGCACGCAGGTCGTGGTCGATCACGAAGCTACTCTCCTTATTCAAGGAGCCGTTCTCCTCGTTACTCATCTGAGAGTGACAGGAGTAGGAGCAGGTCTTACTCTCCATATTATAGTAGCAGGCGTCGCCGATCATACAGGAGTAGGAGCAGGTCATACTCTCCATATTATAGTAGCAGGCGTCGCCGATCATACAGCCGTGGCAGGTCCTACTCTCGTTCTAGATCCCCTTACAGTAGGTCACCGGTTGGCCGACACAGATCTTATACCCCAGATCATTACTATAGAAGGAGCCGACATCATTCTAGGTCTTATAGCCCAGAAGACCGTTATCACAGGAGGAGCAGGTACCACTCGAGGGACTATTCGCCAGACTACGATAGATACTCTTATGGGCGCTACAGGGATTATTCGCCCGAGTACAGGAGCAGCAGAAGCAGGAGCAGGCGTTACCGGTATGTTTCCAGAAGTGTGTCATCTTCTCCAAGGAGGCATTACAGGAGCGACTCTTCTAGTCTCTCCCCGGTTAGATCGAGAAGCTACTCGAGGAGTGTCTCGCCTCAGCCACGGAGCTTGAGGAGGAGCTACTCTCCGAGTGCGTCCCCTGTTAGGTCTGGGAGTGCTGGTTCGCGTGGGAGTCCTAGGTCTGTGTCGAGGTCACCGACTCGTAGGTCTGTTTCTCCCAGTTGAACATATATGAGATGTCAAAAGAGCTTTGCTCTGCTTATTATTAGTAGTAGGAACTTTGGTATGTATGTGTAAGTCTGGATTTAGAGCCCGACTATGGTAGCTGTTAATTGCTGTGCGGTTGTAACATTATATTATACTTGAAATAAGTTTCAGTTTTATTTTGATGAATGTATTTGATCTGGTTTTTGATATCAGTCCAGATTTTTGGATGCATTGTTTGAAATGCCGGTTCATACTTGCTACTTGCTACTAATATATGTGGCTTGTTTGGTGGTTTACTTTTATAGATGAAACAGGTTCTTTTTTGTAGCAGTGTGCGTCTCGACTGTAGTATGCTTTTTAAGAGTTAAATATCAGGGCCGTTTGGTTTGTAAATGGGTTTAGGATGATTAGGATTAAATGTAGGTAATATATTATAAAATATATGAATAATTATTTATATTTTAATTAATTATATAAAATTACAATTTTATTATTAAAAAAGTAATAAAGAGAGAATAGATGGTTGTAGTGGAAAATGCACCCCTACATTATTATTTATTTTTTTATATTTTTTGCCAAGAGAACATATATATATGTTGTATACCATTGAGTTTTAACATTGTTGAAGAAAAATTACAACCAGTGAGACATATCTAATTCAAATGACAACATCATTTGAAGATGGATCTCGTCGCAACTTAATACATTGAAATAAAACATTAACAAACCCTTTATGATTGATGGAAAGTGTACTGAACAATAATTGGCTCGTTCGACCAAAAATAAAAGTCGATGGATGAACATATCTTTGCATTCATAGCCCACTAGAAGCTTGTGATCTTGATTTTAGTCACTATCTTGGACCAAAACGATATTTTCCGATTGCAGATGAGATTATTACGAGCCAACCAAATGTACCAGATGATGCAATGACCAATTAGTTTCCATCATTTACCAAGTTCTGAAGACATACCTTTGTTCCAGTTTATAACAAATTTGAGTATGTAGTTTCAAATAGGCAAGTACAAAATGCCCTTCTGGTCATTTCACTAATAATTGACTTGAACTTGAATTTGGTTTCTATATTTGTGTTTGTTTCCATTTTCTTCAAACTTATGTTGAAGTTGTTTATAAATGTTACCAAATTTTGTCAAGAAATAAAATAAAATAAAATTATACAAGCTTTCTTGAACCTTAATTTGGCATCTTGATCTGGACCTGACCTGATCTTGAAATGTCACATGATTCTTTATTTGGACTTGAACTTGTAACCTTGACTTACTTGACCCAATAATATCCTATTCATGCGTTTAAAGCCTTTTTAACGAAAACCTCGACTAGGTGGGATGCCAATCCTGAACCCCAGATCATTTACACAGTTGGTGATGATATTAGCTTCATATACGGAGAAGCCATGATACAGGGCTGAGAGCACTTCTGGCCAGCCGAGCCTTCAAGCATCCAAAATATGCTAAGCTTATGAATGTCTGTTAATAATTGTTTTAGTTACGAACTTCGTCTTTGTGGTTTACACATATTAGCACCTTTCGAACTTTTTTCAAAATAATTACATTGGCTGTATCTTTGGTTGTCATTTCTTTCATGGATGGTCTTTGGGGGTTGACCGTTTGATTGACTCTGAAGTGCATAAAATGTGAGGGCATTTTTTCGTCTTTTTCATATCCTTTTCACAATATTATTACATTAGATGTCTCTAATATTGTCAAAATTGCAATTTTCATCATTCTATTTTAGCTTTTATTTTATTTCTTTTTGGCAAAATAATTACGTTTTTTCAGAAACATTTTTAGCGATTTTGCTTCAAATTTAGTTTCATGTCAAATTCTTTCAGAATAAATTGTATATTTTTAACTTCTTTTACATAAACTTCACATTGCATCTTCGCTATCAAGAACTTTTCTTTTAAAGATGTTAGAGGTAAAAGAATCTGTGAAATATTAGAAAGAATCATTGAAAAAATAATGTATAACTTTAGCTTTTTTACCTGAAATTTCTTTCAGCTATATATATTTTTTTTTGCATATCTCATTTTTTTCACGTATGGAAATTAAAATTGCAACTTTTTTCAGCAATCCTTACTTATTTTTTACAAACTATATTACTACTATAATCGAAAAAAGGTAATTATGTAAGAATTGCATAAAAAATTAAAATAAAAAATTAAAGTTTTTGAAAAAAAGAGTAATTAAGTAAGAATCGTTTACAAGGTCAGAGTTTTTGGGATGTTCAACTAAAGAATGATGTAAGTCGGGGTTGGAGAAACTTGTTGCAAATAAGGAGTGACATGAATCCGCACCTTTGTAACAACCAACTTATGTAATGGGGAGCCTACCTCCGCTTGGTTTGATGATTGGCATTCGGCTGTTCCCCTTTGTTCTTTATCGCAAAACGAGAAATATACCATGCTGATTATAACTTGCAAACAACGGTAACAGAATGTCATCTAAGATGGCAACTCGAAATGACCTTAAAAGTGCATGGTTGAATGATCAAACCTGAGTGTGTTATTTGGCCAAACAAGCATGGTCACAAAGTCCCTTTTTCGGCAGGTGGAGTATGGGCTGATTTGAGGGGAGAAGGTGTTGGCGTACCATGGTTTAGGCTAATTTGGTTCGGTCAATGTATTCCATGTCACTCCTTCATCCTTTGGTTTGCAATAGGAGAGCGTACCGTCTCAAGTCTCAAGACAAGACTCGGGTTTCGGAATACCAAACAGAGCTCCTTTTATAGGTCTGGACGCGTATGAACTGGAGCTTATTTCATATTCATGGAGTCGAGTCATCCAATGCCTTCAAATTATGGTTTCTATAGTAAGACTATTTGGTCTGTCTTAGTGTCACGTCGTTTAGTACTTGGTGCTTCTGTTTATATTTTATGGCAAGAAAATAATATTCGATTATTAAACAATGTCTTGATCTGTTGACGCAATTGTTAATCTTGAAGTCGTAAGGCTGAAGTTAATGACACGTACTAAAGTTAAAGAATTCAGCAAATGCTCAAAAGATTGTATTAAGATTTTTTCTTGGACACATATGATGCATTGTTTCACTGATATAATATGTATAATAGCAGATAGGTTTGTTTAATTTTAATTAATTGGGCAAGGGATGGCCTAATTAACCCCATAAACATGCACTAAACGGATCTAGCCTAAAGGCTGCGGTTTATATATGGTGCCCTGCACCTGTAGAGTGTCCGTGACCATGTGGAGATGGTCCGCTTCCTGTTGGAGAAAACTTTGGTGGCATGGGCTCATTCACTTGATTCATCTTTTGAAATCTTGATGTTGGCATACTATCACCACCGTGTCCCGGACCACTTGGAGATGGTCCTTCGTGTCTCACACCTGGAGAGTGTCTGTTCGATTGTTCCAAGAAGGCAAACCTTCGTGTCCCACACCTGGAGAGTGTCCGTTCGGTTGTTTCCAGGAAAGCAAACCTTCGTGTCCCACACCTGGAGAGTGTCCGTTCGATTGTTTCCAAGAAGGCAAACCTTCGTGTCCCACACCTGGAGAGTGTCCGTTTGGTCCGCTTCCTGTTGGCAGACTATGGTGTCCCTCACCAGGTGGAGATGGCCCGCTTTCTGTTGGCGAAAACTTTGGTGGCATGGGCTCATTCACTTGATTCATCTTTTGAAATCTTGATGTTGGCATACTATAACCATCGTGTCCACGACCACGTGGAGATGGTCCGCTTCCTGTTGGTGAAAACTTTGGTGGCATGGGCTCATTCACTTGATTGATCTTCTGAACTCTTGACGTTGGCAGACTATCACCATTCCCAAGTGGAGATGGTTCGCTTCTTGTTGGTGAAAACTTTGGTGGCATGGGTTCGTTCACTTGATTCATCATTTGAACTCTTGATGCTTGAGTCAAATAATGATCTTGATGTACAAATAGAAGAAGAAAACAAAGAGTTTGAATGATGGTGCACCTCATGATGGAGGTTTTTCGGCTAGCCAAGGCTTAAACAAAATCTGTAAAAGGTTAGGGTGTGTTTGTTTTAAAAAAAAAAGTCTTACTAGCCTTCTTACTCTTACGAGTAAGAGGTGGGCAGACGTTTTACTTGTTTGTTTTTTTCTATTGAGTAAGACCCAGTTAGACATATAACATCTTACTCAGTAAGAGGTGGGAGACTTGTCTTAATGCCTCTTACTCGTTTTGTAAACTTTATATAATATATTTGATTGTTTATTAACTATGTTATATTTATGATAAAAAGTCTTGTTTCATATTTACATAAGTTACTTATTATCGCATTGCGTTGGTTTAATAAACAAATTGCAAAAACAAGCACTTAAAATCATTCGGACAATTATACAAAAACAAACAACATTATTTCGTTCAGATTTAGACTTTCTAGTCACCTCTTACCAGTAAGATGCGGTAGTCAGATTCAGACCCAAAACATCTTAATGAAACAAACACACCCTTAGTTTCTAAGATAAACTATGAGAAGTAAAGATTGATGCTGGCTTAGTATCACATCTTGCAATTTATATACAAATCCATTCAATGCAGGGGCGGTACCAGAAAAGAATATATGTGGGGGCAAAAATTGAAAGGTGCATGTCGGGTCAGGGTCTTCGAGTCAAGTTTTTTCAAGGACAAACTGAAATGCACCGAATTTAGTATGAACCAAACCGAATACGATGTGGCTTTCATTTGCGCCCAAAAAGCCAAATTTGTCTCCTTCATTGCCATGTCAATATTCGAACAAAAGAAATATATATGTAGCGATGATATACGTACAATTTTAGAAGGCTTTTAATGGTTTCGATATATCGGAATTCCAAACAATACAAGTTTACTAAATACACTAAGTTAATATAGTTCATTTTATACGCCAAAAAAAAAAATTAAGAAATAACGGATGTGATGCTATTTTTTCAGCAAAAAAACTTAAAAGATAACATTCTTTGTGATGTCATTTAAGCTTTTAATGTTCTTTTTTAATTGAATAATTAGATGAGAAGAAGGGCAGTGATAGTTAAGGAGAAGGAAACAATTAGAAATAACGAAAAAGTAAAAAATTAAGCAGCGAAGAGACAAAATCTGGGCTCAAACACCTACTCATACCTACTCATATGTGTAGCAACACAACGTACAAAGCAACTAGGCCAAAACCATCTCTTTGTTGAAAGTTTACTTTGCTCTTATTTATAAGTTCTTGGGGGCAAATTGAAAAACCAGTCATCTTCTCCGGAAAAAGCTACCATTGTCGTAAGAATGCTTGTGGGGGCAACTGCCCACACTGCCCCCAAGGTGGTACCGCCCCTGATTCAATGTTCTCCACCCTTTAGTTTCATGATCACATGTATATTGCATTAATGCATCACATTTATCTCCCTAGCAAAGCATGATCTTTTTCAATAATTTCTGGGATTCACATTTTTAATGGCAGAACTTCAATTAGAAGAGAATAGATATGAGTATATGACAATATCATGTGAGACTATCACATTTTTCTTCCCACTTAACACATGATTTTTTATTTTTTATTTGTTATTTATCTATATATGAGATAAACCAAGACTCGTTTTACACATCTTAGCTAAAGGCACAATCATATTAAGACATAGTTTTGATAAATTTCACATCTTCACATGGTTTATTAGCCCTCAGTCAAGAATAAATACAGACTTTCACATTTTACTTATGTTATACTCCCTGGGTCTCACAAATAGTTTTCGCCTTACTATATATGTTTGTCTTAAAAAAATTGCCAAAGTTTTGATATATGGACATTAATTATAACCGATTTTCCTATTTTAACCATATAATCAAACTTTTATTAATGGAAAATGATAAATGAACATAACTAAAAAGGTCTAAAAGGTGACCTAATGCATAAATAACTTGTACAATATAGTTACTGTACAAGTCATTTATACATTAGGTCACATTTTAGGTCCCTTTAGTTAGGTCCCTATATCAAAGCTATTAATGAAATCATTTCTAACTTATATAATAAAAGTGGGGTAAAAATAATTTTTTATCAATCAATAATTACGTTAATTACACATATCATAATTTGTCTATTTTTTGTTTGTGAACACTATTTTCGGACTACATATTTTTTCAGAGGATCACATTTTTTATCAACAAGGGAGCATACTTCTTCATAACCATATTAATGGCAAAATGGAATGTTCCCATAAGTTTAAAGCACACTTTGAGAAATATTTATGGTTTAATTAGAAAACAATTATTGAGTAATGGCTAAAAACTTAAAATGATAAACCATCACTTACTAGCAATGCATCCGCGTAGAATTAGAGTGATGAACATTTTTTGGGTAACTATTATGTCAACTAAATGTGCGAATAAGGATTATCGATATTGTTAATGAGAAAATAAATGTAGCAAGATAAATGTGGAAGGAAATATTAAAGATATCTTACTGCTGTTGTATTACTGCTACTTATTATAAAGATATTGTTGCTCAGGTAAAGATACTGCTGCTCATGAAGTTCAAGAAAAATATTCTAAGTGTTTTACTACTGTTGGTGTAATGGTTAAGACTGCTAGAGCAAAGTTACTACTATTAGTACAAAGTTACTACTGCTGATGAAGATACTGTTGCTGGAGTTAAAGTTAAGACTGTTAGGCTTAAGTTAGTACTATTAGATGTTTTTAGTACGGCTTATGTATAAGATAACTTTGTGATCAAGTTTTGTAATAGATAAGTATAGAAAATATTTGATATACTTAGAAATTTTTGTAAGCCGGTTAGGACTTCTAGGTGTATAAAATGAGGTCCTAGGGCATTAGGTTCAATATATATCTTGATATCTTAGTATACATAGTCGATTAGCTTTAAGGTTTTTGTAACCCTAATACTGTTAGAGTATTCGTATTATTATCATTAATAATATTGAGGCTTGTTTGTTGAATTGTGTTCATTTTGTTTACTATTTCATTGATAATTCTTCAAAAGATTAAAGATTAAATTTCACATAATCTTTAATACATTCAAGACAGTTTCTATCATTCGTTGTGTTAGATTTATCTAATATAACTAGTACTTTATACAAGCTAAAAGAAGAAAATCTAGTGTTACTGGGATCAACAAGTGGTATCAGAGCTTGTGATCTAGACACTCTAAACTAGATGAAGATGGATCAAGATTCTGCACATATGGTGGCTGCATCTAAGGTTCCAATTCTCAAACCTGGTAAGTTTGAGATTTGGAGGATGAGAATTGAGTAGTATATCCAGATGATTGACTATTCTCTCTCGGAGGTTATAGAGGATGATAACACCTTGCCAAAAACACATACTGTGGAAGGTAAAGTGACAGCTTTACCTATCACATCTGCTGCAAACAAGGCTCAAAGAAGATTGGAGGTGAAAGCTAGATCTACTGAAATGATGGGCATTCCCAATGAGCATCAGTTAAAGTTTAATTCTATTAAAGATGTCAAGTCAATGCTGCAAGCTGTTGAGAAGAGATTTGGAGGGAATGATGCTACAAAAAAGACCAAAAGAAATCTCTTGAAGCAACAATATGAGAACTTTACTGCCTCAAGATCTGAGATGCTTGATGAAACTTTTGATAGGATTCAAAATCTTGTGAGTCAGCTGGAGATTCTGGGTGAGAAGCTGTCACAAGAAGATGTCAATCAGAAGCTGTAAAGAAGCTTGTCACAAGAGTGGAACACACATGCTATTGTGTGGAGAAACATGGCTGATCTGGATACAATGAGCATGGATGACCTTTACAACAACCTCAAGGTCTATGAGCCAGAAGTTAAAGGGAAATCTGGCTCAAGTTCAAGCACAAACATGGCTTTTGTGTCCTCTGCAAATAACAACACTGAAGGAGCAGTTAACACTGCTCGTGGAGTTTCTACTGCTAGCACTCAAGTTAGTGCTGCTAATATTGACAACTTGAGTGATGCTGTTATTTGTGCATTCTTGGCTGGTCAACCTAATAGTCCTCAACTTGCACATGAGGACTTGCAACAAATTCATCCTGATGACTTAGAAGAGATGGATTTAAAATGGCTGATGGCCATGTTGACCGTGAGAGCCAGAAGATTTTTGAAGAATACTGGGAGGAAGCTAAATTTCAATGGCAATGAGAATATTGGCTTTGATAAGTCTAAGGTGGAGTGCTACAACTCCCACAAAAGGGGACACTTTGCTAGGGAGTGCGGGGATCCAAGAACTCAAAACCACATGAATAAGGAGAGCTATAGAAGGAGTGTGCAAGTGGAAACATCTAATTCCACAACCTTGGTGTCTTATGATGGTCTAGGTGGGTATGACTAGAGTGATCAAGCAGAGGAATGACCCAACTCTGTTGATAACATCAAATAGTCCTGAATATTAAGTGTCAATTCCCCCTGATAATGCTTGTAATTTATATCATTTATATGGATTTACGCTTGTTTTCCATTATTTTCCACTTTCAGGTAAATTACGAGCATTGGAGCTAAAGAGACGCGGAATTGGAGAAATATCAAAGATTTATCATAGTATACTGACTTTGAAGAAGTTACGGCGTAACTCATCTATCACATTACGCCGTAACTAAAACGTGACTCAGAAAACCAACTCATTCGAAGATTACGGCGTAACTCTCCCCAAAGACTATGACGTAACTATATTAGGTCAAATGAGGTTCCACGCCGCTGATAACTACGCCATAACTCTTGTTTAAACTACGGTGTAACCAAGAAATATTGAAGATACGGCGTAACCACTTATAAGGTTACGCCGTAACCAGCAGATCTAGTGCAAATTACAAAGAAATTGAAGATTACGGCGTAACTATTATATTAGTTACGCCGTAACCTAGATCTGGCCTATAAATACCCCACGATTTCCAGCATTTCAAAGCATCCCATTCCACACACCACAACAAAAGAACGGGGGAAGAAGCTAAAGGCAGGTCTAGCGGAGCATAAAGAGCTGTCTCCAAGGGAGAATCACTCCCCTACGATAAGCATTAGCATTTTATCTTTTCTTTACTTTCGATTCATGTATTTCGTAACATTGAATATTGAATTGATTTATATGGTTAATATGAGCGGCTAAGTACCTCTTGGTGCTGGCCTAGTTATGATTCCTTAATTTTTTTGTTTGCGTTTATATTACTTCCGTATAATTATTTCTAAGTGTATGCATGCATAGTTTATTGGTAGCTACCCTTGTTTCGGTAGTTTTGAATGGCGGTAGAGGCTAGTTGCTTAGGAGATATGACCAACTGACCCTAAGTGAGTAGACTGAGACGGGAATGGTAAGATATGACCAACTGATGACCCTTTCTACTTGTGCGATTTGACTAACTGATCATCTACCGTTTGGATGAACTTAAGAATTAGGGGGTGAGTGTTTAAGTTGCTAACGCCCGGGCACTCACTATTATAAGTCTAGCATGTAGCGGTACTTAATGACTTGGCTAAGGGGACGAGGAACAACTGGACTTATGAGGGGGCACCTGACTTCTCCAGTGGTGGCATCTTTGCTGATAGGTTAGGGCGAATTGACCAAATGCTGTCCTCTTGACTTTGACCCCACCTGAAGTAATTGGAAGTAATTAGACGTAGATATTACTAGCTAGGATGATTAACTAGGTTAGCACCACTCTCCTCTATTGATTAAACCTTTGCCTTTATTTGCTTTTATCTGCTTTAATAGTTAATTAATTAATTCCTTATCGAAATCATATTAAAATCTGTGACACCTAGACTTAGTATTGATCCAACACCCATAGCTCTTGGGACGACCTCGATTTTACCGAATACTACACTACACATGACCGGGTACACTTCCCGTTAGTGCATTAGGGTAGACCATAGGTATAACGAGACAATATAAATATTAAAACCTGGTCAGTAAAACCTGCATCAAGTTTTTGGCGCCGCTGCCGGAGAGCTATTTTAGGATTTCACATTAAGTCTATTTTTAATTTTCTTTCTTCTCTTAAATGTCAGGATACAAGACTCATAGCTCGAGGCCTTTTTTGGCCACCCCATTCGATGATCCGGAGAAGCAATTTCGGACAAGGAAATTTTACTCTCCGGTTCCTATTCACAACATCTTTTCATTTTACGAATCAGACCAGTCTGACGCAGAACCGGAGGTCATTGATGAAAATAATATCGATGACTTAACCATGGAGCAGTATTTGGAACGACCAAATGAGAACTGCCAACGAACCTTCGCACAGGATTCTAATACCGAAAAATACTCTATTCCAGACCAATTTATTCGAGAGTTACACGAACTTAAGTTTTCTGGAGATGAAGATGAGGACGTTCAGAATCATGTAGAAGAAGTACTCTATTTATCTTCTCTTTTCAACGTCCGAGGCACCCCGAGCTATTCGGTCACCGCAAGAATTTTTCCTATGACTCTTACTGGAACTGCGAAAAGATGGTACAATAAACTCCCTAAAGAATGTAAAGGAGCATGGGATAAACTAAGAAGAGAGTTCGTCCAGCAATTTTGCCCTCCTTAAAAAATGGCCAAACTTCTTGGTAAAATCTATCAATTCGTTCAAGTTGGGGAAGAAACGCTTTATCAGGCATGGGAAAGGTTTAATGAGCTACTTTATCGATGTCCCACTCATGATTTGAACAAACATCAGATCATCTACGTCTTCTACCGGAGAATTAATGCGCTAACACGAGAACTACTCGATTCTCCGAGACCTATTCCTAGCATGACCCCTGACCAAGCCTTGGAATGTATTCAACGAATTTCTGAACATTGCTACAAATGGCATATGGATACAGGGTACGAACCAAGAGACAATTTTGATCATAAGGTAATGAAGACATTGACAAAGCAAGAATACAATTATGGGGAAATTTTCGAAAAACGAAGGCTGGAAAGAGAAGCTGAAGCATGTAGGATTGAGAAGGTTAAGAGTGTATTTGGGACCAAAACCGGAATCAATCTTGAAAAAAAGATTCTTGACCACATCAAGGAATCGAGGGAACGAGATGAGAGAATTGAAAAGATGATGAAGACATTCGTGGAAAATACAGTCTCTTCTCTCAAAATTCATGAAGATCGAATTAAGGGATTGGAAAAGAGTGTGAGCTCATGTTCGCAAGCCATCACTGATTACCTAGCAGCTCGGGAAGAGGAAGTTGTCAACACGGTGGAAACTATCCTTGAAGAACCAACAACCTTTTCGGAAAAAGTTAAGCGACGAATCAGCATGGAGAGACAATCACTTCTGGACCAAGCTTTACCGGTAAACTCACCTATTACTAACTCTATCAAAACTAATCATGATGATATTCCGCAGGAATCAAGCAATGATGAGACAATTCAACTCAACGAAAGATGTTCAGCGGTTTTGAGAAACGAGCTACCACAGAAGGAAAAAGATCCAGGTTGTTTCACTCTCCCTTGCTTGATCGGGAGTCTCAATATGTGTAATGCCCTAGCTGATCTTGGAGCGAGCATAAGCATAATGCCTCGTTCGATGTTCCTACGTATGGGTATTGGTGACCTTAAGCCAGCCAAGATGAAAATTGAAATGGCTGATCGATCCATGCAGTCACCGTTAGGCATTGTTGAAAATGTGTTGGTAAAAATAAAGAAATTCCTTTTCCCAGTGGATTTTGTGATTCTTGACATTCCGGAAGACAACAGAATACCTGTCATTTTAGGTAGACCTATGCTTGCTACTGCCCATACAAAGGTGGATGTCTTTGCTGGAAAACTAACTCTTGAAGCTAATGGAGAAATTGCAACGTTCGGACCTAATGAACTCCTGTCTACTCCTCAAAAGGTATGTGCGGTTGACCCAGTAGGCAGTTTTGGTGACGCTCTAGAAGAATTTCTTAGTGACCCCCGGATCCTGGCGAGATAGATTCGGGGAAAGATTTTGATGTTTTCGTCAATTTTGAGGAAGAGGATAATTTAGGAATCAGTACTGATGACTTCTCAAGTGACGTCGAAATGGCCCATTGGCAAGACAACTCTGTGAAGGCCTTTTCGCAAACCAATCAACCTAGATTTTATGAGGTGGGAACCCGCATACATCATAGGAACCCTTATTATCTGAAGATCTCATGCAAAATCGGGTTCATCGATTTCCATCCATTTATTGACACAGCTTCCCCAGTCAACATCATGTCAAGAGAATGCTGCAACCGAGTTATGAATAAAGAATTAGAATATAAGGGGAATAACTTTCTTGGGTTTGCAACTAACATCCATGTCTTCGTTGGGACTCATTCATTTTTGGTAGACTTTATGGTTTTGGACGACATAAGCGAGTTTGTGGAAGATGGACTAACTGGAGTAATTTTAGGAAAACCTTTTCAGGAAATGTCTGGATTAGATAAAAATGAAAAAGAAGGGTTAGTATGGTTAAAGATAAAAAATGATAAGACTATCTTCAAAATGCCAAGAACCATTAAGAATTTTAAAAATTGGACCAAGAGGCAGTTAAGCCAAGCCCAACCACTGCTCGATATCAGTGAGGAAGACAAGGCAAAAGGTATTGACCAGCCTTACCAGAAAATCAAAAGCTTCTACTCAGGCTGTTTAGAATTAGGGGATGACTACAAACGGGATGAGAATCTGATAAGTTGGATCCAACGTGGAGATTGCCATATACACGAAATGACCAACAAGCACTGGTAACCCCGCGGCTCTGAGTCTAACTTAAAGACTCGTAAATAAAGAAAAGTGCTCTTTCGGGAGACAACCCGAATTATCCCTTTCTTTTGTTTTATTTCCATTTCTGTAGGGTTTTATGTTTTTAACCATTTTTGCAGGAAACTTGGAGTGATTGCTGCTACAGCTTGCTGATCTGACCCTAGTTACGGCGTAACTCATATCAGTGGTTACGCCGTAACCTACGCCTTGCAGCAGAATTTCAGATGCATTACCGATTACGGCGTAACACCGTCTCCATGGTTACGCCGTAGGTACACTCTTACAACGTATGCCAGGTTTTTCCAGTTACGGCGTAATTACCTCATGGAGTTACGACGTAACCTTCCTATGCTTTACTTCTTTCATTTTAAAACACAATAACCTTGTATTAGTATTGTAAATGAACTTTGTGTGTGTGTTCCCTGTAAACCCTCACGAGACTTCACTCGTCCACTTGGGACACCAAGTGGTTTAAAAGGCTTGTTGCATATGCTAAATGTAACCGTGATTCCTACGAAAGTGAGTTAGTTTTGTTTCTTATTTTTCATTTTTTTATTTTTAGAATTATGCTTGTCGGTAGTGTGATTTCAGGGATTGAAGTTTGTTCATGGATGCTTATACGAAGGCACGTCTCTTTTTCGTGGGCCTTCTTTCTTTTTGGAGCAAATTTCAGGGAAGTTCTCGCTCTAATTCTACCTTTCTCTTCACCTTTATTTAACGCTTAGTACAAAAGGGAATTTGTACAATTCAAGTGGGGGGATGGGAGTAGAGTTAGCTCTTGAACTTTATGTTGCCCTTGTTTTTCTAGTTTATTTTGAAAAATTATGCTATTTTTAAAATTTTGACATGTTTTTCTTAACCTAACTAGATTAAACCTTAGCCGAGCATATACAACCCTTGATATTATATGGTGAGATTAGCCTTATCCGTTTCCAATATTTTACCCCAAATCCACCAAATTATGAGTGTGCCGGTAGCTTGTAAACTTTAGAACTTGGCCTTTGCATCATTTCAAGACCATAGACGAGGTATGTTGAGTTAGCTCGATGTATTTGGACTTTTCAGTTTAAGAAGGCAATATTATAGGATTATCACCCAAATAGCCTACCATTGTGTGTTTATCGATTAGTCACCTCGACTTCTCGACCCCCATGTGAAACCCTTTTGTTGCACTCAACTTTAGTGCAAGATATCCCTAGATACACCCATTTGAGCCATTCCTTTCATTTTGTTAACCCAATATATTGTTTCGATACACCTATACACCTTAGCCTACCCTGTAGTCTTTATTTGTGATTGGGAAGTCATCATTTGCCTAAGTTCAAGGTTCAAGTGGAAAGGTTCGGAAATCACACTTTCATCGACGACATATTCTTGAATATCCTTGATGACCCCCCGAATTCCCATTGTTCATCTCAAGTGGGGGGATATTATGTTTAGTTGTTATTATTATGTTAAAAAAAAATTGTTATGTTATTTAGTTATTGTAAAGTGCAATGTTATAAGCACTATGTTATGAGGTTTATATCGATTTAGTATCGAGGAGGCCTGTTGGAATCACTCCTAAACTAGAATTCAAGTGTTAGTAATTAATATGTAATAGTTAGCTTAATTAAGGCTTTTAAGTTAGTAATCAAGGTTAGGCTCATGTAGAAAGCCCATGAGCCTATCCAAAGCCCAATAAGGAAAGGATGGGAACTTGGTGTGTTGCCCTAGTTCCCTCCTATAAATAATCTTGTAACTCTCATTAGAGAGTTGGTTGTTCACATTTACATTTATCCTAAGCATAAACCTTTCTCTCATATCTTACGCATAAGTGTGTGTGTTCATCCGATCCATTCTTTCATCTTATTTCTTCTATTGATGCTTGTGTTACAAATATGGGAACCTAACAGTGGTATCAATCGCCAAATAGTTGGGTGAACAATTTTGTTTTTGAAGTTTAAGTGTTCTACGCGTAACTCTCAGTCTCAAAACTTTGATACGCAAAAAGCTTTGATTTTTTCACTTTCAAATCCAAGATTCTTGTACTTTAAAGGTTCTTTGGTGATAAAGTTTAAGTTTTTGGCAAAAAGTTTCAAACTTTACGTGTATTTCCTTAGTTTTAAGCTTGGTTTCATACGTGTGGATATTTCTACGCGTAAGGTGTTTAAAAGTTTTGGATCATCAAGTTTCACACTTTTGTGTTATTTTGGTGATATTGAAGTTGTCTCATCACAAAAATCAGGTTTAGAAACACTTTTGGACAGAAATCTCAATTTTGGCAAAACCTACGTGTAACAAAACCCTAGTTGTTACGCGTAAGCTTTTCACAGTTTGATCTTCAGTGTTTTCTTGCTTGGATAAGCCTGAAAACACTTCGACTTTGGATATCTTTTACACTGGAATAAGTGTAAAGGATTTTTGGGCAAAACCCTAATTTTACGCATAAGCTAAAACTTACGCGTAGAACTCTTTACGCCTAAGCATTTTCTTACGCCTAAGCCTTGTCTTACGCATAAGCTAATCTTACGCATAAGCTTTCTACGTCTAACTTACAGTTTACGCCTAACCTTAGTGTTTCTCAATTATTACGCGTAAGCTAATCCTACGCGTAAACTTTACTTTTACGCGTAAGTTTGGTATTTTACGCCTAAGGTTTTCTTTGCCTACACTTGGTTTCTACGCCTAAGGACTCTTCATCAACAAAGTTTCATTCGACTACAAAGATCCATTTTACAACACAAGTTATCAAGATGTCTCAACCACCATACTCTAACTACTTTCCTCATGTGTATCCTCAACAACAACAACAACAACTCAGTCAACAACAACAACAAGTTTATCAACAACAATTTCCTCAAGGAGCAATTCAACCACAAATGATTCAACCACCCCCTAGTCTTCAAGTACAACCTTACACAAACTTTAACAATCAACATCCGTCCAGGAATACTATGAAGGAACCGTCTTGGTTTGCAAAGATGTGTGAAGCTTTAAGTAGCCAACAATCCATTCATGAGGCTGGATCACTTGATAGACCTCCAATGCTCACTCCCGGAAACTACGATCAATTAGTGATTAGGTTCTTTAGGTTTTGTGATCTAAAGAAGCCACATGGAAAGTTCTTAAAGAATGTCATCCTGGAAGGTCCATTTCAGATGCCTACTGTCGTTACACCCGGAGATCCAAATGCCAATCCACCAAGAGGTGACGTCACCAACATTGCAAGTCTTAGTGACCTCACTGCTGATGAACTTCTACATTTTGAAGCTGATGAACTAGCAATGCAATGCATCCTTTTGGGATTATCCAATCCGATCCTTCGCAGTGTTGATGCTCAAAAGACTGCTAAAGCAATGTGGGAACATATTCATCTTCTTATGGAAGGCACTGAACTCAATCAAGAGGACATGGAATCCAAAATCTACTTGGCTCATGAACACTTCATGATTGAACCAGGAGAGACATTAGAGTCATATCATCATCGATTCTCAGATATCATCAATGATCTGGACAAACATAACATCATCATGCCAAGAATTGCTGTCAACACTAAATTCCTGAGTAGTCTTGGTCCTGATTGGGAGAAGTATGTCATTTTCATCCGTCAAGCAAAGAATCTTCATCATGCTACATACGGATTGTTGTACGACTATTTGAAGCCTCATCAAAAAGAAGTTGACTAAGAAAGAGTTATCCGTGGACAAACTATTTCACCTTCACTTCCGGATAATCAACAATTAGCTTTGTGGGCTCAAGCTTGTTATCCTCAATTCCCGACCTTACAAACTGTATTCACAAATCCTCCACAACCCACTGCTCAACCAACTGCAACAATCACACCATATGATCCATCAAAGCAACAATCTCAAGAAACTCAATTGGTTCCATACAACAACAACAATGATCAAGCACTTTACAGTGAATCCAATGAAGATGCAGAAGCTTTCGATGCATTGCAACAAGGGTTTGTCATGATTGCTAGAGCCTTCGGCTGATACTCTAACAAATCCAACAATCGCATTCGTACCTCATCTAACACAAGGAATCAAGCTGTTGTTAACAATGGACGTGTTGAAGTTCAGAATCGTGGTAATGTTCGTCAGATGGGCGGTGGTCAAGGGTTTAATCCAATGGGAAGGAATAACATGGGTGCTCCACAACAACAAAGGGCTCAAGTGGTTGAACAGGGTAATGCTCAGAATGGGGTTAATGGTCTTCGTTGTTATAATTGTAATGAGAAGGGTCATCTCGCTAATGCATGCCCAAAGCCGAAGACAAGAGGCAGCGTTTATCACAAAGAGGCTTTACTCTTGGCTCTCAAGGATGAAGCTAGTGGAACTCTTACCAACAAGGAACACAGCTTTATGGCCAATGCAGATTCTGATGATGATATGGAGGACTTACAGGCTAATGCAGCTGTGATGTTAATGGCAAACATGCAAGAACTCTACATGAGTGACACAGGCCCAGTGTATGACACTGACGGCTTGTCTCAGGTACGGGATCAAACCATATTCATTACTGATATGTTAACTCCACCTATATCTGTATCCGACGAGGATCAGAATGTTCAACATGAGCCGTCTACATCTCATTCCGATGATAATCAAATAGATCCCGTAGTTATATTTGACGATTAAGATGACCTTATGGTTACTCCGTGGTTATACTTGAGGATCTGACTAATGATCATGTTGAGACTCACGTTGAACAAGCTGAACTTCCGTCTGAGCTCATGACCTTACTTAAAGACCAAGAATCTTGCCTGGAAATATGCAAGGACCTCAATAAGCAATTGAAGGACAAAAATGCACTGTTAACCAGGGATATTGAATGCTTAAAAAGGCAACTCAACGTTTTTAAAACTCAAGAAAAACGTGAACAAGGTTTTGAAGTCGCTTTTGCTAAATCTTACCAAAACAAAAAATCATTAGAACGACAGATACGTGATCTAGTCGCATCCAAGAATGCTTTGTTGTCTCAAATAGAAAAACTGAAATATGATCATAAACAACAACTTAACGCTCTTACTTTGGAAACTCAAAAAGCCAAGTCTGAGTTGTTAACTTGTCAAAAACAATTCTATGAGTACAAAAAGCATTCAACGAAACGAATAGATGACTATCTTGAAGAAATTGTTGACTTACAAAACAAAATCAAAGAGTTTAAAACTGTTGTTTATAAACATGGTGAGTCAATCACAACCATTGAAAAGTTTACTTTTAAACCAAATTCAAATGGATATGGACCGAATCTTGCTGATTACAAACCAAAGTTTTCTAATCGAGCATTCAAACCAAATCCGGAAGTTTACAGTGTAGAACATAGAATTGATGATTCCATTATGAGTGTTGTTGAATACAATCGTCAAGAGGAATTCGATGGAGAAGACGAGAGTCGGTCAAAATTGGAAAATGTTGTTTATAACAAACCATTTAACTATTCAAAAGCCGTCACTTTCGTCACTCAACATGATTTTTCTAACACACCTTGGGTTATCACACCTACTTCTAAGTCTTCTAATGAGGGTCCCCTTTCCAATTCTGCACAAATTAATGGTCCTTTACCTTCACTCAGTGAAATAAAGCCATTAGCCGAACAATGTAAAGTCATAAAATATTTTGAAACATTCTTATCTGACATCAAAATTTTGGAACGTGAAATTGAAATCAATTCTGAAATAAAAGTTGAACATTTTCAATCGCCTCAAGCGCGTGCCCAAAGAGATATTTTTCAGAAAAGACTTTTACCACATGTCCTCAATTTGAAAAACTGTGCACTATATTGGGAAAGGGATTTTCACAAGGAACTTGGACTTATGAAAAGAGTCTTCGAACAAACAGAAACATCAATTTCAAATACTAAACGTAAAAAGAAAATGTTAAGAAAAGATGTTGATCGACTCTTGGAAGATGTTATCTGTGTTGATATCCATAATGTTGTGTTACTTCATTCTATTTCATATGCATTTGATTATATCTCTGCTGATTCTGTTGATTCTGTTGAAAATGTTGAGAATACTGATACTGTGTCACAAATCACACCTTTAAAAGTTGAAAATGAGCGATTGTTAAACGAGCTTTCAAATGCAAAACGTCGTCTTCAATGGTGTCAAAAAGATTGTCACACTCGTGAACTCGCTTGGCAAAACAAACTCCACCAGTTGCATACCAAAACTCTTTCTCCAAATGTTGAGCAACTGGATGAGGAAATAGTGTCTTTGAAGTGTCAAATCTCAAAATATGAACAAGAAATTTCAAAAGTTAAACAGGCACATAGTGTCATATCTGATTCACTCAAAAAGACTCGTGCTAAAGCATCAAAAGACCTTGATGATCATCTTGCTTACACCAAAGATGTTTTACGACGAAATGGTCTCACTCGTTCTAAAAATCTAGATTTGTTACACAAAATCCATGATCTACAAACAGAGTTGGTGAAACTTAAACAAGATAGGGATAGTAACACTGTAGTAACTGCACCTACACAGATTCAAAATGACTCTAGAACATCTAATGACAAACCACAAGAAACTAATGTGCTTCCCTCTACTGAAACAGGAATAGTTGCCTCTTTTCCCAACGCCCGCACTTCACAGCCTAGGAGCAATACAAGGAAGAATAGGAAGTTGCGACGTAAGAAAAGAACAATAAAGAATGCTGAAGTAGAAGAACACCCTAGGACTTTGAATAAAACTCAAGTTGCACCCACTTTAGATATTGCTTCTGACAAATGTAATGAACAAAGTGATGTAACGAATGCTAAATCTTTAAGTACTCTTAATGTTTTGTTTGAAGCCTCTTGTGTTGGTTGTCGAAAAAGCATGTTTTCTGGTTGTCATGATGGATGTGTTGCTAAGGCTATCTTGAATCATAAGCAGAATAATAGAAAAAGGAATACCTCTAGGCCCACTAATGCTTCTAAGTCTGTGCTAGGTAAACCTCCTTCTACTGTTCCGGCTAAGATCATTGATGTACCCATAGTACCCCCTTCACCTCCTAGGAAGACCTTATCACCTAGTTCATTCACTAAGACCAAAGCTAAGACTAGTTGGAGATGGCAGAAATGGTTACATAATACACTTGAATTTAAATGGATACCTAAAATCATGAACATGTGTGTTCCATCTATATCTGCATCGAAACTCTCTAACTCTTCGGGTTCCACATCTACTTCTATTCCATCTGTGTCGTCTGTGTGCAATGCAGGTGATACAGATCATCCTCTGGGTTGTTGATAGCGGATGTTCCTGGCACATGACATGCAATCTCAAACTGTTATCAAACTTTATTTCAAAGTTCATTGGCACTGTCAGGTTCGAGAATGATCACTTCGCAGCTATCATGGGCTACAGAGATTACATCAATGGCAACATCGAAATTAGCAGGGTTTATTATGTAGAAGGCCTCAGTCACAATCTCTTCTCTGTTGGTCAGTTCTGTGATGGAGATTTGGAAGTTGCTTTTAGGGAGAAAACTTGTTTCATTCGTGATCTACAAGGAAACGATCTTATGTCTGGTCAACAAACATCAAGTCTCTACACTATCTCAATGCAAGACATGATTGCTTCATCTCCCATCTGTCTACTTTCTAAGGCTACATCTACAAAATCCTGGCTATGGCACTGTCGTCTCTCACATTTAAACTTTCAAACCATAACCAATCTTGCACGATACAAACTTGTTGAAGGTCTCCCAAGATTTCGGTATTCTAAAGATCACCTATGCTCAGCCTGTGAACAAGGGAAAAGCACTCGTGCTCACTTTCCTTCAAAGGTGGAACACAACTCACAGCATGTGCTTCATCTTCTTCACATGGATTTGTGTGGCCCGATGCGCATGCAGACGATTAATGGCAAACGCTACATCTTGGTAATTGTAGATGACTACTCAAGATGGACTTGGGTTTATTTTCTTCGAAGTAAAGATCAAGCTCCACAGATGATCATCACCTTTCTCACAAAAATTCAAGTTCAGCTCCGGAACACAGTCAGACAAATCAGAACAGACAAAGGAACTGAATTTGTGAATCAAACTCTTCGTGCATTTTATGAGAAAGTGGGAATTGAGCATCAAACATCTATTGCACGAACACCAGAACAAAACGGAGTAGTTGAAAGATGAAACCGTACGTTAGTGGAAGCTGCAAGAACAATGTTAATTAATGCTAAACTTCCAGATTACTTATGGGCTGAAGCCGTGTCAACTGCATGCTACACTCAGAATCGCTCAATGATTACCAAGCGCCACAACAAAACACCATATGAGATTATCCACAACCGTAAACCGAATCTCAAACACTTTCATGTATTTGGATCCCTCTGCTATCAGAATAATGATCGTGATGACTTTGGTAAGCTTAAAGCCAAAGCTGACATTGGAGTCATTGTAGGATATTGTGAAAACTCTAAGGGTTTCCGGATCTGAAATCGTCGTACAAGGGAGATTATGGAAACGATTCATGCACATTTCGATAAGCTTACAGAAATGGCTTCTGAGCATAACAGCTTGGAACCCGGTCATAACCGTTTAAACTTCCCTCAAAACCCATCATCAGCTGAACCTAGTTTACAACTAAATCGACGTCAAATGGAATAGCTATTTGCTCCTCTATTTAGTGATGATATTGATGAACGTGCTCCACGTGTATCCAATGTTTCCGCTGCTCAACCTGATCAAAATCCAATACCTGATACACCTGCTACAAGAACTACTGTTGAGGAAGCACTACCTGTTGATTCTACAACAACAGTTGAACAAACGACGCTGGACGGAAGCACTACCAGTTGATTCTACAACGACGCTGAACCAGCTGATGATCTTCTGAACAATGAAGTACTCCCACCTGCAGATTATGATACAAATGCGTTCTTCAACCCGTTTGCTAATGAAACTGCCACACATGATGTTGCGGAATCATCTACAAGCCATTTGAATCCTCCCAATCTGCAGAATGTATATCAACATCAACCTTCCACACATCGTTGGACGAAAGACCATCCTCTTGAGAACATTATTGGTAACCCGAATCAACCAGTCGTAACAAGACAACGTCTTCACACAGACGGTGAACATTGCATTTATGCACTCACTGTCTGCCAATCTGAACCTAAAAATATTAAAGATGCAATGACCAAAGACAACTGGATTGAATCCATGCAAGAAGAACTCGATTAGTTTAAACGTCTTGAAGTATGGGAATTAGTTGAAAGACCAACAGGGGTCTTCGTCATTGGTCTCAAATGGATTTAGAAAAACAAATTGGATCTTTGAAGGAACCGTAATCGAAATAAGTCACGTCTGGTGGCTAAGGGTTATAGACAGGAAGAGGGTATTGATTTTGAAGAATCATTCGCTTCGGTTGCTCGTCTTGAGGTACAGATTTTTCGGCATTTGTAGCTCACATGAACATCACGGTCTTTCGGATGGATGTCAAAACTGCTTTTCTCAATGGACAACTGAAAGAAACGGTCTATGTTAGCCAGCCAGAAGGATTCGTTGATCCAGAGTTCCCTAATCATGTCTACAAACTGAAGAAGGCTCTCTACGGTCTCAAACAAGCCCCTCGGGCGTGGTATGATAAGTTATCATCCTTTCTGATCACTAATAATTTCGTCAAAGGTTCGGTCGACCCTACACTTTTCATACAATATCACGGGGCACACATTTTAATCGTTAAAATTTATGTGGATGACATCATTTTTGGGTCAACACATCTAAAGTACTCAAACGCTTTTTCAAAACTAATGAAAAAACATTTTGAAATGTCCATGATGGGTGAACTTACGTTCTTTCTCGGACTACAAGTTCATCAATCACCCCTTGGTATTTTCTTGAGTCAGTCCAAATATGCCCTTGAAATTTTAAACAAACATGGAATGACAAGTTGTGATACCTATGCCACTCCAATGGCACACACCAACAAACTGGATGCTGATTTACATGGGAAACTGGTTGACCCTACCAAATACCGAAGTATCATTGGGTCTCTCATGTATCTAACAGCCAGTAGACATGACATTGTATTTTCAGTATATCTTTGCTCCCGTTATCAGTCAAGACCAACTGAGAAACACCTCTCCGAGGCTAAAAGAATCCTCCGATACATCAAGGGAACCATTAATTTTGGGATCTGGTATCCGAAGGATTCTGGTTTTGAACTAATAGCTTTTTCAGACGCTGATCACGCAGGTTGCTTAGATTCTCGGAAAAGTACTTCAGGAGCTCTACAATTTCTTGGTGATAAACTGGTGTCATGGCAATCGAAGAAGCAGGACTATACATCGCTGTCTTCAACAGAAGCGGAGTATGTAGCCATGTCGGCGTGTTGTGCTCAAGTTATCTGGATGAGAACACAACTCAAAGACTATGGTTACGTATTTGACAAAATCCTGATGTACTGCGACAATCGAAGTGCTATTGCGATCTCGTGCAACTCTGTTCAACATTCGAAGTCTAAGCACATGGATCTTCGATATCATTTCAGCAAGGAGCACGTGGAAAAGGGTACCATTGAATTATACTTTGTGGGTACTGACTACCAACTGGCAGATCTTCTCACCAAAGCCTTAGCTCCTGCTAGGTTTAATGAGTTGGTCCACCGGATTGGTATGCGGTGTTTGACTCCAGAGGAACTGGATGAACTTTTAAAACATTCTTAAAATCAGTCAAAAACCAAAACCTCTTTTGTAAATATTTTCAAAAACAAAATACAAAAATATAAAATCTGATAAAACAACAAAAATATTCTTCTATCTATATTTCTTTTAACATGGGAAGTGCATTTCTTCCGTCAACACTTTTCTCTTTCAAAATTCAGTATTTTCTTGATCAAGTGTTGAAGGGGAGAAAGTAAATATTTTTTCGGTTTCATAAAACCTTGTACTTTCATGTTACCTCATACCGGTTGTTTCTTTGTTAATGGTGGTCACATTTCTGGTTTACTGACACTCTCCGGGCTCAAATTTATAAAATTTCATTATTTCTTAAGTCAAGGGGGAGTATCATCAAGTTTCTTTTCAAGTATCATTCTTTACGTAACCAAAATGAAAGTTATGGGCGTTGGATGAAAATGGTTAAGGTGGAGGGACTGAAATTGTCAAAAGCTCAAAGTAACATTTAACAAAACCACTCCACCAACTTTTCTTAACACATTAACTTTCACATTTATTACTACAACTACCAAATCCTACGCCTATCCTTCCTTCTTCAAATCCGTGTTATAAACCTTCAATCTGTAAGTGTTTAAATGATCTTCGTGTTATTACAAACAATGGTTTTAATTTTTTTCAAGATCCAACGGCTAGATTTGTGCCTAGGTATGAATTTGTGTTCTACGCATAAGCGTATGAACACATAACCATGTTTGGGTGTTTTTTTGTTGAAATGGTTGTGCTAAATTGTTGTTATAATCTCTCTTAATCCATTTCTATCAAACAAATCCACCCAGAAACACGAATTGACCATTTTTCAAAATTAGGGTTTAAGCATAAATTTGGGTGTTTTCATGTGGGAGTGTTTCTGGTTAAAAAGATGGGTGTGTTATGTTCTTAACATGTTTAATTGACCAAAACCGTACTTGATACATACCCAGAAACATCAATTTTGTGAAAATTAAGATTTAGGGTTCATGTTCATACGAATTAGGTTTTCTTGATTAATGTAGGTTTTGATGTTAAAACTTGTTTAAGACAACTCATATGCCCTCTTAGATATCCCAGAAGTGATTTGGTGCATTTCCTATGGCTAAATCTCTTATTCGTAAAAATTGAATTCTAGGGTTAAAGTTTTACGCGTAACCAGTTTTTCTACGCGTACTGTTTTGATTAATACTTCATGATAGAACTGAAAAGGATTGAATATGGTGTTAATGAATGTGTTATGATTAATTTATTTCAGGATTATTATGCGTGAAAATTCAGAATCAAGGTTAATTGAGCTTCTACGCATAAGGATCACCTTACGCGTAGAATGTTATGCGTAAGAGAAATCTTACGCGTAACCTTTACGCGTAAGGTTCTATAAAGGGGACTATGCGTATCCTGTGAAGGATATGCGTAAACAGTAATCTTTACGCATAAGGTTCACTCTTACGAGTAAGCCTTACGCGTAAGGTTCCACATACGCTTACGCGTAAGCTCTATGCTTAAGGCCCTCTTTTCCTACGCGTATCATTTCTTACGCGTATGTCAAGATCCTAAGCATAAGCTTATAACTACGCGTATGGTTCACTGTTTACGCATAAGCTTGCAAAATCTACGTGTAAGCCTAATTTTTAACCAAAATTGTGAATTGTTACGCGTGCAAACTTGTATATAAATAAATCATAACGTCACGAAACTAAAATGTCACTAATAAGCTTAAATGTTTAATAAGTTGTGAAAAATAAGTGAAAAATTGGACTTTAAAACTCAAAATTAATCCACTCATGAAACTTATCACGACGTCTTTGGACTATTGGACTAACAAGTTACATTGGACACGTAACATTCGTTAACATATCATATTCAATAAATAGACAATAAAATCAACTGTTAACTAACATAATGTCTTTCGATATGTTGGTTCTTTTGGCTAAATATATTTCAGATCACGACATGGATGCCCAAATGGAATACATTGATGCACCAAATGTTCTCTCAAAGGAAGACATCGTCCCCGACGGTTACACTATGAAGATTGGGAAGAACAACCTCAGAGTTGACTTTGATAACTTCACTTGCTCAGAGTCTTCTTGTCAGATTGTAGTGGATATTCTGAAGACTCACCCTTACCAGAACATGCTCACAAATTCTGCTAATGTGCCGAAAATCTATCTCCACCAATTCTGACACACGATACGAAAGGTCAAAGGTCAAAGTGCTGTGACGGTGACACTTAACCATAAACAAGTCACCACCACTCCTGCAGATTTAAGGGCTATTCTTCTTCTTCCTGCCATCCAACCTGCCGATTACTCTGCTACTCCTTCTGAAGAGGTCGCTCTCCAATTCATGGTTGACATCGGCTATGACTAAGCTGCGGGGATCATCACAAAACATTCTTCTATTGATCTTAAGAACATTCCTTAGCCATGGAGAACCCTCTACATCATGATTGCAAAGTCAGTTTCTGGACGTGACAGTAGTTTTAAGCATCCAAAGCTCATGGAACTACAAATATTTTGGGCCATGGTCAACATGCATCATATCGAATTTGCAGCTCTGATCTGGGACGACATGATGTCATACCTTAAAAAGCCTGGCACCAAAATCCCTTACATCAGATACACCAAATTGTTGATCCTAAGGGATCTAGGGAATAATCCTGATATTCCCTTGAGACTTGATGACCCCAAACATCACTCCGTGTTGCTTGAGCCCACACTCAATGTTGTCAGATTTAAGGACTCAACAACGAAGAAACAAGGTGCGGTATTACCAGATTGCCTTCTCACTGCTGATATCAAAGGACTACAATCATACACACGTTATTTGGAAGCAGTTGCATTAGGCAAAGTGGGATTCATGGATGAAAAATCTTCTGGAACACCTGTTAGGAAGACCAGAAGAGGTAGTACAGGAAGTATAGCGAGCACTGAGAGTATTAGAAGGTATCCGAAGAGGAGTCCCTCCCGTAAAAGGAAAGTTCCATTAAAGGAGGAAATCTCTATTCCCAAACCTGAACCACAACAGAAGGACGAGGACTCAGAGGACACTGAAACGGACGAAGAGGTCATCTACTCTGAAACTCCAATCGATGATACCTTGACAGTAGCCAAACCTCTAAGTCCCAAGGCTGATAAAGCTAAAAATCCAGTGCTTGAGCAAGAAAAAGAGAGCTCAGACGAAGAGCCACTGGATGAAGATAGAGACTACAGAAAGAACTTAAAGAATCTCAGACTCCAACATGTTGCTCGGGAATTTACCCGTGAACAAACTCGTGGCCCCGGAGGGTCTAGTGGTGGTGCACTATCTACACCAGTTTCCGATGCGGTTAATCAGCCCGATAAGGGAACTGGTATCACCACCCTCGAACAACAACAAAAGCAACTTGAGGATTCTATCACCTATGACTTTGAGGAACCAGAAAAGGAGAAGTCTGAAAAAATTCCTGATGAAGATGCTGAGGTTGCAGCTAAAGAAAAAGCAGAAAAAGAAGCTCAACCTTAAGCAGATGAAGAAGCCGGATTAATTTGAAGAAATGGCTAAATCTGGAAAAGATGACGAAGTTGATTATGATGATTTTCTTCTAGATAGTCCAGCACGCTCCAAGGAACTAACTTCTGAGCCACCAAAAGACCCTGAGCCTCTTCATATCTCTTCATCATCAGACTCATCTTCTCACTCGTCACCTCCACCATCCAAAGGTACAACCAGATCCGCATCCAAGTCTGTAAAGAAACCAACCGACTCTTGGATATCCCGAGCTAAGACAAAGATTTTCAAAGCTGTCAAGAAAGTCAGGAAGAAAGACGTGACCAACAAAAAGCTGAATCAACTCGCTGACAGAATCAACTTTCTTCAAAATGGGATAAACTAGATGTTGAAAGAAAGGGAGCATATCCAGAAGCTTCTCAAAGGAGATTTCCAAAGGGAAATGGAGAATACGGCAAGAGAATATACTCACAAGTTTCTTCTCGACACTGTCCCTGGCGTGACAAGGGAGATATTTTCCAGACAACTTACTCCAAATATCGTCGCATTGGTTAAACATACAATGGCCAACTCACCTGATCTCTCTGAAGCTGAGTTAATTTCGAAATTGGTGATGCAAATGTCTAAACGATCTGCAACCTTTACTTCGGATGAAGCTAAATTTTTTGAGGGTCTACTAGATTATCAACTCAAGTCTTCATGCAAAGAGTCAGCAGGTCAACCTAAATGACCAAGAGATGATGATGACAAGGACAAGGATTCTACACTAAAACGTTCAAAGAAAACTGGAGAATCCTCCTCTATGCCACCACCACTCCAAAGGACTCCAACCGACAGAAGATCTCCTCCACGTTCTGCTGCTACTGAAAAACCTCAGGACTCTGAGTTACCACCACACACAGAGAAAACCGGTGATCATTTAAAATACACTGGTGGTGACGATGAAGAGATCCCAGAGCCCCAACAACAACCCACCTCTCCCGCCTCAACAAAGAAACCAGAGTCCTCCTCAAGGACAAAGAAGAAGAAGACAAAGACCAATGTTGTCTCATGGCTAGATTAAGATGAAACTGCTGAATATGATTGGTTTTCTACACTTGTTGATGCTACTCCCTCATTACCTGAAGGTCAAAAAATGGTTGATGGCTGTACTATGGAGCATGTGAAGCTGATTCAAGAACAGTTTAGAGTGAAGAAGATGACTAAGGCTGAGCTAAGGCGAATTAAGAATGAAGCCTTTCAACTGCTTAAAGACAACTTCGAAAGTGCAATTGAAGTTGAATACCATCTCGAAAACATTGCACGAGCCATGTTGAACAATATCGATTGGCTCAATCCCGAAGCTAACATCGACTTCACAAGACAAGACAAAGCTCCATACTACACAGACTGGACCAGACCGCTACCAACAATTGGCCGACCGGATCAACCTCAAATTCCATATCATTACTGATATGTGCTTAAACACATATAATTTCTTTACAAATATAGACCTAAAATAACCAAGAAAGAGCCGTTTATTCCTAATATTTGCGTGTTTCTTGAGTTATTGCATGTGCAGGTACATATATGACAAAACAGACAAAAGAGAGCCAAAACCGAAGAAAACCGAGCACGAGAGAAAGAAGAGTGCAAAAGCCGATGCTGGGATGCTATTTTATGGGACTTTGATGCTTAAAAGATCGATTTATGGAGTTCGGGGCATGATTTGGGAGTTTTCACTATTAACCTTTCACTTTTCCATATTTACACATTTTACCCCTTACCTTCTCATACTTACCAAATAAACCCTCATATCTTTCATTTGTCCAATTTTCACTTTACAACCCAAACCTTTCGCAATTTACATTTTTGGTCCTAGTGAGTAACAAAAATTACTTGAATGGTTTTTATTTGGATTCAATCCCAAGTCCAAATATTACTACTCTTTAACCAAAATAACAAATACCCAATCCAATCCCTTTATCCCCCCAAGCCCAAAACCAGTCCACGATCAAACATACCAAGTCAATATACCCAAGCCCACCAAGACATATCCATTACCCGTATACCCTTAAACCTGTATTCCATGGTCAACACAAAACTCATAGTCAAACAAAAAAAATAAACAAACACCCCTGATAACAGATGCGCGCCCAAACAAACACCCATTTACTGTTTCACCATCTGTTTTACTTTTACCCTGCTCCCAAAATTACCCACCTTATAACCTCGTACTAGAATCTTTAGTATGCTGACAAGACAAGGAGAATGACAGCAGGTCAAGTTAGAGCATCCTCATTGGCTGTGACACCTCACGTGATGATCAAACGGCTGTGAATTCAAGATTGGTCACCAAGGCAAGGATCTAAGGCTGAAATTAGAGCTTCATGAAGCTTTCTAAAAACCCTAGTGACCTCCTAAGCTGCCTATAAAAGACCTCCTCGGTCACAGAAGATGATGTCCAGTTTTTTATGTTTTAGAAAAGCTTTGGCCATTTTAATTTCTGTCGTTTTTAATGTTTTCCTAGTTGTAATCTCAGTTCTAAATTGTAATCTCAGTTTCATTAATGAAATTTACTTTTTCATTTTAATCACTTGTCATTTCTATTTCAAAATCTTCAGTTATTGTTTCATAAGCTCAATTTATTGCTCCTTTGAACTCACATAAGCTTGTTGAAGCTTATGAGAGTCTGTTACTGCTTTTACTTGTCCTTAATTTCAACCTTTTGCAAAATGTCAACATTGGTCAAAGTTTAAAGTCAAAATAGTTTTTGGTAAATTCTGGTTCTAATGTGTTAAAAAGTTGAGTTTGATGTTACTTTGTTTATCTTGATTCAATCTCAGTCATAATTAATCAAGCTTAAAGGTTTACTTGCATTTTAGTAGTTTTAAGTAGTGTTTGGTTTAGAGAATTGTTTAGATTTCAAATTACTTTGTTAAGTTGAATTGGAGTTTTCTGAGTTCAATTCTTTTTTAGAACTTTATCTTTCATAGTTTTTAGTTTTCAGGTCAAGAGTTGAGTTTTCAAAAGTTTTACTAAATCTGTCAAAGCTAAATTTCTGTCCAAAAAGTGATTTCTGTCATTTTTCATAGGTAGTTAGAGTCATTTTTAGTTGTTATTAATATCATTAAAAATCAAAAATAGCAATTTCAATAGTTAGTCTAACTTTTCCCAAAAGAAAAAAATTCAAAAAAAATCATTTACTTATGTTGCTTGAAGCCTGAAGTTGTTTATCTGGCCATTTCTTGCCCTGCTACATCAGTAAGTAATTGGTCCATCATAGCTTATTCATTTCATGTTTTCTGCTTAGTTTTGTGATGAAATGGCTTGATTATTGCTTCAACCAGTAGAATAGGTTGCTAGCTCCATCTATTTTACCTTTATGTAGATTCTAGTGCTTATTTATAGATTAAAATTAAGCATATAAAAACCCTTTAATTTTCTGCCACAGTAGACTGTTATATGTGCTTATTTCATTTGAACTTTAGCTTATTTGATAGATATAGTAGTACTTAAGATTAGCTTGGTTTACCTATTAGCTTAATGTAAGTTTTAAAAGTTTTCCTTAGCATTTTAGGTGCTTAAAATCTCATTTAGGGAAATGTTTAATTTTGCTTAAAAATTCAATCTGATTTGTTTTATGCCCCTTTGATTCTGCTGTTTAATCTGTTTAGCAATGCTTTCAGTAGTTTAGGATTGAGAAAAAAGTTGTTTAAGTGCTTACTGTTAGGATAGTTTTAGTTTAAAAGTTGAAGAAAAAAAAAAAAAAAAAAATCAAAAACAACAAAACTGACCAGACTGGGATTCGAACCCAGGTATGCCAGCCCCTTCTCACGCTCCACACCACAACACCACAACCATTGCACCCTTGGGATTTTTCTTGTCATACTTTGCATTAATTAATCTCTTAAGCCAATTTTCTGTTTTTAGCTTGCTTATTTACTGCTTAATTCAAACTGCTTTTCCAGTCTTTTTATTTTTCCTAGGCTTAGATTTAGGTAAAGTAATTTCTTGAAAATTTTCATATTTTTCCAAATAGTTTTACTATTTTTAATAATTAATTTCTTAGTTTTTAGTTTTTAATTCATAATAAATATTTAAAAAGTCCAAAAATTATTCCGCTTTTTCCTAAAATCTTATTTTATCGTATTCTTCGTAGGAAAAATAAATTTTCATTAATAAGGTTATTTTTTCAAATACTTTACGTTTTAGGCTCGGGTTTTTACCCGAGCGCGCCCGTTTTTACGTTTTTCTTACATTTTAGGTTTTAAAAGTTTCTTTTTGTCAAATTACATTTTTTATTAGTTAAGTTTAGTTTTCTTTTCATTAAATTAGCCTAAATCTCGTAATTTAGTTTTAATTAACGTTCTTAGAATTCCCGTCATTGCATTTTAGGTTTAAATTACGTTTTAGTTTTATTGAGCTTACGTCATTGCTTTATATGCTTATTTAGTTCGTTTTAGTTTATGTTTCATTATCGTAGCGTAGAAAACCATTATTCTCTCATTTTAACCATCCGAAATCACGTGAACGCGTCGCGAGTTGAAATCTCCATTCATCCCTCGTTGGGAGAACGACCCGGGAAAATACATTCCTTTGTATTTCTTCGGAAAATATCTATACGAAAACTGAAAAATCAGTTACTTCTTCAACAATGACCTCGAGTTTGTTCTACACGGTAGCGATGTTACAAGGAAGTACGCTACGTCAATCACATTTCCTTTCCCTGCAGCAATCTATTCTAACAATCCAGTCATCGAGGAAGAAGCCACACACATGTTTGCTAACCAAGTGGAAAAGTATGACCTTGATGCGATGTACGGGATTCATCATTGGCACGACGCCGAAGAATCTTCTACAAAAGCTGCCAAGTACAAAAATCGAAGAAGGAAGTGTTTAGTGATAAACGGATCGTTGCTATTAAGCATGTTACTCTGTCGTCGAAGTGGGACTACACATTTCTCAAGAACATTGTGGTCAAACGACAAAACGAAGAGGACTATGACTTCTGTGAAGCGGATTTTCGAGGCGTCGCTAAATGACATTGAAGATATGTATCTCGCTAAGGTGCAAGGACGAATGCGACATTTCTCTACAACTATCCAACACGAATACATCAAGTCATTACTCATCTACATCAGAAGCATAGTGATCCAAGAACGTGTAGAAGAAATCCAGCTTGCTGTTGAATCTTATCAAAAGCGGGTCAATCTCACCAAACCTCAGCTAGACCTTCCCGACATTAACCAACTAGCTCTGTACACCCTCATCAGCAAACCATTTGGAGTAGTCTACCGTAGTGAACTACACCACAATTGCTTAATGGCGTGCAAAGAGCTTCATAAGTTTGGGGATCACACATTGAAGAAAGTCAGGGACGGGTTAGCTTATTGGTTAAAGGCGATACAAGAAGGCATTAGGTCAACTAAGAGATGGAATTCGAGGGAGAGAAGGGATGTGAAGACGATTATCACTCGGATTGATGAAAGGTTGTTCAGAAGGGATCAGTTCAGAACTTTGGAGAGTTTCGTAGGTGGTCGTCCCAGCATATCTCTCACAGGCTATCAACGTCCAGAACGCATTCCCGAGTCATTCTTTGGACTACGATTCTCACAGTAACCCTTGATTTGTTTCTTTAACTTAACATTTGGATGTGTGATTTTTAGCGACAATGGCTTGTACACACATAACGGTGTACAACCCGTACTTGTATTGAAAGGACCATGTGAGTGCACGCTTGATTACCACAATCCTATAAAAGGAGCGAAAGCTTCTTACTTTTGAGTAAAACTATGAAAACTTTCATTTTCAAAGTTTTGCTCAAAAGAACAAGTACTTTCCCTTATGTTTTTCAAAACCTCAAAAGTTTACATCACTTGTTGAGGGGGAGTATTTGCTTAAAAACTTTGTTCACAAAATTGTTCTTCGTGGTTATCTTCCCGCAAAACTCGAAATGGACATATTCGATATCAAATTTCGTCAAAAATAACATTTATATGCCATTTTTGAGGGGGAGAAAAATTATGTGATAAGAAATATGTTGTGAATTGCAAATGAATCGTTGTGCTAAAAGACTTAACCAATGAATTGACGAGATCTTAAATGTTAGTAACTCGAAAGGACTTGTCCGGGACGGGTAATAATTTCAAACTAGTTCGCTAGTGATGTAAATGTGTCTTGCAAAGGACTTGTCCTAGTAGAATGTACCATTCGAGAAACTCTTGGTAGACATGAACTTTGACGGGTTTGACAACCTTCCGAGGTTTGTCCATAACTTCAAGGTAGTTATTAGAGCTAGCTGTCACCTAAAAGCTGACAATGTATCTCTTTAACTATGCAACGTAACCATGTCTCGCGGGGGATTGTCTATCTTGAGTTGATCTATTCAAAAGTGCGCGCTCTTCTCTCCGTCTGCAGATTTCTGTCAAAACACTTAAGGACGTGTGGAGGGGGGAGTATTTCTGCAAAATCTCACACTCTCGAACAGTGGTACAAAATGCTTTTACTCATAACCACTTTGAGAGATTTTCATGAAAATGGTTTTATGGCAACATAGGGTAGTCATGGAGTTATAAGGTGACTAAGGTTAGGAATAACCGTCCTATGATCCGCCAGAGCCGGAGGGATCTACCCAAGGACACCACCAATAGTTAGAATTAGAAGTCCTTAGGTATGATTATAAAAAGGAGAAAAAGAGAATCGGAGAAAGAAGGAGTTGAAGAATTAAAAAGAAAAGTAAAGAAAAAGGGTGAAAAGAAATAGCCCTCCAGATTATTCAACTTAGGGAAGACACCGGGTTCAATTCATATGCTACTGGTTGTCACTTTATGACACCGGTATTGAAGATCAAAGTCGTCATGGACCCAGTGACGCATGCACTAAACCTTCTTAGGCACTCAAGTTTCTCTCAACAGAAGCCTGTTTCATTCTCACAGGGAACCCTACGTAAACTATCGGCTTTCTCTTAGAAATTGCTGGTATTGATGCAAGGAGACCCTCTCCCTAGTCTCCGCTCAGGAAAACCAAAGCGCACTATTGAGTCTAGAGCCACGAGATTCATCAAAATATCTCTAAGGTACACTTGAAAATTCATCACTTGTTGTTCAACAATAAACGCAAGTGATACATTATCGAGTCCTTCACAGATCTTAGCAATCTGTCGAGAACATTTATGAGAGGTTCACACATGTGATCCTCAGTGATTCAATGGAAACTCCTGCCAGGGTCAACATCAAACAGCCCTGACGGCAGGTCACTTCGGCAACTCCCCGTGGATTATGCTTAGTGTGTCTCAAACGGTCTACAGTCGTGGGGTGATGCTTCGGTGTACCTCAGTGACTCATCCGAACTATAGGTGTACCGTACATCGTTATCTCACTTGTGGGACTCCGGTTCAGGAGCGGCCTTTGTGAGAATTAGAGTTGTGCTTTCACACTATCTTTGTTAACACTCGAAGTTCAAACTTGTAGCGGATTATTTCTAACCCATGTTTTATGTTTTCTTCTTATGGATGCTTGCGGATGGAAAAGATCGTGCAGATTCTCCACATGCTCATACCT
Organism: Chrysanthemum makinoi; assembly: GCA_910596185.1. Classification (NCBI taxonomy): domain Eukaryota; kingdom Viridiplantae; phylum Streptophyta; class Magnoliopsida; order Asterales; family Asteraceae; genus Chrysanthemum; species Chrysanthemum makinoi. The sequence goes on along the minus strand of OU343225.1, from coordinate 264,036,523 downwards.
ACAACATCACTAATTGAAGTTCTCTCAAAAGGCAACACAAAGTCAAAATGATTCTTCATCAAAGTCAAAGAATCTACAAAGTTTAAAGACTACGAGAACTACATCAGTACTGAAATCCAACGTTAAAGAGCGTGTGAGCATGTTGGAGAAAGACGTGGAGACACTTGAGCAACGAAGCGGACTGTCTGGATAACCACTACATACTATCACTACCACCACAAAGAACAACGATCAAAGAACAATGATAATGATGACGTCAAAGCAGAATACGTCAAAGGAAACAATTTCCCTACACTGGGGAGATTGTTCGAATCAAGGCACTTCTTCTCACAAGAAAGAAGAATGTCAGAAGACGTCAAAGCTACTATTACATCAGCACCTACAAAGTTTAAAGATCAAATCATCAATCACTAATACTTAGGGGGAGATTGTTGGAATCACTCCTAAACTAGAATTCAAGTGTTAATAATTAATATGTAATAGTTAGCTTAATTAAGGCTTTTAAGTTAGTAATCAAGGTTAGGCTCATGTAGAAAGCCCATGAGCCTATCCAAGGCCCAACAAGGAAAGGATGGGAACTTGGTGTGTTGCCCTAGTTCCCTCCTATAGATAATCTGGTAACTCTCATTAGAGAGTTGGTTGTTCACATTTACATTTATCCTAAGCATAAACCATTCTCTCATATCTTACTCATAAGTGTGTGTGTTCATCCAATCCATTCTTTCATCTTATTTCTTCTATTTATGCTTGTGTTACAAATATGAGAACCTAACAAGGCCACCTCGGTCACATTCAAAGATTGGATTTGGTAATTATGCCAATAGTTGGAGAAAAGGTAGTGTGCCCATCACGACGTCCTCTAATGACACATCTACCTAGTATTTCATGATCCGGTTTCTTGACTTCAAAGCTTGAACTTTGGGCGGATGGTAAGTGGTGATGACTTGGTTATAGATTTAGACTACCTGCTTGATTTTTATTTTACACCATTTATACTTCCCATGTCTTATCCTACCCTTTAGTCATGAAGCGTGTCTAGGTGATGCAGCGAGCAATCTTTGGTGTCTTGGCCATGGATTTGGTCATGTATCATTGATTTTGTCCACTTCGCCTTGACATGTTAGTAATGATAAGTCACCCCTTAACCTTTGTCGTGTCTACCCATATTGCCTTCGAGAAATTGTTTAGCCCTTAACTCTAGTGGTGGAGATTTGTGTAACCGCCAAGCTTATGATAGAATACATGCTATGACTGTGCGATTGAGTGATCACCCCGAAATTGACACTTAGAATAATTGAGAGACTTGAGTGTTTCATTCCCATTTCGTGAGGTGTTTGGCTTTGTTTTATTCTAGCATAAGGGATTTGTAAACTTATATTTTCCAGGTTATGGGAGATACCTTTTTAGGAATCTTTCTAATAAGGTCTACTTGAGGGCAAGTAGAGTTCAAATGGGGGGATATTTGATAACATCACATAGTCCTGAATATTAAGTGTCAATTTCCCCCGATAATGCTTGTAATTTATATCATTTATATAGATTTATGCTTTTTTTCCATTGTTTTCCACTTTCAGGTAAATTATGAGCATTGGAGCTAAAGAGACGCGGAATTGGAGAAATATCAAATATTTATCATAGTATGCTGACTTTGAAGAAGTTACGGCGTAACTCATCTCTCACATTACACCGTAACTAAAGCGTGACTCAGAAAACCAACTCATCCGAAGATTACGGCGTAACTCTCCCCAAAGACTACACGCCGCTGATAAATACGCCGTAACTCTCGTTTAAACTATGGCGTAACCAAGAAATATTGAAGATACGGCGTAACCACTTATAAGGTTACGCTGTAACCAGCAGATCTAGTGCAAATTACGAAGAAATTGAAGATTACGGCGTAACTATTATATTAGTTACACCGTAACCCATATCTGGCCTATAAATACCCCACGATTTCCAGCATTTCAAAGCATCCCATTCCACACACCACAATAAAAGAACGTGGGAAGAAGCTAAAGGCAGGTCTAGCGGAGCATACGGAGCTGTCTCTAAGGGAGAAATCACTCCCCTACGATAAGCATTAGCATTTTATCTTTTCTTTACTTTCGATTCATATATTTCGTAACATTGAATATTGAATTGATTTGTATGGTTAATATGAGCGGCTAAGCACCTCTTGGTGTTGGCCTAGTTATGATTCCTTAATTTTTTTGTTTGCATTTATATTACTTTCGTATAATTATTTCTAAGTGTATTCATGCATAGTTTATTGGTAGCTACCCTTGTTTCGGTAGTTTTGAATGGCGGTAGAGGCTAGTTGCTTAGGAGATATGACCAACTCACCCTAAGTGCGTAGACTGAGACGAGAAGGGTAAGATATGACCAACTGATGACCCTTTCTACTTGTGCGATTTGACCAACTGATCACCTACCGTTTGGATGAACTTAAGAATTAGGGGGTGAGTGTTTAAGTTGCTAACGCCCGGGCACTCACTATTATAAGTCTAGCATGTAGCGGTACTTAATGACTTAGGGGACCAGGAATAACTGGACTTATGAGGGGACACCTGACTTCTCCAGTGGTGGCATCTTTGCTGATAGGTTAGGGCGAATTGACCAAATGCTGTCCTCTCGACTTTGACCCCACCTGAAGTAATTGAAAGTAATTAGACGTAGACATTACTAGCTAGGATGATTAACTAGGTTAGCACCACTCTCCTATATTGATTAAACCTTTGCCTTTATTTGCTTTTATATGATTTAGTAGTTAATTAATTAATTCCTTATCGAAATCATATTAAAATATGTGACACCTAGACTTAGTATTGATCCAACACACATAGCTCTTGGGACGACCTCGGTTTTACCGAATACTACACTACACACGACCTGGTACACTGCCCGTTAGTGCATTAGGGTAGACCATAGGTATAACGAGACAATATAAATATTAAAACCTGGTCAGTAAAACCTGCATCATCTGTACTCATGGCTTATTCATATTTAAGCTTTGACTCTGAGGTATCCAATAATTCAAATTGTTCAAAATCTTGCTTAGAACTTAAATCTCAATAGGATAAATTGTTAAAAGATTCTCAGAAATCAGAGTTAATGGTTCTAGGTTATAAAGTTGGTTTAAAGTCAGTAGAAGAACGACTTGAATTTTACAAAACCAATAAGTCTATTTATTCTAAAAAGATTAAGGGTTTAGAAGTTAATATTTATATAAAAGATGTAGCTATTAGTGAGCTTAGGAAGAAGCTTGACATAATTCAAAAGGAAAAAGATGGCATACAACTAAATATAGAAAAACTTGAGTATGCATCTAAGAGTGTCAACAAGATCATAGAGAGTCAGATTGTTGACAACTGCTTGAAAGGTGTAGGCTTTAATGCTGTTCCACCTCCCTACACATGACAGTTTATGCCTCCTACACCTGATTTGTCTTTTACTGGCTTAGATGAATTTGATAATGAACCTGTAATTGAGAATAGGGAAGCTAAGTCTAGTAATGAAGAATCTAAGATAGATAGAAAGAATTTTGATGCCCCAAGTATTGATGAATGGGTGTCATATGATGAGGAAGAGGTTGTTGCTCAACCTGAAACTAAAAAGAAAGCTGTTAATCCTAGTATTGCTAAGAAAAAGTTTTTCAAAACTAAAACTGCTAGGAAACCTGTTAAAAATGTTAAGCAACCTAGGTGAAACACACACAGTCCTAGAGGCAACCAAAGAAATTGGAATAACATGATGTCTCAAAGATTAGGTAGCAATTTTGAGATGTTTAATAAAGCCTGTTATATGTGTGGAAGTTTTGATCATCTGCAGGTTAATTGGCATCACCATCAAAAAAAGTTTTATAATCAAAAGATGGTAAAACATGTATGGAACAATGTTAATAGGGTGAATCATAAGAATTTTGCTAAAAAGACTCACCCATATGCTAATAAGAACATGGTTCCAAGAGCAATATTAATGAAGTCTGGACTAGTATCAATTGATACTGATAGACAAAACATTTCAAAAATAGCAGTATTGGTTAATACTACTAGACAAGTTAATACTGCTCCCACAAAAACAATGGTGAATGCTGCTAGACCAATGTCATATTTTTCTAAAACAACACATTCAACTATTAGAAGGCCCATTCAAAAGAAAACAAAATCTTAAAACAGTAATCTTAATCTAAGAATTAATAGTGTTAAGGGTAACAAAGTTAATACTGCTAGACCAAAAGCAGTAGTTAATGTTGTTTAGTGCAATTTGATTAATGTTGTTAAGGCCTCAGCTTGTTAGGTTTGGAAACCAAAGATTAAAGTTTTAGACCACGTTTCTAAACACAACAGTGCATCAATCACCCTGAAGAATTTTGACTATATTAATGCTCAAGGTGAATCCAAGTCAGTGATGGCTTGAGTCCCCAAAAGAGATTGATTTTCTTACCTTAGTGTAGGGCAATCCATAGATGGATTTACATGATCAAGGAGTTATTGATGGTGGCTATTAAAGGTACATGACATGGAAGATGTCCTATCTTTCAGACTATCTGGAAATTGATGAAGGATATGTTGCTTTTAGAGGAAACCACAAAGGAGGAAAAATCACTGGGAAAGATACCATTAAAACTGGTACATTGGATTTTGAAGATGTGTATTTTGTGAGAGAGATAAAGTTTAATCTCTTTAGTATCTCAAAAATGTATGACAAAAAGAATAGTGTTCTTTTTATTGACACTGAATGTATTGTTTTATCTTCAAACTTTAAGTTAACTGATGAAAGTCAAGTTTTACTAAGAGTTCCTAGAAAGAGCAATGTGTATAGTGTTGATTTAAAGAACATAGTTCCTAAAGGAGGTTTAACTTGCCTTTTTGCAAAAGCCACATTAGATGAATCTAAACTTTGGCATAGAAGGCTTGGACACTTAAATTTTAAAACTATGAATAAATTGGTTAAGGGAAATCTTGTAAGAGGTTTATCTTCCAAACTTTTTAAAAATGATCAAACCTGTGTTGCTTGTGTGTTGCTTGTCCGATGGGAAAGAAGCATAGATCCTCTTGTAAGTCCAAAAAAGAGAACTCAATTGAGTCGCTCCTGAACAGTCAAGTTTAATCACACAAGCTGACCACTTGTGAATGGTCAACCGTACTAAACTTAAAACAGCTCAGAAAGCAAATGCAATTAAGATCAGAGGAATATAGTGGATTCCTGGGTCGTTAAGTCCCACGGAGACTGAATGGTGTTTCAACAACTTTCAGATGTCGAATGATCACTAAAGATAGTGATCAGTAAGGATTTTGATTGATTACTACACTACTGATTGATTGGAATAATATTTAGATAAAGAATTGTAAAGCACAACAATCAGATTAACCAAACGTAAATACGTACGTTTAATAAACTACGTAAACGTACAAAATAAAATGTGAATTCTAAGAAATAAAAGACCTAAAAATATGAAAATGATATTTTTGGAATCCTAAAAATAAAATAAAATTATTAGAAAAAGAAAATTATTTTTATAACTATTTATTTAATTATTATTAATTAAAAACTATTTTTAACTATTTATTAATAACCTAAAATATGATAAAATATGAACTAAAGCTAGAAAAATAAAATTATGACTTAGAAAAATCTAAAATGCTATAAAACTTATTTTAAAATTGAAAATATATTTTTTAGACTTTTTATCTATTTATTATTAATTAATTACTATTTATAATACACTTAAATAAAAGAAAATATAAAATTAACCTGTAAAAATAAAATTTTAACTTAGAAAAATCTAGAATATTATAAAACTAATTTTAAAACTGAAAAGATATTTTTATGTTTTTTATTTATTTATTATTAATTATTTAATACTTTTAACTATTTTTAATTCTAATAAATACTAAACAAGATGAGAAAATTATGAAACTTTTTCTAAAAATATCCTATGGTGACAGAAAAATAATAAAATTATAAAAACAGAATTTGCTTACTAATAAGCTAAAAAGAAAAATTAAAAAGCTAATTTCTATTAAATAAACGCTATCACTATATTAAAAATGACGTTTTTGTGATTTTTCTTTTTGAAAACTATTTAACTACTGATATTAAGTAACTTTAATGAAAACAAAAATTTTACAATTTAAAAATAAGCTATTTAGAAGCTTAAAAGTTTAACAGTTAAGCTTATGAGCTTAATTTGATGATATAAGCTCAAACAAGCTTCAAAGTTTGAAACAAAAGTGGAATAAGATATAAACAAGCTTAAGCTACTTAAATGAAGCTAAAAAACACAGAGAATCATACTGATAAGCTATAAATAAGCAAATAAGCACTATGACTAAACTATGCAACCAAACAGGCCTGCAAGGATATTCAAGACCAATTTAAGCTAAAAGAAAAAGCTCCAAAGTAAAAAATAAGCCTTGAGTCAACAAGCTGGGTTGGTGGGCTTTCCAAAAAACAAAGCTCACACACTGGGGACCACTGGAGAGCTTATGAAGAGCTTGTGAAAAAGGCTTGCTAGCACTGAGTTATCATGTTTACACATAAATGGGACAAAGTACAAGCTAATTGCAGCCCTAGTAAATAAGCTAAAAAGTAAAATATTAAGCTTGGATCTTCAAAATGGGTAGGTTAGCTTTCCAAAGAACCAAAATACACAAGATTTAACCAACTAATAAGCTCTTGACAAGCTCATGAAAAAGCTTGCTAAGACTGTGCACAGGGCACTATTTTGAAAAAGGTCTAAAAGGGAGCTGAAAAATAAGCTATTAAATAACCTAATTAGAAAATATAAAAAATACTAGGAGGAAGATGAGCAACTGAATATTGATATACCAAAAGCTCAAATATTAAATCCTAATGGTAAGTGCACAAGAAAATCACCAAGTTTATTCAAAAACTGCAATTAGGAAAATTTGACTTTTTGAATTATACTAAGAGTTTGACTTTTATGAACTTTGGATTGATTCTATGGACTGAATATGATGTAATAAGCTATGATAAGATAAAATTAAGCTAGGTTAACAAGTTTTAAACTACTGTGGTGATTTTGATAAGTTAAATCCTAACAGTTAAGTTCTAAGGTGATATTAAAGAGAATTTTGACTTTTACTCTAATAAAGACTAGTGTTTATGGTTTCTTTGGGTTATTAGAACCAAGTTTGACAGATAACAATCAAGAACAAAGTCTTGAACACTCTTTAGTACAGTTAAACAAACTAAACCAAACAAGCCTTAATTAGACTGTTTCAAGGCTTTAGGTACTAAACTAGCTTTTCAAACCAATAAATCTAGAGATGATCTTGTATTAACCATAATGAGACTAGATTAAACTGAAATTAACAAGATTTAAACAAATAAACTATGAAATGCAAATTTTGAGCAATTGCTTACAAGATGAGTCCAAGCTCAGAACTGAGAACCAAAAGCCAAGGACACACCTATAGCTTCCCAAGAAGCTCTAAACCCAAGGGCAATCCTGTATTTACCCTGCTCCAGCTTCTTGATAACCTTCCATTGATTTTTTATTTTTATCTAATTTTTTTGGTATTTTTGGTATTTTTCTCTTTTTGCTACTAGACTGATTTTAAGGGTTTCTAAAAGCTTAGATAAGCTTTATATGAGCTTATGTTGGCTTAAGAGTCCAAATTAACAGCTACAAACAACATTCAAACATTCATGAAATTTTTTTTGAACTAGGAAATGCATAAACTTGAAAAGGATATTGAAACTTGAAATTTATAACTGAAAATGATTCACAACACACTAAGATTACTTAAAAAGTACTTGAAAGCTTTTAAATTACACTGGAAAATTGAAAAATAATTAAAACGACATACATAAAACTAAATTAAGCTAGATATCTTTCTCTTTTGCACCAAGCTCGTTTATAAAGATCTTATCAAGTCTTGTGTCGACCTCTGAATCATTCCCACCTCACTTGAACCGTTGGATCATTCCAAATCATCAATTTTGACAAATGGAAATTTTGGCGCCAAAATGTCTTTGAGCAGGTTTTGTGCATTTAATGAAATTTGGAAGATTTGGAGGTGTTAAAGAGTGGTTAGACAGGTGTTAGGGGTGAGGTGGAAATGGAAAAGGTGGAAAAACCACCTCTGGTTTTGGTTTAACAAGTGTGATGAAGGAGATGAACAGGGTATCTGGTTTGGGCGGGGTTTGACCTGGTTTGACCCGTGGTATTAATATGAAGGGGGTTCAAAATGGGGGGTCACAGGATAATGACAGGGGTTCTTTTGGTTTGGCTGGGGTAAAAATACAAAAGGGTCAGTTTGGGAGCTTAATAACACAAGGACCATATTTGTAATTTCTGGATTTTTGATGGGCTGATCCTGCAATTTCTCCAAAGTTATCAAAAGGACCAAACTTGTAAATTCTGAATAGTACAAGGACCATTATGCATAAAATTCCATTTTTTTAAAATTTCCAAGGACTATTTATGACAATTTTTAAAGTTAAGGGACCTAAGTTGTAATTTTGCAATTTTAAATTTCAAAGATCAAATTTGACAACTCATGAATCCCTAGGGACTTTAAATAACATTTTTCTTTATTTTGAATTACCAGGGACTAAATTTGACAACTTTTGAAACTTGGGGGACTAAAATTGCCAATTATGCAAACTTGATACGTTTTTCACCAGATTTTGATATTTTTGCATTTAAAACACATAAAACACTTATTTGTGATATTTTCATCATTTTGATGCATTTCTAAGTGTTTTCAGATGTTTTTGGCATTCTAAACAGTACAAAAATGATGAGTATTTAGACACTCATCAATCCCCCACACTAAGATATTGCTAGTCCCTAGTAATGATTTGAGAAAAATTAATGGATTTCATCTCTTTACCAAAAGCCATTACTTCTGGAGTAGCCAATTGTTTAAGTTCAAGTAAGAACCTTGGTACAATGATGACCAAATGATTTTGAGCAAATCACCACTAACGGTTTTGATTTGTTCTACCGTAAGCTTGCTTCTCGGACTAGCCAACTCTTAGATAAATTATCAATATTATATTTGGTGAGTCGATTACCAATTATGGCTTTCCAACTGCCTTTACCACAAGCCATAAACTTGCGGGCTAGGCAACTCTTCACTAATTAAAGATATGGTGAGCTGAACACCATACAATTTTGGGCAAATTGCAAGCCGTCAGCGGATTTGAGATATCTTTACCAAGAGCCGTTTTCTCCTGGATTAGCCAATCCTTATGTGTGTTAGACATGGCTTTGATTACCATTTCAACGAGTAAGTGAAAACACTTACCTAAAAAATTTTGGCCAAAAACGGGGGAATTAGGCGGTATAATTACATGATAAAATTCGTGAGAATTCCCCCACACTTAGAAATGAATATTGCCCTCAATATTCAAAGTACCTACGGTTATTCGAAACATAGAACATAAAAGGAAATACTACGGCCATTATTTTATTTTTGATATATACACATTTTTTTTTAAAGAGTACTTATATACAACAAATGGGCAACTCCCCCCACTAGGTGGTAGAAAGTAGAAAGAAATCGAGAAATATGGGTGAAAACCCATATTGGCATGTGTCTCTTTTGTTTTGATTACCGAGTCACTAGCTTGACTCGATCCCCGCATTCATTGGTTCATGGGGAAAGTTTGTAGATCCGGGACAATCACAGGTGGAATGTCCTCTCCAAAATAATGCTTCAATCAATGACCATTTACTTTAAAATTTGGACCATCGGGCTGAGATAACTCAATGGTGCCATAAGGATAAACCTTAGTGATAGTAAATGGACCAGACCAACGGGACTTAAGCTTCCCCGAGAAAATCTTCAATCTTGAATTGAAAAGAAGGACTCAATCACCAACGTTGAAAACGCGGTTCTTGATTTTAGGGTCATGAATCTTCTTTGTCTTTTGTTTGTAGATCAAAGAGTTCTCGTGTGCTTGATCACGGAGTTCATTTAATTCATTCATTTGAACTTTCTCGTGATCACCACCACCGAATATCGAAGTTTGCATGTTTCAAGGCCCAAGATGCTTTGTGCTCGAGCTCAATCCGAAGATGACATGCCTTCCGCATTACATTTTACTAGCTTGTATGGAGTACACCCATTGGTGTTTTGTAAGTCCGAAGGCCCGAGAGTGAAAAGGCCATCGGTTTATCCGACCGGATGCCGCGATTTTCATTCGTCCTTTCTAAAATTCTTTTAATACCACGGTTGGAAACTTCCACTTGCCCAATTTGTTTGGGGGTGGTATGAAGTAGAGAGACGGTGGGTAACACCATACTTTTGCATGACACGATCAAATTGATCATTACAGAAATGTGTACCACGATCACTAATTATAGCTCGCTGAGTTCCAAACCTAGCAAAAAGAGATTTTAAGAATTTCACAACAACTCGGGCATCATTGGTAGGTAAAGCTTCGCTTCAACCCATTTTGACAAATAGTCAACAGCCACAAGTATGTATTTGTTGCCTCGAGATGATGGAAATGGCCCCATAAAGTCAATGCCCCATATGTCAAAAATCTCACACACTTTAATGGCATTTTGCGGCATTTCATTTCTTTAAAGATATTTCCGTGACGTTGACAAGCGTCCACGGCTTTGACAAAATCGTGGGCATCCTTATAAATAGTGGGCCAATAAAACCCGGAATCAAACACCTTTTTGGCGGTGTAGTTTTGACTATGATGGCCCCGTGGGTCCGCAAAGATGGCAAGCTTTAGAATGTCCATAGCTTCTTGTCCATAAACACACCGTGGGATGACTTGATCCGCCTATTTTGAATAAGTAGGGTCGTCCCTTAAGTAATGTTTAACATCCTTGAAGAATTTGTTCTTCTCTTGGGTCGACATCCCTTTCACTATGAAGTTACCCGCATGGTAATTTGCAAAGTCAAAGAAAACCATGGGTGGTAGAGTTTCCAAAAGAAACCGCATTGAGTGTCTCGAGAGGAAATGTTTCATTTATTTCCTTTTTCTCAAAACATCTTGGTGAGGGTTTTCTAGACGGATAGATGATCGCCAGCCTGTGTTCCTTTACTTTTTATCACGATAATGATATCAACCCTGGAGGAGGAGAACCCAACGGAGCAATCTCACTTTGCATCTTGTTTTGCAAAGAGATATTT
>OU343225.1:263845690-264025294 GCA_910596185.1 Chrysanthemum makinoi | reverse complement strand
ATATAATGTATTATTGCAATATAATGTATTTTGGATATTGATAAGACAGTCAAGCATTTTACTTAGACTAAGTGATGGTATATCACGAGTTCCAATATTTATGGAATTATGGACCCAAGGGTAGCAAAATAAGATCAGAAGACAAGTTTACATCAACAAGCAGCTTATTTATTTTCAAAGTCAGAAGAAATTACCCATTTTGTCATTAATTTCTCATTTGCAGGTTTTTGCATTCGATTGGTAGTCTTCCTGTCATGAGCACCAGAAGCAAAACCCCAAAAGAGTAGACATCACTTCTATCAGTATTTTGGTACATACTTTCATATTCGGGATCTAATTGCCTGCAGTTCCTTTGACTTGAGTAGAAATGTGAGTGGTTGTTGGGTCTTCAATATTTTATACGGGCAAATCCAGAATCGCGCCGGCTACTTTAGCATGCAGTTTATCAGTTTTCAGTATATTAGAGCTGTGGATTATTGGTTAATCTGCATGAAATGTTTTATAGGGAAACCAATTAATGAGATTTCTTGATACTTTAAAAATCGTTTATAAATATTAATAGCAACATACTTGTATACGTATGCAAATATGTCATTGCATGAGCTACATCGGTCATAATATCTAGCCGGTCTCTAATTTCAAGCCCATTTCCACATTTACCTGAAAAGAAAGACATTATAACTTTTGAGGTGAGTTAAGAGAAAGGGTAAACACCAAACTACTCTTTTGAGGGAAGTGGTACTACAAAAGTGGTCGACTGAAGTTTAAACAGGATACATGTAGCTGCACTTACCATCTATATGTTCACGAAGGGCTCCGATGTTTGTTTTGTTAGTGTATATTGCCATTAGAATATAAGTTATAGAAGTTATACTAATTAGCTTTAAATAGGATACCAAAGAATCAAATGTTTAATCAAATGTTTATGAACCACGTACAGTTAAAGTTCATTCTATATATGTCTATCAAAACTAATAAAAAGCAAAAGATTTAATTTTGATTTGTTATATGAATGAATGCGAACAAATGTGCCACTTGTTTCGTTATGTTCGTGAATGGTTCTCCGTTTGTTTATATATATGTTCAGTTACGTGTGTTAGTTTATGTTGATATATATGTAATACTAATTTTTTTTCTTGATGGTTGTTTGTTTAACGTCTTCATGAACGGACATAAATAAACACTAACATCCATATACATATTCTTTGAGAATGAACATGAACACAAACATTTGTTCATTTAAGTGTTTGTATCAAGTTGCATGTTAGGTTAAACTTAAACAACCAAACAAGCCCCGTTTGTGTTTGTTCGGTTTTTACTATCCTACTCCTGGACTATCTAAACAATGAAATTATATTTTTCCTCTTTCTTTTCTGTTTTCTCTACTCAATTTCTCAAAGTTTTTCCTTTGGTTTCATAACAGGACGTTCCATTAATCCAATAATTTGGAAAAACAAAATTCGCAAAAAGATGAAGACATAAATTAATCGAAAAGGCACCATTTTTATAACTTTGCTTTGGCCCCAAAGCTAGTCGCCTCTGCTTGGACACATCTGATGCATTTTTTTTATCACTGATATATGATATATAAGAAAATAGGTTAATTTAAATTTTGATTATTTGGGCAGGGGATGGCCTAACCCCATAAACATGCACTACATGGATCTAGCCCAAGGGATGCGGTTTATATATGGTGCCCTACACCAGGTGATAGTCCGTCGTCTGCCAGCAAAAAATGTGGTGCGTTGTAGTGTTCCACACCTGGAGAGTGTCCGTTTGGTCCGCTTCCTGTTGGCAGACTATGGTGTCCCTCACCAGGTGGAGATGGCCCGCTTTCTGTTGGCGAAAACCTTGGTGGCATGGGCTCATTCACTTGATTCATCTTTTGAAATCTTGATGTTGGCATACTATCACCTTCGTGTCCGCGACCACGTGGAGATGGTCCTTCGTGTCTCACACCTGGAGAGTACTGTCCGTTCGATTTTTTCCAAGAAGGCAAGACTTCATGTCCCACACCTGAAGAGTGTCCGTTTGGTCCGCTTCCTATTGGCAGACTATGGTGTCCCTCACCAGGTGGAGATGGCCCGCTTTCTGTTGGCGAAGACCTTGGTGGAATGGGCTCATTCACTTGATTCATCTTTTGAAATCTTGATGTTGGCATACTATCACCATCGTGTCCGCGACCACGTGGAGATGGTCCTTCGTGTCTCACACCTGGAGAGTACTGTCCGTTCAATTTTTTCCAAGAAGGCAAGACTTCATGTCCCACACATGGAGAGTGTCCGTTTGGTCCGCTTCCTATTGGCAGACTATGGTGTCCCTCACCAGGTGGAGATGGCCCGCTTTCTGTTGGCGAAAACCTTGGTGGCATGGGCTCATTCACTTGATTCATCTTTTGAAATCTTGATGTTGGCATACTATCACCTTCGTGTCCGCGACCACGTGGAGATGGTCCTTCGTGTCTTACCCCTGGAGAGTAATGTCCGTTCGATTTTTTCCAAAAAGGCAAGACTTCATGTCCCACACCTGGAGAGTGTCCGTTTAGTCCGCTTCCTGTTGGCAGACTATGGTGTCCCTCACCAGGTGGGGATGGCCCGCTTTCTGTTGGCGAAGACCTTGGTGGAATGGGCTCATTCACTTGATTCATCTTTTGAAATCTTGATGTTGGCATACTATCACCTTCGTGTCCGCGACCACGTGGAGATGGTCCTTCATGTGTCACACCTGGAGAGTACTGTCCGTTCGATTTTTTCCAAGAAGGCAAAACTTCATGTCCCACACCTGGAGAGTGTCCGTTTGTTGGTGAAAACTTTGGTGGCATGGGCTCATTCACTTGATTGATCTTCTGAACTCTTGACGTTGGCAGACTATCACCATCCCCAAGTGGAGATGTTCCGCTTCTTGTTGGTGAAAACTTTGGTGGCATGGGCTCGTTCACTTGATTCATCATTTGAACTCTTGATGCTTGAGTCAAAAAATGATCTTGATGTACAAATAAAAGAAGAAAACAAAGAGTTTGAATGATGGTGCACCTCATGTTGGAGGTTTTTCGGCTAACCAAGGCTTAATCAAAATCTGTAAAAGGTTAGTTTTCTAAGATAAACTATGAGAAGTAAAGATTGATGCTGGCTTAGTATCACATCTTGCAATTTATATACAAATCCATACAATGTTCTCCACCCTTTAGGTTCATGATCACATGTATATTGCATTAATGCATCACATTTATCTCCCTAGCAAAGCATGATCTTTTTCAATAATTTCTGGGATTCACATTTTTAATGGCAGAACTTCAAATAGTAGAGAATAAATATGATTTTTCATTTTTTATTTATTAGTTATCTATATATGAAATAAACCAAGACTCACGTTTTACACATCTTAGCTAAAGGCACAATCATATTAAGACATAGTTTTAATAAATTTCACATCTTCACATGGTTTATTAGCACTTAGCCAAGAATAAATACAGAGCTTTCACATTTTACTTATGTTATACTCTCCGGGTCCCAAAAATAGTTTTCACCTTACTTATACTATATATGTTTGTCTTAAAAAAATTACCAAGTTTTGATATATAGACATTAATTATAACCGTTTTTCCTATTTTAACCATATATTCAAACTTTCATTAATGGAAAATGATAAATAGGTCTAACTAAAAGGGCCTAGAGAGTGACCTAATGCATAAATAACTTATATATAGTACAGTTAGTGTACAAGTCATTTATGTATTAGGTCATATTTTAGGTCCTTTAAGTTAGATCCCTATATCAAAGCTATTAATGAAATCATTTCTAATTTATATAATAAAAGTGGTGTAAAAATAATTTTTTATCAATCAATAATTGCTTTAATTACACATATCATAATTTGTCTATTTTTTTTATTTGTGGACACTATTTTCGAACTACATATTTTTTCAGAGGATCACATTTTTTATCAACAAGGGAGCATAATTTTTCATAACCATAATAATGGCAAAATGGAATGTTTCCATAAATTTAAAGCACACTTTGAAAAATATTTATGGTTTAATTAGAAAAAAAATATTGAGTAATTGCTCAAAACTTAAAATGATAAACCATCATTTACTAGCAATGTATCCGCGTAGAATTAGAGTGATGAACATTTTTTGGGTAACTATTATGTCAAATAAATGTGCGAATAAGGATTATCGATATCGTTAATGAGAAAATAAATGTAGCAAGATAAATGTGGAAGGAAATATTAAAGACATCTTATTGCTGTTTGTATTACTGCTGTTTATTATAAAGATATTGCTGCTCAGATAAAGATACTGCTACTCATGAAGTTCAAATAAAATATTCTAAGTGTTTTACTACTGTTGGTATAATGGTTAAGACTGCCAGAGCAAAGTTAATACTATTATTACAAAGTTACTACTGCTTGATGAGATACTGCTGCTGGAGTTAAAGTTAAGACTGTTAGGCTTAAGTTAGTACTGTTAGATGTTTTTAGTACTGCTTATATATAAGATAACTTTATGATCCAGTTTTGTAATATATAAGTATAGAAAATATTTGATATACTTAGAAAATTATTGTAAGCCGGTTAGGACTCCTTGGTGTATAAAATGAGGTCCTAGGGCATTAAGTTAAATATATCTTGATATCTTAGTATACACAGTTGATTAGCTTTAAGGTTTTTGTAACCCTAATACTGTTAGAGTATTCGTATTATTATCATTAATAATATTGAGGCTTGTTTGTTGAATTGTGTTCATTGTGTTTACTGTTTCATTGATAATTCTTCTAAATATTAAAAATTAAATTCTGCATAATCTTTAATACATTCAAGACAGTTTCTGTCATTAGTTGTGTTAGATTTATCTAATATAACTAGTTCCTTATACAAGCTAAAAGAAGAAGATCTAGTGTTATTGGGATCAACAAGAGGTATCAGAGCTTGTGATCTAGAAACTGTAAACTAGAAGAAGATGGATCAAGATTCTGCACATATGGTGGCTGCATCCAAGGTTCCAATGCTCAAACCTGGTAAGTTTGAGATCTGAAGGATGAGAATTGAGTAGTATATCCAGATGATTGACTATTCTCTCTGGGAGGTTATAGAGGATGGTAACACCTTGCCAAAAACACATAACGTGGAAGGTAAAGTGACAACTTTACCTATCACATCTGCTGTAGACAAGGCTCAAAGAAGATTGGAGGTGAAGACTAGATCTACTTTAATGATTGGCATTCCCAATGAACATCAATAAAAGTTTAATTCTGTTAAAGATGTCAAGTCATTGCTGAAAGCAACTCAGAAGAGATTTGGAGGGAATGATGCTACAAAAAAGACCAAAATAAATCTCTTGAAGCAACAATGTGAGAACTTTACTGCCTCAAGCTCTAAGATGCTTGATGAAACTTTTGATAGGCTTCAAAAGCTTGTGAGTCAGCTGAAGATTCTGGGTGAGAAGTTATCACAAAAAGATGTCAATCAGAAGCTGTTAAGAAGCTTGTCACCATATTGTAACATTGTATATAGAATCCGAATTTTTCAGTTTTTAGAGAGGTAGTTTTGTGGAGTAAAAACCTAAACCGAACCAAGGTTGTCTTGGGCAGTATCTTAGGGTTCCATACCCTATTTTACAACAAGATAAGTGTTTTACTTTATTGATTCAATCATGTCTTTAATTGTTTGTGTGTATGCTTGCATGTTCTCCATGTCCGGCTAATTTACTTGTATGTTTGCTTAGATATATGAAACCTAGTTATTGAATATTGATTGGTTGTCTCTTATCTTAATTGTGATTGACCTAGTATTGCGATAGGTCATCCGTTGTGTTATTAATGCTTGATTAGTCTTTGTTGAACCTTAGCTTATAGTTACTAGTGGAATTGTAGGCTAAATATCCAAAGATAACCTTAGTGTTAAGTTTATGAATCCTAGAGATTTCGTAGTCATTAACCTTAGGTAGCTTCAAAGAGTTAGGGATAAACGCATACCCTACGACCTTAGAAGATTTTTGACTTGCAACCACCAAATCGCCTATCCCACCAAACCCTTTGTTTCCCTGTCGTAAGCCTAACGTTACAACCCTTTAAAAGACCTCTTGGATAGTTTTTCTTAGGCGCTTACTCCAAAGCGATGGAGGTTTGATCTAGTCTCAAGCCTATGGTAATCTATGTACTAGGACCGTTTAATGAGTGTTTATCTTCCATTTCTAACTTGATATATTTCATATATACCCGAGAGATGAGAGTATCCAAACACCACTTGTGAGGTGCTAGTATATAATTTTTGTGCTTGTTATGACTTTTGCGGGGCTTATATGTGTTGTTAATCGTTCTAAACTAATGCTTCATGACCCCTAACTTATAAATTAATTGGCCAAAAGCACATTTGCTTGAGGACAAGCAAATACCAAGTGTAGCGATATTTGATAAGGATTTAAAAGGTACACTTTTTGTAACACCCCCAAAATACCGCAGCGGAAGATTGTGTCACCGAGGTGCTACTTCATAATACAAAGTACAAGTTATAGAAACGACCTCTAAATTAGACGTTTTGAAAAGTTACCATTCGATTAATGAAATCAGAGTAACAAACAATGAGGTCCCAAAGTAAAACATAAAAATGTTTAAAAAATGTACTATCGAATGGTAAATACAAATGTATAAAATCTTCCAAACATGTCGTGCGACTCTAAGTTCCATGAAACAGCTATCGCCTTATTGACCTGAGATAAACATGCTAAAAAGTGTCAACACAATGGTTGGTGAGTTCATAGAGTTTGTTTTAACATGTAAAAGCCTTTAAAGAATGTTTACACAGCAAAGGCATTGTAAATCCACTCAGTTCCAAGTTTCGCCAATACAAAACTTGCAACCTGTATGTTCACAACCCACTGGCAAAATATAGTTTGCACAATACACCGGATTATATTCACCCAAGGTCATGAATCTGGTACACAAGGGCGGAGGCATCTTCCCAAATAGTACTATATTACTCCCAAGGTCATGAATCTGGTACACATGGGCGGGGGCATATACCCGACTTATAGTACTATCAATACCTCTCCGACAGTATAGAGTATTGTGTACGTATGTAAATACAATTCATGTATTTAAATTAAGCGAGTAAAGTATTTCCAAGCATGTATAACGAAATCAAGTATAACATAATCAAGTATAATGCAATCATGTATAATGCAATCAAATATAATGTTTTGAGTATTTATACAAGTAAAAGCAACTAGTTGAGCATGTATCTCCCCCAAAGAGTTAAAACAAGTATTAAAAGAGTAGGGGCTATGACTCACCTTAATAAATGATATCACAACGTATAACGAAATCGATGGATAAGCCTGGAAGTCTCTACGTATAACGTAGAATATGATGTCAACTCTTAGGTTCGGAATAACGATGCGAAAGTATAAATATGCCTATATACGTCCTTATATTGATCATGATGTAGTATTTGTATGTTTGTTTATATAAATGGTTTTAGTTTGTATATCTCGTACTACCGTTCGGGCCATCATAATTTAGAGGTCATGTAGTAAACGTTCGAGGAGCTAGGACACTTTAATTCGTAAATCCAGCAACTCGTCGATCCGTTTACCCAAATGAACCCCTCACATGAAGTTCCCTAGTGTTGTAGTGCTTAATACGTAAAACATGTATTTTGATTACTTGATTATATGATATATTAAGAGTTTATAAATACAATAAATAAACTAACAAAGTTTATAAGTATTTAAATAAGTTTGAGTCTTATAAATACTTACCTTAATATAGAATGCTTGAGTATTATAGAAAAAGGAAATATAAGCGGAGCTTCGACGTAGAATTTGTAATTTTCGAAAATCCGAGGCTATTAGAAGATTATAACAACGCCTTCTTGGGAACCCGAAGAAGAAAAGATGATTATAACAACGTCTTTTTAAAGACTTGAATTTATTTGAAGATTATAACGACTCTTTCTTGAAAACTTCCAAGAACAAAGATCAAACACTAGTTTTCTTTCAAAAACTAGTTAACTTTCTTACAAAATATAAGATAAGTGCCTTAGGGTTTTAGGACTTTGATAGATAAAGAGAGGAGGGTGCAAGAAATTATGTAGTTTTAGCTTGGTATTTATAGGAAAAATTTAGGAGTTAACTATATATTGGGTTAAAAACTAACCATGGTTAAATTGTATACTTGTAATGATCTAAGGAAAGATCAAATATCATCCCTACATGTGTTTTACACATTCATATGAGGAGGTGATAAGTTTGGAAGAGATTATGTATGAATTTGCTAGCTTTTATGTAAGGTTTATCTAGTTTATGTATCTTAATGCATAAGTAATCTATACACTTGTCTTGGTTATCATATAAAACGTGTAATAGGCTGGAAATGAGGAGGTAGGAAGCTATTTGTGATGTTTAGATATTATCTTGTGTTTACGGAGTGAGTTTGGTTCCGAAAATTGCTAACGGTAAGTATTTAATTCATGAAACGTAAAACCGGGTGTCGTAAAAATATGAAACTTATAGGAATGATTAAACTCATCAATATACTCATTATTATCTTATAAAATGAGTGATAAGTTTAATGGGTCGCGTAAACGCTGTCAAAACTGGAAACGGAGGCTAAATACGTGAAAAATGCAATTTATCAGAAAAGAACGAGATTTCAGGGAAATGACCGTGAATTTATTTAAAGTAGACTAAAATTAGTCTATTAGTGATATGAGATGTCAAAATGTGGTTTTTTCGTTATACGTGGGATAACTTAACAGTTATACGTGAAGTCTAAAAGTTACGCGATTTAAGCAAAAATATAGAACGTACAAGGTTAATTTCTTTATGGTCAAAGGAGGAGGGAAATATGTTTGACTTTTACAAAAATGTAAAAGTGTCTAAACATCTTAGGAAATACAGTGCAGGAATGGTTAAGTCTGGGTCTAAGTAGAATTGTTTAAAACGTAAGTTTAGTCTCGTACGGCTCAGGGTTTATTTGGTAACATTTAAATGAAATTTTAAAAATTCTCTAATTGATTATGAGTGATCTAAAAACTAATCCGATGTGAGAATAATTGTCAGAGTTGGTTTTTGTTATGCGCGGGATGGTTAAATGGTGCTCCAACCAAAACGAAACTTTAAGACGATGTTTTTTTAATAACTTTTGCGAAGATGATCTAACGATTGTCAAACTCTCAGGCTATCACTAAAATAAATTAAGTTACGAGAATGTGAAATAAAAATTTTGGTGATGAATAGTAAAAAGTGAATAGTAAAAATTCGAAAATGGATAGAAATCCTAAAAATGCGAATTGTTACACTTTTGAGGGGTCATTTAAGCCCTTAATTGATCACTTTTGTATCCGTTACTACTTAATTTCGTTCCTTTTTACTTTTTAGGTCGCTTGAAGGCAAATTGCTGGAATGACACTTATTCGGACGAAAAAGCGCGAATATACGAAGAAAATGGCCGAGTCAAAAATCGAGACACTCAAGCTGCTGGAAAATGATGGGGACGGCGTCACTGCTTATTTGCGACGCCGTCACGACACATCTTGAGGCGACTCAGAGAGCAAATTGCTATTTTACAAGTGACAACACCAGGTTTAAAAGAGTAGGGCGTCGCAACTCAGACGGCCTAGATTTGGATCCCGACGGCGTCAGAGGTTGAAGCCGACGGCGTCACGAGCATAAGGTGACATCGTCACAAAGTTGAAGTGGCCAAGACGAAACCCTAATGGCGGCGACCCGACGGCGTCACAATTAAAGAGTGACGCCGTCACATATTGTAACATTATATATAGAATCCGAATTTTTCAGTTATTAGAGAGGTAGTTTTGTGGAGTAAAAACCTAAATCGAACCAAGGCTGTCTTGGGCAGTATCTTAGGGTTCCATACCCTATTTTACAACAAGATAAGTGTTTTACTTCATTGATTCAATCATGTCTTCAATTGTTTGTCTGTATGCTTGCATGTTCTCCATGTCCGGCTAATTTACTTGTGTGTTTGCTTAGATATATGAAACCTAGTTATTGAATATTAATTGGTTGTCTTTTATCTTAATTGTGATTGACCTAGTATTGCGATAGGTCATCCGTTGTGTTATTAATGCTTGATTAGTCTTTGTTGAACCTTAGCTTATAGTTACTAGTGGAATTGTAGGCTAAATATACAAAGATAACCTTAGTGTTAAGTTTATGAATCCTAGAGATTTCGTAGTCATTAACCTTAGGTAGCTTCAAAGAGTTAAGGATAAACGCATACTCTACGACCTTAGAAAACACAACGCGTTAAGAATAAGGACGTGGCAATTCAACCATCAATAGGAGATAACTAGGGAGTAATAACATCTAAGTAAACACATTTTTAATCATCATAAGAGCACACAACAATAGACATAGACTACACTTACCTTAGTTTAGATAATTAGATAAGTAGAGTAATCGGTAGAAATACCAACCCCCAAATCCAATACCTTGAGATTCGTAATTTCAATTTTCTAAAAAACATAAAAAATGATAAAAAAATAATCTTTCTCAACCCCAACCTTAGCGTAGTAATTTCTCACTAGCATTCCTATTCCCCTAGAGAACGATATCAATTCCCGAGGCTTACCCTAATACTACACTACAACGATTAGGTTCACTGCCTAGGGTGTTGAAAAACTTGCTCGAAGAAAAAGAAGTTCCTTTGGCCGCGAACACGCTTTGTAAGCATATCAACAAACATGGCTTTTGTGCCCTTTGGAAATAAAAACTTTAAAGGAGCAGTTAACACTGCTCATGGAGTTTTTACTGCTAACACTCAAGTTAGTGCTGCTAATATTGACAACATGAATGATGATGTTATTTGTGCATTCTTGGCTGGTCAACCTAATATTCCTCAACTTGCACATGAGGACTTGCAGCAAATTCATCCTGATGACTTAGAAGAGATGGATTTGAAATGGTAGATGGCCATGTTGACCATGAGATCCAGAATATTTTTGAAGAATACTAGGAGGAAGCTAAATGTCAATGGCAATGAGTACATTCTCTTTGATAAGTCCAAGGTGGAGTGCTACAATTGCCACAAAAGGGGACACTTTGATAGAGAGTGCAGGGCTCCAAGAACTCAAGACCACATGAACAAGGAGAGCTCTAGAGGGAGTGTGCAAGTGGAAACATCTAATTCCACAACCTTGGTGTCTTATGATGGTCTAGGTGGGTATGACTTGAGTGATCAAGCAGAGGAAGGACCCAACTCTGCACTCATAGCTTATTCATATTTAAGCTATGACTCTGGGGAATCCAATGATTCAAATTGTTCAAAATCTTGCTTAGAACTTAAATCTCAATATGATAAATTGTTAAAAGATTTTCAGAAATCAGAGTTAATGGTTCTAGGTTATAAAGCAGGTTTAAAGTCAGTAGAAGAACGACTTGAATTTTACAAAACCAATGAGTCTATTTATTCTAAAAAGGTTAAGGGTTTAGAAGTTATATTTATATAAAAGATGTAGCTATTAGTGAGCTTAGGAAAAAGCTTGACATAATTCAAAAGGAAAAAGACGACATACAACTAAATATAGAAAAACTTGAGTATGCATCTAAAAGTGTCAACAAGATCATAGAGAGTCAGATTGTTGACAACTGCTTGAAAGGTTAAGACTTTAATGTTGTTCCACCTCCCTACACAGGATAATTTAAGCCTCCTACATCTGATTTGTCTTTTACTGGCTTAGATGAATTTGCTAATGAACCTGTAATGAATAGGGAAGCTAGTAATGAAGAATCTAAGACATATAGGAAGAATTCTGATGCCCCAAGTATTGATGAATGGGTCTCAGATGATGAGGAAGAGGATGTTGATCAACCTAAAACTAAAAAAGAAAACAGTTAATCCTAGTGTTGCTAAGAAAGAGTTTGTTAAAACTAAAACTGTTAGGAAACTTGTTAAAAATGTTGAGCAACCTAGGCAAAACACACACAGTCCTAGAGGCAACCGAAGAAATTGGAATAACATGATGTCTAAAAGATTAGGTAGCAATTTTGAGATGTTTAATAAAGCCTGTTATATGTATGATAGTTTTGATCATCTGCAGGTTAATTGCCATCACCATCAAAAATAGTAATATATATAAAAGATGGTAAAACCTGTATGGAACAATGTTAATAGGGTGAATCATAAGAATTTTGCTAAAAAGACTCACCCATATGCTAATAAGAACATGGTTTCAAGAGCAGTATTAATGATTTATGGACTAGTATCAATTAATACTGCTAGACAAAACGTTTCAAAAACATTAGTATTGGTTAATACTGCTAGACAAGTTAATACTTGTCCCACAAAAACAACAGTGAATGCTGCTAGACCAATGTCACATTTTTTAAAACAACACATTCAACTATTAGAGGGCCCATTCAAAAGAAAACAACATCTAAAAACAGTAATCTTAATCAAAGAATTAATACTATCAAGGGTAACAAAGTTAATACTGCTAGACCAAAACCAGCAGTTAATGTTGTTCAGTGCAATTTGGTTAACGTTGTTAAGGCCTCAACTTGTTGGGTTTTGAAACCAAAGATTAAAGTTTTAGACCATGTTTCTAAACACAACAGTTCATCAATCACCTTGAAGAAGTTTGATTATATTATTGCACAAGGCGGATCCAAGCCAGTAATGGCTTGGGTCCCCAAAAGAGACTGATTTTCTTACCTTTGTGCAGGGCAATCCACAAATGGATTTACAGGATCAATGAGTTTTTGATAGTGGATGCTCAAGGCACATGACATGGAACATGTCCTATCTTTCAGACTATGTGGAAATTGATGGAGGATATGTTGCTTTTGGAGGGAACCCCAAAGGAGGGAAAATCACAGGGAAAGGTACCATTAAAACTGGTAAATTGGATTTTGAAAATGTGTATTTTTTGAGAGAGTTAAAGTTTAATCTCTTTAGTGTCTCACAAATGTGTGACAAAAAAAATAGTGTTCTTTATAATGACATTGAATGTATTGTTTTATCTCCAAACTTTAAGTTAATTGATGAAAGTCAAGTTTTACTTAGAGTTCATAGAAAGAGCAATGTGTATGGAGTTGATTTAAAGAACATAGTTCCTAAAGAAGGTTTAACTTGACTTTTTACAAAGGCCACATTAAATGAATCTAAAATTTGGCATAGAAGGCTTGGACACTTAAATTTTAAAACTATGAATAAATTGGTTAAGGGGGATCTTGCAAGAGGTTTACCTTCCAAACTTTTTGAAAATGATCAAACTTGTGTTGCTTGTCAGAAGGGAAGGCAGCACAGATCCTCTTGTAAGTCCAAAAAAGAGAACTCGGTCATTCTACCTTTACATAAGTTGCATACGGATTTGTTGGGTCCAACATTTATAAAAAGCTTAATGAAGAAAATGTGTTGCCTAGTTGTCACAGATGATTTCAGTAGGTTTACATGGGTTTTCTTTCTAGCTTCTAAGAATGAGACAAGTAACATTCTTAATTCCTTTATAACTAGGATTGAAAATCTAATAAATCACAAGGTAAGATAATTAGATTTGATAATGAGACTGAGTTCAAGAACAAAGAGATGAATTACTTTTGTGATATGAAGGGTATTTTGAGACAATATAGTGTAGCTAGAACTCCTCAACAAAATGGTGTATTTGCGAGGAGAAATATAACACTAATTGAGGCTGCTAAGACTACGATAGCTGATTCTAAGTTGCCAACTACTTTTTGGGTAGAAATAGTTAATACTGCTTGCTATGTGCAAAATATAGTGTTAGTTGTTAAGCCTTATAACAAGACCCCATATGAACTTTTACATGATAGAACACCAATTTTAAGTTTTATGAGACCTTTTGGGTGTCCTGTTACAACTCTCAATACCATAGATCACTTAGGCAAATTTGATGGTAAGGCTGATGAACGATTCTTTATTGGATACTCTCTGAATAGTAAAGCCTTTAGAATATTCAATAGTAGAACAAGGATAGTGGAAGAGAACTTGCACATTAAGTTTAGTTAAAGTACACCTAATGTTGTAGGTAGTGGACCAGATTGGCTATTTGATATTGATGAATTTACAAAGACAATGAATTATGAGCCAATTGTTGCATGCACACAATCTAATGGTTTTGCAGGTACAACAACAAGAGATAATGCAGGTCAAGCTAGAAAGGAGACAAGACTTGGTAAAGATTACATTCTACTACCATTGTGGACTGCTGATCGACCTTTTTCTCAAGTTATGGTGGAAATAAGGCTAATGAAGATCCAAATACAGAAAGTGACAATGTTGATCAAGAGCAAGATGATAATGTTAATAGCACTAAAACTATTAATACTGCTAGTGTTGGAAACAACACTAACAATGTTAATACTGTTAGTTCACATGTTAATGTTGTTGGCACATAAGTTAATGTTGTTGGTGAAAAAGAACTTCTATTTGATCCAGATATGCCTCCTTTGGAAGATTCCAACATATTTTACTACTCTTGTAGTGATGAAGATGATGTTGAAGTGGCTGACATGACTAATTTGGATACTATTATTCCAGTCAGTCCTATTCCAACTACAAGAATTCATAAAGATCATCCTCTTGATCAAGTGATTGGAGATGTGAAATCAGCTACACAAACAAGAAATATGACAAAGAATTTGAAGGACCACGGGTTTATTAGTACTCTTAAACAAAGATAAACCCATAAAGACCTTCAAAGCTGCTCATTTGCTTGCTTTTTATCACAACAAGAATCTAAGAAGGTAATTCAAGCATTGAAGGATCCAATCTGGATATAAGCTATGCATGAAGAGCTTCTACAGTTCAGGTTACAAGATGTTTGGACTTTGGTGGAGTTACCTAATGGAAAAATGGTTATATATACTAATGGGTCTTCAGGAATAAAAAGGATGAAAGAGGTATTATGGTAAGAAATAAAGAAATATTGGTAGATCAAAGATACACACAAGAAGAAGGGATTGGCTATGATGAAGTCTTTGCCCCTGTTGCAAGAATTGAAGCAATTAGACTGTTTCTAGCCTATGCTTCATTTAAAGATTTTCTGGTGTATCAGATGGATGTTAAAAGTGCTTTTCTCTATGGGAAGATTGAAGAAGAGGTGTATGTATGTCAACCACCAGGATTTGAAGATCCAGACTTTCCAAATAGAGTATACAAGGTTGAAAAAGCACTGTATGGATTACACCAAGCTCCTAGAGCCTGGTATGAAACCATGTCAACATATCTATTGGACAATGTATTTCAAAATGGTAAGATTGACAAGACCTTATTCATAAAAAGGCACAAAGGTGATATTTTACTAGTCCAGGTTTGTGTGGATAATATCATCTTTGGTTCAACAAAGAAGGAGCTATGCATTTCTTTTAATAAGCTAATGCATGAGAAGTTTCTGATAAGTTCTATGGAAGAAATTACATTCTTCTTGGGATTACAAGTGAAGCAGAAGAAGGATGGTATATTTATCAGTCATGATAAATATGTAGCTGAAATTTGAAGAAATTTAGGTTTATAGAAGTCAAGACTGCAAGTAAACCAATGGAAACTCATAAGCCTCTGCTCAAGGATGAAGATGGTGAAGAAGTAGATGTTCATATGTATAGATCAATGATTGGTTCATTGATGTACCTCATATCTTCAAGACCTGATATTATGTTTGCAGAGTGTGCCTGTGCTAGATACCAAGTCAATCCTAATGTTTCACATCTTCATGCTGTGAAAAGGATTTTTAGGTTCTTAAAAGGTCAACCTAAATTGGGCCATTGGTATCCAAAAGACCTCTTTTCGATTTGGTGGCATACACTGATAGTGACTATGCTGGAGCAAGCTTGGATAGGAAATCTACAATAGGAGGTTGTTAGTTCCTTGAATGTAGATTGATCTCATGGCAGTCCAAGAAACAAAACATGGTTGCAAATTCCATAACAGAAGATGAATATGTGGCTGCTTCAAGTTGTTGTGGACAAATGCTTTGGATTTAGAATCAACTACTTGATTATGGGTACAATTTTATGCAAAACAAAATCTTTATTGACAATAACAGTACTATTTGCATTATTAAAAATCTTGTTTTTCATTCAAAAACAAAGCATACGGAGATAGGACATCATTTTATTAGAGATTCAAATGATAAGAAATTGATTCAAATGGTTAAAATCCATACTGACAAGAATGTTGCAGATTTTCTTACAAAAGCTTTTGATGTAAGTAGATTTCAATATTTGATTGCCAGTATTGGAATGTTAAATCTTTAAAGTCTGTTATTTCTTTATGTTTTTATAGAGTTTTGTATGGATTAGTGTTGTTATCAAGTAATTAAGAGTTTCTGCTATCATTAAAAGTTCATGTTGTTAGTCTAAGACTTACTGGTGTTGGTTATACTTACTACTGCTAAGTATAAACTGTTAGCCTCGCTTTTTTATAAAGATAACGTCACTAACGTGAATTGGACTAGATTCGTAGTATACTTTGCCCGCAGGGACTAGTATTATTTACGTGGCAAAGTTGTAGTGGTTAGAGCCTATAAATACCCCTCATGACTCTCCACGAGGGAGTGGGAAATTAAGAGGTTTGTGCTTCATTTAGTTTTCATCTAATAAAATACTTTTTTTCTCCACCCTCTCTCTTCTTTCTCTCACTAGAAACATGTATCATCTCACCATGTTTGATCAACCAAGACCTCCCGAACCACATAAATCATATGTTTTTATGATCCTACAATTGGTATAAGGAGCCAGGTTGTTCGTGTTGATTGATTTTTGTGGTTCGAATCATGTTACAAAACTGTTTTTACCATGTTTTTATCAAGCTGGAAATTTTTTTCCTTTATACTTTGTGGTAAACAGTTTTATACAGTTTTATGTCTTTTATTGTATCCTAAAATGGTCTAAAACAACAAAGTCTCATGCTTTATAAAGATTTCAACATTTCGTGTCAATATTCTGTCCAAACAATCCTTCTTATGACTTTTTTTGTTACCATTTCCGTGAATAGATTTGGTGGTCAACACTTCATATTCTTGTGGTCAACTGTGGTCAAAACGGGTCTAAAATGAACATCTTTTACTTGAAGCAGTTTTTCTGGGTTTGGTCAGAATTTTTTTGGATGCAGTTTGAAAGAAAAATCCCAGATGCGGTTCTTTAGGAATCATGCGGTTTTTTCAAAAAGAAGTTGCGACTTGACAAACTCACAGCGTTTTGATCACAAGTGCGATTTGACATAACCTCTATGCGTTTTGTTCTTGATGCGGTTTGTCAAAAAAAAACATGGGTGCGGTTTGTTAAAATAGAGTTGCGTTTTTACCAACTCCTTGCGGTTTGATATAACCTTATGCGATTTGACCTTCAAGAAGACAAGATGAAGCAATTTGTTGACCATGAAGCGATTTGTCTAAAACTTAAAAGCATTTCATGCGATTTGAGACAGAAAAAGATGAAGCATTTGTTGACTACTAAACCAATATACCATTTCACTCTAGACCTCAGTTTCCATGACTACCATCATCAGTCCAACTTTCATGAGCCAAAAAAAAAAACAAAAAAAAATAACGACTGATAAAGAATGAAGAACATCACTGCCATAACAATTCCACAACAACTCATCTATCCTAATCCCACATCTACATCAACAACAACCTCAAATCCATTAACTCTCAATCCCATCTTCATTATCTATAGACTCGACAAGCAAGACTCGTGAAAGACAAGCATAAAATATAAAACGAATCTCAGATTTGATTCAACTTTTTCCAATCCTTAAAAGATTTTTTTTGAAGTTGAACAATTTCATCACAGATCCTATGTATAAAGACTCGCTTCAATTAATCTCTGAAACAACAAGAAATAAAACATAACAAGGATGTTATTTTTATTTCCTTAGTTCGTTCATGACCAACATAGACATACCTACCTGAGACCCAATGGACCTTGAAGCCGTTGCAAAAGAGATGAGATACGTGTTCGTATTAAAATCAAATGGAGATGATGCCAATCATTTTTATGAAGTTGAAAGGTAGATTAAAGGTAGTTATATGTTTCGGTTATGATGGTGAGATTTATTTGAGATTAATAGTGCTGATGGAGATGAGACTTGGCTGAGTTTGTGATGAGTTAGATGAGAGGAGGGTTTGTTGTAGGCGTTCCTTTTCACAGGTGTGTGTTATGGTCAAGAGTAGTTTAGGGTTAGGGATTATGAGACGGTTTAGGGATAAATGCGGTTTATATCTAACCGATTATAATGGTTGCTGGATCAGTTTTTGGACTGGGCCCGGGTACTTCATTCATTTGCATTGGGTTGTAAATGGACTATATGATGGATTGGATACAAGGAATAAATTGGTGTTATCCGAATTTTTCTTAACAAAAATTTAGGATACAAATTTTATTTTGGGTAAATGAGTGGTATTTTTGGTATGATAAATTTTCACGGAGGATACTACAATTCACGGCTTGAACGATATTGAAAAAAATGATCACGGGGTTTTTGTATGGTATTACTTACGAGGAATAGAAGTGACATTTCATGGGTGAACTTTTTATATTTGAGACGTTGGTTGGTTGGTTGCATGTCTCAAAATAACTTGTTGGGGCATTTTTCATAAGTAATTATGAATTGACAATCCGGTTATAACAGATGTAAGGAGTTACGTTGTAGTGCTCACAGTGTATAACTATCACTTTAAGGAGTTACGTTGTAGTACTCAGTGTCACACGGCGTTTTGGATTGTTCAAAAATATAGAACAAGTAGTAAGTCACAAATTTGGGATGTTTACTTCCTTTTAAAGTTCGTCGTATCGGTTTGTCTCCATATGTGGTCATTACAATTAGCCGGTGAATCAAAAGGAGGTTCGATTCAGGTTGATTTGAGAGAAGTATTGAGAGTATATTTTTGCGACATATTCTCATGGAATTATGCTAAAAATAAGGATTTAATATTGCATCAAGAAAAAGGTAATTTACGGCAGGTACGCAACATTATGATGATTCTGATAGCTCGCAACCATCAGGAGGGAGAAGTTGGTATTTCATCTTTCGTGATTGGATTGACGAAGGGATTTGTGCTTAATACCGAAGAAGGAGAAGTAGTGTGTGTACATCGGGGCTTTTTACCAACTTGGATGCAATACTAAGTGAGTTATGTTGTTATGATGTTCCCAGAATGACAACCATTGTGCTACTATCAAGAGTCTATCTTCACCGCTATGTGTTTGAAGACTAAAGAGATTTTATGAAAGAGAGTTGTCGATTCAGGAGGAAGCACATAAAAGAAAAAAAAGGCTCGCTAGTTAGGAGGGAGTAATAACCTAACTAGACCGTTACAGTTAAAGTTCATAGCTACAAGGATCAGTACCGTCAACGCCAAAGATCAAATGCCGAGATCATCGGAAGAGAGAACTTCAAGTTTGCCTCAATATCTAGACTACAGAGACTCTGCGCTTCAACAAAGTCAACATTATTCATTACTATTGTAATTTACTTTGTTTTGTATTTATAGGTCTCGTTGTAACCATTCCCCTGTGACGATATCTTGGAGGGAGATTGTTAGCCTTGCTTTTTTATAAAGATAACGTCACTAACGTGAATTGGACTAGATTCGTAGTATACTTTGCCCGCAGGGACTAGTATCGTTTAAGTGGCAAAGTTGTAGTGGTTAGAGCCTATAAATACCCCTCATGACTCTCCATGAGGGGGTGGGAAATTAAGAGGTTTGTGCTTCATTTAGTTTTCATCTAATAAAATACCTTTTTTCTCCACCTTCTCTCTACCTTCTCTCACTAGAAACATGTATCATCTCACCATGTTTGATCAACCAAGACCTCCCGAACCACATAAATCATATGTTTTTATGATCCTACATAAACCATATGGTGATCATTATGAACATTGTTATGGCTTGTGTTTTTCTTGGTTTTTGGACTAACATTTTTTAGAATAAGCTAAGAAAAGTGTTAGATTGGTAATGGACAAGCTGTTTGGGATGGAATTGGACTTAGAGCTAGTAACTCAAAGTTAATGTTGTTAGGCATAGTTACTACTGATGGGTTACTACTACTGGTTTGTTCAGGGTCGTTTTCATAAATACTTCAATTGAGGGTTTAAATCCTTAAATTTGATTTCATTCTTCACACAAACTCTCTGATAACAAACCCTAACTCAACTAAGTCATCAAATCTCAAAACCCAACAACAATGTCGAACTTAAAATTTGCTGATTCCCATAACATGGTCGCGTTTTTGAAAAAAACCCACTGAAAGTGAGGGATTCAAACAAATTATTGATTTCTTTAATGCACACCCTATAAGGTATGCCCTCACTGTTAATCCCACCATATATATTTCTTGCATTGAACAGTTTTGGTCTTCTGTTTTGGCCAAAACTATCAATGGGGAAGTACATATTCACGCCAGAATAGATGGCGAGGAGATAATCATAACTGAAACATTTGTTAGAAGAGCTTTTGCTCTAGCAGATGATGGAGGTATTGATTGTTTTCCTACTTCTACAATTTATGAAAACCTTGCATTGATGGGATATGAGAAAACTTCTGAAAAACTTACTTTTTATAAAGCTCTTTTCTCCCCACAATGGAAATTTCTAATCCATACAATCTTATAGTATCTAAGTCTAAAGACAACTGCCTAGAATGAGTTTAGCAGCATTATGGCTTCTACCATTATCTGTTTGGCTACAAACCATATATTCAACTTTTCAAAATTAATTTTTGATAGTATGGTTAGAAACTTGGATAATCTTTCTGGAAAATTTCTTATGTATCCAAGGTTTATACAAGTGTTTTTGGACAAATATTTTACTGAAAAACCAAATCATAAAAGAATTTATGTTATACCCTTTCATACTAAAAATATTTTCTAAAATATGAGAAGGGTCGGAAAAGGTTTTTCTAGTAAGGTTACACCTTTGTTTCAAAGAATGGTGGAACTAAACCAACAACAGGGTGAAGATTCAGCAATACCCACTGATCCCCAACACACACCCAACATCCATCCCATCTCATCTTCACTGATCCCCAACCTTATTGAACATTCCCTTGGTTTGTTGAAATTATTGTGAAGGACTTGGAATGTCAGGTAGTTGGTCAATGTATGAATTGGGGTCAAGATGATAGTTGTGGATGGGATTGCTAGCTTCACCTTCGGTTTCATCGGATGAGTCGGTGGGAGGATGTGGCCTTTTTCCATCAACCATGAACCTTATTGTTCATCTCTCTGTGAGAGGTACCATGACATGATCACAAAGAAAGTGGTCATCCGTCATAGGGGATGGTTGCATTCCACTTACAAATCTGGCTAGAAGGGTGAGAAGCATAGCATAGGGAAGCACCATTTTCTCGGTTCTAAAGACGCTTTCCATTCCCTTGACCATGTAGTAGGCTATGTTGAAAGGGGTTTCATTGATGAGACAATAGATCATGTAGACAAGACAAGCATTTGGGTGATCTTTGTTCCCGACCAAGCAAACGACATTCTCTCTAAGGATTTGTTTCCATTTCTTGTACAACGAGAACATCTCAAAGAGTTCCATTTGGAATGGGTCTTGATGGATGATTTTGGAGTTTTGAGTGACACGAGTTTGTGAGGTTCTTTCAATGAAGACGACATACCTTACCGTGACGGGATCATCAAAAGGAGTAAGATAGACATGGTGAGTTTCAACCATATCATTGAGTTTGGCAAGAGACCAATCATACGAGTACATACAAAAACCTTGGCATGGAATGTGAAGGATTTGTGCAAACTCGATGTGGGTTAGGATGAATTTTTAATTGTTGATGATAAACGAAAAAGAGATAGTTCCATCATCATTTCTAACGATTCGGACACTTTTGTAGAATTCAAGGACAAAGACGGGACAAATTTGTTCATTGATGTAAAGTAGGCAATCGAAGTTGATCCTAGAGAAAACTTGAGGGATGTCCGTATTTTCGATGAAAGATTCTTCAACAACACGTCTTTCATGGAAGAAACATTTTTGAAGCATCTTGAATGTTTTACGATCCTTAGGCGTAAGGCCTTCCTTACGATGATGCATTGAGATGTAGTGGGCGGTGTCTTGGTAGTCTTTTTGGGTATCCGAAAACAAAAAACCGTAATGTAGTGTTAATTTTTTTTAAATCTTTTAAGGGTTATTACAATTTTGCTTGAAATATCCTTCTTCTTTATTTCATTATGAGTTTTAATTTGTATTAACAATGTTCGTTCCTTGATTAGTTATCTTAGATAGCTAATTAAAACAATGTGTTAACAAATTGTGATAAACCCTACTTGAATCAAAACTTTAAGGATTGAAATTTTTTTTGCAAAGAAATTGAGATTGGAAATCACAATGTAGTAAAGATGATACTCACACAAGTGATTGGATAGCTAGATTGGATGAAGAGGAAGCTCCAAGAACAGTAGTAATGAGGTTAGGGTCGAGTATGAGAGAGGAGGGTGAAAGATAGGAGTGTACAGTGATCATCAAATACTTAATCTGTTTGCTGATTTGTCGGTTCCGCTGAATTCTTTGAAAAAGGGATCCGGATTTTATCCAATAAGTTTACAGATTAGTAAGGTAGATAATTTGACGTGAGATTTTTTATCCTATTTTTTATCCAATGTTTACTTTATTCCTTGGAGCTCATCTGTTTTAGATGTGATACAAGGTTTTGACGAGTCTTCGTGTTTACGAGACATATTGAGGAAGCACGTAATAAGTAAACCATGAGACGGGAAAATAAGAAATATCAAATTCCATTTATTTCAATGTTTAACATGATACAAAGAATTGGATAGATGATACAAATGTAGATTACTAAAACAACAAACATATCTCCATGTGAGAATGTGATCATGGGATAAACGAGGGCGATGAGCGAGATAACAATGATCACGAGAGCGATATAGACCATGATGATGAAGTTCTTCCTTGGGTTGGATTTCTCGAAATGAGATGATGAAGAGGATGAAGATATGAGTGTGTGAGAAATTTGAAAGTGGAAGATTTGAAAAATGGGATTTTTTGGAGATAATGTTTGACGGTCGAGTTTTTGAAGGAGGAGTTTTTGAAATTTGTGTTTTATTTTATTTGTGTTTAGAAAGATTAGATTTTGAGAGATTAGGTTTATATAACACATATTGACACACCTAAGTTTAGATGGATGACGACACGTAAGCACGAGGTTCGCTAAGAACCCCACGTATATACTACATTTGTCATATAAATACGTTTAGACATTTCTATGAGATAAAGAGAAAAAATAAACAAATAATTTGCATGTAGTGACATGTAAAGATCAAGCACACAAATGATTACAAATATCACTTTAGAGATAAGTCTTATAAAATTCATACATCTATTGCAATTTTGAGTGTCCTTTTGAAGATAATTATCAATTGACAACTCGAGGTTCTTCGAGATCTACCAAGTAATAATTCTTGACAACTTTATAGGAAAGTTATCTTATTATCGAAGAATCTTGATGACCTACTTGTTTCGGAATCTACTAAACAAAATGATAAGCAATATTAGTGCACTTTGTAATATAGAACCAAAATAAAATGTAAGATAAAATAGATGACAATATCTAACAATATCCTCAAAAAAAATATATTATTGAAACATATTTTTTGTTTTTAAGAATTTTCATTCTTTGTAGTTTTCAAACATACACGGATCCTATCAAGTTTTTAACATAGAATATACTCTAAGAAACTTGGTAACGAAGCTCTGATGCCAATTGTAGAAAACAAGAAGGGGGTTGAATAGTTTTGCCAATTAAAACTTTGTATTAAAGTATTTAGATCAACTTATGTCAATCCATTTAGATTGTATGTTGGATATTGATAGATATACATATAAATAAATAATGCAAAGATATAAAGAGTAAGGGAACACAAAACCACGACACAAGTATTTATAGTGGTTCGGCTATAAGGACTCCTTCCTTTCCTTACTCCACTCCCCGAGTACCCAAATCGAGAGTTTCTAAGCACTACGAAACACAAGCTCCTTAATATGGCGGAGAAGCCTTCACAATGTCGCCTACACTTTATTTGGTATAAGGCTAGACACCGAGTTCTTCCACGACGTAGAACCAAACCTATCACAACGTCGCCTACACTTTATCTGGTACTAGGCTAGACATAGAGTTCCATTAAAAAGGAGGAACTACTATCCAACACTACAACCAAAAGGAGACAAACTCCACACTTCATAGGATATCAATACCCTTTTACCTAAACTACACAAATATACATCGATGCCCTATATCGAATGTACACCTTCGGCACTATACACTAATGCCTTCAACTTGACACACTAATGGAGGGAGAGAAGAACTATCAATAAGATGCACTTCAGTGGTCTTGATGATGATGAAGCTTAGCAACTCATGACCTTGATCTTGCACGTCTTCAAGAGGTTGTGATCTCGCCTTTAAGAGGAACCTAGAGAATCACACAAAGAGAAAACTACATAGAATGATCCTTTAGATTTGAGGTTAGAGAGGTTAGAACATAGAGAGAAGATATGTATAAAGGGGTTGGGAGTAATAGAGAAATGGCTCACTATTTATAGGCAATCTGCCTACAGTTCACCGGGATCCGGCGGATCCCTTTCCCAAGGGACCTGGTAGCTGGGTCTGGCTAGTCCGGATTTTGGGTTGCAAACCGGGTTATGGGTTATTGGTTATGGACCATGGGTCATGGAATTTTGATCATAGATACCCAACAAGATACATTGTACCTAGTCAATGGGTCATGGGTCATAGGTCATGGACTTTGGGTCACGGATCATGAATAATATCGAACATGGTTTCATGCATGATGTCATGAAATGGATCATAGGTCATGGATCATGTTTCATGGGTATGGGTAATGGACTTTAGTTTTTACCCATCATTTACCCATTACAAGTTATACTAAGCATATATACATTTTTATAAAATATAAGTAAACAAAATTACTTGTAAGTGTTTTATAAAAATGGTTTTAGTTTTATATAACTTATCCAACTAAACATGATATGATGATTGTATATGTTTAGTAAACATTTGTTAGTAAACTATTGGCTCAAAGCTTTTAAGTATTTTATTTATTTTGTTGAAATGATTTTACGATTGTTATCGACAAAATATTAGAAGATCGTAAAATATAAATAAACGTTTTTACGGTTTATTTGTACTAACAGTATTGATAATGAAAGAATATAAATAATAAAACAAATATTGTAGAAAACTAGAAGGGGGGTTGAATAGTTTTACCGATTAAAACTTTGTTTTAAACTATTTAGATCGATTTATGTCAATCTATTTAATGTATGTTGTTAATACAAATAAACCATAAAAACGTTTATTAATATTTAGCGATCTCTTTGTATTTTGTTGATAACAAATATAATGTTATCATAAGTAAAATTATAAGGATACATGTTATTTTTGTAAAGCATCTACAAATATAGTCATTTAATATAAATTGTTGTAATAGTTCATTTATAGTAATAGTTTATTAGCATGGGTAAAAATCACAACCCATGACCCATACCCATGGAGCATATCCATAACCCATGGAGTTAACCCATAACCCATTGTCTAGATGCATTGCATCTTTTAGATACATTGTATCTACTTAGATACCCATGGTCCAAAGTCTAGGACCCATGACCCATAACCCAAAAACTCATGGGCAAACAGGAGCGTCTCACGGATCCCTCAAGTTACACTAGATGGATCCCTCAGGCAAGGGATCCGTGCAACAGTAGCAAGAAATTGCCTATAAATAGAGAGCCATTTCTTCATTGTAACTCACCCCTCTTCTTACAAACTCTCTCTTATATTCTTACATTCTTCTAACCTAAGATCACTTGATCTAGAGAGTAGTTCTTCTTTCTTTTCTTGTGATTCTCATATAGGTCATTCTCTAAGGCGAGATAACGAGCTTTCTACAAGTCCTCCAAGCAAGGGGTCCTTGATTTATTTGTTCCTCCACAAGATTTCTGTAGCGAAGATCTTGTATTTCATATTTCACATATTTGTTGTGTTATAGTAGTGTTGGTTTGGTCCTCTGTGTTAAGGACTCGGTATTTAGCTTTGTACCGGAAAAAGTGTAAGCGACGTTGTGAAGGCTTCTCCGCCGAGTTGAAGGAGTTTGTTGACATAGTGCTTGAACTCTCGAGTAGGTGACTCAGGGAGTGGAGTAGGGCAAGGAAGGTGTCCTTGTAGCCGAACCACTATAAATCGGTTGTGTCATATCTATCCTTTACTTTATTTTCTTTCTTTACTTACATTACTTATAGATCTATACTTTCTCTCTATCCACACGATTTCACATTACATCGAATCTAAAGTTTTTGAAACTAACTTAAAATCGGCAAAAATATTCAACCCTCCCCCTTCTAGTTTTCCACAATTGGCATCAAGAGCTAAGTTTACAAAATTTTTAAAGTAAACCGTATTTTAAAAACTTTTCGATCACTATGGGTTCTGAAAATTACAAGGAAGGGCAATCCATGCAATGACCTCCACTACTTGAAACTAATGGTTTTGTATATTGGAAAAATAGATTCGAAACGTATGTGAAGTCAAAAGATATTGATCTTTGGTACATAATTGTTGAAGGCGATTTTGAAGCCACTACTAAAGATGAAACCGGAAATTTAGTAAACACACCTCATGATCAACTCACCGATGATCAAAAGAAAAAGCTTTCCAAAAAGAGTGAAGCTAAAATTGTTTTATATAATGCTTTACCCAAAAAGGAATTCGAAAGAATTTCCATGCTTAAAACCTCTAAAGAAATTTGGAATTCTTTAGTTTTAACTCATCAAGGAAATCAACAAGTTAAAAACAATAAAATAGATTTATTTGTTCAATAATATGAACAATTTTCAATATCGGATGAGGATACAATAGATCATTCTTTTGCTAACTTTAATACTATAATTACATCTTTACAAGCACTTGATGAGCCTTTCTCTAGTCGTAATCATATTAGGAGATATCTAAGGGCGCTTCCATCCAAGCGGAGATCCAAGGTGACGGCAATCGAAGAATCAAAAGACTTGTCAATCCTCACCCTTGATGAACTCATAGCCAATCTAAAGATCTATGAGCTTGTCCTCGCTAAAGATTCCAAAGCCTCAAAAGAGAATAAAGAGAAGCACAAATCTCTTGCCCTAAAAGCTAAGAAGGTCTCAAGTGATGAAGAAAAATCCTCTTCGGATAGTGATGACGAGGAGTATGCCATGGCGGTAAGGGACTTCAAGAAGTTCTTTAGAAGAAAGGGAAGATATGTCAAGCAACCATATGACGACAAGAAGGGGTTCCGGAAAGGAAAAGATGAAGAGAAAGCAAGGGATGAACGCGCATGTTTTAAATGTGGGGACCCCAATCACTTTATTAGTAAGTGTCCCAAACGTGACGAACAAAAAGCATTCGTAAGTGGTTCATGGGGAATGAGCGAGGAGGAGGACGAAGAAATTTGTCTCATAGCAAATGACGAGGTATGTCATGAATACTATAGTAGCTCATCATTAGATGATGATTCATTGCATCATGAATATGATAAAATTTGAAAAATTAGTTTAAAAGTAATTAACAAAAACAAGTTTTTGAAAAACCAAAATGAACGTTTAGAAAAGGAAGTATTTGAGTTAAAAGCTAAATTAAAACGTTTAGAAAAGGGGAAGATAGAAAGTGGGGAATGTGAGCTTTGCGTTCAACTTCAAACACTAGTTGATCATCTCGATTCTAAGATTGCTAGAATGAGTACTAATACTCTTGTTAAGATATTAGATAGTGTTAAAACTGGAAACAGCCAAAAAGGATTAGGTATTCAGCAACTTGATACGCCAACTAGTGAGAAAAAAGAAACACAGTTTGCCAAAGCAATAGAAAAACAAGTCACTGTAGTCACGGATCCCACAAAAAGGGAACCGGCTAGTGTAAAGCCAGGTATTCGTGGGTCTGCTGAAGCAAACAGTAGTAATAATATAGATTTCTCATCTAGAACCGACTTTGTTATTGTTAATAAAAGGAAACCAACTCATGTTACTCTTAGACAACCACCTTCAAGACAAAATCAAAATTTATAAGAAACAAAGGTCCATCATTTTCAAAACCTAACACATTTATAAGGAGACCTAATAATTTTTATCCGAGAAGTAACCATCAAATGGGATGGAATCCTAATACGCAAAACGGTTTTCCATTTCAAAACTTTGCACCATGGAATGCATACTCACCTTTTCCATATATGTCTAACATGAATGAAATGTATAACACTAATGGAACCATGACCAAATGGGGACCAAAATTTTGAGTTAGTTGTTTTCTTAAGTGTGCTTAAAGGTCGACCTAGATCCGGATGAATGGATCAAGGATAGCGGGTGCACGAGGCACATGACCGGTGATAAAGATTTATTTTCCACATATGAATCCTTCAATGGAGGAAATGTGGTATTTGGAAATAGCAAAAGCAAAATCATCGGTAAAGGTACGATTTCTAACAAATCTCTATCCATTAACGATGTGTGTCACGTAAAAAATCTGAACTTTAACCTCTTAAGTATAGGAAAAATATGTGATAAGAAGTGTAACGTACTATTTAATGAAACCGGTAGTAAGATATTGAAAAACGGTATTACTATAGGAAGAGGAATTAGGAAACATGGAGTCTATGTCATTAAAATCGGTAATGAACCTAAAGACTAACTTTGTCTTACTTCTATGGATGATACTTCGACCTTATGGCATCGAAGATTGGGTGATGGATCTGGACACACTCCTTGTGTCAATGATATTTTGTATAATATTATTAAGCACGCGGAATTTACTTAGTAATACTTAGAAGATGAATTGTATGATGTATTGTATGTAAACACAAATTAAACACAAAACTTAAGCTCCAATATTATTAAAGAATAATACGAGTGATCTTAGCTTATCACTAGGGTTACACCTTGAAGCTCTTGTGAGTAATATGTAGGTAATTAGACAAGTACCTAAAACAATGACCTAGGACCTCCTTTTATACAACAAGGAGTCCTTTACAAGATAAGTATAAAACTAACATTATAGAATATACACAAGATCTATTCTATACTTATCTAGACGCATTTAACTAAACATAAACTGATAGCAGTGGTAGTAATATACTGGCAGTGGGAATACGTTTCCACTGCTAGTGTTAATTCAAGCAGTGTAAACCACAACTATCCATGGTAACGAATTATTCCCAACAATCCTCCCCTAAACTTATGATTTCTCTGCAAATCAATAAGTTTCTTCAATCTTCGTTATCTTCAAGGATTTAGGGAATTCAACCAAACACTTCACTTCTTCCTTAACTTTTGTATTGCTCTTGAACATTGATCTTGAAGTCTATGTAACAATGCTCTGACTTTCTGATTGTCTTCATGAACTCTTATTGTGGTACATAACATCACAGTGAGAGTTCCAGCTCTGATTGGATATTCTTTCTCAGCAAGCATAAATGCATCTACTCCATTTGCTGTAGAGACATGATGAACTTCACCTGAGTCATAGTAAAACCATTTAGTACCAGAACATGGACATGAGAACTTCCAGAAATCATCATCAGCATTAGGTTCATAAAGCCTTCTAAGATTAATCCACAACTGCATCTCCTTTGTATCTTTGAGATCTTGAGCATTAAACCTTTCTTGAACTAATCTCCATAATGTATCAAGGTCATCTCTGTCAAAAGCTTTAATAAGATCTTCAAATTGAATGAATGATGAAGTTTCACCTCCCAACCTTGTGATCTTCCATGATGAAACAAAATTGCTAGCAGTGTAAACTTCCCAATCAATAATAGGATGTCGAACTTGCAGTGGTTCTGGATAAAAATCTTCTTCTACAATCATAATCATTCCAGTCAATCGTTCTTCAGTGAATTTCTCAGTAGGAATTTCTTGTTCTTCAGCAATCTTAGTCTTCTTAACAGTTTGAGAATCACTTTCTTTGGCCTTTCTCTTCAATTCAGGAAACTTTCTTGCTTCTTCTTTAGAATCCATTGGAGTAAAATCTTTATCTTGTTTTTGAACTCTGTAGTAAGCCTTTTCAACTTGATCATCAGGCATTCCTCTGAATTGATGCTTCTTCCAACCACCAACATGACAACAATAAGTCTTCATATATGAAAGAATTTGTGCTTTGGTTAGTTGTCTTGATTTCTTTCGGCCCTTTTTGACTGTACTAATCACATCTTCAAGTTCTTGATTGTTCTTCATTTGAATGAAATCCTTCAACTGAGCAGTTCTTTGTTCTCTAGTTAAGGATGCATCACTACCAGTCAATTGCCTTTTTCTTGATTATTTGATTATTAGCAATCAAGAACTCAATGTCTTCTTCAGTAGGAACATAACTAAACTCTGGAGTCTTCTCTTTAAGAATTGTAGGTTGAACAGTGGAAAATGGATCTTCAACAAAATCTTCCATTCTATTCAATCTTTTAGTCTCCAAAAAGCTTGCAACTTCCATTTCTTCAAGCTTCTTCTTTTTAGCAACTTCTTCTTCTGAAATTATCTTAGCAATTTCTCTATCAAGAGCAATCTAAGCTTGTCTTTTCTTTGAAATCTTTCTTCCAGTTTGCTCTACATTTTCCATAACTGCTTTACCTTTGTCTTTCTTCAATTTATCAATTTCTTTACTTGCAGTTGCAATAATTGGCTCTGCAGTGGAAATAGAATCAGTGGTAAAATCAGTTGCAGTACAGAAAATGTCTTGATCTTCAAGTTGCTCTCCATGAGTATCAGTTTCCTTTGCTCCTTTACTTGTATCTCCTTCATCTTCAAAAACAATTTTCCTCCCCTCAGTGTCAGCACCTGTTTTCCTCCCCTGTTTGGGAGAATTTCCCAAATCTTGATTAGAACCAGCTGAATCACCATCAGTAGGTGAGGATGAAGATGAAATCACCAACTTTGCAGTTTTCTTTTTCTTTTTCAACCCATTCATCTCTTCCTTCAAGGTCTGAATCTCCTTCTGTAAATGTTTAACATCCTTGGCATGCTGCTTCTTGACATTTGCCAAATCTTTTTGTAGAGATCCAACCTGCTTGGCTAACTTTGTACACAAAACCATCAATTCCAATTGGTTCCCACTGCCCTCATCACTTCCAACTGTGTTACCTGTTAGGAGAGGTGAATCATGGGGCAAAGGTTCAGATTCCTCCCTAGTTGGACTAGGTTGAAGTCTAGAACCACCACTACTTGTTCCTAGACCATAAGGTTCAGAAACTTGCTGTGTTGTCATGAGAGGAGTTGGCTGTTTAGACCTTCTCTCATAGGTTCTTGAAATTGGTGGGGTATAATTAATATTTGGAACATTAATTATGGGTGTG
The DNA here is from genome assembly GCA_910596185.1 of Chrysanthemum makinoi. NCBI lineage: Eukaryota > Viridiplantae > Streptophyta > Magnoliopsida > Asterales > Asteraceae > Chrysanthemum > Chrysanthemum makinoi. The sequence continues at coordinate 263,993,955 of OU343225.1, read as the reverse complement.
TTTTGTGCAGATGTAAGTTTAGCAAGCATTTGGGGTAGAAGAGGTGTAAAAATCATATTGCCATCTTTGTTCAAATTTTGAAAAACTTTAGGCTTTAGGCAACTGATTTGATAAACATTAGTATGGGGTTGCAGTTGAAACTCATTTAGCACTGCTTGCACAAACCTTGGATACATTAAAAATTTTGTTTTACTCTGTACATTGCCTTTCATACTTGTAAAAATATAATTTGACCAGTTAAAAATCTTATCAGTAACTAGACAAACCAAAGGATAAGCCATGGTTGAACTAAATTGCTCATAAGATGTTTTCTTTGGACTGAGACAATGCAACAGAGTATGAATCAAAAATCTCCAGTGGGGACAAAAACCACTCTTTTTGAAAGTAGCCTTTTTGTCAGTGGTATCATACCCCATGGATGATAAAGTATCATGAATTTCGGGCATAGGTAATGTGATGAGACCATTGAGATCACCCAATTGGAGTACTCTCCTGAAGGATGCCTCAGTAACATCAATAGTTACCCCATCCACAGTGGCTCGTAGAGCATCCACTGTTTCATGTGTATCTTGATGAGTGTCTAAATACTCATCATTTTTGTACCATTTAAACTGCAAAAACATCTGAAAACACTCAGAAATGCATCAAAATGATAAAAATATCACAAATAAGTGTTTTATGTGTTTTAAATGCAAAAATATCAAAATCTGGTGAAAACGTATCAAGTTTGCATAATTGGCAGTTTTAGTCCCCCAAGTTTCAAAAGTTGTCAAAATCAGTCCCTGGTAAATCCAAATAAAGAAAAATATCATTTTGAGTCCCTAGGGATTCCTAAGTTGTCAAAATTGGTCCTTGAAACTTAAAATTGCAAAATTACAATTTAGGTCCCTAAACTTTGGAATTGGCAAAAATAGTCCTTTGAAAATTTGAAAATGTCAAAAATAGTCCTTGCACTATTAAAGTTTGTCAAATTCAGTCCTTATGGTAACTTTAGAGTATTGGCAGTTTGGTCCCTCAACTTTGGAGTATTTACAGTTTTGGTCCTTGTCTAAACTAAACCTAAAGCCTTGTCAAATCTAATTATGGACCCCTGCCACTTTCCTCTTTGGACCCCTGTCACTTCCTTTTTGAACCCCCAAGTCAAAAAGCAGTCAAAACCCGCCCACACCCTCCACTGTTTATCCTCCACCTCACCTGTCTTCCATCCCAGTTGCCTGCAAACCCCAGCCACCATCACCTCACCTTTTCCCTTTTCCTCCACCCCCTCATCATCACTCACCCCCCACAATTAATGCCACCCCTCCCCTACTAGCTATCACAGGCCACAAGTCAAAATAGGCCCTTCCCGCCAAAATTGATAAAATGGCCAAATTACTCAAATCTCTCCCATTGGTCAAGAGAAGAGGTGGGAATCTATCAGAAGGACACGTGGATGAATTTTTGAGCATAAAAGAGGAAGAAAGGAAAGAGATGGAGAGTAGTTTTTAGTTTTTAATTTTCTCTTATGTCGTTTTTATTATTACTGTTTTAGTTTCATTCAAAAGTTGTATTATTGTGTTCCTAAGTATTAAACTCAAGCTATATTTCCAGTTTATTCAAGTCTTAATCAGTAATTCCAAGTTTCATTTATTTTCCATCTTTATGTGCCACTGTTGATAATTTAAGTTTTCATGTCATAAATTCAAGCTTCATACTGACTTCTCTTCAAGTTTGTATAAGCTTATATAAGCTGGTAAGAGCTTTTTATAAGCTTTAAGTCAAGTGTCAATCACTTTTGAATTTTGGTCAACAAAAGGCAAAGAGGAGCAAAATTGATGCTGAAGGATTTGGGATGGTTCAGGGCTTGAAATGGGTTGATTTTGTGTACTTGGGTTGGAATTGATAGGGTAGTAGTTCCTGTTTCATTAGTTTACATTTGCAAGCCACTTTGTGGCTTAAGGACCATTTGTAAGTGTTATTCAAATTTCATAGCATAATCTGCTCTTATGGTTTATAAATAGTTTTATCTGTGCAATTAGTAGTAATTAGGTTAGTAGAACTTAGTTTGATGATTAAAATGAGATGGGTTAGTCTCTAGTTCAGTCTTACTTTGCAAATTCATGTTTAAAGGGGTGTTTGGTTTATAGCTTAACTTGTACTTAAGGTGTGTTCAAGAGTTAAAACCTTTTGGTTCATGATTGTTTAGTCTAGTTGTGTTCATTTGAATCATTAACTTGGAGTCGCTAATGCGAAAGTCAACATCTCGATAAATCTGTCTCATTCAATCACTGTTGGAATTTTAGGATTAGTAGATCATGGTTTTATGTTTAGAAGTTTTAAACCTTGCCTGATTTGTGCTCATTACATCATATAACACCATTATCAGTCCTTAAATTGAGATCAAACTCCATCAAAGTCAAAGTTTCAGTTTTACTACAAAAGTCAAAAAAACTGAAACTCTAGTTTTGAGCCTACTGAAAAGGATTTTTCTTGGGTTCATTCTTGGACCAAATCAAATCAAACTTTGGGATTAATAACTTGGCCAGGTCTACTTTCTTATTGCTATTTTAGTAGAATTTTGTTAAATTTCTAAAGCTCTCAAACAAGCTCATAAAAAAGAGCTTAAGTGCCCTGCTCCAACACTCGATTCTGGTGAGATTTTCTCAGATATTGCAGGGTTGGTACAGAGCTCATAAGAGCTTATCCTTGACTCATCTTTGGTTTAAGCTTAGTTAGCCAGGTCATCTTGAGGTCCTCACTTCTGTTTTTCCATTTGAGCTTATTGTGAAGATTGTGCATAAGCTCAAACTTGGTACTCAGAAACTGTTTTAGCCCAAGTACTCAAATAAGTCAAATCTTTGCAATTGGTATTCCAGAGGTGTAAGCTTGTTGTAACTGGTTGCTTTTGAGTTCTTTTAGTAAAATATAGCCTCTGTGTTGGTTTGGTTTACATTGGGTACACTTTAGCTTATTCAAGTGCTTATTTTATAAGCACTAGCATAGCATTTTCATTTTCTTCCAAACAACACCATGTTTTTCTATTTTTCCTAGATTCCTAGTATAATTTTAGAGTTTTCCTGAAATTTTCAGATTTTTCTAAGTTGATTTGCTAGTTTTCTTAATTTAAATTAGTTTTTAAGCATTTTTAATTAGATTTTAATACAAAAAATTCAGAAAAAGTTCAAAAAAATAATTTTTCATTTTTATTAAGTTTAGATAAATATAAAAAGTAAAAAAAGTAATTTTCCAGATTTTTCATAGTTTATTTTGTAATTTTTAGTAATTTAATTAGTTTTTAATAGTTTAAAATTCATAAAAAATAGAAAAATAATCAGAAAAATACAAAAATAGTTTTGAAAATTCTATTTTGTTATTTTAGATTTTTCTAAGTCATAATTTTATTTTTCTAAGTTTATTTCATATTTTCTTGTAATTTAGGTTATTATTAATTAGTTAAAAATAGTTTTTAATTAATAATAATTAATTAAATAGTTATAAAAATAATTTTCTTTTTCTTAAAATTTTCTTATATCATTAGGTTTGTAGAAATATCATTTTCATATTTTTAGGATTAATATTGTGTAAGTTTCACGTTTTTATTTGTACGTCACGTAGATTTTAAATTCAGTTTTATAAAAACATAAAAAAACAAAAACATCAGTTTAAAATTAGTGATAGCGTTTATTTAAGATAGTTTAACTTTTTAATTTCCTTTAATCTCCTGTAGTTTATAAAAAACTCAAAATACCTACTGACCACTATCCTTAGTGGTTATTCGACATCTGATTGTGTTAAACACCAGTCATCCTCCGTGGGACTGAACGACCCGGGAATCCCTTGTATTCCTCGATCTTAAATTGCATTATGCTTGGCGGTTTTAAGCGATTCACGCCATTCACAAGTGGCAGGTTTGAGTGATTTAGCTTGACTGTTTTGCGCGGATCATATCTCCATTCTCAAGTGTTATGGACTTAGCAGAAGTCCAAAATTGTTGGATTTGAGAGATATAAATTGTGGGTTTTAAAAGCAAAGCATACCTTATATGTGTGGTATGAAGAAAGTCCACAATTTGATGATAAACAGGGCCACTCTTCTCGTTAGACTTTTGTAGGTAGGCCACTAGGTTGTGCTCATCTGCAAAGTTTAAAGATGCCATAGAAACTTTTGATGAAAAACAATATTATGTCACTAAGAATTGAAAGAATAACTAGCCAATTGAGAGAGAAAGATATATAGGGTTAGGGTTTAGAAGTATCGCGCAAGTAAAATTATCTTTAGAAAGTATTTATCATAAGATGGAAAGAAGATAATTTCCTTAATATTTTAACCCTATATATATGACAAATAGTGGTTACTTTCAACGGCTAGTAAAAATAAGTTATTGACACAATCAGTTGTAACGGCTAGAACAACAGTGGTAAAATAACACTGTCGTGGAAACGTGAACTAGCGGTGGTAATTTTTCACAAAAATTTCAAAGAGCAGTGGTAAATAAAATCATTTGAAAACTAGACTACTCTTATCATAGTTTTTAGCAAACTACAAGCTATCAACGGTTTGATATGTCTTTACCATGAGCCGTTTGCTATGGACTAGCCAACTCTTAATCATAAAGAATATGGTGAGTTGATAACCATATAGTTTTTGGTAAACTATCAACCATAAACGGATTTGACAAGTCTTTACCAGTAGTCGTTTGCTCTGGACCAGTTGATTCTTATGTGTGTTAGACATGGTGAATCAATAACCATTTGTTGTGTATATCAGATATACACCTTTTAAACTCAACTCCCATCAAAGCTTGATTATGTATATAGAAATAACCAACTTGTTATTTACCAACAGTACCTTTAACCAAACCATTATCCATGTAAAATATCTTCCAAAGTCAACCCAATAATATCTATATTTACTCCTTAACCTACCAAAATAGGAAAAAGTAAATATACTCATTAATTAACTCTTTCAACCGACTTTGTCTATATAAGGAGGCTTGGCTTTAGGTAAACTTCAACAACTCACATTTAAACACAATATCCCCAAAAATATAAACATGAGCAATCCTTCCAACACCATCAACATCTCTTCTGATTCAAAAGAAGAGTATGTAATCGAGTCAGAGACATCCTCGGAGACATCGGGATGGTTTGGATACTTTCCACCGGTGGCTCTTCATCCAAAAGGTATACCAAAGCGCTAGCGTGTGCTGCTGACTAAACCTGCAAAATCTCTTGAGTTCTACTCCAGCTCATCAGATGATGATGATGAGGAGAATGATGAAACTTATTCCATGGAAAGATTTGCCGAAAGCACTTTCAATAGCACTAGAAACAACTATCTCCAATATGAAGCAGATATCCATCCCAACAAAGTCTGCAATGCTACCAAAACCTCCTCCACAAGTTCTTGGTCTTCCATGTCCAAGAATGCAATCCACTTTTGAGAACAAAAGAAAGAGGACTCAGAAAAACAAGCATAACTATGTGGGCAAAGGCAAGAAGCCTATGGAGTAGCTGAAGTTAGGTATAGGGTGTGCTAGGATGCAGTCTTTTGTGTTTTGATGATTAGAAGTACTTATACTTAGGTTGTAACGAATCATGTTTGATGAATGAAATAAAGTTTCTTCGTTTTCCTTTTTCCACTGTAAAATCAAGCTTGTTACCACTGGTAGCAATATAGTTTCCACTGTAAAAATAACTTCTGCATAAACATCAGTGGACAACTAGAAAGTTAAACACCAAAGAGTAACCATTCAATGTAAACAAAGAATCCTTCAAATCTGCAAATCACAAACATAAACCAAACACTGGAATCACTGTTGAGTTTTGGCAATTGTTAGTGTATATAAAGGTATGAATATAGCAGTGGCTATACTCAATAAAGTCAATTCAAAAGCATTGATACACTTTCCAAGGCCACAGGACTCCAATTTACTTCTCAACCACTTACACCTTCCCCTCATTAACTTCTTGAATCCAACTTAATATATATGAAACAAACCTTTTAACATAAACCACTCAATTTACATACTCCAAAAATTTCACTCTCAAAGATCATTTCTCCAACAACACCATGAGTCAATCTAGTCCAATAAATCTTTCGTCTAGCAGTTCATCTGATAGTTCATGGGATGACTTTGTTTTGAAAAACCACAGGAGAGTTGAAAAGGAAGAGTATGAGAAGGTTGTATCCAGGAAGAGAAAACATTCAATTGTTCTTTCAAATCCTTTTCCTGCTGGTCCTTCATCACTACAACCAAAGCCTCAAGATGCATTAACCAAGGAAGATAGCTCAGAGATCAGCTCCTATGTATCACCATATGTAGATACAGATGATGAGACCTCTGGAAAAGTCCTGAGTGTTCCCCCTCTTGCAGCAATAGCTCCTCCTGAAGAGCTCCAACCATCACCTTTTCTACCATTGCAATCAGAACCACCATCAGCCAGTCCTTCATCATCCTTACCACCAGTCAGAGAAGTGGTGAGGGGTTAGCATGTCCTAGAGTGTATGAGTGGATTAACATGCGTGGAGCTCCTAAGGTGATGCCAAAGTGGGGCTTCCCAAAGAAACCATAGATAGTAGATGATGGGTAGGTTGGGGATGGGTTATGAAGCTTGTGTCTGGGGTAGGTAGTTGGTAGTTGGTTTCCAGTTGATGTAATGATGCATGTAATTAGTATTCCATGGATGTAACTGCTGCACTTAGTATGCAGTCTTGTGAAATAATAATAATAATAATCCATGTTTTTCTTTACCATAAGTGTTCCTGCATCATACATATTGTTCACATTTTGCATTACAATTTACTCCACCTCTAAAGGCGACATCTTGTCCATCATAATGCTCAAAATCGAGAAAGATAGGACTTGTTGCAGTCATGTGCCTTGAACATCCATTATCACGTATCCTTGATCGATCTTTTTGTCATTGGATGTTCATGCACATAATAGTAAGAGTTAGTTTTGTGGGGACCCAAGCCATGATTAACTTGGATGCCTCGTGTATCAATATAGTTAAATCTATCAAAGGTCATTGATACACCATTGGGATTGGTTGTAGAGGTATTTCCTTTAGGATTCCATTCCCAACGTCTTTGAGGCCTTTACGGCATTGCCCATGTCCCCCTTTTCTTGTTTACAACCCTTGCGTGGTAACTTTTGAATGGCGTGGTAGCTGCTGGTTTCTTTTAGGCACCACTGTTGGTTATAATTAACCTTTTAGCTTGAAGGTTCTTTTCCCTGTTTGTGCAGATTTTGCAAAAGATGTTTTGAAGTTTGCACTTTTAACAGGTGACTTAGGGTGAGCAGTGTTAACAGTTTTTGCAGTGGCAAAATTTTTGAGGCCACTTCTTAGTTGAACTGCTCTTGGGACCATTTTGCAATGTGAATTAGGGTGTATATTATTTTGAAACCTGTTAGACTCCACCCTTTTATTCCTATAGACTTCCCTTCTCCCAACATGATAATCACAATAAGCATGTAGATGATCAAAACTACCACAGATATAACATGCCTTATTGTACATCACAAAATCACTACCTAGTTGTTGAGATTTAACATGATTCCAACTCCTCTGGTTATCCCTAGGAGCTGTAGGCTTGTTCCTATACATCTCAGCATACCTTACAATTGATCTAGGTTGATTAACTGGTTTCCTAGGTTCCTCTGTAACAGTATTAACAACTTTTGAGATAGAAGTATCTACATTCTTTTTAACACTCTCATCTACAACAGATGAGTCACTAGCACTCTCAAAAACATCATTATCATGCTTAACTTCTTCCTCACTTTTCACCTTAGTGTCCTTTAAAGGACCATATTCTCTTTCAAGTTCCTTAAAATCTTCTAAACCTGTATGAGCTAAATCTATACACGAGGTGATGGAACACCTCTTAGTGGTGGAGGCACGTATTATAACCATACCAGGACTTAGCTTTACTATATACTTAAGCATTTCAAATTTTATCAATTGACTTAGACTGATGATAACATGTGTCTAAAGTTAAATTGACATTTTCATTTTTCTTTTGAAGTTTTTCAAGCTCCTTTTGGTATGCTTCATTCACAGCATTTGTATGTTCTACCTCTCTTCTAAGAAGAATCATATCATCATTATATATTGACTCATTAGCTTGATAGTGCTCTATTTTTTTTTCTAATACAGCTAAAGCTCTCCTAAGGTTAGACACAGTATAATTAGCAGTATACAACTCTTGTCTTTCATTAGAGTATAAATCATTAAGCCTTTCAACCTCTTTAGCTGCCCTACATGTTTTAGAACAACTATCAAAGTTTTGTACCTCAGAGTCAGAGAAAGCCATGAGAGCAACTTCAGTAGAAACAAGAGCAGCATCTGAATGTTCTTCTTCAAGATCATCAGCCATGAAACTCCAATCATAGCTCACACCATCAATAGCCAACATTGCCTATGGTTCTTCCACAGTTGGTCCCTTATTTTGCTTGTACCAAGTAGACCTGTTGTCCTTGGTCTTTGGTCTTCTACATTCTCTAGTAAAATGTCCAAACTTGTGGATTAAAGCACTTCACTTTCTTCTTATCAAAGCCTGCAGTTTCATCACCATTGATGTGAATAGGCTTGCCGGTCTTCTTGTAGAATTTCCTAACCCTCATGCTAAGAAGAGCTATTTGCCATTTTATGTCCATCTCCTCCCAGTCATCTTCATCAATTTGCTCTATGTCTTCATGAGTTAAGACAGAGCCATCAACTTGTGTGGATATGAAAGCATAAAAGGTAGAGTCTCCAATACTAGCAACCTTCTTCTTTGAACATGCAGTGGTAACATTTACATTACCAGTGGAAACTTTAGAACCAACAATGGCAACTTCATCATCTTTGTCATCTTGAATCATCATTGTCAACAGAGGTTGACAACAATGCCAAGCTACTAGAGCTTGTGCCAAGTTTCCACTGCTTCTTCAACCTTTGCTCAATAAGTTTGAAGTTGTTGTAAAGGTCATTGAGCTTCATTGTTTCTATGTCTGATTTGTTTTCCCAGACTGTAACATTGGTTTGAAACTCTGAAGGCAAACTTCTTAGAAACTTCAAATTGAGGTCTTCCTTTTCTACCTCAATGCCAAACACGGTCGGTTATGTAACAATCTTCTGAAGTTTGGTAAAGATGCTATCAAGTGTGTCATTGCTTGAAGCAGAGAAGTTTTCATAACTTTGCTTCAACAATGTCTTTTGTGTCTTCTTTGTATCATCATTACCACCAAACACTGAGCAAATCTCTTCAAACAGTTCTTTAGCGATCTTGTGCTTGCTTTGAATGCAATGATTTGATCTCTAGGAAGAGTCATTAGCAACAAACTTCTAGCCTTAAGATCATTTTTCCTGCAAGATTTTTCAATACTAGATTGAGCACATATACTTTCACAACATCATTTCACCACCTTCACAATACTAGTCACAGGCATGAAAGAATCACCAGTTTGAATGATCTCCCATAGAGCATAGTCCTGTATGAGAAAGTATTGCTCAATCAGTATCCTCCACATCTCAAACTCATTAAGTTTGAGCTTTGGTAGCCTTGGTGTAGAAGAGTTTGATTGGTTGTTTTCCATCTCCATTTAAAATTGAGTGAGTAGGTTAAGCTTATTCCTTGGATCTTCTAAAACAAAATATCAGAACCTTCACTCTGATACCACTTGATGGATCTGGACACACTCCTTATGTCAATGATATTTTGTATAATATTATTAAGCACGCGGAATTTACTTAGTAATACTTAGAAGATGAATTGTATGATGTATTGTATGTAAACACAAAACTTAAGCTCCAATATTATTAAAGAATAATACGAGTGATCTTAGCTTATCACTAGGGTTACACCTTGAAGCTCTTGTGAGTAATACGTAGGTAATTAGACAAGTACCTAAAACAATGACCTAGGACCTCCTTTTATACAACAAGGAGTCCTTTACAAGATAAGTATAAAGCTAACATTATAGAATATACACAAGATCTATTCTATACTTATCTAGACGCGTTTAACTAAACATAAACTGATAGCAGTGGTAATAATATACTGGCAGTGGGAATACGTTTCCACTGCTAGTGTTAATTCAAGCAGTGTAAACCACAACTATCCGTGGTAACGAATTATTCCCAACATTAGGTCATGCCAATATGCGACTTCTTCAATCGCTATCATCCAAAGATCTAGTAAGAGATCTACCAAAACTAAAATATGAACATCACTTTTGTGATGCTTGTAACGTAGGTAAATGGTAACATCAAATTAGCCTGATATTTTATATATCAAATTCCCGTCTTTATGGCCTCATTTATATTAATAGAGTATTGATACTTACACCACCTTTTTTGATTATTGCACCACAATATGTGCATTGTAGTTTGTACTGTACAAACTGCAATGCACAGTTTGTGGTGAAATAATCAAAAATGGTGGTGTGAGTATCACCTCCCATATTAATATGGTACTTAATTCGTTCATATTCATTCATAATTGCATTTCAGGATAAATGAGGCGTTGGAGCGGAAAAGATGTGAAAAAAGGCCAAATATGTTCTGAAGAAGGATTTACGTGAGCCTTTGGATTCTATGTGAAGATTACGCCGTAACTAGCTAATAAGGTTGCGGCGTAAATATGAGCTTTGAAGGACACGGCGTAACCAACTCTTATGGTTACGTCGTAATTATTTTTGTGAAGGTTACGGCGTAACATGGAAATTTAGTTACGCCGTAGAGATAATTTCGGAATGGATAATCATGTGTGGATGGAGGGTTACGGGTAACTTCGGATAATTAGTTACGCCGTAATTTATTACTTGAGCAAAGTTTGAGGTCGAGGATTAAAACGGCAATTTAATTCGAAGTTTATTATGTTCAAGGACTTGTTATAAAAGTAACAAGAGCGATGAGGGACTAAAAGCGTCAACAAGAGTATTAAAGTTTCAATATATTAGCTTGACCTGAAAAAGTTCGAAGTTGACAATTACTACTTGTAGTTACGGCGTAACTTAGTTACGATGTAACTATTTATTTTAGTTACGACGTAACTATTTGAGATCCAGATTTCTTTACGCAGATCTTTAGTTCTGGCGTAATTTGCACTTAAGGTTACGCCGTAACCATGTCGCGGCCTATAAATACAGCCCTAAATCTGTATTTTTAAGCATCTCTCTTCACCCTTCTCTTAGGGGTCGATTAGGGCACCATTCCGGGGTATTTTCCAGTGAGACCGAAGCAGTTTTGAAGGAAGAATTCACTCGCAATCATCATCATTATTAGCTCTACATCAAGTAATTTGTATCAAACATTATGTTCAATTCAATTTATGATTTATTCATTTTTGTTGCTATGATTTATTATATGTTTGGCTAAGCACCCTGGTTCTGGCCTAGTTATGATTCCTTAATTGTTTTGTTTGCGTTTACTTTACTTCCGTACAATTATTTCTAAGTGTATGCATGCATAGTTTATTGGTAGCCACCCTTGGTTCGGTATTTTTGAATGGCGGTAGAGGCCAATTGCCTAGGAGATATGACCAACTGACCCTAGGTGAGCGGACTGAGACGGGAAGGGTAAGATATGACCAACTGACGACCCTTTCTACTTGTGCGATTTGACCAACTGATCACCTATCGTTTGGATGAACTTAAGAATTAGGGGGTGTGTTATCCGATGTTGAATTGTCTAGGAAAATGTGGGTATATGCGTTGAATTCTAATCTTTTCGTTCTTAAGTTTCTGGTCATAGAACGTGTTATGTAGTATTTTATGTTTTTGGTGGTGGCTTAAGTTGATAATCTAAAGGTATAAGATGTTGTTGATGTGAAATGGTTTATAATGATGTGATAATTGTTGTTTGTAGGAAAGTCTTGATAGTGGCAAGTGGTTATCCAAACCATTTCCAAAGTTGATCATGTCTTAGGTGGTTTCGGCAAGAAGGCTATATCGTATAGTGTTTATGTCTACTAGTGTTTGAAAGAAACGTGATACTGTGAAGTTTTACATACTGACTTTCAATGGGTTCAGATAATGATGTGATATGTTGATGATTAGAAGCGTGTAGTATATGTTTACCATTATTCTTAGGTAGAGATGTCAAGTTTACTTTAAAATCAAAGGTAAATTTTAAAGGATTATGGCGGAATGATATCCTTGAAACCTAAACAGGCTAGTACTTCTAAGAAATGACAAGAAGATTCGATGACTATCCCAAGATAGTAGTTAGGATTATTTCATAAATAAAAACTTTCAAAAATGAAATCAGGTAGTATAATTAAGTATTAAGATCTCGCTAAGTGGTAAGACACTATCATGTCTCTAGATCTTTTTAATGAATTCTAGTAGTTTATCGAGTTTAAGTAGGAAATTAACCTGAATATAACCCTTGTATAACTATTCTCAGTGTTTGAAAAATTTAAGTCGAACATAGTTAATCAGGCTATGTTCCACTGTCCCTAGGTTAAATATAGGTGATTAGGCTATATTTAGCTGAGGTTCGATAAATTTTCCAAATACCGAAATTAGGTATACTTGTGATATGTCCATAACTTTTGAGAAATTGTCTACTAAGCAAAGGCGATATCAAACCATCCAGTTGTAAGTCCTGGCCATAAAAGACTTTTAACGTATGTTTTCACATTCCATTGCATAGAAGATAGTATGGGTAGATACGTGGGGAAAGGAAATCTTAAGTAATTCTAAAATAGTCTATATTTGGCCAGGACTACGAAATTTTAACAATGAAGGTTTCAAAAGAGAATTTTGATGAATGTAGAAAGTTGAATTTGACTTTTGTAGATGATGAATTAGTTTGTCCTTTAGAAATTCCATTTCTTGTATTTCCATTAGGGAAATTGATAGATTGTGACGGGTTTCATGTAAAACAATATTATATAAAGTTTATAAGATAATTTCTAGAGACTTTGTATAACTTACAATGTCTATGAAGTAAATTAGACCATTGTGTAACTCACAATGTCTGAGAAATAGTTGAGACCATTGTGCAACTCACAATATCTTAGAATTAGTTGAGACCATTGTGTAACTCACAATGTCTAGGAAATAATAGAGACCATGGTGCAACTCACAATGTCTGAGGATATAAGAGAGGCCACTATAGGATCTACAGTGTCTGAGAATGTAATAGAGACCATTGTATAAATTACAATGTCTGGGAAGTAGGAAAGACCATTGTAATCAGTTACAATGTCTTGGAGGAAGTTTCGTAATCCTAAAATGCATGAGTAAAAACATGATTTGGAAAAATATGATTATGTCGTAATGCCTTAGAATAGGCATACGCTGTGGAGTTTGTTAAGACTCCTTGAGATCTTTTTGAGCCTTAGGGTTTAACAATAACAATGGTTATACGCAGTGGAACATAGAACAAAACATTAATTGTTATTGACACAAGATTTTCATCATCATCTTTAATACATAACATTCACTACACGCCCCAATTCTAGCTGATCAATTCTAGAACGGTTACAATCTAACAGGGTGATGAGTGTGTAAATACTCATCATTTTTGGCTAAATCTGAACTGCAAAACATTTAAAAATGCTCAGAAATGCATCAAAATACTGAAAATATCTCAAAATTGCATTTTATATGTTTCAGATGCAAAATGTTTAAAATCAGATGAAAAATGAGCAAAGTTTGCATAATTGGCGGTTTAGTCCCCAGTTTCAAAAGTTGTAAGAAATAGTCCCTGAGCACTTATTTCAAAAGAAAAGTCACCAAAGGTCCGTTTAAAATCATAACTTGTCATAATTAGTCCTTTGGTGAAAAATGTCAAAAGTTTTGAGAAATTACAAGTTTGGTCCTTCAAGTTTCAAAATTGGCAAAAATGGTCCTTGGAAATTTGAAAATGTCTATTATGGTCCTTGTTCTATTGAAACTTGTCACTTTTGGTCCCTTGGAACAACTTTGGAAGAATGGCAGATTTGGTCCTTCAAGTTTGGGAAAATTCAGTTTTGGTCCTTATGTTATTAAAACAAACCAAACCCTTTTGGCCCTTGTCAAAACCCATTGGACCCCTTCCATAACCACTTGTGACCCCCTCAATTTGGACCCCCTTCAATATATTAAGCCGGTCAACAAATAAGTCAAACAAACAACCCCGCGCCTTTTCTTCTTCTTCACCAACCAAACCTGCTACACTCCACCTCCCATCATTCCAGCTCAAACCTCCACTCACCTTGTTCCCCCCACCTCAACAACCCTCCAAAACGCATTAAATGCACCCCTCCCCCATTTCACTCAACCCCACTGGCATATATTAAGTTTGGCGCCAAAATTCAATCAAACGGCCATTCTTGCTTCAAGTAATCCAATGGTCGAGATTAAGGTGGGATATGCTCGAACAAGTGGGAAGATGTTTTCATATAAAAAAGAGGAAGAAGAAGGAGAGAAAAGAGGGTAGTTAGTTTTTAGTTTTAGTAGTAATGTCGATTAGTTAATTTCTTTAATTTCAGTGTAACAGTTAGCTTTCAAGTGTTGAATTAAGTGATAACAGTGTGTTTTAAACCTCTCTTAATCCTTTATTTCAGTGTTAAGTCTATTTTCAGTTTATGCAAGTTTCTTTGTGAAAACCTCAATTCCATTTGATGTTATTAAAAGTTGTTGTTTGTTGGTTGTTTAAACTCATTTAAGTCATTAATAAGCTTTTATAAGTTTACTAATCATTAAAATCAGTTTTAGCTTAAGTCTACTAAAAATCTCAAAAATACGAAAAAAATAGCTCATAAATCAAAAGGCAAGAAAAGAAGGAGAAGCATGTTGAAGCAAGGCTGCTTATTGGATGATTATGGTTTAGTACCTCAGGGGAGGTGTTAGGATGGTTAAGTGTCAATGGTCCACAGTTTCCACTACTTGATCACTTGTAAGCTCCTACTTCACTTTTAAGCTTAAAAATGTAGGCTAGTCCAATCTCTGTTTATGTTTGTGTTTTTATGCTTTTAGAAGCTTATTACATCATATTACAACCTTGTAATTCAGTTTTAGAATATTAATCAGTGGAATCCTTTATTAAGTTAAAAGGTGCCCATATAAGAGTGTGTTTTTAGGGGTAAGCTCATTTGATAAAGTCTCTTTTAGGTATATTAGAGTAAATTCAGTCATTACTTTGTACTCTAGAACTCAAATAGTCAAATCTCCATATAATCTGTCCTAACTTCTTAACTGTTGGAAATTTGAGAAATCTAGAGCTTGTTTCATGTTTAGAAATCACTAGAGTAGCTTGCATTAGTTTCATTATACCATTTAACATCATATTCAGTTGGCAAAGCAAGATCAAAGTTCAGTTAAGTCAAACTCTCATAAGCAGATCAAAATAGTGGAAAAGTCAGTTTATACCCAACTGAGATGATTTTTCATGGATTCAATTTTGGACCAAATCAAATGAAATTGTGGGTTTAAAAAGTTCAGTTGGTCTATTTTCGTAATATGATTTTTTCTGATTTTTGGTAATTTTGTACAAGCTTGAAATTAGCTTGTCAAATGGGGCTAAAGTGCCACATTGCCCGACTCGATGAATCTGATCTGCACAGAGCTCAATAGAGCTTATACAGGGCTCATCCTTGGTTTAGAGTTTGCTAGCCAGGTCTTCTTTAAGTTCCAACTTACGGTTTTAATTCTCAACTTATATAGTGGCTTATTCTCTAGCTTAAAAGTAGTAGCTGGAAACTGTGTTAATCACTTGATCTCAAAACAATCAAATCTGTTGAGCTTGCTATTCAGAGGTTAAGGCTTGTGGAAATTAGTTGCATTTGGGTAGCCTTAGCTTATTGTAGCTTCTGTTTCAGTTTGGTGCCAATTCAGGACCTTTTGGCTTATTTCAGTGCTTATTCATAAGCACTTGTATTGATTTCATTTTCCTACACACAACCCTCTGTTTTTATATTTTTCTTAGATTCATAATATTATTTTAGACTTTTCTTGAATTTTTCATATTTTTCTAAGTCAGTTTGCTATTTTTCTTCATTTAAATCAATTTTTAGTACTTTTTAATTAGCATTTAATACAATTAATTCAGAAAAGTTTCAAAGAAATAAGTTTTTAATTTTCCTAGGTTAAGATAAATATAAAAAGTCAAAAAAATATTTTTCCAGATTTTTCTTAGTTAAATTTGTATTTTTAAGCAATTTAAGTAGTTTTAAATAGTTTTTAATTCATAGAAAATACAAAAATAATCAGAAAAATATAAAAATAGTTTTGAAAAGTCTCTTAGGTTATTTTAGATTTTTCCAAGTCATAATTTCATTTTTCTAGCTTTATTTCATATTTTCTTGTATTTTAGGGTATTATTTAATAAGTAAAAATAGTTTTTAATTAATAATAATTAGATAAATAGTTTTAAAAATAATTTTCTTTTTCTAAAAATTTTCTCTTATCATTAGGATTGTAAAAATGTCATTTTTATATTTTTAGGATTAATATTGTTTAAGTTTCACATTTTCTTTTGTACGTCACGTAGTTTTTAATTTAAGTTTTATAAAAGAAAAATCAAAAACATTAGATTTTACAAATAGTGATAGCGTTTATTTAATATATTTTATCTTTTTAATTTTCTTTAATTTGCATTTAAGCCTCTGTAATTCATAAACTTTTTCTTTAGTTATAATCAATCAAACCTCTTTTCCGTTCAAATTCTCTCGATCACTATTCGTTTGATCATTCTCGCACAGCTCGTTGGGACATAACGACCTGGGGAAACACTATACTCCTCTAGATCTTCATTGCATTGTTCCTGGGCTGTTTGAAGTTTATTACGGTTAGCCATTCACAAGTGGCTAGCTTGCGTGATAAAACTTGACGGTTCGGGAGCGATCACAGGGATCAAGGTAAACCTTGATTACCTTGGAGCGTTACACAAACTAATTTAGTCTAGGCGTTTACAATGAACCATACGCCCTAGACACACACACACCCCTTTACTAGACGTCTACATATTGGAAGACTTAATTAATAAAACCTACATCACATGTCCTCTTTATATACTAGAGGATTAGGGTTTACAAATCTCTACTAAGGACTAAACAATAAATATTCTTTTTCAATCAAGTCCTTCCATCTTTTTGTAGGTTTCATCTTTGTCACTTTAAGTCCCTTTGTTTCATTCTTATATTTACTTTGTCTCATCAAATCAAGAATCCCAACAATCTTCCCCTATTTGATGATGACAAAATAAACAAAGTCGTGTACGAACTTCCCTAGACAAAGTAGCAGAAGTTGAGATGTAAACATCTCCCTAAATGAAACAAATCTTGTCTTCCTTTTCTTCCCCTTAGTCCATGCCATGCCACTCCAACATATCTTCCCCTTTTTGTTATCAACAAATAGAGAATATAAGCAGTAGAAACTTCCCCTTAAGTGGTGCATGAACATCAAATGATTCTTCAAATCTGTAAGCTCCTTGTAATGATCACTTGTGAAGAAAACCAAATATAACGAATTTGATGAATAAGTAAAATATCCCAAACTTGTGTCTTATGTCTTGTTTATCCACGTGACTCCAAGCTTATACTAACACCATATAAGTAGACCTCAATCTCTTGACAAAATCCTCATATTTAATGAGACACTGAGCACTACAATGTAACTCTTTTAAGTGATAGTTAACTAGGTCTTCATCCATCCACCCCTTGACCTATGAAAACTAGATTTTGCAAGTCTTCGTCAACATCCTTTAAGCACGAATAAGTTATCTCCAAAGTGTAACGCCCACTTTAAGATATGATAAGAGCACCAATCTGTGAAACTCAACTACAACATCAAATAAATGATATTTAACCTTCTTCATAATCAATTAATCAATAAAAACCAAAAGCGAGCTTTTTTAAAACCTTCTGAACAAATTCTAATCTCCTTGTGTGTGTGAACCAAAATCCATGTGTATGTTTGACATCTCTCAATCTTAACCGAGAACCAAAAAACATGTATTATCCGATATCGATTAATGCTAGCAGTATAAACACGTTTCTCGGATAACATATGCAGTACAAACAAGAATTAATAGGTACGAGATAAAATCCATCATGCGAATCCAATGCAATCCAAAACAATAACAACCGATAGATAACTTGACATTCACGTGAGCAGCTTCCAATATATTTCCAATATATGACAACCAATTAAATCTTTATAATGAGGGACCAAAAAATTCAAATTATGTATAGCATGCCCCATGATCTCTTTGTCGTACCACCATAATCCTAAGCAATCCCTTATACGCATGAAATTCAATTCCATCAATCCAAACCAATTAAATACAATTTACCACCGTCCCACTCATGAGCATAAACCAATGAGAATTTATCAATTCTTCAATCTTATAAAAAAGATTGTCATAGACCATGTTGTGTTTTAGCAGCCACCGACCTATGTTTGTGTTTTAGCCAATTAATGACCAGCACACATAATAACAAAACACCTTGAACATGATAGTACTAACCTTCGTCCAATGAGCAACAATTTAACCAAACTAATGAACGTCACCTTAGCAGCCTTACCACTACAGAATTCACTTACTCTTGATGATGTCTTACCACTACTGAATGCAACAGTTAGCGTAGCAACAGGTAGTCAGGTACCATAACATGCGTCTTCGTTTCTAACTCCATACTCATACTTAGGGTTACAAAGTAAACCCTAATCTTACCCTTAGTTCATTCGAAAAACCATCTCGATAGCAGTAGTATGAATTAATAAGCTTGGCAACAGTAAGCAGAAACGATCATGATAGGAGTACTTAGTCACGAGCAGCAGATTCAACTAAAAGAAGTACTTGTAATATCGTAGCAGCAGTAGAAACATGATACGTAACAGCAGTAGTAACGAAACCGTAGCAAGCAGTTTAAATCAACGAGCAGTACAAACTAGTAACAGCAGTGGCAACGTTCTTCGTACAAGCAGTGCAAACAAGCATTCGAGCAGTGGAATCAAAATAGTATAGCAGTGGATACGAGTAGAAACTAGCAGTGGTTTCGAGATAAGCGAGAAGTAGCAGCAGTTTCAACAAATGAGTAGACACCATAATGTAGCAGTAGGTTCTCTCCTTTTCTTACTACTCTTCTGACCTCTTGAAGTACTTATAAAAAATCTAGTGTTCTTTACATGTCCATCCAAATTAAAGGTAGTAGCAAATACTTGTACCAATTGAGCAGCACTTGTATTTTTATCACTAACTATTCACGAGTAAACAAGAATCCTTACCACCGACCCATGATTGAACATAAATTATGGATATAATTGATTAGTACCAGGTTATCCTTTGAATGAGCCAATCAAATAGCATAAACTTTATTGTAACATGCAATAGACAAAAAACAGATTAAATATCATGCGATATCTGTCCTTCTCAGACCCACTTTATGCAATCGCCAACTCAGTATACCATGCATGATCACAAAACTTCGAATCTATTGGTTCTTACATATGTACTCTAATTGCACAAGATTAATAAAAACTTGAAAGCACCACATGAAAATCAAAATTAATCTCATGATTCGAAACAAAACCCTAAAAAGTAAGTAAATTCGAATATTCAAACCTGTTTATGCAGCCAACTTCGATAGCCTGTAACTTTCACATAAAAGCTCAGATCGACGATCCCTCCAGTGGAAAGTTAGATGTCTATATAGAGAACGTCCACCCAAAATTTCATCACGATCCAACGGTTAACGAAAAAGTTATGGTCGTTAGAAAACAGTGCTGCAGAAAAGTTGCGAATTTTTGACAGCTTCGAATTTTTCTTCCTTCTTCGCCAAGAAAACCTTGTGAATCCCTAGGTAACGAGCTCCCCGAGCTCTGATACCAACTGTGGAGTTTGTTAAGATTCCTTGAGATCGTTTTGAGCCTTAGGGTTTAACAATAACAATGGTTATACACAGCGGAACATAGAACAAAACATTAATTGTTATTGACACAAGATTTTCATCATCATCTTTAATACATAACATTCACTACACGCCCCAATTCTAGAACGGTTACAATCTAACAGGGATCAAGGTAAACCTTGATTACCTTGGAGCGTTACACCAACTAATCTAGTCTAGGCGTTTACAATGAACAATACGCCCTAGACACACACACACACCCCTTTACTAGACGTCTACATATTGGAAGACTTAATTAATAAAACCTACATCACATGTCCTCTTTATATACTAGAGGATTAGGGTTTACAAATCTCTACTAAGGACTAAACAATAAATATTCTTTTTCAATCAAGTCCTTCCATCTTTTTGTAGGTTTCATCTTTGTCACTTTAAGTCCCTTTGTTTCATTCTTATATTTACTTTGTCTCATCAAATCAAGAATCCTAACATACGCAAATATGTTTAGCCTAAAATGCCTAAAAGTCACATAATCGTCTGGAGGATGGAAGGTACGGAGAACGGAAGGCTATTTTCACAATTCTCAATTTTCGGTCATTTTGCAAACTTTAAAAAAATTTACTATTCATCTCGGTAATTTACTATTCATCGTTTTTGAAGTCGTTTTGACGTTTTGAGAGGTTATTTCAAAATTTTACTATTCACAAAACACTATTCATTCCCGGAGAAAAATTTATATTCATAATTTTTATTCATCATTTTTGGTAAACTAGGTTTACGAATATCAAATTCGCGTAATCGTAAGGGTTTAGCTGCGTATGCATGGAATATCATTGAGGACATTTCATATAGACTAGAGTTAGTCTACATATCATCAGTAACGTCGTCATCATATTAGTTCATGCATGGGTTTGCATATCTCATTAACGTATATTTTCTTATTAAATAAACGCTATCGCACGATCATTTATTTTGAATAATTGATCCAACACTTCCAAAAATTGTCCTAATATATTTTTATACTCATTTTAAGACTATAAAAATTATATTATTAGTTTACCCGATGTTTTGAATTTATTTTGTATATAAATTGTTATGTATATATTTCGTAAATTCAACTCGATAATTATTTATTCACTCAATTCTTGCGAGAAATGTATTTTTATAATTTTTATGACTTCGATATATTTTATTTTGTTCCATTAAAATCAATTTTTAGCTAACGCTACACTAAATACCTAATTATATTTACTTAATACACATTATACTTTAACTTAAAATACATTTAACTACAAAATACATCTAAACCCTTTCCCATTATGTCTTGACCGACCTCCCCCCCCCCTTGTCATCACCTTGTAAAATATCTTGACTCTAAAATGTGTACACTTATCCTTTCTATGACTAGGCTTAATAATATTAGATATTTTCTATCTAAAACACATACAACACATAATACAAAGGTGAAAAACAAATCAAAACCTCTCCTCTCATTTGTGATATTCTGCCAAGGCTAGAACAAGGAAGAAACATAATATTTTTTTCAAGATCAAGTGTTAAACAACTCTAGATTACTTCTATTTAGGGTTTTGAAATAAAAACCAAGGAGTATTTAGGAACCTAGTTACTTTAAACCTCATCATACAACTAGTAAGCTTTTCATGATCTTTACTAATCTTTCATAGTCTTACTTGAGCTATTTTTATCATTCTAGTAAGAAAACATGCAAGTATCATATGTATTTATACCACTTTTATTTGTTTTTAGTACTTATTATGAGTTTTAATCATCCTATAATTAATCCCGTGAAACATATCATTGTTGATGAATTTTAGAAACCCATGACACCCTAAAAAGGTGTATGGTAGGTTTAGAATAGATTTGGTGTTGATTTGAAGTGATTGAAACAAGTATTATGCTAGAAAAATCATTTTTGACAACTTAGAATTGAGGTCTGATCGTTTTTGTAAAATCTGGAAATTTCGACAGGTCATGGATTATTTTGGGCTAGATATTCAGAAAATATACTTTAAAACGAAACCGTGGTCGCTTGAACGGGTTAAAACGGGTTTATAACGAAGAAGTTACGCTATTTTCAAGTTTTGCGACGAAAATTAATTTTCTGAAAAAATTCAAAGCTGTCAAGAGTTATTTAAAGGGCAAAAATGAGTTTTAAACCTTATCTAAATGAGTCGATTTGTCAAAAATATATTAGTATATATTAACACGAAACCAAGGATATATAAAACGTAGAAAACGGACTTATAACGACTAAGTTATACACATTTTAAATATGGATATCGTAACTATTTTACACAAGTATAACACTTACATATTTTTACTTAACCAAAATGGTTTTCGCAAGTGACCATGTTTGGAGCTATTTTTCATATCGATAGATTACTTTTGAGAAAACGATGTCTTCTAGTAAAAGTGACTTCACCTAACCTATTTTCCAAAATGTTTAACCGTTTGTCAAACGAAGTTGTAACGAGTAATATACGATCTCTCAAACTTTTCTGAAAACTACTCATAAACTATAATTTCTTGATAAATCACTAAGCAACTATTGTAGGATGTCATTTCAATGTAAGTACTTGTAAAATATTTTGTAACATGACGAGTTTTCATAAATGTATATTTCGACAATAAACTTCATTTTCAAAACGCACAAGTGGTATGGATATTATATGAGTTTGCATGCACAACATTATTTCATGACTTATATTGGAGCATATCATTCATATTAGGTTGCGGATAGAGATTGCACCTCATTTTTGTATACCCACTTTGTCATCATAATCATTGCATCAGGTGAGTTCTTAGCCCCGCTTTTACTCGTTTAATTGTTTTATAAACTCTTCGGGGGGAGATACATGCTCAACTACTTGCTTTTACTTTACACTTATATGAACTTAAATAACTGTTGTTTCACTACTTATGCTAGTAAGTAGATTATGCCCGAACTAAATTGATACTATGTTATGAACACTATTATTTGAACTACTTTCCTTGATTTTGAGCCCTTCGACATATGTATTTGAACTCTTTTAACTTGATAGGAACCTTTTGGCATAGATTTGAACACTTTAACTTGATTTAATTCTTTTGACATATAATTAATCTCTTTTAACTTGATTTAAAACATTTTGACATATAATTAATCTCTTTTAACTTGATTTAAAACATTTTGACATATAATTAATCTCTTTTAACTTGATTTAAAACATTTTGACATATAATTAATCTCTTTTAACTTGATATTGAACCTTTTGACTATTTTGAACTTGTTTGACTTTATATTGAACCCTTTGACTATTTTGAACTTGTTTGACATTATATTCAACCCTTTGACTATTTTGAACTTGTTTGACATTATATTGAACCCTTTGACTATTTTGAACTTGTTTGACATAATATTGAACCCCTTGACTATTTTGAGCCTTATGATATGTTTTGAGCTCTTTGACTGTTTTGAACTTTTGAACTCGACTTAAACTTTTGAACTTAATTACGAACTTATGACTTGTTTGAACTTATTGAACCGTATGTGCTATGACCTAAAGTCTCCCTATGTGAACGGAGCAATACCAATTCTCGCCTTATTGGTGGAGTGTGCAAAGTCTCCCTATGTGAACCGAGCAATACCAAGTCTCGCCTTATTGGTAGAGCGTGCAAATTCTCCCATGTTCGGAGTGTTCTTAATTGTATATAATAGTTGTATGATGTACCGTTCGTACATTCGCATTGTTAGTCTCCTATTAGTAGGTAGTATGGATAGCGCTATTAGAGGTCGGCCAGCCTCTCGTTCACTATGTTACGGGACGCATATTATTTATTCTAGGGGCTTTGCCTGGCTTACATTATTATATACGTGGTGCTATACTGTGAACTATTATGACAATGTACACTTGACTACTAGACGTACATATTTTGGCAGTGGGTTGTAAATACACAGGTTGCATGTTTTGTATGGACGGAACTTGGAACTGAGTGGATTTACAATTCCTTTGCTTTGTGGACTATTCTCAATGACCAAAAACTTTGCCTTTGCTGCATGAACATTCACTAAAAGCTTTACATGTTAGACAAACTCTATGAACTCACTCAACCATTGTGTTGACACTTTTAGCATGTTTTATCTCAGGTATCTAAGGCATTCACTTCATGGCATGCATGTGGACTTATCATAGAGTCGCGGTGTCGACGCGTCTCACATATATTTTATGCACTTAACTATCGTTTGATTGTAACAAACTCATTTTGGTACATTGGAAATCTTTTGGGACCTATGTTTTGTAAACTCTGATTATTTTACTTAATCAAACGATATTTTCAAAATGACACTTTAGGTCGTTCGATATAACAGTAACTTTGATGCTATGACAGTCATCCCTCAGGTATTCCATTCCGCTGCAAAACAGTTAATTTGGGGGTGTGACAGATATAAAATGTTTTTGTTTGTAAAAGTAGTTATAGTTTAGGTCACAATTAGACCCGTTTCTCTATAATTAAGACTCTGATACCAATCTGTAACACCCCCCCCCATTTCGTGATACGAATCGGAATTCAAACTGGGTGTTACTTCATGGCACAACAGTCATAACAATAGAAAACGAACTCTAATGGAGTCGTTTTAAAATATTTATCATTCGATTTATATAAATATCAGAGTTTACAAAAATGAGGTCCCAAATGGTTCCAAGTTTACAAAATGCATTAAATTGGTTTTGAATGATAATAAAATTTATAGCCTTCTTGAGTATCCGTGCTCCTCCGTGCCAGCCTCGTACAATATGGACATGAAATACATGCTTAAAAGCTGTCAACACAAAGGTTGAGTGAAATTCATAGAGTTTAGGAAATCAGTTGAACACATAATGTTTGTGTGGGTTACGTTGTTATACACCCATAATGTTGAAAACAGATATTATTGTTTGATGCGGCTGCCTCAAGTATATGATACTTGATCCGCTTTTGTTTGATATGGTCGCCTCAAGTACGTGATACTTGAGCCCGCTTTGTTTGATATTGCCTCAATACGCGATACTTGAGCCCGCTTTTGTTTGATACGGCTGCCTCAATACGTGATACTTGAGCCCGCTTTTGTTTGATACGGCTGCCTCAATAAGTGATACTTGAGCCCACTTTTGTTTGATAATGATGGTTACTGAGTGACAATAAAACAATCAGATAAGCATATAGTTTGAAAGCAATGTGTTCGGTTTAAAATAAAGAATGTATCTCCCCCTAGGGTTTGTTAAACAATTGAATGATAGAAAATGGGGCTATGAACTCACCTCAAAGTAAATGATAGCAAATGTATAGTGAGGAAGATGGATATGCCGTGAAAACCTCTACGAGCAACCTAGAATATCATTTCGTGTCTTAGATTATGGAATAATGATGCGAAAGCATAAACGTGTCTATATATACCTCCTTATATTGATCATGATGTACTCCATGGATGTTTGGGTATTGTTTATAGAACCGGTTTAGTATGTGAAAACATGTTTAGTTTATATATCATTACTCTTGTTCGGGCCATCACAATTCAGAGGTCATGTAGTAAACGTTCGAGGAGCTAGGACACTTTAATTCGTAAATCCAGCAACTCGTCAATCCGTTTACCCAAATGAAACCCCTCACATGAAGCTCCCTAGTGTTGTAGGGCTCAATACGTAAAACATGTATTTTGATTACTTGATTACATGATATATTAAGAGTTTATAAATACAATAAATAAACTAACAAAGTTTATAAGTATTTAAATAATTTTGAGTCTTATAAATACTTACCTTAATATAGAATGCTTGAGTATTATGGAAAAAAAGAAATATGAGCGGAGCTTCAATGTGGAATTTGTAATCTTCGAAAACCAGAGGCAATTTGAAGATTATAACAACGTCTTTTTGGAGACTTGAAGTTATTTGAAGATTATAACGACTCTTTCTTGAAGACTTCCAAGAACAAAGATCAAAACCTAGTTTTTCTTCAAGAACACATGAATGTTCTTACAAGATCTATAAGAAATGCCTTAGGTTTAGGACTTTAGATGTTAAGAAGGTGTGGTGCAAGAATTTATGAAGGTTTTTGGCTAGTATTTATAGGAGAAAGGATTTGGTTAACTATATGAATTTAACCATGGTTAAGTTTACAAGTGTAAAGATCTAAAGAATCAATGGTCATGATCAAGACACCATGCTTGATGACACATCAAAAATGCCACCTATGGCTAAAATGAGGAGGTTAAGAGTTTTGAACATTTATCTTACCTTTATGGAGTGAGTTTTGGTCCCGGTAATCGCTAACGGTAAGTATTTAATTCATGAAACGTAAAACCGGGTGTCGTAAAAATATTAAACTTATAGGAATGATTAAACTCATCAATATACTCATTATTATCTTATAAAAATGAGTGATAGGTTTAATGGGCCACGTAAATGCTGTTAAAACTGGAAACGTATGCTAAATACATGAAAAATGCAATTTATCAGAAAGAACGAGATTTTCAGGAAAATGACCGTGAATTTATTTAAAGTAGAATAAAATTAGTCTATAAGTGATATGAGATGTCAAAATGTGGTTTTCGTTATACGTGGGATAACTTAACAGTTATTCGTGAAGTCTAAAAGTTGCGCGATTTAAGCAAAAATGCAGAACGTACAAGGTTACTTTCTTTATGGTCAAAGGAGGAGGGAAATATGTTTGAATTTTCTAAAAAAATGTAAAAGTGTCAAAACATCTTAGAAAACACAGTGCAGGAATGGTTAAGTCTGGGTCTACGTTGAACTGTTTAAAACGTAAGTTTAGTCTCGTACGGCTCAGGGTTTATTTGGTAACATTTAAATGAAATCTTAAAAATTCTCTAATTGATTATGAGTGATCTAAAAGTTAATCTGATGTGAGGAAAATTTTCAGAGTTGATTTTCGTTATGCTCGGGATGTTTAAATGGTGCTCCGACCAAAACGAAACTTTAAGACGATGTTTTCTTAATAACTTTTGCGAAGATGATCTAACGATTTTCAAACTCTCATGTTATTACTAAAATAAATTAACTTACGAGAATGTGAAATTAAAATTTTATGGGATGAATAGTGAAAGTGAATAGTAAAAATAAATAGTAACTTTTCAAAAAAATGAAAAGTAACCCAAAAATGCGAGTTGTTACAAGTCTATTTTTCCTTTTCTTTTAGGAGTCGAGATAACCGCAACTCCAAATGGTTTGCATATAGGCACACACTAGACACAAATGTTTCCAAAAGGAAAAATTTTAGCCGCCTAAGTCACCAGTACCACGGATCCCTGCATTAACACTGGACGGTTCCATCAAGGGAAGGATCCGTGGGATCCGTGAGACAGAAGCTGAAATTCTCTTCTATTTTTCTCACTTTGGCTAAAAACCTCTATATTTTCATCATTTTATCCATTTAACTAATGAGTATGTTACTTAATGCTTGTGTTCTCATGATCACATGCCTTAAATTCATATCTAATCATTAGATTTTAGTCCACATTTTGGGTCAAACATTCATTACAATGCATTATTTTCTCTATAAATAAGGTTCCCAAAATGCTTGCATCTTCATCACTCTCAACCTCATAAACAACCATCATCATGTCATCCAAAAGATCTTCCAACATTGAGGAATCACCTAGTACATACAATCCTCTTCAAGAAATCAAAAATTTTATCCTACCACCTTCCGTAGTACCACCACCCAAATCTAGAAAAACCGTGTGGATTAGCATCCGACCTTGTTGTTTATCCAAACCATTGTTAAATAGTTCATCACCAACTACCCATTCACCACCAAATGGTTCCATAGTAGCACCTCCCTCATCTCCAACAAGCACACCACCATCATCACCTATCAAGTTTCCACCTAAAGCCACTCTATTGGAACTCCTTAAGACTCCAACAAGATCCCAACAAATCAACCCAAAAGAGCTAGTGTTTTTAACACCTCCCACATCTCCAAACACAACTTACAAAGATCTTGTAACTTCACCACCTTTAGCTCCCATTCTCTTACAAGAACATCTAGGTTCTTTTCCACCACCACTTCCAAACATTCCAGACTTTGATCCATATTTTTCAACTTTTCCACCACAACTTCCGCATCTCATAAATCAAACTAACCCGGGAAACTTCCACACACATTACCCACATCATTTACATTGTGAACATTGTAAATCCACTAGGGAACTTGCAATAGAAATTAGGGAAGAGATGTGATTCATACTTAACCACATCCTTGATCGCATCAACATCATCACTCACCAAAACCTCCATCACTAAACGTATGCAAGTATGGAAGGAATAATATTACTATTTTCTCTAGTTTTTCTTTTGAGTCATTTTAAAGAAAAAACCTTGTTCTTAGTTTTACATGTTTGTATGTGGCATATATACCACTACATTTTTGTTATTTTATTACAAGGCTTTGTTTACATACCTTGGATCCCAATCTTGTTTCTCGTCAATCACAAGATTATTTATGCATGTTACTACTAATCTTTTCTTTGTAGGTTTTTATATTTTCTAACTTGACACCCTATTCTAGGGGGAGTTAGAGCTACGTGGACTATTTTTCCAACACTTTATTTCTTCATTAGGGTCACTTTTTGTTTCGACAAAAAGGGGGAGAAGAAGTAAAACTTATGCTTTCAAAACATACATCTAATCTTAAGTTTTACTCATCATAACATTATGTTTTGTCATCAACAAAAAGGGAGAGATTGTTAATACAAATAAACCGTAAAAACGTTTATTAATACTTAGCGATCTCTTTGTGTTTTGTTGATAACAAATATAATGTTATCATAAGTAAAATTATAAGGATACATGTTATTTTTGTAAAGCATCTACATATATACTCATTTAATATAAATTGTTGTAATAATTCATTTATTGTAATAGTTTATTAGGATGGGTAAAAATCACAACCCATGACCCATACCCATGGAGCATATCAATAACCCATGGAGTTAACCCATAACCCATTGTCTAGATGCATTGCATCTTTTAGATACATTGTATCTACTTAGATACCCATGGTCCAAAGTCTAGGACCCATGACCCATAACCCAAAAACCCATGGGAAAACAGGAGCGTCTCACGGATCCCTCAAGTTACACTAGACAGATCCCTCAGGCAAGGGATCCGTGTAACAGTAGCAAGAAATTGCCTATAAATAGAGAGTCATTCCTTCATTGTAACTCACCCCTCTTCTTACAAACTCTCTTTTATATTCTTATATTCTTCTAACCTAAGATCACTTGATCTAGAGAGTAGTTCTTCTTTCTTTTCTTGTGATTCTCAAATAGGTCCTTCTCTAAGGCGAGATCACGAGCTTTCTATAAGTCATCCAAGCAAGGGGACCTTGATTTATTTGTTCTTCCACAAGATTTCTGTATCGAAGATCTTGTATTTCATATTTCACATATTTGTTGTGTTATAGTAGTGTTGGTTTGGTCTTCCGTGTTAAGGACTAGGTATTTACCTTTGTACCGGAAAAAGTGTAAGCGACGTTGTGAAGGCTTCTTCGCTGAGTTGAAGGAGTTTGTGTACATAGTGCTTGAACTCTCGAGTAGGTGACTCGGGGCGTGGAGTAGGGCAAGGAAGGTGTCATTGTAGCCGAACCACTATAAATCGGTTGTGTCATATCTATCCTTTACTTTATTTGCTTTCTTTACTTACATTACTTATAGATCTATACTTTCTCTCTATCTACACGATTTCACATTACATCGAATCTAAAGTTTTTGAAACTAACTAAAAATCGGCAAAACTATTCAACCCCCCCTTCTAGTTTTCCACATATGTGTTCGATAATGATAGATAAGCATATAAGTAAGTAATGAAAAAGATAAAGAGTAAAGAACACAAAACCACGACACGAGTATTTATAGTGGTTCGGCTACAAGGACACCTTCCTTGCCCTACTCCACTCCCCGAGTACCCCACTCAAGAGTTCGTAAGCACTACACAGCACAAGCTCCTTAATGTGGAGGAGAAGCCTTCACAACATAGCCTATTCTTTATCCTATACAAAGCTAGACATCGAGTTCTTCCACGAGGTAGAACCAAACCTATCACAACGTCGCCTACACTTTATCCGGTACAAGGCTAGATACCGAGTTCCATTACAAAGGAGGAACCACTACCCAACACTACACAACTACATAACTACCCAAAGGAGACACACTTCTTGTTACAACACTAGATGGACATCGACATCCTTTAACCCAAACTATCTAACGTGTACATTGATGCACCATATCGATTGTACACCTTTGGCACCTTTCACTAATGCCTTCAACACGACCCTTCGGCACCTTTCACTAATGCCTTCAATACAACACTTCTATGGAGGGAGGAAAGAACTATCAACAAGATTCACTTGAGTGATCTTGATGATGACGAATCTTAGCAACTCATGAATTGAGCTTGCATGTCTTCAAGAGGTGGTGATCTCGCCTTTAAGAGGAACATAGCGAATCACACAAACATAAAACTACATAGAATGATCCTTTGGATTAGAGGTTAGAGATGTTAGAATACTGGGAGAAAGTAAATGTGAAGTGGTAGTGAGCAAGAGAGAATGGCTCACTATTTATAGACAAAACTTATCTACTGTCCCACTGTTCCCACGGATCCCTCCCCAAATGGATCCGGCTAGTGCAAAACCAGGGATCCGGCTACTGGGTCAGTTTAACCGGATTTCGGGTTGCAAACCGGGTTACGGGTAATGGATTATGAACCATGGGTTATGGTAATGGATTATGGATACCCAACAAGATGCAATGTACCTAGTCATTGGGTTATGGATCTTGGGTCATGGGTCATGGAATTTGGGTCATGGATCATGGATAATACCCAGCATGACTTCATGCATGATGTTATGCAATGGGTCATGGGTTATGGATCATGCTAAATGGGTATGGGTTATGGACTTTGGTTTTTACCCAACAACATTCATTGTACCTAGTCAATGGATCATGGGTTATGGGTCATGGGTCATGGACTTTGTTTTTTACCCATTACTTTACCCATTACAATATATACAAAGCATTTCTATATTATATAAACACTAGTTGTTATACATATGCATTTCTATAAGATGTAAACAATATTACTTGTTAGTGTTTATATAAAAATGTCTTTGGTTTTATTTAACTTATTTACTAAACTTGTTTTGATATAGTTTTGATATGTTTAGTAAAAGTGTGTTAGTAAACTATTGGCTCAAACCTTTTACGTATTTTATTTGTTTCGATAAATGATTTTACCTTTGTTATCGCCAAAACATTATAAGATCATAAAATATAAATAAACGTTTTTATGGCTTAGTTGTATTAACAATCCACTTTTTTATGACAAAACATAAGATTATTTTAAGAAGAAAATAAAATTCGTAAAAATTTGAATTGGAGTTTTTACTCTTTCTCCCCCTTTTTGTCGAAACAAAAAAGGGCCCAAAAAGAAACTAACACAGTGTTTTGAGAAAAACTTGTGAGAAAATAACAAAATGAAGAATAAAGAGTAAGATGAGAGAAAGATTCTCGTCTTAGCTCCCCCTTGACGGATGCTCCCCTTTGTTGAGGGCGTCAAGTAGTTAGGAAGGTTAAACGAGTGTGTTGCAAGTATGTTTGCAATGGTTTCTTCTTTGACGAAATGCTCCCCCTTGACGATTGCTCCCTTTTGAGGAGGACGTCAAGTAATATAGAAAACTTAAGTGAATGTATTGTAAGCATTTTTGCAATGCTTTGCCTTGACGAAAAATCTCCCCCTTGATTGAGGGTGTCAAAGTATTCATGTGTATTTTGAAAATCTACAAAACAAATGTTAGAAAACAAGTATATGGTGCATAGTTTCCTGCAAATGAGATTCATATTAGTGAGAAAATATGCTTCTGTTGCACGGATCCCATGGATCCTTTCTATGAGGGATCCGTCTAGGCAAATTTGAGGGAACCGTGTACCTGCATTCTTTTGACAGCAATATAGATGTAAAAAGTGATGTTAACATCCAAATGAGTTATGTATTATAGCACCAAACATATGCTCATAACTATATAGCATACAACATGTAGTTTAAATCAATAAAACATGAGAAACGATACACATATTTTTAAAACTAAGAGAATGATACAAACATGTAGTACATTTTCTAACAATTCTAAGTTTTGCCTAAGACTAGAGAAGAGCAATTGTGCTTATATTCCTAAGTTCTAAGGACGAGTAGATTTGTTGATTTGGTCAAATCGTTCAAGGAGATGATTAAACATGAAATGTAACTCATTTCGTACTTCTTGAACTAACCCTTGGGTATGTTGACAATTAGAGCAATTATTGTCATGAGTAGGAGATGGAGGCATTGGAGATGGAATGTTTTGAGGTGAAATATCGGGTGAGAGGAAAGAAGGTTCGACAAAGGATGGAGGGATTTGTGGAGGTGAGTTAATTGAATTAGGATGGGTTTCAACTAAGAACGAAGGTGGTGATGTATGGGTTGGTGGTGGAAATAATGAGGTATCCATATGGTCTGATCTTTGAGATTGGTGATTCCTTGTACTCAAAGATGGACTATTTGATAGTGGAGGTGAGTAGAATGCGGATGTTGGTGACGTTCCATCATCAATGTTTTGGTGTGAAGGTAGTTCCTCATTTAGTGAGAATGATGGTAAATGAGAAGTCCTAGGTGGTAAGTCTTCTAAGGAGTAAAGGTTTGGATGCGAAAGAGGTGTGGTGAAAGAGTGTAATCTAGATTCTAGAAATGATGGTTTAGGTTTTTCAGTGGAGCTAGGTGTGTTTGGTTTAGAGGGTATGGTAGTGTTTGGTGAAAGTCTTTCCAAACCACATGGTCGGATGCTAATTCGAGCGGTTCTCCTAGCTTTGGTTGGTTGAGTTTGTTGAGAAGGAATTCTAGTATTTGAGGTTTTAACGGGTGATGACTCGGTTGAAGAAATTTCATGTACAACATGAGCATTTTTCTTGGAGGAACCTTTGGTTGACGAGGTTGTACTAGGTGCTTTAGTCATGGTGAAAAGTAGGATGTAAGTTGTGTTTTAGCTACTGATTTTGAATGGTGGTTTAGAACACAAGTACACTTGGTTTATAAAGGATGAGATTAGGTTAATGAATTAAAGTTTAGACCACTAAGGTTCTTAGCATGTACTAAGGTCAACTACAATGTTGGTCTTTCCTAGGGAGTCATTTAAGGCAAATTGAAGTGTTTAGATTACCAAAGATAGTTTGAAATTGATGAGTTGAGTGAATTTCAACTATTATGTAGAGCCAGTTCCCACGGATCCCTAACATTGGGGATCTGTCTAGTTGAAATTCAGGGATCCGTCTTCAGAGAGAAAGAAAATGGAGTGATGATGTTTTACCAAGGTCTAGTACCTATATATCTTGAGTGTTTAAGTTCCCTAAGATGTCTTAAATGGTATAGGACTTTAAATGTTCAAACATAATGAGTGAGGATATCTAATGATGGTTTTTATAAAGAAATGGAGTTTTTATGTATGCGCATAAGTGGTTTAGCATGATACTAAGATTTTGAGAGTGTCAAATGATCCTAGAGATCAGATGGTGACTTAAAGAAAATTTGGAAAATTCCTTAAAAATCACAGGAAATGAAAAACTAGTTTTTAGCCTATTTTGAGATAAAGATGACTAAAATCAATTTGCTAAAATTGAGAGAAATGTCAAACTAAGTGTTTTGAGATGAGAGAAACAATGTGTAAGCATTAGAGCAGAAAGATGGTGAGTTTTGAAGTAATAATAAATCAAGAACACCTTGAATGTGATCCTAAGTCATCCATGAGTGAATGTGAGATCAACTGAACCTAAGGAAAGTTTAAGTGATCTTAATGTATCATGTTTAACTAGTCCAATAAGGTCTGGAAGGTTGGATTGATGCAAGGAAGCAAGAAATGCACTTCTGTCCACCCGGATCCTTCACTTGAGGGATCCGGCTAGTTATAGCCCAGGGATCCGGCATCTAAGACAGATTCCTTAAAAGTAAGATTTCAACATTTTGTTCTAAGTATCAAAATTAGAAACTAATGATATCTACAGTAAGCATACACGTATACAAGTAAAACATAGTAAGTATAGCATGTAGAAATAACACATAAGTAATCAAATGAGATCTAGCTCACAAATAACACAAAGGTTTATCAAACTTAACAAGCGCTATTCAAGAAGCTCAAAACAGATTTACGATCTAGATTAGTAAATCGTTTGTATTAACAATGGCATGCAAGGTATGTGTCAAGAAAGAAAAGAGTGCATGATGGTGTTCAAGACAATAGGGTTGTGAGGTGCTAGTTAAGGACAATCCTAGACTTCATTTAGATCCAGAAGGTGGAGTTTGTTGTTTGTGGAGATGAAGGAGTTGGATATAGAAAGGCTTCAAGCAAGTACGGTTTGTGATTCGGTTTTGGATAAGAGATGTTTACTTATGTGTTGGTATTTAAAGAGTAAGAAACACATGTATATGCGTCCTTAAGAAAGTGAATTGTTTAGAAGGTTGTTTTGGTTTAGTGAAGGTAATGAACTAAGTATAGTCATTATGGATGGTGATTAGCATATAATGAACTTCATCCTTGAAGTCATGTAGCTCTTCTCGATCAAAGCAAGATAATCGTTTGATGAGGCAAGTGTTTGTGATTGATTAACAACAAAAAAAATCAATTTTACAACTTGTTTCATTAGTAATCTTAAGATGACGAAGATGTTATGTTAAACACAGAAGTTTAAAGGACTCCATATGGAGAACAAAAATGGAGAAAAAATATGGAGAACAAGTATGGAGAACAAATCTAGAGAACAGACATGGAGAACAAATATGGAGAACAAGTATGGAGAACAATATGGAGAACAAAAATGGAGAACAAGTATGGAGAACAAGTATGGAGAACAAATATGGAGAACAAATATGGAAAACAAATATGGAGAACAAATCTAGAGAACAAATATGGAGAACAAGTATGGAGAACAAGTATGGAGAACAATATGGAGAACAATAAGGAGACCAAAAATGGAGAACAAGTATGGAGAACAAGTATGGAGAACAAATGTGGAGAACAGATATGGAGAACAAATATGGAGAACAAGTATAGAGAACAAGTATGGATGAGCGAGTTCAACATATGTTGTTGGAAAGCTCGAGTTTGGATTTCCAGATATGATAAATTATATTTGCGTTGCAAAATAATTTACTTGAGTATCTCGGATGAAATAATCAAGTTGTCAATCCTACTATGAGGTTTGAAAAGCGATCATGGAAAAGAAAACGGGAAATTACATCATCAACACAAGTGTAGGTTATGATCCGATGTACATTCTTGTTGTTTAAAAAAATGAGACAAGAAAAGATGAAATCAGGAAATCATATAAGCATATAATACACTTATGTTGGATATAGAAAGGCTTCAAGCAAGTACGGTTTGTGAGTTGGTTTTAGATAAGAGATGTTTACTTATGTGTTGGTTTAAGAAACACATGTATATGCGTCCTTAAAAAAGTGAATTGTTTAGAAGGTTGTTTTGGTTTAGTGAAGGTAATGAACTAAGTATAGTCATTATGGATGGTGATTAGCATATAATGAACTTCATCCTTGAAGTCATGTAGCTCTTCTCGATCAAATCAAGATAATCGCTTGAGGAGGCAAGTGTTTGTGATTGATTAACAACAACAAAAAAAATCAATTTTACAACTGTTTGATTAGTAATCCTAAGATGACGAAGATGTTATGTTAAACACAGAAGTTTAAAGGAGTCCATATGGAGAACAAAAATGGAGAACAAATATGGAGAACAAGTATGGAGAACAAATCTAGAGAATAGATATGGAGAACAAATATGGAGAACAAGTATGGAGAATAAGTATGGAGAACAAAAATGGAGAACAAGTATGGAGAACAAGTATGAAGAACAAATATGGAGAACAAATATGGAGAACAAATCTGGAGAACAGATATGGAGAATAAATATGGAGAACATATGGAGAACAATATGGAGAACAAAAATGGAGAACAAGTATGGAGAACAGATATGGAGAACAAATATGGAGAACAAGTATGGAGAACAAGTATGGATGAGCGAGTTCAACATATGTTGTTGGAAAGCTCGAATTTGGATTTTCGGATATGATAAATTATATTTGCGTTGAAAAATAATTTACTTGAGTATCTCGGATGAAATAATCAAGTTGTCAATCCTACTATGAGGCTTGAAAAGCGATTATGGAAAAGAAAACGGGAAAGTACATCATCAACACAAGTGTAGGTTATGATCCGATGTACATTCTTGTTGTTTAAAAAAAACGGCACAAGAAAAGATGAAATCAGGAAATCATATAAGCATATAATACACTTATGTTGGACACATGACAAACTCAACAAGAAGCCATTTAGTATATTACATGTTTTAAACATTATTCAACTTATATGACTTATCTAAGCATTTAAAATAACATTTTCGACACAACTAGATGTTATCCCAAACACTCCTTTAAATAGCACACTAATTAGTAAAATATTACTAAATCGAAAAACAAAAGAATGAATAGCAAGGTGAGGAGACAACATATGTTACTCAAACAAACAAGCACAAAAACTATTTGAGATAAGCAAATAATCAAGTAATACAAGGTAAAACAATTAATCATTTAGCATAGCATACGAAAGTTCTTTTCATCGCTTTATGTTAAATATTGTTGGAATCGCTCCTAACTCTCAAATGGAACGACATTGACGGGATTACATTTTCTATCTTTGTTACCTTAAACACATGGGCTTGTTATGTCAATTACCCATTGTTGTATGTGTTTGGGTATATAAACCCCTCCATACTTCCATGGAGGGGTGAGATTTCTTAGTGTAATTTTCTCTTTCATTAATAAAACACACATAGTTCTCTCCCTTCTCTCAAGCTTCTCTCTCTAACTTGAAGATGGCTTTCTTCCATCTTCCAAGACCTCCCGATTCACCATATCAACCAAACATACGGTCCTAACATTGGTATCAAGAGCAAGGTCGGTTTGTTATTTGTGGTTGATTTTTTTGGTGAATGTTATCTTGTCAAAATCTATCTTGTAAAATCGGTTTTCACAAAGTCTTAACCTTTCTCATACACTTTTATGTTTTACTGATTTTTACAAGTTTTAAATGTATCATTTATGGTCAAAAGTTGTACTGGTTTAAAAAAAAATAAAAAAATAAAAAATAAAATAAAAAAATGTCATAAATCTGTTTGTTTTGTCTAAACAGACTTTTATGCATTTTTGTCACTCGTATAATTTTTTACCACATTCTGTTATAAGTATTCTGGTCAAAATGGGTCAATAAAAGTCTTTTGATATCATTTCTTTCTGGGTTTATGAATCTGAACGGAAAAGTGGTCGGAATACATCGCCGAAAAAAGTCAACCAGGGTCAAAACCCTTGTTTTCTACGCTTAAGACTCATCTTCAGACTAAGTTACGAGTAACTTGGAAAGTTACTCGTAAGGACCTTTTTTTTACGCTTAACTTTACGAGTAAAATCGTTTTACGCATAAGGTCAGAAATTTACGCATAAGCTTTTGGCTTACGCCTAAGAAACCCTACGCGTAAGCTCTGTTTACGCCTAAGGTCTTTTCCTTGTTTACGCTTAAGGTTTTAGACCAAGAAAATAGTTACGCGTAGACCAGAAATATGTAATGAAGAAAGAAGACTTTGACCTTGACCAACCAAATGCTAAACAACTCGTGTGACTTCTGCTTATCTCATGTCCTAACCAAAATGCAATGAAACTAATTGACTGTTGTGTACACGATGTTACCTCAGTCCACAACCAAAACAAAACTCAATATATCCTAAACCCTTCAACTCTTCTTATCTCAATACTCGAACTATAATGATAAAAAAAATAGATCTCAGATTTTTTTCGTGTGTTTCCCAGAAGATATTAGACCTTTGAAGGTCATTCAAACACGAAAGAAATATCATCGTCAATCTTTTGAAGCCTAGCTTCATTTAATATCCGAACACTTTGAGAAAATAACAAAACATAAACGTCTTATTCTCTCTCTCGTTCGTTCATAACATAAAAAGTACAACACCTACCTTAGAACCACAACTGATTCTTGAAGTTTCATTTTGTTAAATCGGAATGGAGCAGAAGACCTATAAATCACGTTAAGGTTATAATATTGTGATTATTTTATTCGTTTTGTTATGTGTTCGAATTATGATGATATTGGTAATATGATTTGATGATTGAGATGAGCAGTGAGATGTGTTATTGTTGCTGAGATTTGTTAGGTGAGAGTAAAGATAAGAGGAGGGGGCGGAATCTGTTAACTATATTTTTAGGGTTAGGGTTATAACAAACCGTGTGTGGTATTATATAATGCCGGTTATTAGTTATGTTTTGGGTAGTAATCCGGAATTTGGGCCTCACTAATAACGGTTGCATTGAATTTGGGCTTGTATCGAATGGAGTGGGTCATTCTATCCGTTTTTGGGCCGGGTTACTGAACTGTGTTATTAGATTTTCAAAGAAAATTGTTATCCTAAATTGTTTACAAATTATTGGATGCATATTTTTAATTTTGGTTAAGAGTGACATTTTGGTATGATATCTTTTCACGGGGATACGTTATTTGACAAGATCGGGAAACCATTATCACATTCATTTAAACAGTTAATGAAGGCTAATTTTGGGCATGTAACTGCAAGACGTGACTACGGCGCGAATTCACTATTATTTATTTGAGGTTGAAGTGGGATTTCACGGGTGCGTGTACTTAGTATCTTGAAGATATCGGGGTTGGTTGGATGCATGATTCTTCGAGATCCTTGTTCGAGCTTTAACTGTGTCGAATGATAAAGACTTGAGTTATCTAGTTGAACCTGATGTAAGGAGTTACGTTGTTGTGCTCACAGCTTATAACTATCACTTTTAAGTAGTTACGTTGTTGTGCTCAAGTGTCACACTAAGGTGTGGATAATTTGAGAAACTTTAAGTTTACCTTTTTTCAATGGAGTTAAGAAAAATGGTTCTTCGTCTGACAATACTGCAAGTTTAAGTCACAAGTTCGGTTTATACTACTTCAGTCTCAAGTTCGTCATATTGGGTTTCTCCATCGTAGAGTCACTACAAAAAGCCGTCAAAATGATAATGGGGTCGGTAAGGAGTTAGCTGAGAAGAGTATACACGAGTAGAGAAGTTTTATCAGCAGTTGATTCTCATGAGATATTTATGGTACTTCACACTTGTTCGATTAATTGAACATACATGGTTTCGATGTCTCCAATTCATCATCAACATATGTGGTGTATGATTCTGATTCATTGAAAACATCGGGGGGAAGAGAGTATAGGTGTTCCTTGCTTCTTTGATGTTTTTTGGATTTTTTTCGAAAACCCGTTTCCCTTCATGAATTTCTTCAATCAGGGGGAAGAAATGAGACAATCTGTGGTGAAAATTTCTCAAGTTGGCGTAATCGTCTCACTTTCACAGAGTTATCGTGTGTGAAGTTACCTAAATATGATGTTGTGATGCCTCACACACGGTCATTTTATCGAGTAATTGCAGATTCGCTGGTAACTATTATTTCGATAGACCGCAACATTCAGGGGGAAGTCGTTTCATTTCGTCTTTCATGTTTTGTTTGGTGTGAAGCATCTACATATGTGAGAAGATCTTGTTGATTTCTTGCATGTTACCCCCGAACGGATTTTCCGCAATAAGTCAGATTTACCTTTTGTGGTTTACTGCTCATCTACAAATTCCGCTGCGTACTGAAAACTTCAAAAGTTAGAAGAAATTTTTACTACATCAAGTTTCAAATCTGCTGAAGACGGTTGTCGGTTTGGGGAAGCGACCGTAAACTTCACCAAAAAGGAGTGTACGGAGAAGTCGCTAAAGACATGCAGCATGAATTGGGGGAAGTTAATCCAATTTATGCATATTACATCATTTGCCTACAAGTGAAGAAAACGGTTCTCAAGTCAAGGTACAAGAAGAAGACAAAGAGCGTAAACTTTCATCATCCTCAGCACTTGAAGAGCTTATGAAGACCTTTCTTCATTTGTTTTCTATATTTGTAGTAAATGTTGTAAGTAATCCCTTATGTCGTCCCATTGGGGGAAGATTGTTGGAATCGCTCATAACTCGTAAATGGAACGACATTGACGGGATTACATTTTCTATCTTTGTTACCTTAAACACATGGGCTTGTTATGTCAATTACCCATTGTTGTATGTGTTTCGGTATATAAACCCCTCCATACTTCCTTGGAGGGGTGAGATTTCTTAGTGTAATTTTCCCTTTCATTAATAAAACACACATAGTTCTCTCCCTTCTCTCAAGCTTCTCTCTCTAACTTGAAGATGGCTTTCTTCCATCTTCCAAGACCTCCCGATTCACCATATCAACCAAACATACGGTCCTAACAAATATAAATATGTATACCAAGCTTGATTAGTTTCCTTTATATTTATGAATACGACCAAAACCTTAGTTTCAACAAAAATAACTTTCCATCATAATTAGACCAAAACATCCGTCTATAATTAGACCAAAAGTTTTATGCAAATGTTATGACCCAAAAATAACTTTCCATCATAAATCAAAAATTCTGTAAATTTTTGTTTTGAATCAGTTTATGAAATCATTTTTATATGAAAGTAGACTCAAATACCTTTCAAATGATAGGTGGCACGACTTCTACGGACTTACGGTTAACTAGTTATGAATTTTTGAAATTTAACCAAAGTTGTCCTCTACACAGACGGATCCGCTGGATCCCTCCCAAAAAGGATTCGGCCTTTGATAACAAAGGGATCCGTGGATCTGACAGAGTTTTACAAAAATACATATTTTGACCCGATGAAAAGGTTTAACCTTTGTAGATTTTTTAGTGGACTTATATTACCCATTCCAATCATTATTCAAGCTTAAATGACAATATATCGAACACAAAACTTCAAAGAAAAAATCACTAAAACACTTTTTATATTATGCTTATTATAAGAGAGAAGCATATATCACCATTTTATCCACAAGCAATTAGCACGTTATTGATCAACTAATTGTAAATAAGAGAACATACCTTTGTTATATTCCCTTTCTATGGTTTTAGAAACCATAGACACGAAAAACTTCATAAGCTTTTAAAATACTTAATCGTATATTGGAAAAGCAAGTTGTGGTAACTTTGGATTCTTCTTTGGGTATTGACTTCATTTTTCTTCAGATAGAACGAAGTCATTGGAAGAATCCTAGCATGAAGATTTCTAAAGAAAAAAAATGTTAGAATGATTTATTAATATCCAACATTTGTTAAATTTCTAAAACATGAATTTTTGTTTTAAGAAATTTCCTTCTTTGTAGTTTTCAAACATACATGGATCGTTTCAAGTTTTTAAAGTACAATACACTCTAAGAAACTTGGTAACGAAGCTCTGATACCAATTGTGGAAAACTATAAGGGGGGGGGGGGTTGAATAGTTTTACCGATTAAAACTTCGTTTTAAACTATTTAGATCGACTTATGTCAATCTATTTAATGTGTTTGTTGGATATGATAGATAAGCATATAAGTAAGTAATGCAAAAGATAAAGAGTAAAGAATACAAAACCACGACACGAGTATTTATAGTGGTTCGGCTACAAGGACACCTTCCTTGCCTTACTCTACTCCCCGAGTACCCCACTCGAGAGTTCGTAAGCACTACACAACACAAGCTCCTTAATGTAGCGGATAAGCCTTCACAATGTCGCCTACTCTTTATCCGGTACAAGGCTAGACACCTAGCTCTTCCACGAGGTAGAACAAAACCTATCACAACGTCGCCTACACTTTATCCAGTACAAGGCTAGATACCGAGTTCCATTACAAAGGAGGAACCACTACCCAACACTACACCACTACACAACTACCCAAAGGAGACACGCTCTTTGTTACAACATTAGAAGGACATCGACATCCTTTAACCCAAACTATCTAACGTGTACATTGATGCACCATATCGATTGTACACCTTTGGCACCTTTCACTAATGCCTTCAACATGACCCTTCGGCACCTTTCACTAATGCCTTCAACACAACACTTCTATGGAGGGAGGAAAGAACTATCAACAAGATTCACTTGAGTGGCCTTGATGATGACGAATCTTAGCAACTCATGAATTGAGCTTGCATGTCTTCAAGAGGTGGTGATCTCGCCTTTAAGAGGAACATAGAGAATCACACAAACATAAAACTACATAGAATGATCCTTTGGATCAGAGGTTAAAGATGTTAGAATACTGGGAGAAAGTAAATGTGAAGTGGTAGTGAGCAAGAGAGAAATGGCTCACTATTTATAGAAAAAACTTTTCTACTGTCCCACGGTTCCCACGGATCACTCCCCAGAGGGATCCGGCTAGTGCAAAACTAGGGATCCGGCTACTGGGTTAGTTTAGTCTGGATTTCGGGTTGCAAACCGGGTTTTGGGTTATGAACCATGGGTTATGGGTAATAGATTATGGATACCTAACAAGATGCAATGTACCTAGTCATTGGGTTATGGATCTTGGGTCATAGGACATGGACTTTGGGTCATGGATCATGG
Source organism: Chrysanthemum makinoi (assembly GCA_910596185.1). Lineage (NCBI taxonomy): Eukaryota > Viridiplantae > Streptophyta > Magnoliopsida > Asterales > Asteraceae > Chrysanthemum > Chrysanthemum makinoi. Next base: position 263,951,527 of record OU343225.1, on the reverse strand, counting down.
ATAATACACAACATGACTTCATGCATGATGTCATGCAATGGGTCATGGATTATAGATCATGCTCCATGGGTATGGGTTATGGACTTTGGTTTTTACCCAACAACATTCATTGTACCTAGTCAATGGATCATGGGTTATGGGTCATGGGTCATGGACTTTTGTTTTTACCCATTACTTTACTCATTACAATATATAAAAAGCATTTCTATATTATGTAAACACTAGTTGTTATACATATGCATTTCTATAAGATGTAAACAATATTACTTGTTAGTGTTTATATAAAAATGTCTTTGGTTTTATATAACTTATTTACTAAACATGTTTTGATATAGTTTTGATATGTTTAGTAAAAGTGTGTTAGTAAACTATTGGCTCAAACCTTTTACATATTTTATTTGTTTCGTTAAAATGATTTTATGTTTGTTATCGACAAAATATTAGAAGATCGTAAAATATAAATAAACGTTTTTACAGCTTATTTGTATTAACAAATATGATAAAGTAAAGTAAAGAAGAGATCGAATCGTGACACAGGTATTTATAGTGGTTCGACTACAATGACACCTTCCTTGCCTTACTTCACTCCCCGAGTACCCAACTCGAGAGTTTGTAAACACTATGTCAACAAGATCCTTATCTGGCGGAGAAACCTCACAACGTCGCTTACACTTTATCTAATACAAAGCTAAATACCGAGTTCTTTACAACAAAAGAACCGACCCAACAACAAAAACTAACACTACAAGTTTATGGTACAATGTGATAAATGCAATACAATAATCTAACCAGTGATATTGTAATGATGATGAAGGCTAACAGCACTTCTCTTGAAGCTTGCAAGTCTTGTATGCAAAAATGTGATCTCGTATTTTACGAAGAGCTTAGAGATAATCACCAAAAACAAAGTAAACTACAAAAATGATATGTGATCAAAGGTTAGAGAGAAGATGTAAGAATATAAGAAATATTATGCAAGAGATGGATGGGAACCAATGAAGAAATGACCTTTTATTTATAAGCAAAATGTGTGCGACCCGACGGATCCCTTTCCCTTTCAGAAGGGATCCGGCCAGCACAATCCGAGAGATCCGACTATCTGGATCACAAAGTTTGGATTTTGGATCTCAAGTGTGATCTTTCAAATCCTCCAAGCGTCTTGGCAAGATATGGTATGATTTACTTAATTATTTACTAAAAACAAATGTATAAGTAGCTTGGTAAATAATGTTTAGTCTAGTAACAAAAAGAAGAGTTATTTTACATACTAAACTTTTCTCAAATACCAAGGGACTTATCCTCACCCTTCATCCAAAAAATATCATGGTTGAAATTAAAAGCATTTTTAATATTTCACATATTTTTTATAATTAAAATATCTCTTAAACTGTTAATCGTTAAGCGAAAATAATTACACCATCGTGACGAGCATTTAATTATCTTTCTATAGACGGACACTTTGATATACTATCGACAAAAAACAAAAACAAAAAAAATTCGTTTTTTCACGTTTTTTATTTTTTTCGTTACTGAAGTTTGCATGAAAAAATCACATGTAATTAAAAAGTAATTTGAATATTCTAATAATATCACATGTGATATTAGTGTTAAATCATATATAATATGTAATATCACTTGTGATATTAGTGTTAAATCACATATGATATTGCATATCATATGTGATTTAACACTTATATCACATGTGATATTATTAAAATATTCAAATCAGTGTTTAATCACATATGATTTTTCATTCAAATTTCGCAACAAAAAAAATGAAAAAAAAGTAAAAAAAACGTGAAAAACACGAAAAAATATTTTTCGAAAGTTTATCAAAGTGTCTATCTATAGAAAGATAATTAAATGTTCGTCCTAATGGTATATCTTTTTCGCTTAACGATTAACGGTTTGAAAGATATTAATATTTTGAAGAAAAAAAATGATGAAAGTGGGTTTTTAAATTGTTGTGATTAATCTCATCAATTAAATTAAATAAAGATGGATGGTGGATATTGATCCATTAATATGTAAAAGTGTAAAATAAGTTTGGTATGTAAATGATCTTAAATCAGTAACAAAATAATTGTGATGATTAGTTTAAAAACTTGTGATCTTTGATTTCTACTTGAGATAATTTTATGATAAATAAACGTTTTTACGGTTTATTTGTATTAACACTATGTTTTCTGACGGCTAAAAGTGTGTATGATTCAAATTATCCAATTTTGTCTATTTTAGTACTAATGACAAAATCTTGACGCAACATCCATCAAACCAAAGTGGAGCTCAAATCAATGCAAAATATGTAGCGAAATGCTAGTTACATCTTATAGCAAGAACAGTTAACATAAATCACAACAAATTTCATATTATTGTAACTCACCAGCCACCAATACAAGTATACAACAAGTATCTCAATGTGTGTGTATAAATAAATAGGGCAGATAACCTATTAAAGCATCATACTTGTCACAAATGTTGGTTCGACGTAGCGAATAAAAAAAATATCCCCTTTGCCCACCTTTCTTGTCTAACTTGGCTTAAATGATACATTGTCAACCTCCAACTTCCGGTTGTGTACACCTAGGTAGTAAAATGTCCACATCATTTTGCCACCTCAAAATATATATATATTTTTTTTTTTTTTCTCTCTCCACTACAACCTTTCACTTTACCAAATATTTTCCCAATTACATAAACCCTAATAACGTTTTCCAATTCACTCTAAAATCAAAACCGATTCCCTATTGCATCTAAAATCACCCTACTTAAATCAAAGCCCAAGATGGTTCTGAACTGAATGAAGTGTTCTTGAGAGAGAGTATTCCCTTCTGGCTTGCAACTACTGGTTACATTGTCTTCTCCATTGTTTCAATTATCGTCATCCCAATCATGTTTCCTGAGCTCAAATGGTACTATGTTCTGGTTGCTTATGTTATTGCACCATATATCGGCTTCAGAATGCGTATGGTGTCGGTCAATGCATACCGAACATGGCATACAATTATGGAAAGGTAGCACTATTTGTGCTATCTGCTATGTCCGGGAAGCATGATGGTGTCATCGCAGGGCTTGTAGGATGTGGGTTAATAAAGTCCATTGTCTCAATATCTTCTGATTTGATGCATGATTTCAAGACAGCTCATTTGACTTTGACTTCAGCAAGGTCAATGCTAGTTAGCCAAGCTATTGGGACCGCCATAGGATGTGTGGTGGCACCTCTCACCCGAATCCTATTAGGATAAAAGTCTCTCATCAAAACAGTAAACCGGTTATACAAGTTAGAAAATGTATCATTTAAGACCAAAAATACAAGTTTAGGGGGCAAAGGGGATATTTTTTTTATTCGCTACGTCGAACTAACATTTGTGACAAGTATGATGCTTTAATAGGTTATTAGCCCAAATAAATATAACATATTAATATATGATACAAATAAACAGTTGAATAAATTCTCTACATACAAAACCTTTTTTTGTTTACAATTTCTATGCAGATTGAAACTTTTCCTTGCTGCTATCTTCAATACCAAAGAATTCACGGCAGTGGTTTTTTTTGCCATCCATTTGAGGTACTTGTACAGAATGGTTTGCAACAGCGGTAACATCGTTATGTTCATGGAAATCTTTTCTTATTCTCCACAAGATCTCTGCACATTTCTTCATCAATGGTCTTAACTGCCTTGTGGGGGCCAGACATTGTCGGGCGAGTCTTAGAACCTTTTCGACCACCTTCAGGGATGCTGGATTCCTCCTTAGTTTCGGATCCATTGCTAGGACAACCTCCCCTTGTTTTAGTTTATGCAGTGCCCTGCAAGAGGATGGCGTTTATGATTAGGCCTGACTTAGTTTTATTCCCTATTCTTGAGGTCATAGGTTTCACGAGCCTATGAATGCTTGTTAAATCTTATAGGTTTCATGATGTCACACCCCCAAATTACCTGTTTTGCAGCGGAATGGAATTCCTGGGGATTGACTGTCATAGCATCACAATCACAGTTATATTGAACGACCTAAAGTGTCGTTTGGAAAATACATCGTTTGATTTAATAAAATAATCAGAGTTTACAAAGTATAGGTCCCAATTGAAAGTTACTATGTGCGGAAATAAGTTTGTTACAATTCAAACGATGTTTTAAAGTATATAAAACCCAAGTGAAACGCTGTCAGTCACCACTCTAATTTATGATAAGTCCTTATGCATGCCATGAGGTGAATGCCTTAGATACCTGAGATAAAACATGCTAAAAAGTGTCAACACAAAGGTTGAGTGAGTTCATAGAGTTTGTGTTGAAATGTAAAGACTTTCAAAATCGTTTATGCAGCAAGGGCATTGTAAATCCACTCGCTCCAAGTTCCATACAAAACTTGCAACCTGTGTGTTCACAACCCACTGCCAAAAGGTGCATAGTTTATGTTCAAGCGCATGATGTCAAATGAATTCACATAATAGTGCATGACTTAATGTATCAACAGTTACTTGACATAATTATACCAAGACATTTAGTTCCAATGATTATACCAAGACATTTAGCTCAATGATAATACCAAGACATTTAGTTCCGTGATAATACCAAGACATTTAGTTCCATGATAATACCAAGACATTTAGTTCAATGATTATACCAAGACATTTAGCTCAATGATAATCCCAAGACATTCAGCTCAACAATAATCCCAAGACATTCAGTTCCATGATTTATGATATAGGATATGACTAAACATTCAGTTCAGTTAAGCATGTAGTTTCAAATAATCATGAATGTCATAAAAGTTGATGAGCATGTATCTCCCCCAAAGAGTTTAATAAAAACATTAAAACAATTGAAAATGGGGCTATGGAAACTCACTTGGTAAAATGAGGCGATGACAAAAGTGAGTACACCGAGATGTAGTGTGATACTTTAACCTTGACCTATTATGAATGTTATGATACGCAATGAGTTATGATGTAATGTTATGCATGCATTTTCAGATGTTATTTATACCATTTGTGAGTTTTGAAAATAATACTTATCGTCGAAAAATACTCTTCCGACGCCTTGACCATTCTTAAATTACTTTACAAGTATTTACGTCAAAATTTCATCCTACAATAGTTTCTTAATGATTTATTGTGAAATTTTAACTTTTCGTCGTAAAATAATGTCGTTGGAAATTTCATTAAAGTGACAAAAATGGTTTCAAAAGCTAGTCAGAAACGGTGTGCACGTCGAACGTTAGGAAACGAACTCAACGGTTTTGGAAAGCTTGTATAAAAATCTAGAAGTTTTAGTACATGAGTTTTCGTCATAGAGGTCTCGAACATAAAGATAATAGAGGTTAAATATGGTGATTTTGTCTAAATGTGGTTTAAAAAGTGAGTTTCGGCAAAGTTTAAGCAACCGTAAATAATTTATTACAACTCCGCTATACAAACGGTTGGTCATTTTGAAAAATATGCTTGGTGATCTCGATTTTATTAGAAGACCTCTCGTTACAAAAAGTTCTACGTCAACGTTAAAAATAGCCTTCAACATGGTCGTTTTGTTTACCGTAACACTTGTCAACTAAAATAATATAGTCTTTCGTAAATAATAAAGTTACGGCAATTTTATGAAAACGCGGTATATTTTAGTCGTTACAAATCCGCTTTTCACGTATATACGTCCCTAGCTTCGTATCAAAGTATACTAATATATTTTGGATAAGTCGAAATAATTTATAAAGCTTAAGACTCGTTTTGACTCGACATTATAAAAACGCCTTGCTGAAATTTTAAAATATATATTTCGTCACAAACTTGAAAATTCATAACTTCTTCGTTATAACTCCGCTTTTAATCCGTTCAAGCGCCACGGATTGCTTTTTAAAGTATATTTTCTAAATATCTAGGCCAAAAATTCGTGTCTACTGTCGGATTTTCCAGAAATACAAAACAAGATTTATACTTGTCGAAAAGAGTTTTTCTCGTACTAAACCTATTCCAATCCCTTCAAAACAACTCCAAAGCTATTCTAATCCTACCATACACCTTCTTAGGGTGTCATGGGTTCCTAAACATCATCAAGACCAATATATAACAAGGGATAAATTATAGGATGACTTATATATATAAAACTCTAAAACAATGTAAAAATGGTATAAATATTCATATGTCTTGCATGTTTTGCTCAAAAATGATGAAATAGATATGAAATGAAAATGAAAGATGTAAAATGAAAGTGATATGCTTACTAGTTACTTGATGAGGTGATTAGAACAAGGGATTAAACCTAAACACCCTAGGTTTTTATTTCAAAACCTTGATTAAGAGTGTAACTAGATTGTTTTAAACTTGATTTGATCAATTTTGATGAACTTCCTTCTACCCTTGAGGCTTGGCCGGTTTTTAGAGAGAAAACAAGAGGAAAAAGAGTGCTTGACTTTACACTTTGAAATTTTTGGTTGAATGAGTAAGTGTTTGAGTGTAATACAATTTAAGTAAAAGAAATATCTAGCAAATCTTTAGGTGATTCACCCACTTGTGTTGACAAGGGGTATGTATCTACTATACATTTTTTTTATTATGTATTATTATGTATGTAAAAGTGTAAGTAAAGTAATTGTAAAGTTACTTGAAGGTAAGTAGTAATTTGTATATACATATTTGTGCAATTAGGGTAGTGTTGTCTAAAAATAAACTTTAATGAATCAAAGTAAATATATTGTAGTTATAAAAGTTGTAAAATACATTTCTTGCACAATTTGAGTGAAATAATAATTGTCGTGTAGAATTTACGACACCCGTCGTAATTATATAAATATAACAATTTATATACAAAATAAAATTTAAAACACCGGGTAAACTAATAATATTATTTTTATAAACTTAATATGAGTATAAAAATATATCGAGATAATTTTTGGAAGTAGCGGATTAAATGTTCAAAATAATAACTTACGCGATAGAGTTTATTTAATATGAAATTATTCGTTAAATGTAAAATGCAAAACCATGCATGAACTAATATGATGACAATGGTGTTAAATGAAATGTAGACTAAACTTAGTCTATATGAAATGACCTCGATGATATGATCATGAATTCACCAAAACCATTACGTGAATTTGATGCTGTAAACCTAGTTTACGATAAATGATGAAATTGTGAACGGAATTGTTTTGAGAAATGACTGAAGTACGGTTGTCACATTCGACCAACCAAAAGGAATTCATTCCCCGAATTCAAATACCCATGTTGGTCTCTACGGTTTAGGGTTTGATGTGGCAAACTTTCCCATTCTCGAGCAAAACCTTCAAAAGACTTTTTGGTAACCGATTTTACTTAATCTCACAACTCATCAAACAAGAACTGTCATGAGATTAGGCTAAATCGGTTTGAAAAGTAACGGTCTTTGAAAATTTGCCTCTTTTCATGGAATTACACATATAAGCCTACTACTCCCTTCATTGCATGATTCTTCCCAATTAGACATAGGTGATAAGGCTATGTATAATTTAGGAGTAACTATGCAATGCTTGGACTAATCGACTCATATGATGTTTGGTGTTGAGTCAACCGATGTTAAAATTGTGATAGGGAATGACAGGGCATTCTTCATGTCAAATTCTGATGTGAGTAAAATGGGATGGGTATTTGAAGGCATCTATGTGACAATCGATTTTGAAATGAAAGTAAATAACTCAAAATGTACGATAAACCGGATGCAAAGTGAACATGCACTTATGATGAAATGATGAGATGCTATGATGATGTAGTTATAGTCTAGGTTCAATGATGCAACCTAGTTCTCTATAACCAAGCTCGATGCCAATCACACACCCCAAATTACCATTGCTTTTGCAGCGGAATGGAATTCCTCGGGATTGACTGTCATAGCATCACAATCACAGTTATATTGAACGACCTAAAGTGTCGTTTGGAAAATACATCGTTTGATTTAATAAAATAATCAGAGTTTACAAAGTATAGGTCCCAAATGAAAGTTACTATGCGCGGAAATAAGTTTGTTACAATTCAAACGATGTTTTAAAGTATGTAAAACCCAAGTGAAACGCTGCGTCACCACGACTCTATGATAAGTCCTTATGCATGCCATGAGGTGAATGCCTTAGATACCTGAGATAAAACATGCTAAAAAGTGTCAACACAAAGGTTGAGTGAGTTCATAGAGTTTGTGTTGAAATGTAAAGACTTTCAAAATCGTTTATGCAGCAAAGGCATTGTAAATCCTCTCAGTTCCAAGTTCGCCCATACAAAACTTGCAACCTGTGTGTTCACAACCCACTGCCAAAAGGTGCATAGTTTATGTTCAAGCGCATGATGTCAAATGAATTCACATAATAGTGCATGACTTAATGTATCAACAGTTACTTGACATAATTATACCAAGACATTTAGTTCCAATGATTATACCAAGACATTTAGCTCAATTATAATACCAAGACATTTAGTTCCGTGATAATACCAAGACATTTAGTTCCATGATAATACCAAGACATTTAGTTCAATGATTATACCAAGACATTTAGCTCAATGATAATCCCAAGACATTCAGCTCAACAATAATCCCAAGACATTCAGTTCCATGATTTATGATATAGGATATGACTAAACATTCAGTTCAGTTAAGCATGTAGTTTCAAATAATCATGAATGTCATAAAAGTTGATGAGCATGTATCTCCCCCAAAGAGTTTAATAAAAACATTAAAACAATTGAAAATGGGGCTATGGAAACTCACTTGGTAAAATGAGGCGATGACAAAAGTGAGTACACCGAGATGTAGTGTGATACTTTAACCTTGACCTATTATGAATGTTATGATATCGCGAATGAGTTATGATGTAATGTTATGCATGCATTTCGTATGTTATTTATACCATTTGTGAGTTTTGAAAATAATACTTATCGTCGAAAAATACTCTTCTGACGTCTTGACCATTCTTAAATTACTTTACAAGTATTTACGTCAAAATTTCATCCTACAATAGTTTCTTAATGATTTATTGTGAAATTTTAACTTTTCGTCGTAAAATAATGTCGTTGGAAATTTCATGAAAGTGACAAAAATGGCTTCGAAAAGCTAGTCGTAAAACGGTGTACGTCGAACGTTAGGAAACGAACTCAACGGTTTTGGAAAGCTTGTATAAAAATCTAGAAGTTTTAGTACATGAGTTTTCGTCATAGAGGTCTCGAACATAAAGATAATAGAGGTTAAATATGGTGATTTTGTCTAAATGTGGTTTAAAAAGTGAGTTTCGGCAAAGTTTAAGCAACCGTAAATAATTTATTACAACTCCGCTATACAAACGGTTGGTCATTTTGAAAAATATGCTTGGTGATCTCGATTTTATTAGAAGACCTCTCGTTACAAAAAGTTCTACGCCAACGTTAAAAATAGCCTTCAACATGGTCGTTTTGTTTACCGTAACACTTGTCAACTAAAATAATATAGTCTTTCGTAAATAATAAAGTTACGGCAATTTTATGAAAATGCGTATATTTTAGTCGTTACAAATCCGTTTTCTACGTATTATACGTCCTTAGCTTTGTATCAAAGTATACTAATATATTTTTGATAAGTCGAAATAATTTATAACGCTTAAGACTCCTTTTGACTCGTACATTATAAAAACAGCTTTGCTGAATTTCAGAAAATATATATTTTGTCGTCAAACTTGAAAAATTCATAACTTCTTCGTTATAGCTCCGTTTTAATCCGTCAAGCTGCCAGGATTCGTTTTAAAGTATATTTTCTAAATATCTAGGCCAAAAATTCGTGTCTACTGTCGGATTTTCCAGAAATACAAAACAAGATTTATACTTGTCGAAAAGAGTTTTTCTCGTACTAAACCTATTCCAATCCCTTCAAAACAACTCCAAAGCTATTCTAATCCTACCATACACCTTCTTAGGGTGTCATGGGTTCCTAAACATCATCAAGACCAATATATAACAAGGGATAAATTATAGGATGACTTATATATATAAAACTCTAAAACAATGTAAAAATGGTATAAATATTCATATGTCTTGCATGTTTTGCTCAAAAATGATGAAATAGATATGAAATGAAAATGAAAGATGTAAAATGAAAGTGATATGCTTACTAGTTACTTGATGAGGTGATTAGAACAAGGGATTAAACCTAAACACCCTAGGTTTTTATTTCAAAACCTTGATTAAGAGTGTAACTAGATTGTTTTAAACTTGATTTGATCAATTTTGATGAACTTCCTTCTACCCTTGAGGCTTGGCCGGTTTTTAGAGAGAAAACAAGAGGAAAAAGAGTGCTTGACTTTACACTTTGAAATTTTTGGTTGAATGAGTAAGTGTTTGAGTGTAATACAATTTAAGTAAAAGAAATATCTAGCAAATCTTTAGGTGATTCACCCACTTGTGTTGACAAGGGGTATGTATCTACTATACATTTTTTTTATTATGTATTATTATGTATGTAAAAGTGTAAGTAAAGTAATTGTAAAGTTACTTGAAGGTAAGTAGTAATTTGTATATACATATTTGTGCAATTAGGGTAGTGTTGTCTAAAAATAAACTTTAATGAATCAAAGTAAATATATTGTAGTTATAAAAGTTGTAAAATACATTTCTTGCACAATTTGAGTGAAATAATAATTGTCGTGTAGAATTTACTTATTGCATTAATCTTTAATTATATAAATATAACAATTTATATACAAAATAAAATTTAAAACACCGGGTAAACTAATAATATTATTTTTATAAACTTAATATGAGTATAAAAATATATCGAGATAATTTTTGGAAGTAGCGGATTAAATGTTCAAAATAATAACTTACGCGATAGAGTTTATTTAATATGAAATTATTCGTTAAATGTAAAATGCAAAACCATGCATGAACTAATATGATGACAATGGTGTTAAATGAAATGTAGACTAAACTTAGTCTATATGAAATGACCTCGATGATATGATCATGAATTCTACCAAAAACCATTACTTGCATTACGGTTTGATGCTCGTAAACCTAGTTTACGATAAATGATGAAATTGTGAAACGTGAATTGTTTTGAGAAATGACCTGAAAGTACGAGTTGTCACACATGAACCTACTAAAGTAAGCATGATGGATAAGAGTTCACTAATTATTATCCAGATGTTCCAGTCTCACCAAGTTTCCGTTAGGCTATTGCTTGATTTGGGTTTATGAAAACTTTTAATTTCTCCTGACCAAAGTGTACTGATGTTTGAAAGCATGAGGCCACTAATCCTTTCAAATGATCCGAGAAAATAATTTCATTGTACACGCCATTTAATATGTTTGCCTTCGTGAAATAGCATTTCTGGTATTTGACAAAAAAAATTGCACTAAACGCTATCACAACTAGAGGCAACAGTTCACTAATTCTTTTCCAAACTTCCCAAACACACCAAGTACTGAGATACCACAAGCATCATTTACAAGTATCAGTTATGAGGCAATCAAATATATTTGATAGTCTACTACGCTTCAGACTATCAAAGTATGACTGTTAAACAAGGTATGATTGAAAACAATTCAACAGTTGGATCCAAATGCCCTGAAAACGTATTTCTAGATATGTGACAAAAGACTACTTACACCCTTCAAGGTGTGACTAATAAGTGATAACTAATGACGAGAGAACTATTCGCTGATTTTTTCCAAATGTGCCATATTATGCTAATTTCTAGATACTCGACAACAAACTACGTGTGGCATTATAAAGTTTGACTAGAGTATTAAATAAGAGTTGAGCAGATATGGTTCCTCAGATATTTCGGAATGTACCCAATCCCACTAAGTTATCATATGTATATCTTTTATTTCGCCCGCAACATTCCTTATGACAATAAACTACGCGTGAAACAGGAAACGTTAGGGACAAATTGGCTGTAGAAGTTATGTGTTTGAGCATTGGGTGTTTGGGATAAGGCTTTTTTCTGAGATCACTATTTCAATGAGATCTAAAGTGTTTTGCAGGCCATAAAACCAGAATAGACTCCAAGGTACAAGGTACTTATACATTGTTATGGCCTCAAAAACACTTTAGATCTCATTGAAACACTGATCACAGAGAAAAAACCTTATCCCAAACACCCCTGTATGCAGACAATAACCTCAACTTTCATTTAGCCAATTTGACCACAACAGTCACTATTGATAAGGGAACCCCAAGGAGATGATAGTGTCCCACGCGGGTTGATTTGGAGAACTCTTTTTTCCCAAGGAGATACCTGAGAGTCATTAAGAATATGTACGAGGGGGCCAAGACTCCTGTACGGTTCACCGTGGGGATCTCAGAGTTTTTCCCGGTGGAATTGGGGCTCCACCAAGGATCTGCCATTAGTCCCTACCTCTTCGCCTTGATTCTAGATGAGTTATCCCGGGGGGTACAAGGGGGCATACCGTGGAGCATGATCTTTGCTGACGACATTGTGTTGGTGGCAGAATCGACGGAAGGGTTAAACAACAGACTTAATCGCACTGAAGGGAGGCTCTTGAAGACAACGGTCTTCGGGTGAGCAGAGAGAAGACTGAATACCTGAGATGTGATTTTGGGAGGATGGTCACCACGAAGATTTGGATATTCGTATAGGTGGCCAGATCCTGATCCTGCCACCTAAGGAGTCTTTTAGATATCTGGGATCGATGATTCACAAATCAGGAAGGATAGATGAGGACGTAACCCACAGGATTAGAGTGGTTAGGTGAAATGGAGCGCGGCGTCGAGAGTCCTTTGTGACAGGAACGTCCCCTTAAAGTTAAAGGGGTAATTCTATAGGGTGACGATTAGACCAACTATGTTGTACGGGTCTGAGTGTTGGCCCATCTCCAAGGCCCACGCTAACAGGGTAGAGGTGGCAAAGACTGAGAATGCTTAGATGGACATGTGGTAAAACCTTGCTTGACATGATCCCAAACGGAGTTTTCAGAGAAAAACTTGAGGTCGGGAATACTATTTTGAAGATGAGAGAAGGAAGGTTGAGATGGTTCGGTCATGTCAGGAGGAGGCCACAATCAGCGCCAGTAAGAAGAGTCGAAGAGCTAGTTGTAGATGGATTGAGAAGAAGGGGTAGACCCAAACTCAGGTGGGAGCATAGACTCAAGCTCGACATGAAGGAGCTTCTCTTGTCGAAGGACATGACCTCGGATACGAAGGGGTAGAGAGATAGAATTAGGATCTGCGCGGTAGTCCCGCTAGGTGCTTAGTGGGTCAAGGTTGTTTTTTGGGTGTTAGGCTTTTAGGCGTCTCTCTGTTGCCTTGCCCCTACGTTCTCGGTTTTGGTGCCTCCCTTTTGCTTTGCTGTAGCTTTAAGCCCAGTGCGTTGCTTTGCTTTGCTTTGTGCGCTCCTCTTTGGTTTTCCTGCTTTTGTTGTGCCTTGTGTATGTGTTTTTATTGCCTCGTTTTGGCTTGCCTTAGCTTTAGGCCCCGCGCATTGCTTGCTTTGCTCTGTATTACCCCCCTTAGGTTAGCCTGATTTTCTTTTCTTTGTGCCTTGGCTCTTTGTTTTTGTTTGCGTTTTGCTTTTGTGTTCTTTTGCATGGGTCCCCTTGTCTTCGGGTCCCTTTTGTTTCTGCTTTGTTTGCTTGTTTTGCCTGCTTTTGCTTGTTGTTTACTGTTCTTTTGCTCTTTTTCCTTTCCTCTCTATCCCGCACACCTGCACTTGCCGGAGGTCTCGTTGGAAGCAGTCTCTCTACTCCCGGATTTATCTTGAGGTAGGGGTAGGATCTGTCTACATTTTACCTCCCCATACCTACCTGGCGGAATTAGGTTTGTTGTTGTTGTTGACCACAGCAGTCACTATTAGGTTGCATTATCCCACTTAATATTCCAAATAGAAGGAACTTTGGTCACAAAGACTTCACTTTTTCACTGAAGGGCTTATCATTGTGAAGGGTATATGGCTTTGGTGGACGGTGTATGATGAGAGGAATAGAGAGGAGTGAAAGATGATCCTTCTTGGTCCTCTCAATACATCATCACAGGAGGTAATGGGTGGTCTTCCCATTGGGTGTGCGTTCCCAAGTAGCTGAAGCCATTTTTTAGAGATAGAAATATAGGCTACTTGGTATAGCCCCTATCTAGAAGGGTTATGGGTCCCTAACGAGGCCACCCACCTATCCTATCTTGATCATTGTGGGTGTTGGTTGAATGGTCTTGATGGGAAGGTGTGGTGGAAATGTAGTTAGATGGTTTTGGTGCATTGAAGGTGAATTCAAAGCTGCTTGGATGCTGCAGTGTGTAGTTGATGCTCTGTTTGATTGTGCTTCTTAGTTTAGTGGTGTCCGATATCTTTGTTAGCTTTGTCAGATATCGGTTGAAATGTATTGCTCTTTTGTATCTGATATGGGTGATGTCCATTATCAGTTGTTATCTTATATGTTGAACATTGATTGGAAGTAATATAATTCACCTTTTGCACCAAAAAAAACAAACTACGCGTAGCATTATAAAGTATGACTAGAGTATTAAATAAGAGATGAGCAGATATGGTTCCTCAAATATTTCTGAATGTACCCAATCACACTAAGTTATCAAATGTATATCTTTTATTTGGCCCGCAACATTCCTTATGACAACAAACTACGAGTGGCATTATAAAGTATGACTAGAGTATTAAACAAGAGTTGAGCAGATATGGTTCCTCAAATATTTCTGAATGTACCCAATCACACTAAGTTATCATATGTATATCTTTTATTTGGCCCGCAACATTCCTTATGACAACAAACTACGCATGGCATTATAAAGTATGACTAGAGTATTAAAAAAGAGATGAGCAGATATGGTTCCTCAAATATTTATGGAATGTACCCAATCACACTAAGTTATCGTATGTATATCTTTTATTTGGCCCGCAACATTCCTTAATTTGTGAAGTTCCAACTTTTAAGGAACCAGGCGTAGCAAGATCAGAAGAGACATGGCATGAAAAAACAGCAAATTTATCTGGGAGAAGAAATTACCCAAGTTTTCGTTATCTTCTCATTAGTAGCTTTGTTTAACTCAATTGGTAGTCTTCCTGTGACCAGCTCCACAAGCACAACCCCAAAGAGTAAACATCACTCCTATCAGTAAGTTGGTATGTACTTAGGTATTCGGGATCTAAGTAGCCTGCAGTTCCTTTCACTTGAGTAGATATGTGAGTGGCTTCTGGATCTCCAACATTTATACGGGCAAATCCAAAATCAGCCACTTTTGCACGCAGTTTATCAGTAATCAGTATATTAGAGGATTTTATGTCTCTGTGGATTATTGGTTGATCTGCAATTTGTTTATAAATAAACAGTTAATGAGATTTCTTGATAGTAGTTTGATACTAAAAACATCTGTGTTTATAAGTAATAAGCAACATACCTGTATACGTATGCAAATATGTAATTGCATGAGCTACATCGATCATAATATCTAGCCGCTCTCCAATTTCAAGCCCATTTCCACATTTACCTAAAAGAAATACAATATTACTTCTGAAGTAACTTTAGAACTACAAGGCAAAAAGAGCAAACTGTTCATTTTGAGGGAAGTGGTAGACTGAAGTTAAAAACTGGATATATGGAGCTGCACTTACAATCTAAATGTTCACAAAGGGTTCCGTTGGTAACATATTCTAACAAGATAACTCACCACCATGCTCTATATAACCATAAAATCTGACCAGATTTAGATGCTCGATCTGTGATAATGTTAGAATTTCATTTTTGAACTCCAATGGAGTCCCTTGGTCATAATTGTCCTGCCACATAAAACGTAAATATTTAATAAATACTCCTTAATACCCCATGGAATTTGAATTTTATGGTTTTCGTATATAAAAACTTATGTATAAATCACATCTTTTCCAAATACCATAATACTGATAACTTGATGGCATTGCTTTAGGTTCACAAGATTCAACCTTAGCAACCAATTTACATCTGACACTAGCAACCAATTTTCAAGCACAAGCGTATTAGATATTTATATCTGGCATTAGCAACCAATTTACTAGCTAAGAAGTTTTTTATGATTATATTTCCATTAAATTTATAGAGGTAGTAATAGTTTCTATTCCAAAAATAATTAACCTTTTTTGCACGCTTTATAGCAATGACGGATCCATTTCTCAGCGTTCCCTTATAAACGGAACCAAATCCACCTTCCCCAATTATGTTTGAATCAGAGAAATTTCCAGTCACCTTACGAATATCTTCAAAGGATAACTCATCGATGCCTTGTATTCCGCCAGATGCCCTAGAAGGTGTAGATGAATCAGAGTAGTTGTGTTTTCTGCTGTTTCTTGAAGGAGTGCGTGTTGTATCTGAAGAAAAGCAATACTCTTGTAACACTTTCACAGCATAACTAGTGAGTATTATTATAGTCATCAAATCTACAAGTTCTAAAACATATTTCTTGACAAATATATCATGCAGGTTTTCAACGACTACCATCAAAAAGTTCTGTAAACAGATAAGACTACCGATGCAATAATCCTAATTATTCTCAAATTCCAAAGTTCTAATTTATGGTTCTTTGTGCATATCTGTAATAACATTTAGCTTCTCTTACTGGTGTCTTTTTTCCTACCAAAAAAACTGCCACATTTCTATAGAGTCAAACGTTCTAATTTTTACGACATCTATGTAGTCTGTTTTTTAGTTTAAAAAAGGGTGAAGGCTGAGAATACGTAACTAACTTTCTCAAATATACCGATGTACGTAACATACAAATTTTATTACTTTTATGCGTAAATAACTTTCAAATTATGATCAATATGCGTAATAATGTGGCCGCCATTATTCTACAAGGTACGAGGTCAAAAGTTTCAAATTATTATCAATGCGTAAATAACTTTCAAATTATGATCAATATGCGTAATGTGACCGTTTTTTAACGTTTTGTCCGTTTTGTTCCGTTTTGTTTTCTTACGTTTTTTCCGTTTTCTCCCTTTTTGTACGTTTTCTTAGTTTTCTTACGTTTGTCCGTTTTCTTCGTTTGTTCGTTTTAGTCCGTTTTCTTAAGTTTGTCCGTTTTCCGTTTTGTTCCCGTTTTGTCGTTTTCTTTTTTTGTCCTACGTTTTATGCATTTTTGTCCGGGTTTCACGTTTTTCTTATGTTACGTCGTTTTGTTCATTTTTCGTTTTGTGCGTTTTTTTTTTTGTTTTTGTCCGTTTTTCATGTTTTGTCCCAGTTTTCTTACGTTTGTCCGTTTTTCCGTTTTTATTCCGTTTTTGTCCCGTTTTCTTCACGTTTTGTCCGTTTTTCTTCACGTTTTATGCATTTTTGTTTACGTTTTGTTAAGTTTTCATTCCATCCGTTTTTCCGTTTTGTCGTTTTGTCAGTTTTCTTACGTTTTCACGCGTTTTTAGTTTTTGTCCGTTTTGTCGTTTTTCGTTTTGTCCAGTTTTTAACTTACGTTTATGTTTTACAATATTATTTTGTTAAGTTTTTGTTATTTTGTTCCGTTTTGTTATGTTTTGTCATTTTCAGCGTTTTGTCCGTTTTCAAACGTTTTCCATCCGTTTTTCCGTTTTTCTTTTTTCCACGTTTT
Organism: Chrysanthemum makinoi; assembly: GCA_910596185.1. Taxonomy (NCBI): domain Eukaryota; kingdom Viridiplantae; phylum Streptophyta; class Magnoliopsida; order Asterales; family Asteraceae; genus Chrysanthemum; species Chrysanthemum makinoi. The sequence goes on along the minus strand of OU343225.1, from coordinate 263,934,006 downwards.
TATTCGTTTTTGTTCGTTTTTCTTATGTTTTGTCCATTTTCTTACGTTTTGTCGTTTTGTCCCATTTTTCTTACGTTTTGTACCATTTTCTTACGTTTTATCATTTTTGTTATTCTTATGTTTTGTTCCATTTCCTAGCGTTTTGTCCGTTTTCTTCACGTTTCCATCCGTTTTCTTCGTTTTGTAGTTTTTACATTCGACCACTTTTGTCCGTTTTCTTACGTAAAAATGGACAAAACGTAAACAACAAAGCGTGAAATTTTGGGGCAAAGTTTCGCCGGACAAAGCGTAAGCGGACAAGCAGAACAACCAATTGAAAAACGGACAAAAACTAACGGTCGCTGAAAAAGCGAACAAAAAGCCGGAACAAGACAAAGCGAAACCGCGGACAAAACACTCAGCGAACAAAAGCGGAACAAAAGCAAAAAAGCAAGAACGGAACTTAAAGGACAAAAAGCGAACAAGCGTTAACGGACAAAGCGTAAACGAACAAAACGGAACAAACGAACAAAGCGTAAAAAGCGGACGGTTGAAACGTTAGAAAAAAGCGGACAAAAGGCTAAACCTGAAAGAACAAAAAGCGGACAAATAGTAGAAAAGCGGACAGCTAAAAACTTGAAAAAATTTCAATATAGTCGACACGTGTCATAATTTGAAAAGTTATTTCATTACAAAGTAATAATTTGAAACTTTTGTAACTTGTTCCCCATCGCATTAACATACATTGACCTAATTTGAAAGTTATTTCCATTACAAAAATCATTTGTATATTCATTACATCGGTATATTTGAGCTTTTTACACCCTTTAAAAAACCCATACGTCTTAAATCCTGGTTATCATTTAATGCAACGATGATTACTGATTCAACAACTTGTTAATCTCTAATCATCAATGAGTAATCCACAACAGGTGTAGATTGGTGGGAACACCGTGACCCTGTGTGCAAAATCCTGGTTATCATTTAATGCAACGATGATTACTGATTCAACAACTTGTTAATCTCTAATCATAAATGAGTAATCCACAACTGGTGTAGATTGCCGGGAACATGACCCAGGTGCCTTTGGCACCGCTATCCACCCACAAAAGAATAGCCCTCCGGCAACTCTCCTGGCCTAGAGGAGCACCAACTGAAGTGAGCACGAGCCGAGACTCGAACCCATGACCTTTTATCCACAAAATCTCTCCAGTAGGCCCATAGGTTTTTCAGATTGGGTACCAACTGAGCTAAAGCCCATTGGTCATCAATGAGCAATACATTTGACTTTTAATGTCAAATAAGCAAAATCAAGCACATATCTCTCTACTTCCATAAACATAATTCAGTTCATAACTATCATTTCATTCACTAATATTAATCCCAATGGGATATCCTAGTCATAGGGACTTGGGATTCTCCAAGTAAAGACCCAAGTTCTTCAGACCAGCCCTCAAGCACATAGCTCAGTTGGTTCCGGTACTGAGCGACTTGCTCAAAATGGTAACACTCTCCTGAGCGGGCCCACATATTGTCATCCAAGCGTGTTGACAGGTCAGCATTGTGGGTTATCTAACACTTTACTAACCCCAAAACCCAAAATCGCTACAAAATACTACCAATTCAACTCATGCCATTTAACAACCATCAATGTTCAAATCCATAAACAAATAAATATCATAGCTAAAAAACCTGGAAAACTTACATTGGAAATTAGCAGGTGTACCAGGTGTAGTAGGTATAGCATGATCATCATCATTATCTTTATCATTTTGACCACCACCACATGTGAACACCATTGCAATTATATCAAAAAATGAACTCTCTTTTTTTGCCATGGCTTCTTGAATATTATTATTCTTATGTAATCCAGAAGAATTTTAATTCGAAGTTGAACTTGAGCTTTGGGTCCAAATTTGACCGGGTCAGGGTCGGGTCATGGGAGTTTTTCTTGTTTGATTCATATGCAGAATCAAATCTGTGTTGTTTTGTGTTTTAGTACTAACGACAAAATCTTGTCGCAACATCCATCAAACCAAATTGGAGTTCAAATCAGTGCAAAATATACAGCGATATGCTAGTTACCTCTTATAGCAAGAAGAGTGAACATCAATCACAACATATTTTTTACTACTGTAACACACCAGTCACCAATACAAGTATACAAAAAGTATTTGTATGTGTGTAAATAAATATAACATATTAATATATGATACAAATAAACAGTTGAATAAATTCTCTACATACAAAACCTTTTTTTGTTTACAATTTCTATGCAGATTGAAACTTTTCCTTGCTGCTATCTTCAATACCAAAGAATTCACGGCAGTGGTTTTTTTTGCCATCCATTTGAGGTACTTGTACAGAATGGTTTGCAACAGCGGTAACATCGTTATGTTCATGGAAATCTTTTCTTATTCTCCACAAGATCTCTGCACATTTCTTCATCAATGGTCTTAACTGCCTTGTGGGGGCCAGACATTGTCGGGCGAGTCTTAGAACCTTTTCGACCACCTTCAGGGATGCTGGATTCCTCCTTAGTTTCGGATCCATTGCTAGTACCACCTCCCCTTGTTTTAGTCTATGCAGTGCCTGCAAGAGGATAGTTACGTTTATGATTAGCCTGACTTTGTTTTTTTCCTTATTCTTGAGGTCATAGGTTTCACTAGCCTGTGAATGCTTGTTAGATCTTATAGGTTTCACGAGCCTACTAAGGTAAGCATGATGGTCAACAATTCACTAATTATTATCCAGACATTCCCAGTCTTACCAAGTTTCCGTGGGCCCATTGCTTGATTTGGGTTTATGAATACTTTTAATTTGTCCTGACCAAAGTGTAATGATGTTTGAAAGCAAAATGAGGCCATCCTTTCAAATGTTCCTAGAAAATAATTTCATTGTCACGCTAGTTAATATGTTTGCCTTCGTGAAATATAGTATTTGAAAAAAAAATTGCACTAAACGCTATCAAAGTTGAGGCAACAGTTCACTATTCTTTTCAAAACTTCGGAAACACACCAAGCACTGAGATACCACAAGCATCATTTACAAGTATCGGTTATGAGGCAATCAAATATATTTGACCGTCTACTACGCTTCAGACTATCAAAGTATGACTGTTAAACAAGGTATGATTGAAAACAATTCAACAGTTGGTTCCAAATGCCCTGAAAACGTATTTCTAGATATGTGACAAAAGACTACTTACACCCTTCAAGGTGTGACTAATAAGTGATAACTAATGACGAGAGAACTATTCGCTGATGTTTTCCAAATGTGCTGTATTATGCTAATTTCTAGATACTTGACAACAAACTACGCATGGCATTATAAAGTATGACTACAGTATTAAATAAGAGATGAGCAGATATGGTTCCTCAAATATTTCTGAATGTACCCAATCACACTAAGTTATCATATGTATATCTTTTATTTGGCCCACAACATTCCTAAATTTGTGAAGTTCCAACTTTTAAGGAACCAGGGGTAGCAAATGAATATCAGAAGAGACATGGCATGAAAAAACAGCATATTTATCTGGGTCAGAACTCAGAAGAAGTTACCCAAGTTTTCGTTATCTTCTCATTAGTAGCTTTGTTTAACTCAATTGGTAGTCTTCCTGTGACCAGCTCCACAAGCACAACCCCGAAAGAGTAAACATCACTCCTATCAGTAAGTTGGTATGTACTTAGGTATTCGGGATCTAAGTAGCCTGCAGTTCCTTTCACTTGAGTAGATATGTGAGTGGCATCTGGATCTCCAACATTTATACGGGCAAATCCAAAATCAGCCACTTTTGCACGCAGTTTATCAGTAATCAGTATATTAGAGGATTTTATGTCTCTGTGGATTATTGGTTGATCTGCAATTTGTTTATAAATAAACAGTTAATGAGATTTCTTGATACTAAAAACATCTGTGTTTATAAGTAATAAGCAGCATACCTGTATACGTATGCAAATATGTAATTGCATGAGCTACATCGATCATAATATCTAGCCGCTCTCCAATTTCAAGCCCATTTCCACATTTACCTAAAAGAAATACAATATTACTTCTGAAGTAACTTTAGAACTACAAGGCAAAAAGAGCAAACTGTTCCTTTTGAGGGAAGTGGTAGACTGAAGTTAAAAACTGGATACATGTAGCTGCACTTACCATCTAAATGTTCACGAAGGGTTCCGTTGGTAACATATTCTAACAAGATAATACGCTCGCCACCATGCTCTATATAACCATAAAATCTGACCAGATTTAGATGCTCGATCTGTGATAATGTTAGAATTTCATTTTTGAACTCCAATGGAGTCCCTTGGTCATAATTATCCTGCCACATAAAACGTAAATAATTAATAAATACTCCTTAATACCCCATGGAATTTGAATTTTATGGTTTTCGTATATAAAAACTTATGTATAAATTACATCTTTTCCAAATACCATAATACTGATAACTTGATGGTGTTGCTTTAGGTTCACAAGATTCAACATTAGCAACCAATTTACATCCGACACTAGCAGCCAATTAGCAACCAATTTACAAGCACAAGCGTATTAGATATTTATATATGGCATTAGCAACCAATTTACTAGCTAAGAAGTTTTTTATGATTATATTTCCATTCAATTTATAGAGGTAGTAATAGTTTCTATTCCAAAAATAATTAACCTTTTTTGCACGCTTTATAGCAATGACGGATCCGTTTCTCAGCGTTCCCTTATAAACGGAACCAAATCCTCCTTCCCCAATTATATTTGAATCAGAGAAATTTCCAGTCGCCTTACGAATATCTTCAAAGGATAGCTCATCGATGCCTTGTATTCCGCCAGATGCCCTAGAAGGTGTAGATGAAGCAGAGTAGTTGTGTTTTCTGCTGTTTCTTGAAGGAGTGCGTGCTGTATCTGCAGCAAAACAACACTCTTGTAATATTTTCACAGCCTAACTAGTTTGTATTTTTATAGACATCAAATCTACAAGTTCTAAAACATATTTCTTCACAACTATTCCATGCAGGTTTTCAATGACTGCCATCAAAAAGTTCTGTAAACAGATAATACCGATGCAATAATCCTAATTATTCTCAAATTCCAAAGTTCTAATTTATGGTTCTTTGTGCATATCTGTAATAACATTTAGCTTCTCTTACTGGTGTCTTTTTTCCTACCAAAAAAACTGCCACATTTCTATAGAGTCAAACGTTCTAATTTTTACGACATCTATGTAGTCTGTTTTTTAGTTAAAAAACGCCATACGTCTTAAATCCTGGTTATCATTCAATGCAACGATGATTACTGAATCAAAAACTTATTGATTTTCTAATCATCAATGAGCAATACATTTGACTTTTAAATGTCAAATATGCAAAATCAAGCACATATCACTCTACTTCCATAAACATAATTCACGTCATAACTATCATTTCATTCACTAATATTAATCCCAATGGGATATCCTAGTCGTAGGGACTTGGGATTCTCCAAGTAAAGACCCAAGTTCTTCAGACCAGCCCTCAAGCACATAGCTCAGTTGGTTCCAGACCTGAGAGACTTGCTCAAAATGGTAACTCTCTCCTGAGCGGGCCCACATATTGTCATCCAGGCGTGTTGACTGGTCAGCGTTGTGGGTTATCTAACACTTTACTAACCCCAAAACCCAAAATGGCTACAAAATACTACCAATTCAGCTCATGCCATTTAACAACCATCAATGTTCAAATCCATAAACAAATAAATATCATAAATTCTAAAAAACCTGGCAAACTTAAAAATGAAAAACTTACATTGGAAATTAGCAGGTGTACCAGGTGTAGTAGGTATAGCATGATCATCATACAAATCATCATCATCATCTTTATTATTTTGACCACCACCACATGTGAACACCTTTGCAATTATATCAAAAAATGAACTGTCTTTTTTTGCCTTAGCTTCTTGAATATTATTATTCTTATGTAATCCAGAAGAATTTGAATTTGAAGTTGAGCTTGAGCTTTGAGTCCAAATTTGACCGGGTCCGGGTCGGGTCATGGGAGTTTTTCTTGTTTGATTCATATGCAGAATCAAATCTTTGTTTTATTTTTGTACTTTTTGTGTGTGTCAAAAGTAAAATCTATGTTTTTGTGTTGTGTTTTTCTCTGTTTGTGTCAGAAATAAAATCTGTTTTTGTGTTGTGTTTTTCTCTGTTTGTGTCAGAAATAAAATCTATGTCTGTGTGTTTTTTTGCTTTTGTTTGTGTAATTTGCTAAAAAAAGGATATTAGTATGAGTTGTTAAAAAGCGTTTACTAAGAAATTTGGTCTAGTTGAGAGATCATGAATGATTCTTATTTGGATTAAACTATTTAAATGAGACTAAATCAAGGTTTCTAAGATATCAACCGACTTGATGGGCTAATTCTTGTGTCTATTATTTGATTAGTGTTTATATGTTGGGTTGTTGATATTTGTTGAATGATTTGATTAGTGATTTAATTGGGTGGATGTTTCTATAATAGTGACAAAAGTGAGATTATGGTTATGTTTGGCGTTGGGCTTGTCGGTGCTTATAAGAGTTTGAGCTTTTAAAATAAGCGAGATGATAAAATAAGTTTTGAGCAGGTTTGTCATATGAGGATTATGAAGAAATTATGTTTATTTATTTTTTTAAAATAAACTATTTAAAAATTAATATTTGTTTAACAGACAGAACTTAAAAGAGATTATAAAAAAATAATCTATCATAATCTTTGAAAATCGAATGTTACTTCATGTGGTTTATAAAAATAATCTCTTTTTATAATATGCATCTCTAGCATCATCTCCAATACCATCTCAAGTTCTAGCAACAGTTATTTTTTCCAAACATAACTTTTGTTTGTCACACAGGTTTATGGAAGCTTTTATAAGACAAAGCCAGTTGAAACGGGCTTATGAAGTTTATAGTTAGTCAAATTACATAAATATCTTTCAAAATATAGTGGATTATCACTTGAGAAGTTGGAAGTATATTTGAATTTAACTTGATGTATCTTTATGCGCTTTTACATTAATAAGTTTCAGCTCCAACTAAAACGCCAAACAGTTTTACAAAATTATAAGCTTCAGCTTCCAGTTTATAATATAACAACTAACTCAAGCTACAGCTCCAGCTCCAGCTTGGCTAACACCAGCCCATTTTGCAAAACATACCCTATATATGGGGAACAAAGGTTTGTTTATCAGGCTTATTATTTTATGTAAATTTAGTTCATAACTGAAACTGAAGCCTTGGAACTTATATTAAAAGCTAAAAGCTATAGCCTTTATTTATATACGGTTCACAAATTTGTTGTAGCTAGAGCTTATCATGTAAAATTATACGTAACTAAACTCACATATATTTGAAGTATTTACGTGTTTATCCATAATATCTTGGGACTAATTTAAGTAATTTAACGTACTACAAGCTCTAAACATTTCTAAAAGCTCATTTATGTAAAAATTCATAAGTTTGAGTAATAAACAAAACTTTTATAAAAACTTATAACCGTAAATCAATGTCATAATATAAGCCTGCTAGTATACAAAATTTCAAAACGATCAAGTCGTATGTTTGACACAATGTGTTGGGGCTGAGGTTGGGGTTTGAGTTGGGGCTAGAGCTTGGGCTGAGGCTTATATTATAAGTCGAAAATTGAAGCTTGTATTTTTATAAAGCTGTTTGGCGAATTAGTTGGATCTGAAGCTTATTAATGTAAAATCATATAAAAATACATCAAATAAAATACATATATATATTTAGCTTTTACGTGATAATTCATTATATTTTTTAAGGTATTTAAGTAATTTAACTATTCATTAGCCCCATTTTATGGGGCTGGACTAATGAAAGCTTCTGACTTATTTTATAAGACATTAGCCTCCATAAGCATGTGTAACAAACGAGACTTATTTTATAAGTCGGTTTATTTTAAAAGCCAAAACCTCGATAAGCCTTTATAAACCTCTTGCCAAACATAGCCTCAAATACGACTACTTATAGTTTATTTGATGTCATTTGCGTCAAATTCTAGTTCGAATTATTATCTTTCTTTCTTTTTTCTAGTACTGCCTTGAAATTTCTTAGGCGAAAACGACATACAAATTCTATGATTGTTTTTGTAGTTGTTGCATCTTTCTAAGTTGATGCGTACATTAATGAGTTGCGCTCTACAAGTCAAAAACTAAATAACCATAAATATATATTCATAATAGTGATATTTAGATGTTCACAAATCTATACATATATATAAGACTAAGCATGACACGTCATTAATGATGACATGAAACATCAATGATGACGTGTAAATAATGACATGGCAGTACTCCCGGTTTAATACGTAAAAAGTTAGTAACTTGCAAGATTCGAACTCAGGTATCCACGTCCAAAGACAAGTGCCTCAACCAATGGATAAAGTTACAAGCTGTGTTATATTGTTGCATTCCCAAACTAATATTCAATAAAATGTTTACCATATTCCCTAATTAGTCGGCCTTTCTTAATTCAACCACAAATCACTCACACCAATTCTCTCTCTCAACCAAAACTGACTTCCCTGCTCACTCGGCATTTTGAAATTCAAATAACCCTAATCTCCATCTTCATCGCACAATATACCTCTAACCGCGCTCGCAAAATTAATTGTTCTAAAAAACAACACTATCATTACAAAATCAACCACGGGAGAAAAAACGATATCCGTATAAAATCAAACCAAGGTTTATTCAACTTCAGTTTCAAATACATTAGAAAATCAATTGTTTTGAGTATTGTTGTGATGTTGCAAGAAGTAATTTTGTTCCTTTTTTGTGTTTGGAAACTTCTAATTTTATTCTAATGATATTTTATATTCAGGTTGAGGTTGTGAGATGCAACACATCTCTATAATTGAAAGAAGCATTTACATAGACTTTTGATGTGCCCCTGAAGGGGTAGAAGTTACATAAACAATGCAAAAGCAAGAATACTTTTTGGAAGGTAAATTAGCCAACTAGCTTCCTCTGATTAGTTGCTTCCTTTGAGAATTACATTTACTTTGAGGGGAACTCTTTTGAGGGTTCAATACCGCGTCATTTTCTCGACTGACCTCTTTGCAGAAGTTGTATGTCTTTAATTTTTCGTTATTATTGTTTTTGTTTTATGGCCTAACAGGTTTAGGTAATGGGGAACCCTTGACTTCGTCACAAATATGAAGTCCTTGACTAATCTGTGAGAAAATATTAGTACCTTTCGTAAGTCTACCATATTTTCTTTTCGCAGTGTTATTTATAATGAGATGTATGTCCTGAAGACTTTTAAGTTTAACATAGATACTAGCTCTATTCGATAAGATATTGGAGAATATCAAAATTTAACACGACATTAATCTGTATTAGAACTCCAGTATCTATATATAATCAGTTTATTCTTTATGTAGAGAAAAAATCTAATGTCATTATACATTGTAATTTTCAGGGATTTGAGTTTCAACAATTTGTCAGGACCGATTCCACCAGCTCTTTTTAACTTGAGTCAACTCTCATTCTTGAAATACACGTAACCAACCTGCCTATCCTATGCATTTTGCTACCTGTATGTTTTTAGCAGAACTGCATTTTCTCTGTGATATATATTCTGATTTGTCTCTGGTTTCATTATCATACTGCAAACAACCTACAGATAAGCATGTTCCCAATACTCTACAAGTAACTGGTGCTGTTAGTTGGCGTAGGGAGGGTCTACATTATTAAAAAATGAGGTAAGCACATTTCATTGCATGTTTATCTATTATGATCTCTTTGATGGTCGGTTCTGGTGAATCCTGAGTTTTTTGTTGCGGAAAGTGTAAATCTTCTTATGTCTTCAAAAGGTACTGATGTTTTGTGCTTCACACGTGTGTATCAAGTATAGATTGGCAATTTCTGGTTAACAAGTTGGGTGAAGCTAAATAGGAAACGATCAATTCGGTAGACAATACAACCTACTAAATCGCGTGAAATTGAAATTAGATTATTATTTATTTTACCTTTGTACATATCTAAAACACATGTTACTTCAAAGAAAACTTAAAAAGTGTTTTGGCCTAAGCCCCTAACCCAACTCGGCCCAACCCATTTGACATGTGCCGAATGATACTTGTCCTGACCTGTTACTTGACTCGCAATCTTTAGCTTTACATAACACGGGCAAACTCAAAAAAACTTAGATAAGAAGGGAGCAGTTGGGCATGAATGCATGATTTCGAGATTTGTATTATCAATTTATACAATCTCCATTACTCAGATTATTTATTTAAATTGCATAAATTTTGTATATACACATTTGTTATATATAGATATGAGATCTATATGGGCAAAGTGTCTTAAATTCTTCCTAACCCAACCCGTTTTAACAAGGTAGAAAGTGGCGACGTTTGTACTTGATTCTGTTTTAATTTGTTATACAACCCTTATCACTTGTAACTTTCTTAGAAGGTTACCATGAACAAGCAAGGCCTTAACGTCGGCTTTTTAAGATGTAGAGTTTATATTAACCAGATCGTTACATAGGATTCTTGATATTAATAACTATTTAATGAGGTCTTGATAGTCACATTGTGGGTCTATGAAGTTTTAGATATTGGATATTGATATTGGCCGCTGTTTAATGAGAACTTTATAGTCTTAATGTGGATCTAATAAGTTTTAGATGTTTGGTATTGATCCTATAAAGTTTTGATTATGTGATGGCTTGGTTTGCTTGAACAACTTGATGATCTAACACCTTGAAATGCAACTAAATGCAGTGGCAGAACTATTGAGCTCGATGATGTTACTTTCCATCAACATAGTAAACTTGACCAGATTTGATTCAGAGAAGACCGTGAGCTTTGTGCCTCCTGATGGTTAATTCTAAGTGATGAGGTAAGCTTGCTATTTGTTTTATGGATGTGGAGATCTGGGCTATATTTAAGTATTTTGATTTACATTTGAGTCATTGTACAACTTGATAGTGCATTTTGATTTATTGCATACTGCTCTTTCAAATGTACTCTTTTGTTCAGTTGGTAATTTCAGTGCTTTGGACCAATTAGCAAAGGATGCTGACGAAGTTGGTTCACAAAACTATCTGCCCCAATCCAATGACCAACAAAAAATCACTAGATAAATAATTTTCCGTATTCACTCAATTAGAGGTACGTGTTAAGCTAAAGTTATTGAGAATTTCAAGTCGTTTAAACAGCATATGTTTCAGTTAATTATATTTTGCATTGCTAGGTAGGTCTCGCACGAAACAATTCACATCCCCATTTTTCAAATTCTAAAAACAAGTAATGTGTACTATATGTTTTATGTAAACCACTTTTCAAAAGAAATTGTAGTTGCACACATACTCGATATGACATTTAACGAAACATAGATGAGTTTATGAAAGTAATCACAACTTTTTGAAAATGGTGGTATCTTCATTATATCCAGGTTTGTTTGATATTTCAGTTTTTAGCTCTATAGACATGGGATATGTTACTTAATATGTTGCTCACTATAAAATAACCAATTAAAATTTAAAATTTATAGGTACAATTGAAGATTTTTCTACATGCTCCAACATAGGTGACCATTAATATGTGTGATGTCGACATTCGATGCATGGATATCCCCTAAGTAGAAATGTACGATAGAACCTCGGCCACTATTCATGATACCCAATAATTAAGGTTGAATGTTGTGGACCAAAGATTTATTCGGAATTTTGAAGTCCATCGTTGAATTAAAAAGAATAGATCAATTTTTCTTATTAGAGGATAAAGCTGGCTAAGCAAGATTGATTAATGGAAGTTGGCTTTTGGTTTTTCTTTGTACTACCTATGTTTCGTTCACTTCCATATACATCTATAGCTACCAACTACACTATTGGTTTATCTTACAAAAGTTTACATTGTTCAATTTCCTTAGCGAATAAAATCATGAAGCTAGCCCGCCCATTCGGGCGGGCTATGAAGCTAGTTTGGTATATACTACAACTAGGGTGGGCTGGTTTGACAGCAAATAAACCAAAAAATAAATCATTTCGAAATCAAATAAAATGGAATTGAAAACTTCTTATTGAATTGTGGTTTGAATTGAAACTGAACTAAAGTATTTAGACACTTTTGGTTTATAGTTTGACAAAATTATAATCAAACAGGACGGAAAAACACAAACATCTATATCGATATAAAAAACTTAAATTGAATTTTTATAGCTTCCATCTTATATTTATAACTAAGAAGTCCTAAAATTGCTATTAAACTAAACAATTCTAGAATCAAGCTTTCTATTGTATATTCAAATGCTTAAATTAACCTTTTGTTTTTCGAAAGTTGAAATCTTCATTAACTATTTAATAGATTATGTTATAAAATTTACTTGAATTTGGTTTACTTGGTTTTAACTTAAATCAAACCGAATTCTAATTTGATGTTTGATTTAATTTTATCCGTTTTAAAATCGGTTTAATATAATTTTGGTTTTGTTTTTAAGAAATTTTCAAACCAATAAACCCTAATCATACAACTCAAAACCCGATCTGATGAACGCACTAATGACAACAATTTACATACGTCCATGATTTTTATTTATTTATTTTTGGCATAAAGGGAATACATTTCTTTAGCCAAGTACGAGGAAAACATGATTGACTATCAAAGTCAAACCGATTTTGTAGCAACAGATAAGTAGATAACCATTCCTGGATTCCCGCCTCCAACCTATATTTTAATTGAGCTTTGATATAGAGACCTAACTAAAGAGGCCTAAAAGGAGACCTAATGCATAAATGACATGCGATGCACATTCTTGTTCTGTACAAGTTATTTATGCATTAGTTCTCCTTTTAGGCATCTTTATTTAGGTCCATTTTAATTTACTCCTAAAAAAGTTGCCGAAGCTGTGTATTTGTTTTTAAAAGAAACTTAGAAAGTGTTTATGTTTTCAACTATAGTGAGATTTGATTACATGTCTAGCCATCTCCGCTCTAAGGGCGTGTTTGGTTTGAGCAATTTCATGGAATTTGGTGGAATTTGAAATTAAAATTCCCCCAATTAGTGTGTTTGGTTCATTAGAAAGGAGGAATTTTAAATGGTAACACAAATTAAAATTCCTTAAAATGGAGAATTTAGAATGCTCCCAAAAAGTAATAAATTTTAATTTACTTGGAATTTTTTTTTATAAACTTTTTTTCTTATTGTTTTTTTATAAACTTTTAAATAGAATATTTATGATTTTTTTTATAAATTTTTTATAAAGATTTTTTATAAACTTTTTTTTATAAACTTTTTTTATAAATTTTTATAAACTTTTTTTTATAAATTTTTTATAAACTTTTTTTATAAATTTTTTTATAAATTTTTTATAAACTTTTTATCAACTTTTTTATAAATTTTTTATAAATTTTTTTTATAAACTTTTTTTACAAACTTTTTATAATTTTTTTTTATAAACTTTTAAATAGAATATTAATGAAATTTATACTAAAAAAATAAAAAATTATTTATAAATTTCTGTCAACCAAACATGCGAAGGTATTTTAAATTCCGAAATTTTAAATTCTCAATAATTTAAATTTCCTAGAATTGAAAATTCCGGAATTTCAAACTCCCCAACCAAACGCCCCCTAAAAGATTTTAAATGGCAACATTAAATGTTTGGATTTAAGATCATTTGAGGACAAACGATTTTTTATATGCCAAAAGATTAATCTCAACCCTTCATTTTTATTTGATCTAATGGATGAGATTAATCCCAACAATTTAAAAAACACACTTTCATCATTTATTTTTCAAATATTAATATCTTTCAAACCGTTAATCGTTAAGCGAAAAAAAATATATATCATTGCGAATAGCATTTAATTATCTTTCTAGGCACTTTGATATAATTTCGACAAAAAAAATTTTCGTATTTTTCACGTTTTTTTTACGTTACTGAATTTTGCATTAAAAAATCATATATGATAAAACACTAATATGAGTATCACATGTGATATTAATGTAAATCATATATGATATGTAATATCACATGTGATATTAGTGTAAAATCACATATGATATACATATCATATCACATATGATATTACATATCATATATGATTTAAGACTGATATCACATGTGATATTCAATTTAGTGTTTAATCATATATTATTTTTTCATGCAAATTTCAATAACGTAAAAAAACGAAAAAAAGACGAAAAAACGTGAAAAAACGAATTTTTTTCTTTTTTCAAAAGTATATCAAAGTGCCCGTCTATAGAAAGATAGTTAAATGCTTGTCGCGACGGTGTAAATATTTTCGCTTAACGATTAACGGTTTAAGAGATATTTAAATTATAAAAAATATGTGAAATAATAAAATGCTTTTAATCTCAGCCATTGATTTCTTTTTAAATGGATGGTGGAGATGAGTCCCTTGGTATGTGAGAAAATTTTAGTATATAAAATAACTCTCCTCTAAATGTTTGTGTTATGTGAAATAACTACAAAGCTTTAAGGTATTTATACGATAGTAGAAACATTTTCTTTAAATTAAAATGTTTATAAAGCATTGAAAGCATCGGTGGTCAAATTTTATAAAAGCTTTATAAGTGTTTCATGTCATCATATATCATTAATTCATGAACCTTTTGATTTTATAAACTTATTCTCGTTATGATAAAAATATTACAACTTTATAAATATTTCACATTACACATTATTAATTGTGTTAAGTTATGGAGAGGTTTAAGAAATAGGACTTTTTCATGCTACATAGATTATAAAATACTCTCTCGCTATGTTGGAAGAAAATATAAAGTTTTTTAAGTCTTTTAGACATTTTCATAAACCTTTTATAGTGGTTGTTCTGAGGTGGCATGCAAACTTAAATTTTATAAGTTTTATAAAAAGTTATGTACATTTTTGGTCCCTGTGGTTTGCTGGGTATAACACTTTTAGTCCAGTGGTTTCAAAAGTCCCGGATCCTCTCCTGAATTCGACGACCTGTAACACTTTTGGTCCATTTTTCGTTGAGTGTTAGTTTGACTTGTTAAAAAAACATGAAATGACTAAAATACCCTCGAATGATAATGTGCAGTGACTAAAATGCCCTTTATTATTATTATTATTCTTATTATTATTATTATTATTATTATTATTATTATTATTATTATTATTATTATTATTATTATAAGCATCACTTTATTAGAAAATCATATGATTTACAAGAAATTAGTAGGGAGCCGAGATACTAACTGGGCCCCCACTCATTTAGCTATAGCAAAGCTAATCCTACTAAAAATATATACATACACAAAAATGGTTCAACCTCATTCTTTATCTTCATAAAAACATTTCTTTTATACCATATCACCTTGTTAAGAACACTTTCTTCAGAATAACAATAAGAAAACACACACCTCATCAAAACTCAACAAAAACCCATCACCATCATCACAAAAATGCCACCACCACCACCATGCCAAGATCCAACCACCAATACCACGAACCCACCACCACCGAATCAAATCTGCACCACTACGAAACCACTACAACCAAAACCCATCACCATCATCAGACAGATCTAGTATAGATCTAACGTGGTATAGATCTGACGGGTGTTGATGTTTTCTGGGCGTTAGTAATGATTTCTGATAGTTTGGTGGTGATTTCCCGAGGTTGGTGGTGATACCGTGGTGGGGGTTCGGTGGGTGTATCCAAACGTTGGTAATGATGTCGTGGTTGGGTTCAGTGGTTTGGTGTTGATGTCATGGTGGGGTTTGGTGGGTCAGTGGTGATGATGTCGTGGTGATGTTTGGTGGGTTAGTGGTGGTGATTTTGTGGCAAGGGGTGTTTGTGGTGATAGTTTGGTGGTTTGGTGAGTCGGTCGTGGGTTGGTGGTGATGTCGGGGCAAGGCTGTTTGTGGTGATGGTTTGGTGGTTTGGTGAGTTGGTGGTGGTGGTTTTGTGGTGATGTCGTGGTGAGAGGGGGTGTTTTTTGGTTGATGGTGACTATTATGGTGATGTCATGTGTAACCACCGGTAAATTTCTGTCTATGTTAAACTAATACTTATCCATTTTCTACGTCTATTTTTTTCTTTAAACGTAAACAGTTTATTTAATTACAACAACTAATGTGACGTAACTCACATTTTCAATAAACGTGCTCACACCAACCACCTTATGGTTATTTTACATAAACAACTTTATATGTCAAGTATCAAAAGCTTTCAACTTTTATTTACCACTTTACATTAATTCATTAACGTACAATTTCTAAAAATCCAAGCTAAACATTTTCTATCTATTTGAGTTTTCACGAAACCCTAATATATGATTTTATGTAATAAAATCACAAACCCTAAATAGTATATACATGATTTTTACAAAATATAAGTGTACAAGTCATACAAGCTTATGTACAAGTCTTTAATGCATAAGAACTTAATATTTATATAAATTTCATTATAAACCTTAGTGTACTCACTTTAAAGCAAACTATACAAGTCCATAATGCACAAATCTTAAAATACGATTTTCATATATTTTATAAAACTAAGTACAACACCCTAATGCATAAAGTACAAGTGTGTAATGAACAAAACCTAAAACTATACTTTTATTAACTTAAATTATATCTCTACTACACTAAACACTAATAAGGCTCAAGTTAAGCCACATTGCATGCTACCTCATCATGTTCCTCCATCTTCAACACCATAGTCAAATATGTCAAGCTCTTTATATGTTTCTTTTAAAGCCATTTGAATCAAAAGGCTAGAAAATGAACAAGTATTCACCATGAAATTCTAACCTTACAAAATTTAAGAACACATCACCTTGTCTGCAAAGGCTACTTGTTTCATTTCAAACCACATCCAACCTAAGGTGGTTAAGCTCAAGACTTGTAGCCATATAAACCATTAAACCTTTGAAACCTTGGCCTATAAATACCAACCTCCTTCCATTCATTTCTTCTCATCCCTCATTTGACACACACCCAACACACACATACACATTTACATTCTGGTTTGGAGTCCCTAAGAGAAGTAAAGGAAGGATACATTAAAGCCTAGGAGGAAGGAAAGAGCTTGGTTTCACTTTAGAAGCCCCTTGGTCGAAATTCCCTCTTAGTCGAGTTCCAAGATTGTAAGTATTTTAAACTCATTCAATTTTGTTATCACTTTTAATATCAAGTACATACTGTTAAAAAGGATTTTATAAGGAAAACGTAGCAATTTGAATTACCCAAAATGAGTACACGAGTCAAAAGATACGGCCAAATGAAGTTCCCAAAAGGCTGTCAAAATTTTATGTGACGAAGTTCAGAAAGAACGCAAAGCGAGGCACTTCCAGGTCCGTTTCACCAAAAAGTGAAACACGAAAGTTGTTCGAATGACGTTTTCTTCAAAACTCGAACGCAGGTCAACGCAAAAGCGAATGCTAATTTTAGTCATAAACTTAACAGTATCATATGCTTTTATAAAACCAAGCCAAGCACCCTTTTTCCCGGATTTATTTCTCCTTAACCACAAGTCTATAAAATAAATGGTTTATGCGAACTTAGAGAGGGCATGATCAAGTTTCTAAAACACCAAGAACGTTCTTAAAATCTTTCCATGCATCGCTTTTATTAAACCTAGAACATGGTGTCTCGCAAACCTTTTCAAACGTACCCCATTTGTGCACTTTTCAAAAATAAGCTAAAACATAAGCTAATAAGCTGTTATAAGTTTGTTTTCAAAACATTATTAACTTATATTTACAATTCGTAGAAAGTCTCGCCTTTTTCTAAACCTAAAACGCATTAAAAACGAAAAGAAGGACTATTTTTGCAAACGACTTAAAGCGTCAAGGGCCTAAATTGCCAAAACTCTTATACTTTTTTTAACAAGGATTAAGATTGTAATCAACTTGAGACATAGGGGTATAAAGTGTCACTTTTGAAACTATAAGGGTATAATGTGTAACATTTTATATATTATTTCGGAAGTATATTCTTAATACTTAACATACTGTTTTTGATAAAATAATATACGATATATCGTTAACGATCGATCGAACCTTGAAGATGAAATATCATAAAACATAAATTATCATCCACTAACTTTCGAAGAGACTTCAAAACTACAAAGATCATCAATAATGAAACTTGACATACCAACCCAGGTCGCGTGTCGGAGCCGTTTATTCTCACAACTTAAATTACTTACGGAACACTGTATCACCAAGGTGAGTTTCATAGCCCCATTTTCAATTGTTTTATACTATTTTTGGGGGAGATACATGCTCAATTACCTATTTTTACTTTCACAAGTACTCAAAACTTTAACATATTACTGTTAGTTTCATAGCCCCATTTTCAATTATTTTATACTATTTTTGGGGGAGATACATGCTCAATTACCTATTTTTACTTTCACAAGTACTCAAAACTTTTACATATTACTTTGAGTTTCATAGCCCCATTTTCAATTGTTTTATACTATTTTTGGGGGAGATACATGCTCAATTACCTATTTTTACTTTCACAAATACTCTGTACTTTTACATATTACTGTGAGTTTCATAGCCTCTACTTTTATACGTTTATATTACTTTTGAGGGAGATACATGCTCAAATACTTTCTTTGACTTCCACAACTACTCAAAACATTTATACTCTTATGCTAAGCTATACGTTTTATACTTTTGGACATGAATTGTAGTTACGGTACGTGCCTTAATGTGTTACACTTATTCTTATACGCTTTATTCTTTAGCAACTGTTTAACTCCTAGATGGAGCCGATGGAGAGGTATTGATAGTACTACCGGGCTGACGCCCCCACCCTTGGTCCCAGATTCATGGCCTTGGGTGAATATAATTCAGTATTCTTGTTTATTCCTTTCATGAGGTTCAGTTGGTTGTTATGCTTTACATTAAGTACTTACATATATCGTATACACATATGTCCTACTCATACTATATTTTAGCAGTGGGTTGTAAACACACAAGTTGCAAGTTTTGCATGGGCGGGATTTGCAACTGAGTGGATTTACAATGCCTTTGCTGTGGAAACATTCTTTAAATCATATATGTCTTACTATATTTTAGCAGTGGGTTGTGAACACACAGGTTGCAAGTTTTGTATGGGCGGGATTTGCAACTGAGTGGATTTACAATGCCTTTGCTATGGAAACTTTGTATGGGGACCATCCACTCCCCACATCAATATCCCTTCATCTTGATGACATTGAGGAGTGCATGTGGGATGCAAATCCCACAAGAGAGGAGATTCAAGCGGAACTCCACAACCTCCACCAATTCAAAGGCATGGTGGATTCTCACCTTAATGAGACTATGCAAATGCAAAATGCTTTGCTAGCCTCCATCATGACCACCCCAAACATCCCCACCAACAACAACACATCTACCATTCCACCACCACAACCTCACCAAACATACTATCCTCCTAGGCATGGTTGCTCAACTTGTGAGCAAACGGCCCAAACCGTTGAAAGGACCCGGGTTATGGTCCATGACTTTCAAGAGGAAATGAGGTTCATCCTCAATCACATCCTTGAGCGCCTCAACGCTCTTTCTCATCAACCATCTCATTAGGATGGTCATAGACTAGCATTTTTTCTTTTCTTAGGATTATTTTCTTTTTCTTGTACTAAAACACATCATTGTGTTCTCTTTTCATGATCTTTATTCATGAAAAATTTTAACTAATGAATGGTGTTTATTTACTCTTTACATATTGCTTGCATATTTCATTAACATATCTAAGATCAATATCAATTGATCTTTCAATAAGTTTCAAAACAAAGTTTTTAATTGGTAAACTATTCAACCCCCCTTCTAGTTTTCTACACTTTACCATTCGATACATTTTGAAAATATATATGTAATCATATACCTTGGGACCTCTTGTAATAACTCTGATTTAAATCATTCGAATTGTAACTTTACAAAACGTCTCATTTAGAGGTCGTTTTATATACCTTATGCTTTGTCTTAAGAAGTAGCACCCCATTGACACTATCGTTCCGCTGCGATTATTTGGGGGTGTTACAGATTGGTATCAGAGCCTTGGTTATAGAGAAATAGGTTGCATTTAGTACCTAGACTATAACTACTATATACGTTAAGACTCTCCTCCCTATCGCCTTACACTCTCAAAACATTTTCACTTATATCAACGCTGGTGGAGGTTATGGTTTTTGTACCGATAGGGAAATCCCAGAATTTAGTCAAGCCATCAAAAATGTGGAGATCAGTAATAACTTGTTTTTTAACTCGATCTTGTGACAGTTCTTGTTTGATGAGACATGAGGTTGAGTTAAATAAAAGTTATTAGTTAGCTGTAGAGATTTGATGATTTGCTCGAGGATGGGAGTTCTCTTGAGGATACTTTTGAGGAATTGTTAGAAACTAAATTTCCGTGACTTTAGCACCTAGGAGAGATTTATGCGTACCAAATGCGAAACTCCCTAGATGCCCACACTACACTACTCCTCCACCATTTAATATCGGATGATAGTAACATCAATCGCTAAGATATGTGTGCTTGGTGATATGTACGCGTGTGAAAGGAGGCAATTATAATTATGGTGGCCAACATAATTAAAAATGCATCAAGACACACGTGGACATATATGACCATGTTTACATTGATCGGCATTGGCATCCTTTAGGAAACAACTTGTGATGTGATATTATGTGTGGGAACGTTAAGTATAGATTGGATGGTAAATGGTTTTCCCTCATCTCTGACGTTCACTAAATGTCCTTTCTGGTAGAAAACATGGCATCAAGGAGGACAACTCGCAGCACTAGCCGAGGAGGTGCGACACTAAGAGGTGGAAGGACTATTGAACGTGGAGGTAGAGGAGGTGGTCGTGCCATTGGTAACAATGATAACAACGATGGTGGAAATCCTGATTTTGCCGCCATCATCTCTCAATAGCTTCAAAACTTGATTCCTACTATTGTCACTTAACTCGGGAAACCACGGAAGCATAAATGCCGACACCAATGATGTAGGAGGGAATGGTAATAACAACAACAGAACTGGGTGCACGTATAAGGAATTTAAGGCATGAAAGCCAATAGAGTATGATGGTAAGGGAGGTGCACTGGAGTATACTCGATGGGTTTAAAAGATGGAGTCATTGATCGACATTAGTAGCTGTGCACCACATCAGAAGGTGAAGTATGTTGCATGCTCGTTTTCAGGAAAGGCGTTGACATGGTGGAATACGCAGATTCAAGCTAGGGGTAGGGAAGCAGCTGTAGGTATGACATGGGATGACTTAAAGGCACTACTGAAAGAGGAATATTGCTCGGACATTGAGATGCAAAAACTAGAAGGTGAACTATGTCATCACACTATGGTAGGGGCTGATCATGCAGCCTACACAGATCGATTTCATGAGTTGGCCAAACTAGTTCCTCATCTGGTTACCCCTGAATCAAAGAGGATCGAGAGGTACATCTATGGTCTTGTCCCAGAAATTCGTAGAACTGTGAAAGAAACTGAGCCTTCTACAATTCAAAGTGCAATATTGAGCGAGGGACTCTCACAGATGAGATGGTTAGGAATGGAATTTTGAAGAACAGTGATAAAAGGAAGGGAGCGAATGAGTCGGACAAACAAACGGGCACAATGGTTGACAACAAGAAGGCAAGAACCTTTGCGGCAACTAGTTCTGGTCAGAAAGGATATATGGGTCCATATCCTAAGTGTGCTAAATGTGCTTATCATCATCAGGGGTCTGTGCCCTGTCGTGTGTGTACAAACTGCAATCAGTTGGGTCATTTTGCAAATCGGTGTAGAGCACCAGTGAATGCAAGCAACATAAAGAATAACCAAAGGACATGCTCTGAGTGTAACAGCCCGGATCACCTCTGGAATGCGTGTCCAAGGTTGAAGAGGGCACCGAGACAAATACAGGGTAATCTAGCTTTAGCAATTGAAGGAAATAACCCAAACCCTGGAACCCATAACAGTCCGCCTCGTGCTCGAGCATTCTATTTAGGTCATGTGGAAGCAGCCCACAACGCATAACGGGTACGCTTTCCCTAGAAAATTAGTATTCTACCATATTATTCATTTCCAGTGAAACTTAGCTTTTCCATATAGAATTTATGCCACTATTTGATAAGAAACCTAGATACGTAAGCTTTGGTATAATTACTTTGACTATACACACCGATTATTCGTTAGAATCATTTCAACACCTAACACGAACTGAATCTCGGGACGAGATTCCATTTAAGGGGCTGAGACTGTAACCACCGGTAAATTTCCGTCTATATTAAACTAATATTTATCCATTTTCTAAGTCTATTTTTTTTTCTTTAAACGTAAACAGTTTATCTAATCACAACAACTAATGTGACGTAACTCACATTTTCAATAAACGTGCTCACACCCATGACCTTATGTTTATTTCACATAAACAACTTTATATGTCAAGTATCAAAAGCTTTCAACTTTTATTTACCACTTTACATTAATTCATTAACGTACAATTTCTAAACATCCAAGCTAAACGTTTTCTATCTATTTGAGTTTTCACGAAACCCTAATATATGATTTTATGTAATAAAATCACAAACCCTAAATAGTATATACATGATTTTTACAAAATATAAGTGTACAAGTCATACAAGCTTATGTACAAGTCTTTAATGCATAAGAACTTAATATTTATATAAATTTCATTATAAACCTTAGTGTACTCACTTTAAAGCAAACTATACAAGTCCATAATGCACAAATCTTAAAATACGATTTTCATATATTTTATAAAACTAAGTACAACACCCTAATGCATAAAGTACAAGTGTGTAATGAACAAAACCTAAAACTATACTTTTATTAACTTAAATTATATCTCTACTACACTAAACACTAATAAGGCTCAAGTTAAGCCACATTGCATGCTACCTCATCATGTTCCTCCATCTTCAACACCATAGTAAAATATGTCAAGCTCTTTATATGTTTCTTTTAAAGCCATTTGAATCAAAAGGCTAGAAAATGAACAAGTATTCACCATGAAATTCTAACCTTACAAAATTTAAGAACACATCACCTTGTCTGCAAAGGCTACTTGTTTCATTTCAAACCACATCCAACCTAAGGTGGTTAAGCTCAAGACTTGTAGCCATATAAACCATTAAACCTTTGAAACCTTGGCCTATAAATACCAACCTCCTTCCATTCATTTCTTCTCATCCCTCATTCGACACACACCCAACACACACATACACATTTACATTCTGGTTTGGAGTCCCTAAAAGAAGTAAAGGAAGGATAGATTAAAGCCTAGGAGGAAGGAAAGAGCTTGGTTCCACTTTAGAAGCCCCTTGGTCGAAATTCCCTCTTAGTCGAGTTCCAAGATTGTAAGTATTTTAAACTCATTCAATTTTGTTATCACTTTTAATATCAACTACATACTGTTAAAAAGGATTTTATAAGGAAAAAGTAGCAATTTGAAGTACCCAAAATGAGTACACGAGTCAAAAGATACGGCCAAATGAAGTTCCCAAAAGGCTGTCAAAATTTTCTGTGACAGAAAGTTCAGGCACGCAAAACGAAGCACTTCCGGTCCGTTTCACCAAAAAGTGAAACACGAAAGTTGTTCGGAACGACGTTTTCTTCAAAAACTCAGGAGCACGGGTCCAGAAAACGAAAAACGAATGCTAATTTTAGTCATAAACTTAACAGCTGTCATATGCTTTTATAAAACCAAGCCAAGCACCCCTTTTCCCGGATTTATTTCTCCTTAACCACAAGTCTATAAAATAAATGGTTTATGCCAACTTAGAGAGGGCATGATCAAGTTTCTAAAACACCAAGAACGTTCTTAAAATCTTTCCATGCATCGCTTTTATTAAACCTTGAACATGGTGTCTCGCGAACCTTTTCAAACGTACCCCTTTTGTGCACTTTTCAAAAATAAGCTAAAACAAAAGCTAATATGCTGTTATAAGTTTGTTTTAAAAACATTATTAACTTATATTTACAATTCGTAGAAAGTCTCGCCTTTTTCTAAACCTAAAACGCATTAAAAACGAAAGAAGGACTATTTTTGCAAACGACTTAAAGCGTCAAGGGCCTAAATTGCCAAAACTCTTATACTTTTTATAACAAGGATTAAGATTGTAATCAACTTGAGACATAGGGGTATAAAGTGTCACTTTTGAAACTATAAGGGTATAATGTGTAACATTTTATATATTATTTCGAAAGTATATTCTTAATACTTAACATACTGTTTTTGATAAAATAATATACGATATATCGTTAACGATCGATCGAACCTTGAAGATGAAATATCATAAAACATAAATTATCATCCACTAACTTTCGAAGAGACTTCAAAACTACAAAGATCATCAATAATGAAACTTGACATACCAACCCAGGTCGCGTGTCGGAGCCGTTTATTCTCACAACTTAAATTACTTACGGAACACTGTATCACCAAGGTGAGTTTCATAGCCCCATTTTCAATTGTTTTATACTATTTTTGGGGGAGATACATGCTCAATTACCTATTTTTACTTTCACAAGTACTCAAATTTTTTACATATTACTGTTAGTTTCATAGCCCCATTTTCAATTATTTTATACTATTTTTGGGGGAGATACATGCTCAATTACCTATTTTTACTTTCACAAGTACTCAAAACTTTTACATATTACTGTGAGTTTCATAGCCCCATTTTCAATTGTTTTATAGAATTTTTGGGGGAGATACATGCTCAATTACCTATTTTTACTTTACAAGTACTCTATACTTTTACATATTACTGTGAATTTCATGGCCCCTACTTTTATACGTTTTACATTACTTTTGGGGGAGATACATGCTCAAATATTTTATTTGACTTCCACAACTACTCAAAACATTTATACTCTTATGCTAAGCTATACTTTTTATACTTTTGGACATGAAGTGTAGTTACGATACGTGCCTTAATGTGTTACACTTATTCTTATACGCTTTATTCTTTAGTAACTGTTTAACTCCTAGATGGAGCCGATGGAGAGGTATTGATAGTACTATCGGGCTGACGCCCCTACCCTTGGTCCCAGATTCATGTCCTTGGGTGAATATAATCCAGTATTCTTGTTTATTCTTGTCATGAGGTTCAGTTGCCTGTTATGCTTTACATTAAGTACTTACATATATTTTATACACATATGTCCTACTCATACTATATTTTAGTAGTGGGTTGTAAACACACAAGTTGCAAGTTTTGTATGGGCGGGATTTGAAACTGAGTGGATTTACAATGCCTTTGCTGTAGAGACATTCTTTAAATCACATATGTCTTACTATATTTTAGCAGTGGGTTGTGAACACACAAGTTACATGTTTTGTATGGGCGGGATTTGCAACTGAGTGGATTTACAATGCCTTTGCTATGGAAACTTTGTTTAAAGACTTTTCTACTTATTTTCAACAAACTCTATGAACTCACCAACCTTCGTGTTGACACTTTTTAGCATGTTAATCTCAGGTTAGTAAGGCGATAGCGGATTCATGGATCATAGAGCCATTTGCATGTTTTGGAGACTTATAAATTCGAATTGTAACTTTTCAAAACGTCTCATTTAGAGGTCGTTTTCTATACCTTGTACTTTGTATTAAGAAGTAGCACCCCTTTGACACTATCTTTCCGCTGCGATATTTTGGGGGTGTTACATCGTGATGGGAGGGGGTGTTTGTTGGTTGATGGTGATTATTTAAAGATTTACAACACCGGAACTCACCACACCGAGACCCACGACAGGGAGTACACAAGTTTTGGATGGTGGTGGCAGGCGACGGATGGTAACGGTAGATGGTGGCGGTAGGCAGTGGATGGTGGCTGCCTGGAAAATGTGATAAGTTTGGGGTAGAGAGAAAAAAAAAAGGGAAGAAGATGAAGGGATATTGTTATATATGTGGAGTAAAATGTGTTTTTGTTGTGTTATAATGTGAAAGGACAATAATACCCTCTCATTTAACGGTCAAACAGAGTCAAACTAACAGTGTCGGTGAAAATGGACCGAAAGTGTTACGGGTTGTCAGATGCAGGAGAGGATCCGAGACTTTTGAAACTATTGGACTACAAGTGTTATACCCGGCAAACTACAAGGACCAAAATGTATTTAACTCTTTTATAAAAGGAATGTTTTGGTTCATTCAAGTGAAAATTATGTTCAAATATAGCAATTTATCACTTTATTTAATGTGTATTGCATGCATTTTTTTGTTAAATAAAAAAGTTTGTGTTTATAAATTACACGGTAACTTGTGCCCATTGGACACTTGTTAGCAAAACTCACGATAAAACTGGTATAACATTTTTGTTGTAATTATTTAATATTTTTCTTACTAAAATATTGGTGCACATAATTGCTGGTTTTGGCCCTCTGTTAGTCAACCATA
Organism: Chrysanthemum makinoi; assembly: GCA_910596185.1. Lineage (NCBI taxonomy): Eukaryota > Viridiplantae > Streptophyta > Magnoliopsida > Asterales > Asteraceae > Chrysanthemum > Chrysanthemum makinoi. The sequence goes on along the minus strand of OU343225.1, from coordinate 263,907,623 downwards.
AATGTATCTATGGTTAAAACATAAATAAAGATGGATTTCAAAAACAGTATATTTCAACCTAATTAGTAACATAAATACTTGATGTTTAAAACAAACAATACAGTTGAAAATTTAAATGTTTATTTATTTATGCTATATTCTTTCTGTTATTCTAGATACTTATTTGTTATTAACATAACATTATCATTTCATATTTTAGTATAATTATCTTATATACTAAAAGCCGTTGAACAGTGTTTGCAAAGCAAGCATTAATTGCTAAGTTTCATAACTTGGCAAAAATAGTCTTTGAGGTTTAAGTGTCGTTGCAAAGTAAGTCCTGTAGCATTAGTTGCTATCTATAGCAATTTGGCAAAAATAGTCCCTAAGGTTTAAGTGACATTGCAAAGTAAGTCCTGTAGAATTAATTGCTATCTATAGTAACTTGGCAAAATTAGTCCGTAAAGTTTAAGTATCGTTACAAAGTAAGTCCTTTGAAGCCAATCCCGCTGCATCGCGCGGGTTTCCACACTCGTTATAACTATTAGTTGCCACGAGTCCACGACCCACAAGGCATATATGAAATAAATTCGAAAGGGTAGTACCAACAAACTATTTATTAATTGGATAATTCTTTTATTATATGGTTCTTTCTATGACAACGTGTTTCTAAGTTATTTTCAAACAAATTCCTTCTAACAAGAATTAGAAATATATCCAACAGTCAACATGTACAAGATGTTTAAACATCATCAGAATAATAAACGATCAAACTCATATAACAGTATTGGATAAACGGATATGGGGTACTTAACACACCTTATAAGAAATCAGCTGAAGTTTTCAAAGGACTGGTTTAAGATAAATGTTGACTAAAGCATGGTTGTTAAGATCCCGATCCTGATTTTAGAATTTTGCATTTACTGCAAAGCAAAAACGATTTGAATTCTACATAGGATCTTTGCGAGCTTAAAATCTTACAGGATCCCGATCTTAACCTTACGATCTTAAGATCTAATCCTATCCGATCTTACTTTTTTCGGATTAGAAACTACAAATTTTTGGATTGTTTTTTTAGAATTCAAAAACAACATGTTAATCTTTTTAAATATTTCATAACTATAATTTAGGACAACATTATTATAAAACATTCATATTATTTTGTGTTTATGATATATAATAATTTATAAATTTATATAATATTACAAAAACTATTAAGAAAATAACATTATAGTAGGAGCTTAATATCTCGATCCGATCTTACGATCACGATCTTGCAAAGACGAAAACGATCCTAGATACTCGATCTTCAAAACCTTGGACCAAAGGACCAGTTAAGATGTGATCGGTCCTTAACAGAAATGGCTTAAGAAAAAGTCGGAAAAATTCCCTCGAATGATCGGTTATGATGTTACTACATATTCATGCCTGCAGGACAATGCGTCGTAACACCCCATTTCTTTGGTTTTAGTGATATGCCACTTGTGTTATCTTGAATGATATGTGATAGTTGTAAGTTGTAACTACCCTAAATTTTATTATATACTTTTCAATCAAATTGGGCAAAAAATGTATTTGTTCAAAACTTTTGAGGTCCAAAACCAATGATATAATTTTGTTTATTTATTCTTTATTTTTCTTTCCTTCAAATAAAACGAAACATTGGAAAAATCATCCTTTGTTATGGCATGTTACAAATATGGAGCTTTGATGCAAGACTAATGCTTATTGTAACTAGAAGTGGTACATCCACATGGTTAGAACGTGTGTGAATTCATTAATAAAGTACCAGAAAGAGTATCAGCAAGAATAGGCATCTTTAGCATCAAATAAAGTTGATCATTGATTTGAGTGTGAGCTAGTGATGAATCAATTGTAAAGGTGTTTAACAGATGAAATTGCTTGTAAACATGATTTTTCCAATACTACGAAGAAAAAAAAAAAAAAAAACCCCAAGGAACCCACTAGACTCTATAGCTTATGTGCGTGCTTGCGTAACATGCATTCCAGGCAAAGATGAACCTAAAGCTAGCAGCAAAAGAGAAGCTGTGAACGACCTCCACATGACATGCTGTCAAGTTAGGTCAAGGTTTTCTTTAGATCTTTTTTTCTGTATGTACTTGTATATGTGCTTTAAATAAATGTATGGTGTTAGGCAAGAAGATGGTAGCAAGATTTTTAAAATATACAGTTATAAAATACTTCAATTTTTCGTTGTATCTTTTATTGATCTAGATTTAAGGTTCAACTGCTCGTTTATTTTACTCTAGGGTCTTTAATACTTTGACCAACATAGAGTTACCTTAAATATTAACTGTGTCATAGACTGTCTATTCAGGGCTAGGTTTTCCATAACTTGTGATGATGAATAGTTATAGAAATGATGCAAAACAAAGACATGTCATATTACTAATGTACAAGTTTTTCACTTTCCTGGCTACTACATATGCAAAGATCATATCTACAAAAAAGAGTAAGAAAAGAGCCTAACTACCTTCATCAAAATTTACCCTCTCACCAGTGGAGAAGATGTTCCAGAACAGTGCAGCTGAGAAATATAAAACTGCTGTAAGCAACAGAAATCCCTGAAAAGAACCCACCAATTCGACAAAGAAACCAGCTCCAACAGTCCCGATTATAGCTGCTAATGTGCCTGCAGTATTCGACATGCCTATACAACAAAAATACATTTGGATCAACAACGAATGGACCATGGGATACAATTATAATACAAGCTTTGAAAAGCCAGTTTTTCCCTTATGTTGGCTATCCATCTAATTGAACTTAAGGGTAGACAGGGAACCATTTATTTTTGCTGGAGTTTTGATGAAATATTTGATGGAAATGATCTAATGTTGATGAAAGTGGCAAAAGTAGGTCAAAAACCTTAGTCAACTTCTTTTTGAGCAAAAGAAAACTACTATTTTCAGATTCAACATAGTTGAAAGATGAAATACAGAGATTGTAAATTCAACCATTATGGAAATCATAAGATTTAATCTCTTACCATGTAGAACACCGGAATACTGTGGAGCAATTTCCTGCAAATCATAAGATATTTACAGTCATCACTAGAGGTCATTTACATGGAAATCAGTTGACCCAGACTGAACATAAATACTAGGGAGTAAAGTGTCTAGTCATGATGCAAGAAAAAAGATTGTACCTGAAGGTTCACAAGGAAGCCACAGTGACTAAACGCCTTTAGCCCCACAGCTAATGTAAGCCAAGCAGAAGCGGCCACTGGGCTCTTTGCCATAATCAACCCAATAAGAGCAATACCAGGTCCAATGAAACCAATTGACTGAAACAAGAATTCAAGCAAAAAGAACTACATTAAGATTCTTTCCTAAAAGGAACTATACAAGATCAATCATCACTCAATTCTCTAGTATGAAAATTTTTCACAGCCCTCTCCTGTTAACTCTTTTCACAAAAAAATGTGTTTTAATAGTATATCTAGTTGGAAAACAATGCATATTACGCACCTGCATAATTTTGCGAGTTAAAGTGACAGTCATGCCACTTTGAATTAATTTGTCAGAAATAACACCAGCAAAGTAGCCTACTAGAGCCATCATACTCCAAGGAACAGCACTAAACCATGCTGCTTGTCGGAGGTCAACGTGATATATCTGTAACAAAAAAGAAAGCACCCACCATTTAATGATAAGTTTTTTTAGACCTATGTAGATCATGATAGCAAGTCAACGAGACTTACGGTTTTAAAGTAAATGGGCATCCATGATAGAATAACAAAGAAACCCTGTGGAAGGAAAGTAGAAGTTTACGTATCAAGAATATAGTGTTATCTAGATACGAAACAAAATAAAGGCGTTTTTTTTTTTAAATGAGCTGCATACAGACAGGTCACAATTAGCTCCAAACACAAATATCAGAGGTGACAATTTCCAGCAATTGTTTCAAAAATGGGTCAATTTGGGTTATGACTTATCTCTATGAGGTCAAATGCGTAAATAAAAACTATTAGCTCAAAAATAAACCAAGCGAAAGTCGCCACAAGTGTATTTTAATGCATAAACTCCTCATTCATTCCATGAAAAACTTATACGGAGTAATTATTAAGAATTGAGATAGTATACCTTCTGTAATCATATTTGACACGCTATTTGCTTATAAAAAAATTTCACTTTCGGAAAAAAGTGTTTCTGGTCAACTCAATCTGTAATGAAAATTTTTCCATTTTGACCCATTACCCAACCCGCCCATTTTAATACCTCTAATCAGTAACATTATTGCATATGGTAAGTACAGGGACAAAAATGAAGTACCCAGCTATGCATTGAATTTGCAACAATCAGGGACCAAGTTGGCAGTTTAGAAAGCAAACGTTTGAAGGGTGGGATTATTTTGGCTGTCTTCACTTGACTCTCATCCTTGACAGATTTCTTCCTTGTGCTTTGTATATATTCTAGCTCATATTTGGTTATTTGACGACTTTGTTCTGGAGTGCTAGATGTGGCAGATACCCATACCAAGACCCATAGAAATCCAGATAATCCAAATATGATAAAGGGTCCTCCTACACCACCTTGCGACATGAGAATAGGAGAAAGTGTGAGCCCAATAGCACTACCAAGTTGAAATCCAGCCATTGCAAGCCCAACAGCCCTCGATCGTTCAGTCTGAGGAAACCATCTAACATAGAAATAAAAGATTTAAACAGATCGTAGGCCTTTTTAGTTTGGGGGTTACTGTCATTAAATAGCAACTTACTTTTTTTCAATAATCCGTTTTTGTATTTTTGGTCCGTTTTGGTATTTATACCATGTCTTGATGGGCTCGATTGGTCACTTTAGGCGGTGGGTTGCTAGTTGACAGGTTAAACCTGATGAGGTTGCAGATTTCTTTGAATTTATTTGCTTACGTGATATTTTAAGTGTAAGAGAGAAGGGGATTGTTTAGGAATCTATGTGGCAAAATTTGAGATGTTGTAACCTACATGGACGACACATCAGCAATTTAACTTGTTCAACCGGTTATTATTACTAATGTAGTCCATCAATATAAGTATAAATACCAAACCGGTCTAAAAATGTACAAGTACCAAAACGGGACATTGGAGAAAGTAAGTAGCTATTTTATGACATTGAACTTTTTTTAGGTAAATATACACACTCACACCTAATAACACACTATGTCTCAACCAAGAATTCCCACAACCTCTACGTGATGTGCCAGTTGCTTAGCCAAAGGCCCTTTGGTAACATTAACCCTTTTGGTTTCACCAAAAAATAATTACTTGAAGTTATGATGTGAAAATTTCACTTCAAAGAGAATCATGATACTAGAAGTGGTGAATCACTAATTCTGATCAACTTAGTTATAAACGGGTTGATTCTAGTTAGCTTTTATCTCAAGCGGGTCAACAATTTTAGCTAAAAAGGAAACGGGTCAAATGGGTCAAAAGTGGCAAAAGTTTATTTCTAATGAATAAAACTCCCTAATTCATATTATTCGAAACCTTGGATATTATTCGAATAATAATATTTTGTAAATCATATTTGACACAATAAGTATCATTACAAATAATCCAAATTTTGGACAGAATGTGTTTCGGGTCAACCTGACCTCCCCCATACAAAAATGACCCATTTTGACCTGTTGCCCAAGCTGCTCATTTTGCCAACTCTATAAAATTAGGTGTGCCTAACAGGTTGGATAACGGGTAAAAAACGGTAATTTTGGTATGGGAAAGAGGAAGCTAGTCTGGCCCAAAATATTTTTTATCCAAAAAACTTGGATATTTTATGAACAACTAGTATGCCATACGTGAGTAACAATAGCAAATAAATTGCTCAATAAAATGATTAAGGAGGTTTCAGGCATTAAAAATTACACTTTCAACGACTTGCTACATGTTTCCTTTTTAGCTACTTTTTTAATACAATCCGTCAGAGTTGAAACATAAACTGAAATGACGTGTTAATAAGTAAATTGGTCGAAGCTGATACCTGTAACCATAGCACATGTTTATATTACCTGGCTATCATGTTGTTCATGCATGGAAGTGCAACGCCTTCTGCAACTCCAAGCAAAACACGCATGCTAAGTAGAGCCCAAAGAGAATTTTCTGCAGCCCAAGGGGTGAGAAATGTTGCCATTGACCATAAAGCTACACCACAAGCCATAACTACTTTACCACCATAATAGTCCACTAGAGTCCCTCCAGCAATCGGTGATATCAGATATCCCCAAAGGAAAGATGACTGCCATCAGTGCTACCAATCAGAAGGAAAACAAAACAGGTAGAGCAACTTTCATAAAAGAAGATCCCCGTTCGATATCAAAAGACCAAATATTTCTCAAGTTAGTTCATCCAAACACTTCTGATTTCTAGCAAATAAATCTAGCACATGGATGCAACATTGTCTAAAGCACAATTAGAAATTACGTTTTCTCTCAATCATCTACTTGACACCATAGAATAATTCCATAGACAGGTCAAATAAAGTCCATCCGTGAATCAAAATTCTTTAGTAATAAATTAACTAGCCATAGGGAACTAAATAATATGAGCTCAAAGGTAAAGGTTTTTTCCTGTCAGCTGAAGATTTATTAATACGATTAGTGAGTCAAGTATAACAGGGGAATTTTTCAGCTTCTTGCTTAATACTTTCTAAGAATCAGACCTGACACTAGCTACTGTTATAAAGTTTCACGTGATGGGCTACTAGTAACCATAGTTTTTTAGTTGAACCTGGAAGGATACCCGACTAGTCAGCTTTGGGGGGCATTACACTACCACTAGTATTTCCATCAAATCATCAACTAATAACCAACACAATCTTAATATCCAACATTCTAACCTATATCCTATATAACACAAACAATAATAGATAAAAAGTACCTGAACAACACCAGCAAATGACTGACTCCAACCATGACTCAACGACAACGGAACAATCGCAACCGACATCACAACGCGATCAGCATTACACAAAGCCAAAGCCAAGCCCACCATTGCAACAACCTTAACTCTTTCAGAAGTAATAAACTCAACAAAACTTGGTTCCTTTCCTTCAAACTCATCAAATGAAACACTACTCTGCACATCGTCTGATGAAACCCTTTTCTTTTGAATAAAGTTTCGATTTTTATACAATTTGTGATGAAAATGAGCTCTTTTTGAGGTGGGTTTTGTGTAAAAAGATGATTGTGATAATGGGTTGAAGAGATTAAGTGAAATGGTGCTCTTAATGATGGTTTTCTTGGGGTTTTTGGAAATGGTGGCCGGAGAAATGTGGGCCGGTGAGTTGAGGGTGGCCGGAGAATACATTTGTTAGAAAGGAGTTGGGTTATCGTGATAGTACACTACTTCATGTCACTTTTTTAGGCTCGAGGGCAAGGTAAGTGTGCATTCACATCAGCGCCACATCACCTTACACATCAGCCCCACATCAGCTTTCTCTCACCTCTCACTTCCACTCACTTCCACTCACCTTTTGAAAAGGCACTCACCTTCACTCACCTTAACATTTTTTTTCCCTTTTTACTTTACAAAATATATAAACGTAACTAATGAAAATAAAAACGCGAACGTACGAAATTAAAACATTACATAATCTTCGAAATTAAAAAAGTACATAAACTACAATTATTAAAAGCACAAACATACGAAAGTTAAACATTACATAAACTTCGAAATGAAAACTAAAACTCGAAACCCCACTTCGCTTTGATCCCCGCTCTAGCCTCTTCCATGGCTCTGCGTGCTTCCCCGGTCAAGTGGTCATATGGCTGCAAATAGAACATCATGTCTTTTTGTCTCGCTTTATACTCCTGCACTTCCACCTCCTTTTTTTTATTGCCATAAATTCAGCCCGTTCTTTCATCTTCAGTTGTATGACACGTTCATTCTGCTGTGCCAACTCCGATATCATCATATGTGCCAACGTCTCGTCATTCATAGTTCCCGACGATGCCGTTGAGCGCACACCTTTCTTCTTCGCAGCTTTTGCTTTGTTCCTGCCCGGTGGTCGTCGAACTTGCTGCACATCATCCTCCTCGTTTTCTTGAGCTTCGGCATTCAATTATACTGGCATCCCCGCTCGTGTGTTGAATGAACTAGACCCAGATGACTTGTATCTCTTGGACCTTTCGCTTGATTCCTTTGCTAAAAAATTTGGAACTTCAACTTCATTCCATTTGTCACAGCTTCTTAACACCTCCCAACAATGTTTGAGTGTGAACGCGTGACCGTATTCAGCTTCAAAGTTTAGTTGTGCCGTATTGTAGTAATCATCGTCTCCTGCTCCACTTATCGGATTCATACGCTTAAGGTTATTGAACACTCCACAAAACCGAGCCACGTTCGGGCGCACCATCTTCCATTTACCACAAACCATATCGTATGTTCGGCGATCCATATTTGTTTTGCTCTCTATGTACGCCTTTATGTCAGTCCAAAATCCATCAGCTTTCCTCGCGTTACCTCTGGCACTATCTTCAGAAACATGAACCCAACCTTTGCACAACGCAATTTCTTCATCTTGGGTCCATGGAATCGTTCGGGATGGCTCCTCGGTTTGAGAAGTCCTAGACTTGCGTCTTTTCGTCACCTTTTTGGCTGGTGCCGGTTCCGGGGCCAATTCTTCGACGGGCGATTCTTCACGAGGCCGGTTTTGATAAAATTCATCTCCAAAAAGTGGAGTACATTTCTTCATTTGCAATGCATAAATAGGAGACATGTTTTTTGTTTGTATGAGATTGTGATGACTAACCACCCCTTTGTGTTTGTGACAAGTAGTTTGGGTTATCAAATGGGAACGCGTTTGTTGTGAAAATTGACTAAACGCGTTTTGTTGTTGTTGTTGTGCGAATTGGCTAAAAGCTTGTTGTTGTTGATGTTGTTGTGGATATGGGTTCGTACGGTTTCGTTTTGGTATGCTTGGTTATAGAATGATTGTCCTCGAAAGTTGATTTGTTGGTTTGGCAAAGGAGTATTTCCTAAACGAAGGTTCCTTGGTGTCGGTGGATTGCTTCGGGGATTTCTTCCTCGGAAACGATTGGTGTTTGGTGGTGTTTTTTCTTGAGACATGATTTTTTAAATAAATATGTAGTTATAAAATGTAGTGTGTGTTTTTGAAAATATATTTGATGGGTATTTATAAGGAGAAAATGGGGTAGTGGATTTTTTTTTTTTTTTTTTACAAAAGCCTCAAACGGTGGCGTGAAAAACAATGAGGTGACTAACTCACCTTAAGTCCTCTTGAATTGTGAGCCTCACGGGTGAATATATACAAACTGCACAAGAGTCACGAGTGACAACACACTCACCTTGCATTCACCTATCCCCTTGCCGCCCAGTCTTAGTCTTCTATGTTTCTTAAGATAAAATATTAAGTGTAAGGTATCATGCCAAAACTTCATTTTCACTCACCTCAGCGTCATTTTGCATCTCACTTTTAACACTCACTCATCAAAATACCTTATCTTTTAAGTTATATGAAATGGTCGTGAGTGACGATCCATGACCTCCCATTCACGCGTGACAAACCAAAACACAAGCCCCAAATCACGATCATTTTGCTATAGTTTGGTGACTCGCTAACCATTGTGAAAAGGCTGACAATCTGTGCCTCAGGTGTTGCAACTTGATAAGGATTTAAAAGGTACATTTTTTAGGGGTCATTTAAGCCCTTAATCGACCACTTTTATATCCGTTACTGCTTAATTTCGTTCCTTTTCACTTTTTAGGTCTCTTGAAGGCAAAATGCTGGAATGACGCGTATTTGGATGAAAAGGCGTGAATATGTGAAGAAAATGGCTAAAGTCAAGATCAAGACACTCAAGCTGCTAGAAGTGCACCCGACGGTGTCACAAACAAAGGGCGACGCCGTCCCTCTAATTGCGACGGCTCAGGAGTGAAATTGTTATTTTGTACCTGACGGCGTCAGGCTTTAAAGAGTAGGGCGTCACAACTCAGACGGCCTAGATCCAGATTCAGACGGCGTCAGAAGTTGAAGCTGACAGCGTCACAACCCACAACGTGACGCCGTCCCAAAGTTGACTTGGCCAAGACGAAACCCTAATGGCGGCGATCCGACGGCGTCACAATTAAAGTGGCCGTCGCAGTTGTAACTCTATATATAGAATTCGATTTTCAGACTTTTAGAGAGGTACAATTGTGGAGTAAAAACCTAAAACAATTTTGAGCTGTCTTGGGCAGTATCTTAGGGTTCTCATACCCTATTTTACATCAAGATAAGTAATTTACTTCATTGATTTCATTATGTCTTCGATTGTATGTGTGTATGCTTGCATGTTTACCATGTCCGGCTAATTTACTTGTGTGTTTGCTTAGATCAATGAAACCTTGTTATTGAATATTGATTGGTTGTCTCTTATCTTAATTGTAATTGGCTTAGGATTGCAATAGGCCATCTTTGTGAACATTAGTTTATAATCACCTAGAGTTATTATAGGCTAAAAATCCAAAGATAACCTTAGAGTTAGTCTATGAATCCTAGAGATTTTGTAGGCAATAACCTTAAGGTATTCTCAAAGAGTTAAGGAGAAAAGCATACCCTACGACCTTAGAAGACACAACACGTTAAGAATAAGGACGTGACAATTCAACCATCAATAAAAGATAACTATGGAGTAATAGTATCTAGGTAGACACATTTTTAATCATCATACGAGCACACATCAATTAGTCATAGACTACCCCTTAGCTTAGTCAATTAGATAAATAGATAGTAGAGTAATTGGTAGAAGTACCACCCCCCAAATCCAATACCCCTAGATCGTACCTTTCAATTTTCTAAAAAAATATAAAAAGATAAAAATAATCTTCCTCAACCCCAACCTTAGCGTAGTAACTTCTCACTAGCATTCCTATTCCCCTAGAGAACGATATCAATCCCGAGGCTTACCCTAATACTACACTACAATGATTAGGTTCACTGCCTAGGTGGTTGAAAAATTTGCTCAAAGAAAAGGAAGTTTCCTTTGACCCCGAACGCGCGTTGTACGCGTATCAAGTTTTTGGCGCCGCTGCCGGGGAATAGAATAGCTAGTTAGGAGTCTATCTCGTTTAGGTGTCCTTGCTTGATTCCTATCAAGTAAGCTTTTTTCTCAATTTTAGCTTCCTCGTAGTCTATCCCCCTTCTCCGTGACCTTTGTTCGTGAATCCTATCACTTTTCATCATGGAAGGTGATAATCAACCACTCCTCATCAACCCACCACCAAATGACCCGCCAAGAGGCCGCACTCTTGGTGAATACTCTAGACCAAGCCACCTAGGCTATAGGAACACCATTGAGCTTCTCTCGTCAAGATCAAACTACGGCCCTGCGATCCGACACTATCCAGTTGGTGCAAAACGGATGTGCATTCCATGAACTTCGTTCCGAAGATCCTAATCTGAATCTTAAGGATTTTCTTAAAATCGTCGATTCCATCGACCTTGATGCTACTACCCGGGAGACCACGCGCTTGCGTCTCTTCCAATTCTCTCTGCGGGACCAAGCTAGTAATTGGCTTGAGCGACTTCCCGCCGGCTCCATCTCAAGTTGGGATGATCTCACCACTCGTTTCCTTGCCTAATTTTTCCCACCAGGGAGAAATACTAAGCTTAGGAATGAAATCTTGATGTTCCAACAACGTCAAGGTGAATCTCTCTACGAAGCATGGACTCGATTCAAGGACTTGCTCCATAAAGTCCCTCATCACGGCATTGATCTTTGGCTCCAAGTCCAAATCTTCTATGATCATGTCAACTTCTCAACTAAGCGATCCATCGACCAAGCAGCCGGTGGTAAACTTAGTGATCTCACCGCGGAAGAATCGTTGGGTATAATAGAGGACCTTGCTCTCTATGACAACGAAAGTTGGGAACACCCCCGTGAGTTGCCCAAAACCGTCAAGGCAATCTCCTTGCCTCCCATTAACTCACAAACTTACGATCGTAGGATGCTCGAACTTGAAGACAAGTCAAATTCCTAAGAGCTCCTACAAAATCCTAAGTCCGTCACCCAGTGAACAAAGTCTCTTCCCGTAGTGTGAGCTATGTGTGGTTCTCATGACACTTCGTGACTTGCACAAGAACCCCCGAACAAGCTTCCGTTGACTACGCATCCTCGCGTACCAATGGAACGGGAGAAATTCCTACAACACCCGGACACTAGACTTTGTAATGATCCCGAGAAGCATGGAAGGTCAAACCCGACTTCTATTGGGGAAAAACCAAAGAATTCACTCTAATGATTTCTCATGGCCCCCTACTCACGGACCCTAGCCAACAAAACATAGAAGGATGTTGCAACATCTAGTTACATCCCAGAAGCTCAAATAACCAAGCTTTCGGACGCTTTAACCAACAACAAGCGAGATGGATAGGAAGATAGATAACCTTTTTGAAAGCTATGACCAATAGTGATAAAGACCACCAGAAAGGTTAATGTCATCTCGACTCATTCTCCCAGCTTCGGTGTGAAAATAGGACCAAATAAGTTAGCAAGCGTTCAATTCATCAATACCATCACCTTAGTAAAACCTAATAGGACTAATGACGAAGCGAACCATGAGATGATACTTGAGGTTAGTGAGACTCATAAGAATGAATTGACTGATGAAGTAGATGAAGTAGGCGATGACTATTTCAATAAGTTTTCTACGGAAGAGGAACTCTCTCGCCACCCACACTTAGTGCGCGACCTCCGTCACATGTGTGTTAGGAAAAGCCCTAGGATCAAGTTTGGGAACCCTTAGAATCTCAACATACCATGTTGCATAGGACATCTATTTATGGCAAGGCCTACATTGAGCAAGTCCCCAATAAACATCATGACTAGCACGTATTATAATTGGGTGATGAAAAAGCCTATCCCAACTAGGCAAGATCTCGATAATCCTAGAGTTAGATGTAATTTCCTTGGTAGAGTTAGGGGATTGCCCGTCTATGTTGGTAGTTTCACGTATCTTACGGATTTCATAATTGTGGATGATATTAGTACGACCATAGATCCAAGCTTGTCCAACGTTATTCTAGGAAAGCCATTCATAGAAAACACCGGGATGACTTATGATCCGTCGTTAGGGATAGTGAGATTCAAGGATGAGACCGATGACATAGATTAACAAATTCCGTTTAAGATTGAGAAATTTTCCTCATTATCCAATGATGAAAAAGAACTTAAGCTATCGGTCTACTATAGGAATGATGAGGATAAGGAGAAGGGGGTAGATTATGTGATGGATAAGATTTTTGGGTTCTATAAGGATTGCTTGAAACTAGGACCAAAATATAGAACCGATTGAGGAGAAGATGACTTCTTAGAAAGGTGCATAATAAGGCACTACTATAACATGGAAAACCCCAATAGAGACCTTCATGAGGAAGAAGGTGACCGGTGAAGTTACGTAGGGAACGCGACTTGAGTCTAGCTACAAGACTCATAAATAAAGCCGTGGGGATGCAACCCATGCTTAATTGTTTGCTTGTTTGTGTGTCATATATCTTTTCATTGATTGTTTATTCTCATGTTTGAATTTGTGAGAAATGCTTTATTTTGTCTTTAACCTCGTCTTAATTACATATAAAGGTATTTTACAAAAATGATAAGTGTAGGGAAGATTACACACGCTTTCAAAAGAACGTGAACATGAGAATTACAATTATTGAAAAGATATATATGTGTGTTTGTTAAAGTCAAATGCTTGTATCGAGTCATAATGGATGTTTTGCAGAAATTTTTCCAGATTCTAAAGATGTAATTTTTCTAGAATTTTTCCAGAAAAAGCAGCCGACCATTTGTCAAGATAACTGACTTGTCGACTCGCTACGATGGCATCGGCGGGCGAAAACAACTTATCTTATTTTCTCTCGTTTTCTGTGCTACTTATAAATTTTTGGAATTTCTCATGTCTTAATTTTCCAGAAAATCTGTAAACATCCATTCCACAAATATTATATCCTAGTTTAGTTGAGTCATATATAGTGTTACCGCCGATTTTACGCGAAGGTTTCGTCTGTTTTCTTAAAGTGTGCAGGTTTTTATTTATCATGAAGAATAAACATAAGATTGGAAGGAGCTTTTCACGCATACATTCTTCTTGGAGAAGAATTTAACCACTACTTCACACGGATCCTACCGAGCTAATCAGAGGAGTATTAGTTTCTTTCTCTTTTAATTACCTTCCATTATCATAACTTTGATACTTTCCGGGAACATTGGGGACAATGTTAGTTTAGTGTAGGGAGGAGAATAAAACGGAACTTTAAAAATATGCCTTTCCCTGATTATTTGTCTTGTCCAATTTCATTTGTGTAATAAACCATGAGAAATATCGGTTAGAGTAATTTTGGCACAAAATTTAAAATTTTTCATGACATGTAGGAGTGGGCCATTAGTCTTAATAAAGCGTCTCATGGATAGGAAGTTATATGACTAGCACAAAACCCTTTATCACTCAAATTCCACCAAAAAAATGTGAGGTTCGCCCCTAGATTTGTATGAATTAAAGCATTATCTTTAATGCTTCGAGAGTGTACCGGTAGTATAATAGATTCTAGAACTTGTTTTGTGATGCATCCCGAGATCGCTAGTGAGACTACACTTGTGTAGTTAGGAATAACTAAATGATAAGAGGCATTAGAATAACCCTTGTTTGATACCCGTATTATAATTACTTCTTCCACATCGGTTGAGTAATTCCCCCCACACCTTTGCGTTGTACTCATCTTTGTAGACGATACCCTAGTTAACCCCTCATAGCCTATCGCACCGGTTCTCGTGATGTTTCGGTTTTCCGGAATATCAATGAAGAGCATTGTTTTCAATCCACCCCTAAATGTACACCTAAATCGCCTTAGCTTACCTTGTATGCACTCACTTTTAGTGCATTATTGTTATCATACTAAACCCTTAGTTCAATTATCTAGTTACTTGCATAAGTTGCTAAGTCGAGTCATATCCTTTGTACATAGTTTTGGGACGATTGGGACTCATGGGAAAAGTTAAATTTTATGGAGTGACGGGAAAGAACGTTAAATTCAAATTCCATTTATTTACGTCATAATGTACTTCAAGTGTTTTGATCTTTTCAATTCGGGTCAAATTAGTGTTAGAGTAATAAAAACTCAAGTGTAGGGATGTGCCTATAAATCTCTTATATTTTGATGTTATCGTAGAGGATGGTAGAGTAAAAGTGTACGAAAAAAAAACATACGGGCTACCATCCTACATCTATCTTTAAATTTATATTTGTTTGTTTCAAAGTTATCTAGAGTTTAGAGTGTCGAGTTTTGGCTTAGCAACGCCATTCTTCTAATGCTTGTAACATAAAGATTTTTGACTTGCCACCACTAAATCGCCTTTCCAACCAAACCCTTTGTTTCCCTACCGTAAGCCTAACGTTACAACCCTTTAAAAGACCTCTTAGATAGTTTTTCCTTGGTGCTTACGCCAAAGCGATGGAGGTTTGATCTAGTCTCAAGCCTATGGTAATCTATGTACTAGGACCGATTAATGAGTGTTTATCTTTCATTTCCAATTTGATATATTTCATACACCGGAGAGATGAGTATCCAAACACCACTTGTGAGGTGCTAGTATATATTCCGTTCTTGTTATGACTTTTCTTGGGGCATACTTGTTGTGAATTGTTCTAAACCAATGCTTCATGCCCCCTAACTTATAAATTAATTGGCTAAAAGCACATTTGCTTGAGGACAAGCAAATACCAAGTGTAGGGATATTTGATAAGGATTTAAAAGGTACACTTTTGAGGGGTCATTTAAGCCCTTAATCAACAACTTTTATATCCGTTCTTGTTTAATTTCCTTCATTTTCACTTTTTAGGTCTCTTGAAGGCAAAATTCTGGAATGACACTTATTTGGACGAAAAGGCGTGAATATGTGAAGAAAATGGCCAAAGTCGAGATCAAGACACTCAGTCGCTGGAAGTCCACCCGGCAGGCGTCACAACAAAAGAAGCCGACCCTCTAATTACGGCGGCTCGAAGGTGAAATTGCTATTTTATACTGGCCGTCGGGATTTAAAGAGTAGGGCGTCACAACTCGACGGCCTAGATCCAGTTGACGGCGTCGAGAGTTGAAGGCGGCGGCGTCACAACCCAAGCGTGACGCCGTCCCAAAGTTGACTTGGCCAAGACGAAACCCTAATGGCGGTGATCCGACGGCGTCACAATTAAAGAGTGGCGCCGTCGCAGTTGTAACTCTATATATAGAATTCGATTTTCAGACTTTTAGAGAGGTACAAGCGTGGAGTAAAACGATAAAACGATTTTGAGCTGTCTTGGGCAGTATCTTAGGGTTCTCATACCCTATTTTACATCAAGATAAGTAATCTACTTCATTGATTTCATTATATCTTCGATTGTATGTGTGTATGCTTGCATGTTTACCATGTCCGGCTAATTTACTTGTGTGTTTGCTTAGATCTATGAAACCTAGTTATTGAATATTGATTGGTTGTCTCTTATCTTAATTGTAATTGGCTTAGGATTGCAATAGGCCATCGTTGTGTTTTTAATGCTTGAGTAATCTTTGTGAACATTAGTTTATAATCACCTAGAGTTATCGTAGGCTAAAAATCCAAAGATAACCTTAGAGTTAGTTTATGAATCCTAGAGATTTTGTAGGCAATAACCTTAAGGTATTCTCAAAGAGTTAGGGAGAAAAGCACACCTTACGACCTTAGAAGAATAAGGACGTGACAATTCAACCATCAATAAAAGATAACTAGGGAGTAATAGTATCTAGGTAGACACATTTTTAATCATCATACGAGCACACATCAATTAGACATAGACTACCCCTTAGCTTAGTTAATTAGATAAATAGATAGTAGAGTAATTGGTAGAAGTACCACCCCCCAAATCCAATACCCCGAGATCGTACCTTTCAATTTTCTAAAAAAATATAAAAAGATAAAAAAATAATCTTCCTCAACCCCAACCTTAGAGTAGTAACTTCTCACTAGCATTCCTATTCCCCTAGAGAACGATATCAATCTCGAGGCTTACCCTAATACTACACTACAACGATTAGGTTCACTACCTAGGTGGTTGAAAAACTTGCTCGAAGAAAAGGAAGTTTCCTTTGACCCCGAACACGCGTTGTACGCGTATCACAACTATATAAAGTGGTCGTGAGTGACCATTCGTTTATGTTTTTATTTCCGAAACGTTTACATTCATATTTACGTTTTTAGTTTATAAATATAAAGTATTTAATTATAGAAAATGGGTATGAAAGGTGGGGGGGGGTGACCAAAACAATGTTTGGTGAGAGGGAGTGAATTGAAGGGAAGTGAGAGGAGAGTGAAAGCCGAGGTGACGCTAAGGCGATGGTGAGTTGCTCACCAACCACTCCCTTTTGCCTTTAACACCCCTTTCACATGCCAAAAGGGTCACACCCACTATTTTATTTTATTTTCCAATTTTTCAGACATTCATTCAAATAAAAATACAATTACAACACAAAAATAAGAAAACATACAAAATTTAACAAACAATATGAAAATTAAAAAACACGTAAAATTATAAATAAACTATTTTTCTTGTTGATGTCGTTGCCATATATGCCCAATAAGATTTCATTGAAGACTTACGTGTGTTTGTTTATCACGTAGTTCTCTAGCTTTCCTCCATTTCATTTTGCATCTCTCGATCCAAATACGTTGTATATTTTCATGCGGACTAATATACAATTCATTAAATTCACTTATCGCAAACTTTTGATCTTTCAAAATCTTGCTATGCAATATGATGCACGTGTACATCATTTTTCGTAACATGTTGATAGTGTAAGCACATGCCGGTTGTTGTATTTCCACAACGTCCTTGGAGAACACCAAAAGCTCTTTCAACATCCTTTCAAACATCTTCTTGTCGTCGTTTAAATAAATCATTTTCCCGTCTTGTGCACCTTCAGACTCAACCCAACTATTAGTTTGATTCAATACAACCCAATTATCAGTCAGTATCAGAATAGCTTAGTTACAATTTTAGATTTACTATAACTCACGTTTCAGATTTAGTTACTAAGTAATCATGACTTATTGTGCTCAGTTTTCATGTTTTGCAAGGTAGGTTTTATGGATGTTGGGGCTTGTAGTTTAAGAAGGTGAGCAAATGGAACATTAATGCTCGTGTTTATAGGTGATGGGCATCTCTTCCAATCCTTTGTTATTCCGCTTGTTAATGCCCCAAACTATTACGATTAAATGTCTTTTCAAGTTTTGATTGTGTTATTCAAGTTTTAGAATCAATGTGTATGTTTTTGAACATGTCATTGGTTATGGGTCAAATAGGAGTGTTTAGGCTAACACCCACACTCGTAGTATTTACGCTTCCGCTTATTTTTGTGTCAGATTTTATGTTATACAGTTTTACGTATATGCAGTATTTAAAAAAAAATGCGAACGTTTCATGCACACACGAGTTTTTACATAAATTTTCCTTATGTGTTAGTATCGATTAATATTTGTGCTTTAAATTTGATATCTATTTATCAGTTAATAATAATTTTAGCCGTATTTAACTATAAAGCCGTGTATGCATGATTTACACGGTATTCTCAAGTTTGATTTTGAGATTAAAAAGAAGTAAAATGAAAGAAACTTAAAAATTGTCATGTTCTTTAGTTTTTTTAAAATGAAAAAGTGAAAGTGAAGGGTAAAAGGGATGAAAGTGGTGGGGTTTTTTATGTAAATAAATTCATCCCATATTTAGGATGAAATATAAGTAAATAAGTACAACTATTAAGTAAATGACAAAAGTACTATTGATTTCATTTTGGTTCCTTATTTGTTTTTAAAGGTATAATTGTAATTTTATAAACAACATACTTTCACTTTCCTTCTTCTTTTACACTCAAGAACTCACAACTTTTTTTTTTCTAATTTCTTTCATTTACTACATTTTCTTTTACTCTTCTTTACCTTCCTTTACTTTGCATCCTAAATTTTCTCTTGAGAACACAGTTGTATATTTAGAATCACATGTATTTATTTACATATCACAAAACTTGTACTTTCATTTGATATTTATAATATCGTGCATATATATTATTTTAATCTATAATGATAATAATAGTTATAAATAACAACATATAAGTTGTGTTTTAAGAAAAATTATAAAGTCCCGTGGGTATAAATTATAATAAGGTATTTGCTAAATTTAAAAGTTATTAAAAAAACATTGAAATTAACTAGTTACAATTTATTTAAATTCAACAGCTAAAGTTTTATTTATTACCTTTTTTTTAATCGATACCTATATTTTTATATTAAGATTACCATACTCGCTTTTTTTTTTAAGTTTGATTAATTTGACTTTTAATTGATTAATAATAATGCTCTATTTTCAAATGGAGCTTTCCCATTGGTCTAATTTCAACTTATTTAACATTACTTTGACACTTTTAATTGACGTACAAGAATGCTTTATTTTCAAATGGAACTTTTTATTGGAGGCAATGGCAGAGCTTAAAATTTATATGTTTGAGGGCTAAAAGTATTCAAAGTATGAAATGAGAGGGCCAAATTGAAAAACATACAAAAAAATAGGAAAATGATTGGCATGACTAAACTTCATGCCTAAAGATATGACTAACTCTAAGATCACGACACATGGCAAGATTCATGGTAAGGATTATGAAAGAGAAAATATGCATTCCACATGTCACATGATGAATTATTTAGGCATGAATTTAGTCATATGAATTAGGTCTCTCTATCATTACTCAAAAAAATACTCACGAAATATTACCAACGGTTTAAAAATCGGGTCACTAATCGACCCGGTCGAGTAACCGAATCATTGGTTCAACCTGTTCAACCACCGGATCAACCCGACTTTCCGTTAAACAAAAACAATAACTTAATTTACCAAATACCTATAAAGTATGTAATGCTTACAAAAGTTTAATATCAATCACACAATAAGTTTATGAAGCATATAGTATTACTTTATTATACATTTACCGTAGAAAATGATACCATTTTAAAGGTCTCCATAATGATGCCGTTTGGAGATTATTATTTTTTTTTTTTGTTTATTCTTTGTTGGGCTTGTTACAATACAAAATACATACAATTTAATGATAATACAAATTTTAAACTAAAATCACATTGCATTTAGTAACGGTTCAACCGGTTGAACCGACCGATCAAATTAGCCCGTTTTTTCTTGCAAAAACGGTTCAACCAGTTGAACCGGCCGGATCGAACCGGGTTCCAAAATGTTGAATATTAGTGCGTAAATATGCATTAGTGGGGCAAACTCTAAAGAGCACTGCCCTCTCTTGTCCCTTCTAAGCTCAACCAATGATAAACTTCTTGTCTAACTCAATCCAAATCCGCATATGATGTGATTTGGGCATCTATAGTATAGGTTGAACTCGTTATTTGAACATGTTCCAAATTGAGGTGCTCATGTGTTTTAGAATTGGCCTCTGCAGCAACGACAACCAAATCAGACCAGTAACAAGTATCTGAACTCAACAATTGGAACATGTTTAATACCTTCCAACTAACAAGCTCCAGATTTTGGTTTGTTTAAAAGTTAATAGGTTGATGTAAATGTATTCATGTTAAAATTGTGGGTGAAAGCTAAAGATACGCAATATATTTATTCAAAAAAGTCGATTTACGCAACGAACTTTTAAAAATACCATTCTACGCAAGATACTTTCAAATTTGGAACAATCTACGCAGGATGACCGGTAACTAGCAGGTTACCAGGTTTCCAAGTTTGAAAATTTATAGGAATGGTCCCTGTGGCATGCGTTGACTTATACCGGTCATCCTTTGACTTTTTATTCACTTAAAAAAGTTACAGTAATGGTCCCTATGTTTTGCATTGACTTTCACCTTTAGTCCCTTGTATGTTTATGTACGTTTTCTTCCATTTTTTATGTTTTCGTCCGTTTTTGTACGTTTAGTCCCTTGTCCTTTTTTCACTTATAACTCTTTAACTTTCACCTTTAGTCCCTTGTCTTTTTTTTTCACTTATAACTCTTTGAGTTAATTACATAAATCGTCCTAGTCTTTTTTGCACATATAAATCTTTGAGTTAATTACATATATGTTTTTGTACGTTGTCATCCGGTTTTATACGTTTTTGTAAGTTTTGATTCGTTTTTATATGTTTTCGTTCGTTTATATACGATTTTTGTACTGTTGCGTCCGTTTTATACGTTTTTGTCCGTTTTTGTACGTTTTTCGTCCTTTTTTTGTAATATTTTCTCCCGTTTTGTACGTTTTTATATGTTTTCATCCGTTATTATATGTTTTCGCCAGTTTTATACGATTTTGAACATTTTTCTACGTTTTTGTCTATTTTTTACGTTGTCGTCTGTTTTTGTCTGTTTTCTTCCGTTTTATATACGTTTTCACACGTTTATTCAAAAATGGTCATCCCTTGACTTGCGTTGACTTACACCGGTTATCTCTTGACTTTTTATTCACTTAAAAAAGTTACAGTAATGGTCTCTATGGTTTGCGTTGACTTTCACCTTTAGTCAGTTGTACGTTTCTTCCGTTTTTTGTGTTTTTATACGATTTTGTACGTTTTTATATGATTTTATACGTTTTTATACGATTTTTGTACATTTTTATACGTTCTCATTTGTTTTTATACATTTTAAAAATGTATGAAAATCGTATGAAAACATATAAAAAAACAAAATCGTATAAAAACTGATAAAAACATACAAAAACGGATGAAAACGTAAAAAAAAGATGAGAACGTAAAAAACGGACGAAAACATACAAAAATCGTATGAAAACGTACAAAAATATATATGTAACTAACTCAAAGATTTATAAGTGAAAAAAAAAAGACTATGACGATTTATGTAATTAACTCAAAGACATATAAGTGAAAAAAAAGACAAGGGACTAAAGGTGAAAGTTAAAGAGTTATTAAAAAAAAATAAATAAAAAAAATAAATAAAAAATGACTAAACGTACAAAAACGGGCGAAACCGTACAAAAACGGACAAAAACGTAAAAACGAAAGAAAACGTACATAAACATAGAAGGGACTAAAGGTAAAAGTTAACGCAAACCATAGGGACCATTACTGTAACTTTTTTAAGTGAATAGAAAGTCAAGGGATGACGAGTGTAAGTCAACGCAAGCCACATGGACCATTCCTGTAAATTTTCAATGTTGGAAACCCGATAACGTGCTAGTTACTGGTCATCTTGCGTAGATTGTTCCAAATTTGAAAATATCTTGCATAGAATGGTAAGTTTCAAAGTTCGTTGCGTAGATCAACTCTTTTGAATAAATATATTGCGTATCTTTAGCTTTCACCCTAAAATTGTCACAAAAAATAATATCTAAAATGAGAATCCGTAAATTGGTTTAATAAATCGATAGTCATCATAAGTTTTTTTTTTAAATGGATACAATTTCATAAATACTTTAATGCATGACTTATTCTTTAAAAAAAAAAAAAAAAAAGTGACTACCTAACCAACATGTCCAGTTGGTCACCTCTTGTCAAGTACGTGTTTCCTCCTTCGTATTTTCACCATCAGGTTTTTGTGCAGAGACTCAAAACACATAAGCATCAAACACCAAGCAAGTTCTTTTTTTTGGGTAAAGGGTCATCGCCCGGTAAAATAAAAAGGTTCGTAAGCCACTCTAATACCAAGCAAGTACTTTGAAACAACTGCTTTATGCTTTTCTAAACCACAACACCAGTCTCTTTCTAAACTAGGCGAGTACCCGTGCCTAGCGGCAGACAATTAACGATATGTGATATTGTGGTAAGTGTTTCGTATAATGTTTAAAATAAAACGTGAAAAGATCAAAACGTAATTGCAAACGGTTATAACATGTGATAATTCAACTCAAGCAAAAATTCTATAATGGTTTCTAATACTTTTACTAAATAATTATAACAGTACACATGCCAACATAGCGGGATTTTATAGCGACAATTTTTAGCGATAAAAAAAGTTTATGGGTTTTAAACGAAAAATAATAAAAGTTTGAAGATTTGAGGATTAAACATAATGTTTTGAAACCGGTTCAACGGTGGTTCAACCGGTTGAACGTTCCGATCAAAAACCGGTCGATTTAAACGGGTCAACCCGACCGTTGGGTCGAAAACGACGTCAGGGCTTGAAGCGTCCGGGGTCAACCCAGTTTTCGATGTGTATTAATAGTTTTCTTTTGAAATATATTTTTTCAACATTTCTTCTTTTAGTTTCAACTTTTCACTTTTTGGTTTTCCTTTTATATAATAAGGCGAACCGTGCATAGCAACAGATTTTATAGCGGCATATAGTTATATTATATTGGTTAAAGGTTTTGGGTAACCAAAATATCACTATAACTATTTGTCGCTAAAAATTTTGTTGCTATATACGAGTACTCGTCTAGTTTAATACAATAGAATGATTTAATCCTGTAATACACAATCAATGGGCCTAACATATTATCGACTAACACCTTGATTAAGTAAAAAAATTAGAGAAAATTAACTGCTCAACCAATCTCGGTTGATGTCTCGTGCCAGTCGGACCGGGTCTAATATAATAAAGTTGCATTAATATAACAAAACATCAACCATATGCCTTAACAAATAGTTAGTAATTACAGTCTGAGTCTTTACGTTCATAGCTTCAAAAATATCAACCATATGCCTTAAAAAAAATCAGCCATAAGCATTAGTAAATAAATTACAGTCGAGTCTTTCTAGCATTCATAACTTCAAAAATATCAACCATATACCTTAACAAAACATCAGCCATAAGCATTAGCAAATTGTTAGAGTAATTACAGTCGTGTCTTTCTTGCATTCATAGCTTCAAAACTATTGCTGATCTCATAGTTGATTACTAATACTAACTGGTACTATATGCTTTCCATTACTGAGCGAAATGGTCTCCGTTTTTAAGGTGGTCCTGGGCACCAGATTGTTATAGTGCAAGTCTACCCCTAGTTGCAGCAGGGTATTTCTTTAAAACATCCGCCCATGTGCTCCATCCCTCACAAAGCTCCTTCACCACTATTGCCACTTTCCACGCTCACAAATATTTGATCCAGAGTATCTCGCTCACGAATTCTCACTGATGATGTTGAAACCACTGTAATATTGAATGGCACACCATTTTCATATGCTCTTAAGTATTGTTGCTCTATTGTTGAATCATCTATATATTAAGATATTAGGCTTTTATTGTTAGTGCAATCAAGTCAATTTCACATAAATGGGCCACATTTTCAAATTCAGATATACGACTTCATTGAAACTTTTAATACTCTGACAAAAAGGCCATTTAGCAGCGGTTCATACATTGATAAGGTTAAAAGGTTTAAAACCGCGAGAGGTGGCAAAACAGATTCACGTTAATTGTAAATTGTCAAAAGAGCTATTTAAGGGGCAAAAGTTGTTTAGGTTAGGTTAATCTACAAACACTTTTTCACAATCTTTTTATAAATAATTAGGTGGCTTACAGCCTGTTCAACCAATTCGACTCATTTACATTTAAGCTAAATATTCGGGTTCAACTTGTTTCACCAATTAGAAATAAAACGTAACCCAAACTGACCCATTCACAAGTGAACGGGTTAAAATTTCAACCTATGAAAATGAAGAAAAAAAATAAATAGATTCAAAGACATACCCCAAGGATAGACCATGTTCGAAATTCTAGTTGTACTAAGCGAATCATTACTTTGTTTAGCAACTTCCTAATATTGCTTATCCGGAGCCAATGGCAAAAACTATTTTTTCAATCTCTTATATAGACAACGAGAGCTTTGTTTCCTAATAAACTTATAAACATTAACACAAATATAAAACCATAAATCCTACTTCTATGTATTAAAATGCATACAAATTATTAAAAAATAATAACCTTATTTGCTTCGATACTCTGTGAAACGGCAATTTCGCGTTGGTAGTCATTACATCATCACTTGTAGCGAATTATTCCGTTTTTCATCATCACTAAACGGCCTATAAAAAAACCAATCAAATCTCATGGCGATTCCGATAAAAAACCAGATTTGTCTAATAAGTTACTGTGACAAAGAAAAACATAACAACAAATTGCGTTGGTAGTCATTACATCACCTTCTCATCAAGCCCTGATCAAGAAAAAAGACCATCACATACTCCAACTCAAGATCACGATTCTTGAAATCGTACGCAATCATAACAACAAACTGCAATATAAACATCAGATGATGTGATAGATAATTAAATAAATATAAACAAAAGCACATGATATTGAGACAAACCTTATTGTTAAATGATGAATCATTTTGTGTTGCGGTTTGTTGTGGGTTTGATTTAGGTTTTTGTTAATGAATGGATAATTATCATTTATCACATAATTTTTAACTTTTTTGAATAAGATGAGTATCATAGAAGTTTTGTGAATAGAAGGAAAGTGAATCAATGTTTTTAATGGGTGTTTTAAATGGCGTTTGACTTCACAAGAATAGGCCACCCCACCGTGTATTAGGAGGAGTATTCCGTGTATTAGGAGTAGTATTCAACTTTTCATTTGCTTGTGTGAAGTTTTTCCAGTATTCACAATTCGAAGTTGACTAATTTGGCGTTAATTCATATATTCCATCTTCCACTATTCCACAATTCGGAGTTGACTAATTGACCATTTCATATATTTCATTTTTTCCACTTTTCACTTTTCCAACATTGACCATGTTGACCATTTTTCCTTTTAATGTAGTATAGATCTTGCTTGTTGCCGGTGAAAATACTGAAAGTCTTCCTTCAGCAATAATTTCTCTCGTTAATTTGTTCTTTAAGACAACAAGAGTTCCTTTATACGGCCCTTTTGTGCCTAGAAGCCTTGTACTAATCTCCAACTCATCCTGCCAACAAAGTATATTTTGGAACATACGCATACGGCATATCTAAGTAAACAAACCCATCACAGAAAACAACTTTTCTAAGCAAATGGTTGTTATATATATTACGCAAAATGCTCATGATTCATTTACTTCATAAAATGTACGGACACATTTGCAGTAGCATTTCAAAGCTACTAAATTGCAGTTCCAATATTAATTACGCCTTGTAAGATTAAACTGTAAGCTTAGAAAGCTAATTTCCACGTCTTGGATTTGGAAATGAAGCAAAACATGTTTCATATATATTATTGCAGACAAAAAACAGTTCTAACGCTGCTATTTACCGACTGAGTTCGCCTATGGGGGTCAACAGACCCTTTCCAAGGACCAACCCTTGGCGATGTTCAACTGTCACAGTGACTTTTCGCCGAGAGTTGAGATCGAACACATGCCATTCTCTCAAGTAGGCTCTCCTTGACCGGATTAATTACACATTTATGCTAAAAGAATAGTAAGCAATCTAATCCTTTTGTTTCACATACCTCTTTCTATCTCCAAGTAAATAAACCACTTTATAGCTAATTCATATCTTTTCCTCAATTCCACTTAAAGACAAAAATGAAACTCGATCAAAACTAGTTTTGTCAGCAAATGCTTAAACCTGTATACAATATCGACCCCCGCTTAACAAAAAATGAACTTACATTATGCTTGGCCGTAGAGAGGTAAGAAATAGATATATCCACAGAAACATGTTTAGGTCCATCCTTTCTATACAACACACTTGCACCAATATTATCTACTATTGTCGCGATCGCTCCCACAGCCAGATTCCCATTCCTATCCTGATTCGCGCAAAAGTAAGCTAACACTTATAAAAACTAACAAATCTTTACAAAAAATAAAAATAGGATTGTAACGCCTTTTTTTTAAATATAAAAATCCGTAAACTGTACGCATTGATAAAACTAGCGGAAGCGTGTTTTCTACATCATACGGGCTTATTCCAAACGTCCCGTTAAAATACTAAACTTTGCAAAATACATAACAATGACTCTTTAAAACTTGGTAAAGAAGCTGGTTCTTGATTTAGGGGCATTCCAAACTGATAACAAATGATGGAAATGAGAAGCTTGTTACCTAACCCGCGAGCTACACCATTTTAACCCATTACGCCCCATTTAGCATGTACATGGTCTCATCTTGCATACCTACAAAAATATAAACTGAGAACGGTAAGTCTATAAGACTTAGTGAGATAACGGAATTGAATTAAATCATAAACTGAACATAAGCATGATGCTGAATAAGTATATATAGTACTATTCTGACTACATGAATCATAATATTAACTAACTGCATAAGCATGACACTGATTAAATACATGATACACCATGCTACGACCGAGTACATAAGTATATTGAGTGCATAACTATTGCATAAATAAGCACATACTTAGTGCATAACGGTGAGTACATAAGCACATAGTGAGTCGTAAAGCACATATTGACTGAGTGCATAAGCACATATGACTAAGTGCATAAGCACATCTTGACTAAGTACTTATAGTACTATCTTGGTGAATACATAACCGAGCCATATAAGCATGATCATCCATATAGGATGTCCGAGTTCCAATTTTGGAACATTCACTATTCTAAGGCTCGATTCTCCACTAAGGAGGTCTAAGTTCCAACTTTGTGTGGAACACATGTGTGATCACATAACGACTATATCTTGATAGTACTAAATACATTGAGTAATGCATAAAGTACCATTTTGACTAATTAAGTGCATAAAGCACTTGGCATATAAAACACTGCATAAGCATATACCTAATAGAATTTGACATGCATATATATAAACGCATCGCATGCCAGAAGTGCATAAAGCATTTTGCACACATTACTAAACACATATAAAATTCATATATAATTTAAGGTTAAGCTAAATACTTAGGCTTAACTACAACATGATACTAAGCTAAGCTGGAGCTGAGACTAAGCTAAATATAGAAACTGAGCAATAATATGGTTACAAGGTTAAACCAAGACATGATACTAAAATTGAATTAATTACTAAAATACTATAACCTAAACCAAGGCTGAGCTATAACTTGATATCATAGCTGAACTATAATATAAAGCTGAACAACTATAAACATAATGAGACGCTATGGCATATAACTAAGTTTTCGCTATAAATATCTGCGAGGTTGAGCTACGACATACTAATGAATAAGACCAATCGGGTCTACTTAATACTGAATATGGCCAAACAGGTCAACATGATAATGAATATGACCAAACGAATCAACATGACAGTTAATATGACCAAACGGGTCAAATTGATGCTTAATACGACCAAACGGGTCAACTTGGGTCAACTTGATGCTTAATATGACCAACGGGTCAACTTGATACTTAATATGACCAAACATGTCAACATGATACTAAATATGACCCAACGGGTCAACTTGATACTTAATATGACCAAAAAGTCAACATGATACTTAATATGACCCAACGGGTTAACATGATACTAAATATGACCAACAGGTCAACATGATACTAAATATGACCAACAGGTCAACATGATACTGAATATGACCACACGGGTCAACATGATACTAAATATGACCAAAAAGTCAACATGATACTTAATATGACCCAACGGGTTACCATGATACTAATATGACCAATAGGTCAACATGATACTAAATAAGACCACATGGGTCAACATGATACTAATATGACCCAACGGGTCAACATGATACTAAATATGACCAACAGGTCAACATGATACTGAATATGACCACACGGGTCATCATGATACTAATATGACCCAACGGGTCAACTTGATGCTGAATATGACCACACGGGTCATCATGATACTAATATGACCCAACATGTCAACTTGATACATAATTTGCATCGTACTTGAGATATAGCAAGGCATATATATACTAAACACGCTTAATCTACTAAACATGTTAACTGAAAATCCGTTACTCACCTAGGCCGTATAATGCAAGATGAATGATTCTGAATATGCCTCGAACACCTATATCATGATAGATGTACACGTATAATGTTAACACATAACAACTAGACATGAATATAACATGATAATGCAAATATAAGTGCAACTAAGCACACGTAAACTAGCTATAATGCATAAACTCATAAACTAGTTATGGCATATATCTCGCCAAACATGCACTACTATGCTCGCGAACTCGAGCTAAGCTAACCAAGTATTCTCACTTGGTTCTATACTATCATAACATGAATTATAATCATATAGGCTGAGAACATAAGCTATCATAGCATATAATCACCCGGGACTTGCAAAAACATAATATCATGTCATAATCATCAAAACACTTAAGAAAGTGTTTGCTAATTTTCTGCAGCAGCCTATAAATGCATCTTTTTGACTCACTTAACTACTGATATAGGTCATGAGGCTATTTTTCTATGAAAGTATAATATTTTCCCTTTCCGAAAAGGTATGGAACACTCCAAACAGAGCTACGGTCTATCCGGTATGAATTTTTAAAGTTCGGTTTGCTGCACATTTCAGGATCAGCCCTTGCTGTACCAAATTACGTTTTAGACCAACTTAACTACTAAATGAGCAAAAACTTTATGAATAACAGCTGAAGTAGACACCTTATAATTTCCAGAAAGTCTGGCCATGATTCAATCCGAGCTTCTATCAATTTTATATGATTTTTCAAACATGACTAATCATTGCTGAAAATTTCAGCAACTTGTTTAACATCATATATCACATAAAGGGGTGTTTGGTTCAACTAAATAATCAACATAAACACCTCCTAAACATCATAAATTGATTATTAACATAATCCCATCATAAACCCTAATAATCATATGCATAACCCTTGAATCATAAACCATGAATTCATCACATAATCATGTAAAACACTTATTAATCATAACCTCATATATCCCATAACTTGAATTCATGTTAAAACAAATAATTAACACTTACTTGTAATTTGAGGATGAACATATAAAACCCTTGAATCCCTTTTATTAACCACACCACCATGCCTTTGATTCCTTGTTAATTCTTGACTAAGCCTTGCTAATTTATGATCAATCTTGTGAATTCTTCATTATGAAGAAACCTTGTTCATGCTCCTGATTCTTCTTTTTTTTTTCTTGTTTCGTAAGAATGGATAAGGAGGGAGATATATTCTCCAGTAAACCGACTTGTGTATAAACAAATGGATAATGCCCAAGGGCATTTTAGTCATTTCCCACTACTTTGTCACTTGAACACAATTAGTCTCTTGTAGTAGAATGTCTTGCAAACTAAATCATATATTGTTTACATATCAAGTCCCCACTAACTATATTTTTAATACCGTCAAAGTGGGACTTTTATATTTATTCCACTAAAATAATAAATATAGCCGTTACTACTTTATTTAAAAATCGGGATGTTACAAGTAATATTATAAGAAAGTAATTTAGCATACAGTTAGATGAGGGGGAACAATGAAAGAGTAACAAATATAACCGGGTTGGAATTGTTCAAGTCTTAGGCCTTTAAGGGCGAACGTTTCATAGAAGCTGTCCATGCCATCGGGTAGTCGAGGAGGGGTAGTGAGTACAGTGACTCGATCTAAATCTTGTTGCGTTACTTGGAGATATTCTCTAGTTCTCTTTTCAATTGAAGACTCAATTCAATTCCAATCTAGTTGGAATATAATCAAGTCAACTAACACGTTCTACCAACTTAAGACACTTTGATGTAGCACCTTTGTAGTTGGTAGTGGCTGAGTGGCGAGTACTCAAAAAAAGAAAAAAAAAAAAAAAGAGCCACTATTATAATATTTGGTAAATTAAAATTTTTGTCCATAAGAGCATCTACATCAATAACACAAGTTAAAGTTTAACACCGTGCCACATCAGCGCCACATCAGCTTTAACATTTCACCTTAACATCCTAAAAAAACACCCACAATCATAACATTCCCAAATTAAACTTTAACACTCCAACAATTTACAAAAACAACCCCTCATTTAGGGGCATAAATGAAAAAAAAAAAAAAAAAACAAAAACAAATAACGGGCGTTGGTGTGTTAACACCGAGTCTCCAACGATAACACCGGATAACGCCGGTTAACGCGGCACTAACGCCGGATCCGACATTATTCATGTACATGCTCTAAGGTTTGTCATTTTTGCACTCCCAGTCACTCCCGAACTTAAATTATAAAAAATGCCATTACTGTTCACGTTCCGTTACAAATCACGCCATTATCACTAACACTCGTTATTTTTTTCCCCCGTTAGTGATGGTCAAAAGCCTGTAAAATGACTAATATACCTTCATTTTCTTTCCCATTTTGATTTCTTTTAATGTTCCAATTAATTTTAACACTTATCAAGAACATCAACAACAAACCCATATTCTTTAAAATTTTGACACAAAAAACACACTGAAAAGAAACAAAGAATCATAGGTGGTATATTTTGTTTGAGGTGTAACAAACAAATTGATGCCAATATGTGAATTCATTTCTAATCTTTAAAAACCATAAAATGAGACCTTGACTTTTTCTAAAAAAATACAAAACATGATAAATTTGGTTTAAAAAACACCATTTCACAAGTTATCAAACAAAACATAACCAAAACCACAAATCCATCTTCATGTGGTTTAACCCGTTCGTGAGTGGTTATGAACAAACAAGTGATTCGAGAGTAGTTTGACCATACAACACGACGATAGATCTGTGGTTTGACCCGTTCACTTTAGGAATCTAAGTGATTCAGAGGAGATGGATGTATCACCGGAGTTTGACCCATTCACTTACTGGCTTGATAATCATCAAGAAGAGGATCCATGTGCGTATCGGTTTGTCACCGTAATTACTAGACCCGACCAAACACATAAAACTAATTGGAAATTTAAAAGAAAATCAGAGAGGAGAAGAAGACGAATATATATTAGTCATTTTGTAGGCCGTTGACCATCATTAACGGAAAAAATAATGAGTGTTAGTGATAATGGCCTGATTTGTAACAAAACGTGAATAATAATGACGTTTATTGTAATTTAAGTTTGGGAGTGCAAAAAATGACAAACATTAGGGACAAAATTTGTAATTTATCGTATTATATTAGAACTAGTTATATAACTGGTACACGCACGAGTTTTAACAATAGTAAGTTTTTTAATCAAAATTATAATAAATTTTTATATTCTAACAGTCAATATCAATCTGCACTTGTGGAAACCGGGATAATTGTTGATTCAGGGGCTATTCAACACTTAACATATACTAATAAGGATTTTGTTAATGTAATTGACATTTCCTATCACAAAATAAAGTTTCTCATCCTAATTGGATAGAAGCTTTTATTACGAAGGTAGGAAATTTAATTATAACTGAATTCTTGACTTTATATGATGTGCTTATAGTTCGTGAATACTTTGTTAGTCTTATGTCTATTCAGAAGGTGGTTAGAGACAAAAAGTTTATTGTTGCTTTTGACGAGTCAAAGATTTTGTTAATACAAATAAGCCGTAAAAACGGTTATTTATATTTTACGATCTTTTAATGTTTTGTCGATAACAAACATAAAATCATTTTAACGAAACAAATAAAATACGTAAACGGTTTGAGCCAATAGTTTACTAACACACTTACGTTTTCATATAAATCAACTAAACAAGTAATAGTGTTTTCATGTTATAGTAATGCATATGTATAACAACTATTGTTTACATAATGGGTAGATATATACATACTTAGTATGTATTATAATGGGTAATATAATGGGTTGAAATCCAACTATTTAACTCATTGACTAAATACATTTAATGTAGTGGGGTAAAGCCCAGAGTCCATGACCCATACCCATGAAGCATGATCCATAACTCATGACCCATTGCATGACATCATGCATAAGTCATAATGGGTATTATCCATGACCCATGAAGCTAACTCATGACCCATTGACTAGATGCATTGCATCTTCTAAATACATTGTATCTATTTGGATACCCATGGATCAAAGCCTACAACCCATGATCCATGATCCATGACCCACAACCCATTTAGGGGGAGCGTCCTACGGATCCCTAGGAATACACTAGACGGATCCCTCAAGCAAGGGATCCGTGGAACAGTAGCATGTCTTTTGTCTATAAATAGTGAGCAATTTCTTTATTGTAAGTTGCCACTTCTACATAATACTTTCTCTCCTTGTATTGTAAACTCTATAACCTCAGATCCAAAGGATCTTTCTATGTAGTTTGTATTTGTTTATGTGTGATTCTCTAGGTTCCTCTTAAAGGCGAGATCACCACCTCTTGAAGTCGAGCAAACTTAAGTCCATGAGTTGCCTAGCTTTGTCATCATCAAGACTACTGAAATTCTCTTGTTGATAGTTCTTTCTTCCTCTCTAGAAGTGTTGTGTTGAAGGCATTAGTGAAAGATGCCAAAAGGGTCAAGTCGAAGGCATTAGTGAAAGATGCCAAAAGGCTCAAGTCGAAGGCATTAGTGAAGGGTGCCGAAGGTCCGTGTCTAAGGCATTAGTGAAAGGTGCCAAAGGTCCATGATGAAGGCATTAGTGAAAGGTGTCAAAAGATCATGTCAAGGGCATTAGTGAAAGATGCCAAAGGTGTACAATCGATATGGTGCATCTATGTACAAATATAGATAGGTTGTGTCCAAGGATATTGATATCCTTGATGATGTTGTAATAAGGAGTGGGTCTCCTTTGGGATAGGTGTCGTGTAGTGTTGGGTAGTAGTTCCTCCTTTATAATGAAACTCGGTATCTAGCCTTGTACCAGATAAAGTGTAGGCGACGTTATGATAGGTTTGGTTCTACCTCGTGAAAGAACTCGGTGTCTAGCCTTGTACCGGAAAAAGAGTAGGTGACGTTGTGAAGGCTTCTCCGCCATAAGGAGTTTGTGTTGTGTAGTGCTAACGAACTCTCGAGTAGGTGACTCGGGGAGTGGAGTAGGGCAAGGAATGTGTCCTTGTAGCCGAACCACTATAAACACTCGTGTCATGGTTTTGTGTTTCTTACACTTAACCTTTGCATTACATCTTTACATACTTATCTATCAATATCCAACATACACATCTAAATAGAGTGACATAAGTCGATCTAAATATTTTAAAGAGTAAACTACACCATTCGTCCTTGT
Source organism: Chrysanthemum makinoi (assembly GCA_910596185.1). NCBI lineage: Eukaryota > Viridiplantae > Streptophyta > Magnoliopsida > Asterales > Asteraceae > Chrysanthemum > Chrysanthemum makinoi. The sequence continues at coordinate 263,873,603 of OU343225.1, read as the reverse complement.
GGTTTGCGTTGACCGACAAGTTTCGTCCTTTGACCGAAAATAATGCACCATCCGTCCCTAAATGCGAAACGTTATGTATCGTTGGTCCTTCACTTTAACGGACGTCACTAACCTTCGTTAAGCCACTACACCTGAGGGTATTTCCGTCCTTTTAATATGCAGATTAGGTTAAAGTGGTTACTTTATCACTGTAACTCACCATTACCAGCTTAACACCATTTAATATTGATAGTGAGCCCCACCACCACTAATCAAACTATATGCTTCATCTTCTTTTCACCATCACCATCACCATACACCACCTTTGTCCACCTTCTTAAACCCCAAAAACACTAAATGAACATCTATAACATCAATCAATACACATCTCATTTTTCATAAACACTCACACGTCATTTTCACAAAACCATAAACTGTAACACTATTAATCCATACATACCTACAAACTATTATTAAATTCAAACTATTATAATAGTACTTCAAAACATCCTAAGCCCATATTTAATATGTGATTTTTTCCTCGACCATTCAATAGTTCTTTTTGTGTTTTTATTTAATTTTAGACTTAAGCCCTTCCAATCACAATAAACTGTATGAATTTATGTATTATAAGAATTAAAACTTTTGTTTAAATGTTCTAGTCATGTCGATTTGATGGATTTGAGTGGCGGCGGATCTGGGTGGTGGTTCTGGCGATGGATCTGGATGGCGGCGGATCTGGGAGGTGTGGGGGATTTGTGGGTTTTGTAACTGTTTTGTTGTTGATTGTTTGACTTAGGTGATTTATGAGAACTAAGCCACATGAGTTGTTGTAGTTTGTGATGAGTTATCTTGGTCATAGTTTTTGATAAGTTATTGTATTTTTTAACGAGTTGTTTGCATTTTATGAGAATAAGATCATACCATAGTAATGACCAAAACATTTATGATGAGTCAGTTGTTGTATGTTTTTTATGGGGGTTTTTTTTTTACATTGTGGTGAAAAAAACAATTTAATGAATACGATAACTGGGCTTTGTGAGTTTGATGAAGGTGGTGAGAGTGATGGTGGTGGGAAGATGTGAGTTTTGATGGTTTGAAGAAGAAGATGGTTATGTTCAAAAAAGAAGAAGAAGATGGTGATATATTAAAGAAGAAGAAAGTGGTAAAAAGACCGAAATACCCTCACGTGGGTATCACATGTGGCAAGATAACGTAGGTTACTGTCGCCTGTTAAAGTGAAGGACCAACGATGCATAAGGTTTCACATTTAGGGACGGATGGTGCATTTTTTTCGGTCAAGGGACGAAACTTATCGGTCAACGCAAACCACAAGGATGAACGGTGTAGTTTGCTCTATTTTAAAACAAAGTTTTAATCGGTAAAACTATTCAATCCCCCTTCTAGTTTTCCACAATTGGTATCAGAGCTTCATTACCAAGTTTCTTAAGAGTATATTGTACTTTTAAAAACTTGATACGATCCGTGTATGATTGAAAACTACAAGGAAGGAAATTTCTTAAAAACAAAAGGTCACGTTTTAAAATCATCATATTTTATAATGTTGGATAATGATAGATCTTTCTAATATTTTCCTTTTTAAGAATTCTCCATACTAGGATTTGGGCATCCTAAGAAGATCATGAAGAATTTCTCTCTAATATTTCTTTTCTCAAAAAGAATATATAGCAAAGAATTCTCCATACTAGGATTTGGGCATCCTAAAAAGATCATGAAGAATTTCTCTCTAATATTTCTTTTCTAAAAAAGAATATATAGCAAATGTATGATCTTTAATAAATTACTTACAAATAAATTATTTTCATATATTTTCTAGATGAATTAATAATGTCATTTTGTATAAACATGATTAAGTTTAGTAGTCTCATTACGCATTCTTAAAAATCACTAAATTGGTTATCTATATTGAGCTCATCATCAAGAATAGTATTCTTCGTTGATCTTTATAGACAAAACTACGAACTAGTGATAATGATATCTCGGCTATTTGAGAGCCTTGATCATCACTCCTCACATAAAGTTATTGACATTTCATCTATGTCAATAAGTATCCATGTGTAACTCCTCATATTATGATAAAATAGGATTTTATCATAATCGTTAAAACTTCCCAAAGAATTATGATTTCTTCATAAAAAGGGAACCTCATCAAATAGGACTAGTAAAACACGTCAAAAACCCAAACCATAAGTTATAGAGTATAAACATCAACCCTAGCCAAGAATTAGAACTCCCAAACCAAAATTATCAAAGATCACTTAGGCTGTCAATTTGCTGATATGCCGGATCCCTGTGCTTGAACTAGCCGGATCCCTCATACAAGGGATCCGTGGGACTAGTGCAACAGAAAACATAATAAGAAAGAAATGATCACTGTGGAAGTTCCACTCTTCACTTTACTCTCTCAATACTCACGAACATAAAACCCAATTTACTGTTCATAGGAGTTAATTCATCATCTTCTCTAAGGAAACAATCACTTGTGTAAGTATAATCTTCACTACATTGTTATTTCCATTCTTCGATTCCTAGGAGTACAATTTTCATCTTTAGAAATTGAGCTCAAATGGGTTTGTCACAATTTGTTACCGCATTATTTTCTAAGATAAACTAAATCAAAGAATCAACATTGTTAGTAAAAATTAAACTCATTTTTCGAATTCAATTAAGATGTATTGAGCAAAACTGTGATGAATCCCATTAGGTTACTATTCACACAATTAACACCACATTGTGGTTTTGATGTTTAGGACTAATCATGCCTAGCAATAGACAACAAGATTACCAAGACACCGCTCATTACATTCCCATGTATCATCGTAAGGATGGTTTGATCCCGGATGATCGAAAAGCCTTCAAGATGTTGGAAAAGAGATTATTCCACGAAGGACGAGTAGTTGAACCCTCATTCATCTACAACACCGACATTCCCCAAGTCTTTGGGGCAATCAACTTCCATTTCCTCTTGAAAATTAATGAGCAAATTTGTCCGGTGTTTGTACTAGAGTTTTACAAGACCATGAGAATCATTCTAAATGAAGATGGAACCATTTCGATAGCCTTCATCATCAATGAGCACGAGTTCACCTTCACTCTTGTAGAGTTTGCTAGGATACTCCGTATCCCATGTCAAGGAGTATGTATGTACTCAAATGAATGGTCGTTGGTGGAGCTTCATGACATGGTGGATCATCACGAGGTATACTTCACAGCCATCCCGGAAGCAACTACTGTAAGAGATACAGTCTTCATGGAAAGAGCCTCTCCATCAAGAGTCACGAGAAACTCCAAGGTGATCTATAGAGATCCGTTTCAAATGGAGCTTTCGGAAATGTTCCCATTATACAAAAAATGGGAACTAGTGCTAAGGGAGAACGTATTTTGCTTGGGAGGAAATAAGGATCATCCCAATGCTTGCCTAAGCTTCATGATCTATTGCCTTGTAACCGGTACTCACTTCAACCTCGCCTATTATATGGTGAAAAGAATGGCAAGTGCGAAAAGTATGGACAAGATGGTACTCCCCTATGCCATGCTCTTGGCTCGCCTAGCAAACTTAGTCTTTACTCTAGATCCTTCTCCTTATTCCTATGACCACACTTTTTGCAACAAGGTTATGGTACCTTTGTCCGATGGAAAGACTACAAGGATTATGGTGGATGGCAAGAGACCTCACCCACCAACGGACTTATCGGATGAAAGAGAAAGTGAAGGAGAAGGAAGCAAACCCCTTGGCAACGTCCATCTCGACCCCTTAGCATACATTGACCAACTGCCGGATGTCCCAAGCCCTTCACAAGAATTCCAACAAACAAGGGGCATATTCAAGTGTTTTGCTAACTTCCTCATGAAGAAGAATAAGTAGGGATGGAGGGGTTAAGAGTGAAGAGTGGAGGCGATAGAGATGGAGATGGAGATGGAGATGGAGATGAAGATGGAGATGGAGTAGGAGGATGAATGGAAGGAATGTAAGGTCTTAGACCTTAATTTTTGAACAATTTATGAACAATGGTCTGTAAACAATCTAAACAATATTTATGTAGTTAAGGACGTAGCTCGTAGAAGATGGCATAAATTAGACTAAAACATTCTAACTTAGGAACCGGGAAAATGAGAATTTTACGACAACTTGATCTCAATCAAGTAGTCGGTCCCACTCATTTTGCTTACATTCTAGTCGTCCTTACTTACTATACATTATATTTGTTGCTTTCATATGTTTATTGAATGTAGAAATGATTAGAATGAGTATTTGCTTAAAAGTGCAAAAACTGCACATTTGCTGAGAAGCTACTGGCCGAATCCCTCAGATGAGGGAACCGCGGGATCCGGGCAAACATAAATACAGTTGCAGACCTTTATACATCAAACCATTCCCCTAGACCACATCATACTAGATAAACATGATTCTTTAGGATCATTTAAATCCTCCTCAAGCTCTGTAGGTCTCACACTCACTCATAGCTAACTTAGGATCACATTCAAGGTACTTTTGATTTATCAATTCATCTAAACTCACCATATTTCCACTCCAATGCTCACACATTGTTCCTCACATCTCACAACACTTAGTTTGATATTTCTCTCAATTTTAGCAAATTGATTTTAGTCATCCTTACCTCAAAATAGGCTTAAAACTAGTTTTTTTTCACTTCTTTTTATTTTTTAGGAATTTTCAAAATTTCTCTTAAGACACCATCTAATCTCTAGGATCAATTTTCCTCATTTTTCATCCTCAAATCAATAGTATCATCCTTAAATAATTAATTACACTCTCAAAAAGTCCACTTTCCTACCAAAAACCATCATTAGGTATCCCCACTCCTTGTAGTTGGACATTTAAAGTCACATACCATTTAATACACCTGAGAGAAGTCAAACCCTTAAGATTTATAGGTACTAGATCTTCAAGGTGTATAATCACCTCACCACTATGTTGTCTGACAGACGGATCCCTGGTTTATAACTAGACGGATCCCTAGTAAGAGGGAACTGTGGGATCCGTGTCTACAGAACAACTTGTGATCAGCTTTTCTTCCAAATTCAAACCCTCTTTGGTAATCTAAACACTTTTGATTACCATTTAATGACTCCCTAGAATAGAACAACACCATAGTTGACCTTGGTGCATGCCAAATTTCTTAGTGGTCAAGAATTTAATTCATTAACTCAACTTCATCCTTTATAAACCAAGCACTCTTAGGAGATTAAGCCACTATTCATACCACAATCCAAAAATCAGTAGTTAAGACTTCTACTACACCCTCTCCTTCACTATGACTAAAGCATCTAGCAAGAACTCTTCAACCAAAGGCTTATCCAAAAAGAATGCTCATATGGTCCATGAGATATCATCCACCGAGTCATCACCCGTAAGAAGTCCAAATGCTAGAATCCCCCCTCAACAAACTCAATCAACAATAGCTAAAAGAACCGCTAGAATTAGCATTCGACCTTTTGAGTTGGAAAAGGGTTCATCAAGCTCTAAACCAAATGTACCTAGTTCTAGTAAAACACCTAAGCCTTCATTTCTAGAACCTAGACTACATTCCTTTACCGAACCTCTTTCTCATCCAAATCTCTACTCATTAGAAGTCTCACCACCAAGGAATTCCCATTCACCAACTTTATCGATAAATAGGGAACCACCTCCATCACCAAATGGTCCATCTTTGGAGACAAGGAATCACCAAAGATCTAACCATATAGAGGACTTTCCATTACCACCACCAACTCATGCATCACCACCCTCATTCTTAGTGGAACCACATCCTATATTGCTCAACACACCTCCACCATCTTTTGTGGAGCTTCCTCAAAACATCCCGCCTCCTCCGGTTCCTAGTCATGACAATAATTGCTCTAATTGTCAAATCACCCAAGGACTTGTTCAAGAAGTACGAAATGAGTTGCATTTCATGTTTAATCATATCCTTGAGTGATTGGACCAAATCAACAAGTCTAATCATCCTTAGATTCAAGCACATTGATGCTTTTTAGGTCTCCGTCACTTCTTAGAATTAGTAGAAAATGTATTACATGTTTGAGTCACTCTCTTAGTTTTAGAGATATGTAGACCATTTCTTGTATTTTTATTGAATGAAATTACATGTTATATGTCATATTGTCTTAAGAATATGTTTGGTGCCTTAATACATATCTCTTTTTGATGTTAACATCACACTTTACATCACCATTGCTGTCTTAAGCTTACAGGCAGACGGATCCCTCATTTTAGCCTAGACGGATCCCTCCAAGGGAGGAACCGTGGGATCCGTACAACAGAAGACTCTTTTATTACTAACTTGAGTCTTATTTGCAGGAAATTATGCATTATATACTTGTTTTATAACCTTTGTTTTGTAGATTTTTAATATACACATGAAAACTTTGACACCCCTAGCTAGGGGGAGTTTCTTGTCAAAGCAGAATAATTGCAAAATCATTTGCGATACCTTCACAAAGGATTACAATTACTACTTGACGTCCTCCTCACAAAGGAGCACTCGTCAAGGGGGAGCATGTTCGTCAAAAATACAAAACCATTTGCAAACATACTTGCAAAGCACTCAGTTAGTCTTTCTAATTACTTGATGCCCTCACAAAGGGATGGACTCGTCAAGGGGGAGCTAAGATGAGAATCTTTCTCTTCTCTTGATTTCTAGCTTTCATATTTTTCTAGTTTCAAATGTTTTTCTTAAAACAATCTGTTAGTTTCTTTTCGACGCTCTTTTTGTTTCGACAAAAAGGGGGAGAAGAGAGTAAAAACTCCAATTGAAACTTTTACGAATTTTAGTTTTTCTTTAAAATAATCTTATGTTTTGTCATCAACAAAAAGGGGGAGATTGTTAATACAAATAAGCCGTAAAAACATTTATTTATATTTTACGATCTTTTAATGTTTTGTCGATAACAAACATAAAATCATTTTAACGAAACAAATAAAATACGTAAATGGTTTGAGCCAATAGTTTACTAACACACTTACGTTTTCAAATAAATCAACTAAACAAGTAATAGTGTTTTCATGTTATAGTAATGCATATGTATAACAACTAGTGTTTACATAATGGGTAGATATATACATACTTAGTATGTATTATAATGGGTAGAAATCCAAGTATTTGACCCATTGACAAAATACATTTAATGTAGTGGGGTAAAGTCCAAAGTCCATGACCCATACCCATGAAGCATGATCCATAACCCATGACCCATTGCATGACATCATGCATAAGTCATAATGGGTATTATCCATGACCCATGGAGCTAACCCATGACCCATTGACTAGATGCATTACATCTTCTAGATACATTGTATCTATTTGGATACCCATGGATCAAACCCTACAACCCATGATCCATGATCCATGACCCACAACCCATTTAGGGGGAGCGTCCTACGGATCCCTAGGAATACACTAGACGGATGTTGGGAATTGCCGATTTGAAGATTACAAAACCACAAGCAGAAATGAAGAAAGAAGAAACAATGAGGGCCTATTATGTAATAGTTAGCTTAGCTTTACTAGTAAGCTAAGATTAGGGTTTTTGTAACCTCCCTCTATTATATAAAGAGGGTAGGCGTCTAGGTTACGTTCATCCCTTTCATTTCAATTCATAGTAAAACTCTTCAATGAGAGTCTAGACACACGATTATAGCGTGTGTAGAATAGTTGTAGTAGTTTATTTGTCTTAATTAATAAAGAAAACCTTATTAGTAATATTGATTGCTATTATCATTCCGCTGTGCATTCATTCAATCAATGTTACTCATACCCTAGTTGAGTCCGGATCTTGGATTCTACAATCACTTTTTGATCTATCCGTGTGTGATTGGTCCCTTGATTTTCATGGTCCCCATAATATTGATATTCGAGTGTTTTTTTATTGGCTATGTGGGACGGTGGAGCTGTGCTATAGGAATTACATGGTGGATATTAATTCACTGTACAAGGGGTTAATTGGCTGATCTCATTCCTACTGGTACACTCGTTTGATGCGTTATATACTGATTGGCTTTTGACCTTTGATTATTTAATGCTAACCTTAATAGTACTTGTCTCGTATAAATGGTGGTCCACTGGTCACGTGTGTTTACTGGTCTTCACAATTGGCTCCTCGTGAACAAGATGATTGATGGTTTATTGGGACCTACGAGTTAGCTTTGCTTGGATTACTTGATTATGCAACATATTTGGTACCTTGGATACATGCTTTTCTTGATACTGTTCGTATACCATCAATTAGTGCTGGTTGCTTATTTGGTTTCTGCTGTACTTAAGGTTCCTGCTGACTTATTTGGTTCCTACTGTGCTTATTAGAGGAAAAAATAAAAATATATATATATATATATATATATATATATATATATATATATATATATATTATTTATGAATGGTTTTTTGGTAGTTTTGGTTTCTGATTAGTATAGTATTTTAGGTCCGAAGACTTCTGGATTGAAAAATGATGATGTGTATGGTTTGTTTTGGATTCATTGCATGATATAATTCTTGATTGGAAGCAAGCTCTTTACAAATATTTTGGGGCATATGATATACAGTTCATGATATGATTATTGAGGAAAAAGAATAATCATAAGCATTGAGTGGTTTCGTTGTCCGTCTGAGCTCATTGAGACTATCGGGTGACTAAGAATTATTCAAAGACTGATGTAAAGGAAGAAATGATCATCGAGTTCATGTCAAGGAGATGGTTAATATATTTTAAGGGAAGTTCATAGCTTACGAGTTGCACAAGACCCCTATTTGAAGGGAAGAACTTTATTATTTGTGATGACATGTTTTAAGCATTGCTGTACAAATTAGGGTTTTCACACATTGAAACTCATACCCTAGTTTGCATGTGATCCGGACTCAACTAGGGTATGAGTAACATTGATTTATGCAATGTTCAATATTACGGTAAAACGACTACTACAACTATTATAAACACACTATAATCTGTTTTACTATGAATTGAAATGAAAGGGATGAATGTAATAGCCTACTTTATATAATAGAGGAGGTTACAAAAAGAAAGCTTACTAGTAAAGCTGCTAACATAATAGGCCCTCATTGCTTCAATTGCTTGTGGTTTTGTAATCTTCAAATCGGCAATTCCCAACAACGGATCCCTTAAGCAAGGGATCCATGGGATCCGTGGAACAGTAGCATGTCTTTTGTCTATAAATAGTGAGCCATTTCTTCATTGTAAGTTGCCACTTCTACACATACTTTCTCCTAGTATTAAACTCTCTAACCTCAGATCCAAAGGATCTTTCTATGTAGTTTGTGTTTGTTTTTGAGTGATTCTCTAGGTTCCTCTTAAAGGCGAGATCACCACCTCTTGAAGTCGAGCAAGCTCAAGTCCATGAGTGGCCTAGCTTCGTCATCATCAAGACTACTGAAGTTCTCTTGTTGCTAGTTCTTTCTTCCTCTCTAGAAGTGTTGTGTTGAAGGCATTAGTGAACGATGCCAAAAGGGTCAAGTCTAAGGCATTAGTGAAAGATGCCAAAAGGTTCAAGTCGAAGGCATTAGTGAAAGATGCCAAAAGGGTCAAGTCGAAGGCATTAGTGAAAGGTGCCGAAGGTCCGTTTCTAAGGCATTAGTGAAGGGTGCCAAAGGTCCATGATGAAGGCATTAGTGAAAGGTGTCAAAAGATCATGTCAAGGGCATTAGTGAAAGATGCCAAAGGTTTACAATCGATATGGTTCATCTATGTACAAAATATAGATAGGTTGTGTCCAAGGATATTGATATCCTTGATGATGTTGTAATAAGGAGTGGGTCTCCTTTGGGATAGGTGTCGTGTAGTGTTGGGTAGTAGTTCCTCCTTTATAATGGAACTCGGTATCTAACCTTGTACCGGATAAAGTGTAGGCGACGTTGTGATAGGTTTGGTTCTACCTCGTGGAAGAACTCGGTGTCTAGCCTTGTACCGGAAAAAGAGTAGGTGACGTTGTGAAGGCTTCTCCGCCATAAGGAGTTTGTATCATGTAGTGCTAACGAACTCTCGAGTAGGTGATTCGGGGAGTGGAGTAGGGCAAGGAAGGTGTCCTTGTAGCCGAACCACTATAAACACTCGTGTTGTGGTTTTGTGGTTCTTACTATTTACTTTTGCATTACATCTTTACATACTTATCTATCAATATCTAACATACACATCTAAATAGATTGACATAAGTCGATCTAAATATTTTAAAACAAAGTTTTAATCAGTAAGACTATTCAACCCTCGCTTCTAGTTTTCCACAGATTTTATGTTTTACCACAGGATTTGAGGGATGCGAAATTCCTGGGGATAGTTAGACAAGTTGATGCTTAATATTACTTTGATAAAAATCAAGGTAATGACTTTGAAGTTGAAAAAGACATTTTTTTTTCTAGTTTGTCAAAACATGTTTGGCATTGCAGGCTTGGTCATCCCTCACATCAAGTTTTGTCAGTTTTAAAAAATGAAATTGAATTTGAAACTGATAATGATATTCAACATTGTGAAATTTTTCAAAAGGACAAAAAACAACGAAACCTTTCCCTTTAAGTGAGCACAAGTCTACCGTGCTTGGTGAATTAGTTCATCTTGATATTTGGGGGCCTTATAAAGTTGTTTGTAAAGAAGATTTTAGATATTTCTTGCCTATTGTTGATGTCTACACCAGGGATGTGTGGGTCTATTTGATTAAAACTAAGGATGAAGTGTTTGATTGTGTTTACACTTTTTATAATTTGATAAAAAAAAATCTATTTAGGAAAACTGTTAAGACTTTTAAAAGTGATAATGGTACATAATTTGTTAATAATAGGTTTCTTGTGTGAAGATAATGGCGTATAACATTAAACATCTTGTGCATATACCCCACAACATAATGGGATTGTGGATAAGAAACATATGCATCTAATTAATGTTGCCAGATCCCTTCAGTTTCAGGGGGAATTTCCTTTAAAATTGTGGTCTGAATGCATTCTTACTGTTTGTTATTTGATTAACAGGTTGCCTTCATCAGTGATGAATGAGAAATCTCCTTATCATTTTGTCTTAATAATAATAACAAAAAAAACCTTCTTTAAATCATTTGAGAGCTTTTGGTTGTCTCTGCTATGCTATTGTTCTTATGAATCATGATAAATTTAGTAGTAGGGCAGAAAAGTGTGTTTTGGAGGGATATTCTTCTTGCAAAAAGGGATATAAGCTTTTTAGTTTTGAAATGAGTTAGTTTATATTTTCTAGAGATGTCAAATTTTTTGAAAAGTATTTCCTTTTAAGATTTAAAAAAGTTTATGTGGATAAAGATTAGTCAAAACTTGTTTGATGAAGTTGTGTATGAGGATCTTGAAATACCCAATGATAAACATGAAATAAATACATCTTCTCATGATGAGGGAAACTACTCTCCTCATCTAGGTAGCCCCAATAATGACCCAAATGAGAATGAATTAGGCAATTCTCATGATTCCAATGGTTCTTCCAGTGAGGATGAGAGGACTCCTACACTTGAGAATGAAAATGCAAATTCTGAGGGTATAAATGAGAATGTTTCAAACACAGAAACTGATAAAAATTTTCGAAGTGTTCAAAATCAACAACTTAGGAGATCTAAAAGATCTTCAGTGTTTCCTAGAAAATATAATGAGTATGTGGTTGATTCAAAGGTTAATTGTTGTCTTGAAAAATTTGTTATTCAAAATTAATTTCTAAAAGTATGTGTTTTGTAACTGAGTTAAATAAAAGTTTTGAACCAAAAACATATTGGGAAGCATGTAAGGAGCAACACTAGATTGAGGTAACGAACAATTAAATGGATGCATTGTATAGAGATAACACTTGGGAAATAACAGACTTGCCTAAAGATAGGAAACCTATAGGCTGCAAATTGGTTTATAAAGTTAAATACAAATCAAATGGTGAAGTTGAAAGGTATAAAGCAAGATTGGTTGCCAAAGGTTATAACAAAAAAGAAGGTATTGATTTTGATGAAACATTTTAACTTGTTGTGAAAATTGTCACTGGTAGATGTTTGATAAATTTGAGAGTTCTTTAAAATTGGCCTTTATATCAGCTTGACAATAATAATGCTTTTATATATGGTGATCTTGATGAAGTTGTTTACATTTCGTTGCTGGTTACTTTGATGCTAATGTTAAAAGGGTTTGAAAACTAAGAAGTCTTTGTATGGGTTAAAACAAGCTCCCAAACAGTGGAATGCTAAATGAACCATGCTTTACTTGAAAATGGTTTTCTAAAAGTAAAAGTGATTATTCACTTTTTACTAAGTCTGATTGTTTAATGTGATGATATTATCATCACTAGTAACAACTTAAAAGAAACTGAAAAATTCAAATATTTTTTAGGTCAAAATTTATGATCAAATACTTGGGTAAACTTAAGTACTTTTTGGGTATTGAAGTTATTGAAACTCAACAAGGTCTTAGCTAATCTTAAAGGAAGTGTTTTTTTTGTGAAAGGAGATATATATATATATATATATATATATATATATATATCACAAAACTGATTACAAGCTTTACAATGAATTCATTTTTGCAATGGACATACCCATGCAGTTTTCAATTATAAGCTAGCTTGTATAAAACATAGCTTTACTAGACTAAAAGTGTGAAAAACTAGAAGGGGGGATTGCATAGTTTTTCCGATTAAGACTTCGTTTTAAAGTATTTAGATCGACTTATGTCAATCCATTTAGATCGTGTGTTGGATATTGATAGATGAACATATAAGTAAGTAATGCAATAGATAAAGAGTAAGGGAACATAAAACAGCTACACGAGTATTTATAGTGGTTCGGCTACAAGGACACCTTCCATGCCCGACTCCACTCCCCGAGTACCCAACTCGAGACTTTCTAAGCACTACACAACATAAGCTCCTTAATGTGGCGGAGAAGCCTTCACAACGTCGCCTACTCTTTATCTGGTATAAGACTAGACACCGAGTTCTTCCATGAGGTAGAAACAAACCTATCACAACGTCGCCTACACTTTATCCGGTACAAGGCTAGATACCATGTTCCATTACAAAGGAGGAACCACTACCCAACACAACTACCCAAAGGAGACACACTCCTTTTTACAATACTAGAAAGGATATCAATATCCTTTAACTCAAACTACACAACTTGTAACCCAATATCAAATGTACCTTGGCACATTCACTAATGCCTTCAACACAACACTCTATGGAGGGAGGAAAGAACTATCAACAAGATGCACACCAGCTTAGCAACTCATGACCTGGCCGTCTTCAAAAGTGGTGCTTAACCTAGGAATGGAATGATCCTTTGGACGGGGATGACTAAAAGCGTGAGTGAGCAAGAGAGAAATTGTCACACCCCCAAATTACCTGTTTTGCAGCGGAATGGAATTCCTGGGGGATGACTGTCATAGCACCACAATCACAGTTATATTGAACGACCTAAAGTGTCGTTTGGAAAACACATCGTTTGATTTAATAAAACATTCAGAGTTACAAAGATAGGTCCCAAATAAAAAATCAATTTGTGCGGAAATAAGTTTGTTACAAGCTAAACGATGTTTTAAAGTGCATAAATTCCATGTGTGACGCGTCGTCACCACGACTCTATGATATGTCCATATGCATGCCATGAAGTGAATGCCTTAGATACTTGAGATAAAACATGCTAAAAAGTGTCAACACAAAGGTTGAGTGAGTTCATAGAGTTTGCGTTGCCATGAAGAAAACCTTTAAAGAATGTTCATGCAGCAAAGGCATTGTAAATCCACTAAGTTCCAAGTTCCGCCCATACAAAACTTGCAACCTGTGTGTTCACAACCCACTGCCAAAATGTGCATAGTTTATGTTCAAGCGCATGATGTCAAATGAATTCACATAATAATACATTACTTAATGTATCAATATTCAATTGATATAACACATATGAGTGTTGTTTCAAATAGTTCCACGACCATTAGTTCATGATTATACCAAGACCGCTAGTTCAATGATTATACCACGACCGCTAGTTCCAATGAATATACCAAGACAATTAGCCCAATGATTATACCAAGATAATTAGGCCAATGATTATACCAAGACCGCTAGTCCAATGATTTATGATATAGAAATTCTAAGTATGGCAATATTGTTACTTCGTATGACTAAACATTCAGTTCAGATAAACACATAATTTGCAAATAGTCATGATTATCATAAAAGTTGTTGAGCATGTATCTCCCCCAAAAGTAGTATAAAAACAATTGAAAATGGGGCTATGAAAACTCACTTGGTACAATGATGCGATGGCAAAAGTGAGTACACCGAAATGTAGCGTGAATCTCTAAACTTGACCTATTATGAATGATATGATACATAATAAGTTATGATGTAATGTTATGCATGCAATTCGCATGATATCTATACCACTTGTGAATTTTTGAAAATAACACTTATCGTCGAAAAATAATCTTATATCGTCTTGACAATTTATAACTTACTTTACAAGTATTTACGTTGAAATGATATCCTACGATAATCATTTAGTGATTTATTATGAAATTTTAACTTTTCGTCGTAAAATAATGCCATTGAAAATTTCATGAAAGTGAATAAACGGCCTTGAAAAGATAGTCGTAAAATGGTGCACATCGAGTGTTAGGAAACGAACTCAACGGTTTTGGAAAGCTTGTATCATTATTTCAAAGTTTTAGCTTTTAAGTTTCTGCCCTAGAGGTCTCGATCATGGAGAAAAACATAGGTAAAGTATGGTACTTGTGTCCAAAATATTGTTTTAGGGTGGTTTTCGGCAACGTTTAAGTGACCGCATTTTATTCGTTACAACTCCGTTTGATGAACGGTACGACATTTTGGAAAGTAGGCTAGGTGAACTTACTTTTACAAGAAGACATCGTTTTATAAAAAGTACTCCATCAATGTTAAAAACGACCCTCAACGTGGTCATTTGTGGCCGTAATGTTTGTCTAATAGAAATATATTAGTTTTGCTTATATAATATAGTTACGGCAACTTTATTTAAACGCGTGTAATTTAATCGTTACAAGTCCGTTTTCTACGTTTTATATATCCTTAGCTTTGTATCAAAGTATACTAATATATTTTTGATAAGTCGACACATTTCATAACGCTTAAGCCTCATTTTTGACTCGTAAAAAGTGGAAGTAATATGCTGAAATTTCAGAATTTTATAGTTTTCGTCGTCTAACTTGAAAAATTCATATCTTCTTCGTTATAACTCCGTTTTAACCCGTTCAAACGACCACGTTTTCGTTTTAAAGTATATTTTCCAAATATCTAGGCCAAAAATTTTTATCTACTGTCGAGAATTCCAGAATTCGAAATTAAGATCAGACCTCTAAATAAAGTTGTCGAAATGAGTTTTTCTCGCGCAAAACCTATTCTAACCAATTCAAAACAACTCCGAAGCTATTCTAATCCTACCATACACCTTCTTAGGGTGTCATGGGTTCCTAGACATCACCAAAAGTGATATATTTCAAGGAGTAATTATAGGATGATGAATATATATATATATAACTCTTAAAAACTATAAAAAGTGGTATAAACATCAATATGACTTGCATGTTTTTATTAATTTTGATGAAATGAACATAAAATGAATATGGAATATGAATATGAACATGAGATGCTTACTAGTAACTTGATGAGGTGAAGTGAACAAAGGTTAATCCTAACACCCTAGGTTTTTATTTCAAAACCTTAACTAAGAGTGTAACTAGATCGTAAATTAACTTGTCTTGAAAAATTTTGTGATCTCCTTCTTATTTTTAAGGGTGTCCGGTTCTTAGGGATGAGGAGACGAGAGAGTAGTTTGATTTTTCACTTTGTATAATTTAGTTCTATGTGTTTGATTTGTAAGTATAATGAATATAAGTGTATAAGTTAGATATTTAGGATAT
Source organism: Chrysanthemum makinoi (assembly GCA_910596185.1). Classification (NCBI taxonomy): domain Eukaryota; kingdom Viridiplantae; phylum Streptophyta; class Magnoliopsida; order Asterales; family Asteraceae; genus Chrysanthemum; species Chrysanthemum makinoi. Next base: position 263,857,692 of record OU343225.1, on the reverse strand, counting down.
TAATGGTGTGACTCATCCATCTTGTCGACATACATAAAGAAAAGGGACTAGATGCATTTAGTAGTAATTAAGTATATTAATGTAGGATAAATGTGTAGTTAATTAAGGATAATGAATAACTTGTGTATTTATTTAAGCATTTAAGGTAGCGTTAGCTAAAAATAGATTTTAACGGAGCAAAATAAAATATATTAAAGTCATAAAAATTATAAAAATACATTTCTTGCAAAATTTGAGTGAAATAATAATTATCGTGTAGTATTTACGAAAACCGTCGTAATTATATAAATATAACAATTTATATACAAAATAAATTTAAAACACCGGGTAAACTCATAATGTTATTTTTATAATCTTAATATGAGTATAAAAATATATCGGAATAATTTTTGGAAGTGTCGGATCAAATGTTCAAATAAATGATTACGCGATAGCGTTTATTTAATAGGAAATTATACGTTTGATGAAAAATGCAAAACCATGCATGAACTAATATGATAATAATGATGCTGATGATATGTAGACTAAACCTAGTCTATATGAAATGTCCTCGATGATGTTGTCATGAATACGCAGCTAAACCCTTACGGTTACGCGTATTTGATACTCGTAAACCTAGTTTACGTTAAATGATGAATAGTGACTCATGAATAGTGATTTTCTCCGGGAATGAATAGTGTTTTGTGAATAGTAAAATTTTGAAATACGTTCTCAGAATATCATATCGACTTCAAAAACGATAAATAGTAATTTGTGAATAGTAAATTCCCGAGATGAATAGTAAAATTTTCAAAGTTTGTAAAATGACTTGAAATTACGAGTTGTCACAGAAATGGCTCACTATTTATAGGCAAAACAAGCCTACTGTCCTACGGTTCCGGCGGATCCCTCACCCAAGAGATACGGCAAATGCATTTCCAGGGATGCGACTGTTGGGTCAGCTTAGTCCGTATTTTTGGTTGCAAATCGGGTTATGGGTTATTGGTTATTTACCATGGGTCATGGACTTTGGATCATGGATACCGAACAAGATACAATATACCTAGTAAATGGATTATGGATCTTGGATCATGGATCATGGACTTTGGGTCATGGTTCATGGATAATATCCAACATGACTTCATGCATGATGTCATGCAATGGGTCATGGGTTATGGATCATGCTCCAAGGGTATGGGTTATGGACTTTGGTTTTTACCCAACAAGATTCATTGTACCTAGTCAATGGATCATGGGTCTTGGGTCATGGGTTATGGACTTTGGTTTTTACCCATTATTTACCCATTACAACATATACAATGTACATATATATTTTTATAAAATGTAAGTAAACACCATTACTTGTAAGTGTTTTATAAAAATGTCTTTGGTTTTATATAACTTATTTACTAAACATGTTTTGATGGTTTTAATATGTTTAGTAAAAGTTTGTTAGTAAACTATTGGCTCAAAGCTTTTATGTATTTTATTTATTTCGTTAAAATGATTTATGTTTGTTATCGACAAAACATTAGAAGATAGTAAAATATAAATAAACATTTCTATGGTTTATTTGTATTAAAATCTCCCCCTTTTTGTAAATGACAAAACATAAGATTATTTTAAGAAGAAAATAAAATTCGTAAAAATTTGAATTGGAGTTTTTACTCTCTTCTCCCTTTTTTTGTCATAACAAAAAGAGCGTCGAAAAGAAACTAACGCATAGTAGAACAAGTTTTGAAAAAAACTTATGAAAAACAAAGTAAAATGAGAAAGAGTTAGAGAAAGAATTGTAAAGAGAAGACGTAGTAAGGTAAGAACGAGGTTCTCGTCTTAGCTCCCCCTTGACGGATATTTCTCTTTGGTGAGGGCGTCAAGTAATTAGGAAGACTAAACGAGTGTATTGCAAGTATTTTTGCAATGGTTTTAACTTTGACGAAATGCTCCCCCTTGACGAGTGCTCCCTTTTGATGAGGGTGTCAAGTAGTTAGGAAGCCTAAGTGAATGTATTGCAAGTGTTTTGCAATGCTTTGCTTTGACGAAAAGCTCCCCCTTCTTGAGGGTGTCAAAGTCTTCATGTGTATTTTAAAAATCTATAAAACAAAGGTTAGAAAACAAGTATATGGTGCATTGTGTCCTGCAAATGAGCTTCAAATTAGCTCAAAAAATTGTAATCTGTTCACCGATTCTGCCGGATACTTCAAGTGAGGGATTCGTCCAGGCAGAAAGTTGGGAACCGTGTAGCTGCAACTTAGTGGCAGCAATGTAGAAAATAATAGTGACGCAAACGTCCAAATGAGTTATGTATTGTTGCACTAAACATATTCACATAAATATATAGCATACAAACATGTAGTTTCATCCAATAAAACAAGAGAAATGATACACAAGTCTCTAAAACTAAGAAAATGATACAAACATGTATTAAAGAATAATTCCTAACAATCTAAGTTGTGCCTAAGTCTAGAGGAAACATCACTTGTGCTTGTATTCCTATGTTTAGGGACGATTAGATTTGTTGACTTCATCAAAACATTCAAGAATGTGATAGAACATGAAACTTATTTCATCACGTACTTCATGAACTAACCCTTGGACATGTTGACAATGAAAGCAATCATTGTCATGACTAGGAAATGGTGGAGGTAAGAATGAAGCGGTTTGAGGTGGTAAGTTTGATGAAGTAGGGGGTGGTTCTACTAAGAATGAGAGTGGTGATATATGTGTTGGTGGTGGAGGTAAAGTAATGTCAACTTCCATATGGTCCGGTTGTTGAGATTGGTGATTCCTCATAATCCAAAATGGACCATTTGAAGGTGAAGGAGAAAAGGACACGGGTGCTAGTGAAGTTCCAACACAAAAATTTTGGTGAGGAGGTTGTTGTGGTACTATTTTCTCAAGTGATAAGAATGTGGGCAATGGTGGTGGATGAGAAGGCCTAAGTGGCAAGTCTTCTAAGGAGTAAACGTTTGGGGATGAAAGAGGAGTGGTGAAAGAGATAGCTCTAGGTTCTAGAGGTGATAGTTTGGTTGCTTTAGTGGATATAGGGATGTTTGGTTTAGGAGGTATGGTAGTGTTTGGCAAAGGTTGTTTTGTGGGAACAAGTCTTTTGGGAGTTGGTTTGATTGGTAAAGTTGGTTGGGAAGGAGTTCTAGTGTTTGAGGCTTTGATGGGTGATTACTCGGTTGAGGAGATTTCATGAACAACACGAGCAATTTTCTTGGGAGGTCATTTGGTTGATGAGTTTGCACTAGGTGCTTTTCTCATAGTGAAATGGTAGAAGTGAGAAATGTAAAAGGAAGCTTTAGCTACTGAGAATGAGTGTTTAAATGGTGATTTGGAAGCACAAACAAAAATGGTTTATAAAAGAAGAAATTAGGCAAGTGAATTAAAGCCTAAACCGCTAAAATTCTTCAAATTGCAATGATTTACATGCACAAGAGTCAACTACAATGTTGTTCTGATCTAGGGAGTCAGTTAAGACATTGTGGAGTGTTTAGATTAACAAAGAAGGTTTGAAATGATTATATCAAGTGAGATTTAGGAAGTCTGTGCAGCCGGTTCTCATGAATCCCTCACTTGAGGGATCCAACTAGCCTAAAGCTAGGGATTCGGCTCTCAAAAGCCAAGAAAAAGGGTGAAGAGGTTCTATCAAGGTATAGTACCTATATATCTTGAGTGATTTAGTCTCCTCATGTATCTTAAATGGTATGAGACTTAAATGATCAAGCATAATGAGTGAGGATAGCTAATGATGACTTTTATAGAAAGAAATGGAGTTTTTATGAGCACCAATGAGTGATCAAGGATGACACTAAGAGTTTTAAGGGTGGAAAATGATCATAGAGACCAGATGGTGATCAAAAGAAAATTTAGAAAATTCTTTAAAAATCACAAGAAATGAAAAAGCTAGTTTTTAGACCATTTTAAGGTAAAGATGACTAAAATCAATTTGCTAAAATTGAAAGAAATATCAAACTAAGTGTTTTGAAATGAGAGGAACAATGTGTAAACATTGGAGCGAAAAGATGGTGAGTTTTGAAGGAATGACAAATCAAAAACACCTTGAATGTGATCCCATCCATGAGTGAATGTGAGATCTACTGAGCCTAAGGAAAGTTTAAGTGATCTTAATGTATTATGTTTAACTAGTCTAATAAGGTCTGTAAGGTTGGATTGATGCAAGGATGCTAAAATTGTACTTCTGTCCACCCGGTTTCCACGGATCCGTCACTTGAGGGATCCGACATCTGAGACAGATTTATTAATAATAAGATTGCAAAATTTTATTCCAAGTGTTGAATTTTGGAACTAATGATCTCTACAGTAATCATACATGTATACAAGTAAAATATAGTGAGTATAGCATGTAGAAACACCAAATGGTCAAGTATATACGAAAATGATCAATAAACAACTATTTCATAGATATGATCAAGTTACATTGGTTAATTAAGATAAAGCTAGGGATTGATTTTCTAAAGGAAATATTTTATTCATAAGCTAACTTTTATTATTCGTTGTTTGATGGATCGCCAAGTGGGTCTTGAGCAGTTGATGATTCATGAGTAAAGAATGAAGTGATGAGAGAAGCATTCAGAGGTTCCATCATTTTATTCACTAGTGAATATTTAGGGCTTTGAAATTGTAGATGATAGTAAATGATATGATGATAGAGGCGTGTCAAGAACATCCCATAAGGTATTAGTTTGTTCTTGTTGCCTTGGAGGTTTACAATTCGCCTTGCGAAGAAATAAGCGAGATTGTATGGTTGTTGAGTTAGGAGATATTAAATCATGTGAGCACAACATGCGAGAAGTATCTCACGATTTCCTGTAAGACTCCAAACATTTTCACGTAGGATGACTGAAAAAAGGTTTAGATCATCTCAGAGTTCACGTATATGAATTATGTTTGGATTTGAGTAGTTGGAACGTTGAGGAGTGCATAGAAAACGAGTTATTTCTTGAGGAGAAGGTATGTATGAATAGTATGGACTGTTTTCTTCACGATAGTTAAATAGAGACTCAAGAGACCAATCATCAGTGAAGGCACATTGTCCATAATTTGGAATTTGGAGAATGTGAGCAAATTGCTCAAGAGTCAAAACAAACTTTTGTTTTTTGATCCAAAATCATAGTGATAGAGAACGATCCTTTTTACAAATGAGCTCAACTTAACAGAAGAATTCCAACACAAACCGCGAAAAAATTTTCTCGTTGGTGCCGAGAAGACCTTCTAGTCCTATGGTGCGGAATGAAGTATTAACACCTTCTTGGAAGATTAGAGGTGAGTCAACAAAACGTCCTTCATGAAAGAAATGAGTTTCGAGGTTATTGAACCCACGAACATGATTGCCAGGAGTGTTAGGTTCGAGAGATATGTTTGGAATATAGACATAAGTAAGTTGATGATCGAAGTCATACTCATGCGACATGATGAGACCTGTAGACATGGAACGAATATTTTACATGAGTATGTTAGTACATAGTAAAACTTCGAGAGTAAGAGTGTTTTTTATTGGTGACACTTTTAAGTATTTTAATCATAGTTTTGAACTATGGTAAAGTGATAGGATCTCCTAACATTTTTATTGTCTATTCTATTTTGTTAACAATGACACTCCTATATTTTTAACTCACTCCTTTTTGACATTTTAGTAAATTTTTCCTTTTATAGTAAGTTTCCATGAGATGATTTTTATGGTGTTTGTGTAGAAAAAGGAAAATAATACACGAGTTTATGTCATTTGTTCCTCTGGTTCTGCCGGTACCCTTTTAGAAGGGATCTGTCCAGTTAAAATCCAGGGATCCGGGAGATCTGCAGATTTGAAAAAAATTTGTTTTGACGTAGGATCTATTTTTATAACTCATATGTTACAAATGAAATGTGTTTTAGCCAGTGTTAATTCTTGAAATTACATTAATAGTTTTACACACGTTGGGGTATTGAATGCACGAACAATAAAAAGAAAACATATTACGCGAGAATGAAACAGAAAACTACGACACCATTTATATTTCATTTCAGTGCTTAAAGCAATACAAAGGATCGGATAAATGATACAAATGTAGATCAATAAAACAAAGAACATGTCTCCATGAGAGAATTCGATCATGGGATACACGAGAGCGATGAGCGAGACGATGATGATCACGATAGCGATGTAGACCATGATGACGAAGATCTTCCTAGGTTTGGATTTCTCGAAATGAGATGATGAAGAAGATGAAGTTGTGAGTGTGTGAGATTTTTGAAAGTGGAAGATTTGAAAAATGGGATTTGTTGGTGAGGGGTTTGGTGTTCGAAGGAGGTTTTATGGGGAAAGAGAAATTTTTGAGATTTGTGTTTTGTTTTATTTGTATTTAGAAGGATTTGATTTTTATAGATTTGGTTTAGACAACGCATATTGATATACCTAGGTTTAGACGTACGATGACACGTATGCACGAAGTTTTCAAACAAAACCACTTATATCATATAAATATGTTTAGATATTTATATGAAAGAAAAAAAATATACACATAATTTCTCATTTATTGACATGCAAGCATACTCATGTTTTACTAATATTACTTAGAGATAAGTCTTATGAAAGTCATACCTCTATTGCAATTTGAGTGTCCTTTTTGACGAGTTTTATGAATGGACAACTTCGGTTTCTTCGAGATCTACTTGGTAATAGGTTTGGACAAATTTTTGGGGACAGTTATCTTAGTACCAAAGAATCTTGAGGGTCTCCTTATTTTGGGATTAACTAAACAAAATGAAAAGAAATGTTAGTGCATTTTGTAATACAAAATAAGATGTAAAAAAAGAAAAGAATTGGTGTTATTATCTAATCAACATCCAACAATAAAAAAATTCTTGAAATAGAGTTTTTGTTTTCATAATTTTCCTTCTTTGTAGTTTTCAAACATACACGGATCGTATCAAGTTTTTAAAGTACAATATACTCTAAGAAACTTGGTAACAAAGCTCTAATGCCAATTGTGAAAAACTAGAAGGGGGGGGGGGTTGAATAGTTTTGCCGATTAAGGCTTCGTTTTAAAGTATTTAGATCGACTTATGTCAATCCATTTAGATCGTGTGTTGGATATTGATAAATGAACATATAAGTAAGTAATGCAAGAGACAAAGAGTAAGGGAAAACAAAACCACAACACGAGTATTTATAGTGGTTCGGCTACAAGGACACCTTCCTTGACCTACTCCACTCCCTGAGTACCCAACTCGAGAGTTTCTAAGCACTACACAAAACAAGCTCCTTAATGTGGCAGATAGGCCTTCACAACGTCACCTACTCTTTATCTAGTACAAGGCTAGAAACCGAGTTCTTCCACGAGGTAGAACCAAACCTATCATAACGTCGCCTACACTTTATCTGGTACAAGGCTAGATACCAAGTTCTATTACAAATGAAGAACTACTACCCAACACAACTACCCAAAGGAGACACACTCCTTTTTACAATACTAGAAAGGATATCAATATCCTTTAACCCAAACTAAACAACTTGTACATCGACGCACCATATCGAATGTACACCTTCGGCACCATTCACTAATGCCTTCAACACAACACTCTATGGAGGGAGGAAAGAACTATCAACAAGATGCACTTCAGTAGTCTTGATGATGACGAAGCTTAGCAACTCATGACCTTGAGCTTGCATGTCTTCAAGAGGTGGTAATCTCGCCTTTAAGAGAAACCTAGAGAGTCCCACAAATATAAAAATACATAGAATGATCCTTTGGATCTGTGGTTAGAGAGGTTAGAACATAGAGAGAAAGTATGTCTAAAAGGGTGAGTGAGCAAGAGAGAAATGGCTCACTATTTATAGGAAAAATAAGCCTACTGTCCCATGGTTCTGAAAGATCCCTCACCCAAGGGATCCGACCAGTGCATTTCCAGGGATCCAACTGCTGGGTCAGCTTAGTCCGGATTTTGGGTTGCAAATCAGGTTATGGGTTATGGGTTATGGACCATGGGTCATGGAATTTGGATCATGGATACCCAACAAGATACAATGTATCTAGTCAATGGGTTATGGATCTTGAGTCATGGGTCATGGACTTTGGGTCATGGTTCATGGATAATTTCCAACATGACTTCATGCATGATGTCATGCTATGGGTCATGGGTTATGGATCATGCTCCATGGGTATGGGTTGTGGACTTTGGTTTTTACCCATTATTTACCCATTACAATATATACAAAGTACATATACATTTTTATAAAATGTAAGTAAACAACATTACTTGTAAGTGTTTTATAAAAATTTCTTTGGTTTTATATAACTTATTTACTAAACATGTTTTGATGGTTTTAATATGTTTAGTAAAGTGTGTTAGTAAACTATTGGCTCAAAGCTTTTACGTATTTTATTTATTTCGTTACAATGATTTTACGTTTGTTATCGACAAAACATTAGAAGATCGTAAAATATAAATAAAAGTTTTTATGGTTTATTTGTATTAACAAAAATCATTCTAACTATCAATACATAAAACTCAATATACTACTGATTCTTCACTCTTTGTAGTTTTACATCGCATCTGCATTCAACATCTTTTAACAAGCCTTTAGTTTTCCATTTGAAAATTTGTGTGCTTGGGAGTCCCTGATAATTAAATAAACCAAATTTTTACCATGATTGCAATTTTAGAGAGACGCAAAAGCGAAAGCCTATGGGGTCGCTTCTCTAACTGGAGAACTGCTTGTGTTTCTTTAACTTTGAAACTCATCATTTTCAATCTAACAGTTTCCTTGATTGCTTGCAGAACCCTTGTTCATTTTTCTTAACACTTTTAAACATGATATTGTTTCTCTCCTGTCATACAAAGTAAACTATTGCTCCACAGATGAGTCTTCCCAAAATGCTCCACATATTGTTGTTATTAGGCATGCTAGACAGTTCCACTACAATTTAATCCCAGCAATAAGACAAGTCCCTATTAATCATTTGCAGTAACTCCATCCATATTGTTCTAGAGAACTTACATGTAAAGAAGAGGTGGTTATGATAATCTGGACATGTATTGCAAAAAACACATTTCAAGGTTTCATTAGGCTTCTAAACAACAACTCTATCATGTGTCATTAATCTTCCTTGAATAGCCATCCATACCACAAAAGCATGCCTGGGAATGCATTTACTAATATACAACACAAACTTCCAGCTCACCTTTGGATCATTACATCATAAATCCTTCTAAACACTCTGATGCAGGTTTTACTGACCAGGTTTTAATATTTATATTGTCTCGTTATACCTATGGTCTACCCTAATGCACTAACGGGCAGTGTACCTGATTGTGTGTAGTGTAGTAATCGGTAAAACCGAGGTCGTCCCAAGAGCTATGTGTATTGGATTATTACTAAGTCTAGGTGTCACAGATTTTAATATGATTTCGATAAGGAATTAATTAATTAACTACTAAGGCAGATAAAAGCAAATAAAGGCAAAAGTTCAATCAATAGAGGAGAGTGGTGCTAACCTAGTTATTCCTCCTAGCTAGTAATGTCTACATCTAATTACTTCCAATTACTTCAGGTGGGGTCAAAGTCGAGAGGACAACATTTGGTCAATTCGACCTAACCTATCAACAAAAGATGCCACACTGGAGAAGTCAGGTGTCCCCTCATAATTCTAGTTGTTCCGGTCTCCTAAGCCGAGTCATTAAGACCCGTACATGCTAAAAATAATAGTGAGTGCCCGGGCGTTAGCTAACTAAACACTCACCCCTAAGTTTAAGTTCACCAACGGTAGGTGATCAGTTGGTTAAATCGAACAAAGTGAAAGGGGGTCAGTGGTCATATCTTACCTTTCCCGGTTCTCAGTCTACTCACTAAGGGTCAGTTGAGTCAAATCTCCTAAGCAAATAGCCTCTACCGTCATTCCAAACTACCAAAACAAGGGTAGCTAACAAAAACTATGAATGCATACACTAGAAATAATTACACGGAAGTAAGGTAAACGCAAACAAATAATTAAGGGAATCATAACTAGGACAACACCAGAGAGTGCTTAGCCGTAATAGTAACCATACAAATCAATTCAATATTCAATGTTATGAAATACATGAATCGAAAGTAAAGAAAAGATAAATTGCTAATGCTTATCGTAGGGTAGTGATTTATCCCTTGGAGACAGCTCTGTATGCTCCTCTAGACCTGCCTTTGGCTTCTTCCCACGTTCTTTGGTTGTGGTGTGTGAAATGGGATGCCTTGAAATGCTAGAAATCGTGGGGTATTTATAGGCCTGATTTGGGTTACGGCGTAACTAATAGAATGGTTACGCCGTAATCCTCTATTTCTTCGTAAATTGCACTAGATCTACTGGTTACGGCGTTACCTTAGAAGTGGTTACGCTGTATCTTCAATATTTCATGGTTATGTCGTAGTTTATGCAAGAGTTACGGCGTAGTTATCAGCGACGTGGAACCTCATTTGACCTAATATAGTTACGTCGTAGCCTTTGGGGAGAGTTACGCCGAACCTTTGATGAGTTGGCTTTTGAGTCACGCTTTAGTACGGCAATGTGAGAGATGAGTACGCATAACTTCTTCAAAGTGAGCATACTCTGATAAATCTTTGATAATTCTCCAAATCCGCGTCTCTTTAGCTCCAATGCTCGTAATTTACCTGAAAGTGGAAAACAAGCGTAAATCCATATAAATGATATAAATTACAAGCATTATCGGGGAAAATTGACACTTAATATTCAGGATTATTTGATGTTATCAAATATCCCCCACTGAACTTACTTGCCCTCAAGTAGCACATTATAGATAGATCCTAAAAGATATCTCCATTACCTGAAAATATAACATACAAATCCCTTATGTAGAATAAAACAAAGCCGAACACCTCACGAAATGGGACAGAAACACTCGGATCTCTCAATATTCTAAGTGTCAATTTGAGGTGATCACTCAATGCCAGTCATAGCATGTATTCTATCATAAGCTTGGCGGTTACACAAATCTCCACCACTAGAGTTAAGGGTTGAACATTTTTCGAAGGCAATATGGGTAGACACGACAAAGGTTAATGGGGTGACTTGTTAGGTCACCATGTTTGTAACACAAGCATCAATATAAGAAATAGATAAGAAGTGATCGGATGAACAAACACACACACTCACACGTATGAATATTGAAGAGTTATGCGTAGAGAGTAAATGTGTGAATTGAACAACCAACCCTCAAGTGAGGGTTTACAAGAGTATTTATAAGAGGGAACTAGGGCAACACACCAAGTTCCCATCCTTTACTTATTGGGCTTGGCCTAGGCTTATGGGCCTTCTACATAAGCCTAAGCTTAATAACAAACATAAAGGCCATAATTAAGCTAACTATTACATATTAATTACTAACACTTTAATTCAAGTTTAGGAGTGATTCCAACATGACTCGTCATTACTAACATGTCACGGCGAAGTGGACAAAATCAATGATACATGTCCAAATCCATGGCCATGATAACCAAAGATCGGCCACGTGATCACCTAGACACGCTTCATGATTAAAGGGTAGGATAAGACATGAGATATATAAATGGTGTAAAATAAAAATCAAGCATGTAGTCTAAATCTATAACCAAGACATGGGATACTAGGTAGATGTGTCATTAGAGGACGTCATGATGGGCACACTACCTTTTCTCCAACTGTTGGCATAATTACCAACTCCAATCTTCCAATGTGACCGAGGTGGCCTCCTCGATACAAAATCCATATAAAGCTCATAACATAGTGCTTATAACATTGCACTTTACAATAACTAAATAACATAACAATAATAACTAAACATAATATCCCCCACTTGAGATGAACAACGGGAATTCAGGGGGTCTTCAATGATCTTTAAGAATATGTCGTCGACGAAAGCATAATTTCCGAACCTTTCCACTTGAACACTGAACTTAGGCAAATGATGACTTCCCAATCACAAATAAAGACTACAGGGTAGGCTAAGGTGTTTAGGTGTATCGAAACAATATATTGGGTTAACAAATG
>OU343225.1:263779251-263845590 GCA_910596185.1 Chrysanthemum makinoi | reverse complement strand
GGGCTTGATTCAGCTGATGATGGGGTTTGAGGGAAGTTTAAACGGTTATGACCGGGTTCCAAGCTATTATGCTCAAAAGCCATTTCAGTAAGTTCATCGAAATTTGCATGAATTGTTTCCATAACTGCTTTTGTACCGACGATTCTAGATCCGTAACCTATAGAATTGTCACAAGATCCAATAAAGACTCCAATGTCAGCTTTGGCTTTGAGCTTTCCAAAGTCATCACAATCATTATTCGGGTAGCAAAGGGATCCAAATACATGAAAGTGTTTGAGATTTGGTTTTCGGTTGTGGATAAGCTCATAAGGTGTTTTGTTGTGGCGTTTTGTAATCATTGAGCGATTCTCGGTGTAGCATGCGCTTGAGACGGCCTTCAGCCCACAAGTAATCTGAAGTTTAGCATTGATTAACATCGTTCGCGCCTTCCACTAACGCATTTCGCTTTCAACAACTCCATTTTGTTCGGGTAAAGTGCGTGCAATTGATTTTTGATGCTCAATTCCCACTTTCCCATAATATTCACGAAGAGTTTGATTCACAAATTCAGCCTTTTGTCTGCTCAATTTGTCTATGGGGTGTTCCAGTGAACTTGAATTTTTGTGAGAAATGTGATGATTATCTGTGGAGTTTGATCTTTACTTCAAAGAAAATAAACCCAAGTCCATCTGGAGTAGTCATCTACAATTACCAAGATGTACCGCTTTGCTATTAATCGCTTGCACGCCAGCGATCGGACCACACAAATCCATGCGAAGAAGAAGATGAAGAACATGCTTTGAGTTGTGTTCCACCTTTGAAGGAAAATGAGCACGAGTGCTTTTTCCTTGTTCACGTTGAACATAGGTGATCTTTAGAATACCGAATCTCGAGACCTTCAAAAAGTTTGTATCGAGCAAGGTTGGTTATGGTTTGAAAGTTTAAATGTGAGAGACATCGGTGCCATAGCCAATATTTTGTAGATGTTGCCTTTGAAAGGAGACAGATGGGAGATGAAACAATCATGTCATGCATTGAGATTGTGTATAAACTTGAGTTGCAGGTGCTAGACATAAGATCGTTTCCTTGTAGAACACGAATGAAACAAGTTTTCTCCCGAAAAGCAACTTCCAAATCTCAATCACGTAACCGACCTACCGAGAAGAGATTAATGACCGAGACCTTCCACATAATAAACCCTCCTAATTTCGATGTTACCATTGATGTAATCTCCGTAGCCCATGATAGTCATGCTGAGTGATCATTCCCGAATCCGGACAAAGGTGCCAATGAACTTTGAAATAAAGTTTGATAACGGTTTGAGATTGCTTGTCATGTGTCACTAACATCCGCTATCAACAATCCAAAGGATGATCCTGATCACCGCGACATACATAGACTAATACGATGGAATAGAAGTAGATGTGGAACCCAAGAGTTAGAGGGTTCCGAGCGCTATAGTAGAAACACACTTATCAATGATTTTAGGTATCCATTTAAATCCTAGTGTATTATGTAACCATTTCTGCCATCTCCAACTAGTCTTTGCTTTAGTCTTAGTAAATGAACTAGGTGGTACTACGTTCCTTGGAGGTAAAAATGGAGCTATTGGGACATCAATGCTTTTCTTAGAATCTAAAGAAGGCGGTTTACCAAGCACAGACTTAGAAGCTTTAGTGGGTCTAGGGGTATTCCGTTTCTTAGGATTCCGTAAACGAGACAAGATAGTTTTAGCAACACATTTATCATGACAATCAAAAAGCATACTTTTACGACATATAACACAAGAAGCTTCAAACTTAACATCAAAAGTACTTAAAGGTTCAACATTCGTTACATCACTTTTTCCATTACATTTTTCAGACGCAATATCTAAAGTGGGTGCAACTTGAGTGTTATTCAAAGTCCTAGGGTGTTCTTCTACTTCAAAGATTCTTTATTGTTCTTTTCTTACGATGCAACTTCCTATTCTTCCTTGTATTGCTCCTAGGCTGTGAAGTGCAGGCATTGGGAAAAGAGGCAATTATTACTGTTTCAGTAGAGGGAAGCACATTAGTTTCTTGTGGTTTGTCATGATATGTTCTAGAGTCAATCTTAATCTGTTTCGGTGCAGATACTACAATGTTACTATCCTTATCTTTCTTAAGTTTCACCACCTCTGCCTTAAGATCATGGATAGTATGTAATAAATTAAGATTTTCAGTACGAGTAAGACCATCTCGTCGTAATACATCTTTCATGTATGCAAGATGATCATCAAGGTCTTTTGACGCTTAGCACGAGTATTTTGAGTAAATCGATATACCGTATGGTTCTTTTTAATTTTTTAAATTTCTTGTTCATATTTTAAGATTTGACACTTCAAAGACGCTTTTTCATCATCCGCTTGCTCGGTGTTGATTTAAAGGTTTTTTCTGCAAGCGAGAGATTTTGTTTTGCCAAGAGAGTTCACGAGAATGACAATCTTTTTGACACCATTGAAGACGACGTTTTGCATTTGAAAGCTCATTTGTCAATCGTTCATTTTTAACTTTTAAAGACTTGATTTGTGACACAAAATCAGTATTCTCAACATTTGCAACAGAATCAAAGTCAATCGCAGAGATATAATCAAATGCATATGGCACGAATGCAATAACACAACATTAGGATATCAACACAGATAACATCTTCTAAGAGTTGATCAACATCTTTTCGAACATTTTCTTTTACGCTTTTTATTGAAATAGATGTTTGTTTTCTGCAAAACGATTTTCAATAATCCAAGTTCCTTATGAAATTCCATTTCCCAATATAATGCATAATTTTTCAAATTTTTAACATGGGGTAAAATTCTTTTCTAAAAAATATCTCTTTGTTCTCACCGAGGCGATTGAAAATGTTCAACTTTTATTTCAGAATGAAATTCAATCTCACGTTCTAAAAGTTTGAGGTCAAAAGTGAAAATGTCAAAATATCTAAGAATTTGACGATTTTTGGGTTTGAATTTACTTCACTGAGTGAAGGTAAAGGACCATAAATTTGTGCATAATTTGGTCAGGGGAGCAACATTAGAAGACTGACGATTTGTGATAATCCCGGGTGTGTTAGAAGAATCCTTTGTGTGACGAAGTGAATTTTGCTTTTGAATAGTTAAATGGTTTGTTATAAACAACATTTTCTAATTTTGATCGACTCTCGCCTCTCGCATCTAATTCCTTTTGACGATGATATTCAACAACACTCATAATGAATCATCAATTTTGTATTCTCGCGACTGAAACTTCGGATTTGGTTTGAATGCTTTAGTTGAAAGCTTTGGTTTGTAATCAGCAAGATTCGGTCCATATCCATTTGGATTGGGTTTTAAAGTAAACTTTGGAATAGTTGTGATTGACTCACCATGTTTGTAAACAACATTTCGAAACTCTTTGAGTTTGTTTTGTAAAGTTACAATTTCTTCAAGATGGTCATCTATTCGTTTCGTTGAATGCTTTTTGTATGCAGAGACTGCTTTTTGATAAGTTAACAACTCAGCCTTGGCTTTTGAGTTTCCAGTAAGTAAAATTAAGTTGTTTTTATGTTCATGTTTCGCTTGTTCTATTTGAAACAACAAAGCATTCTTCGATGCTAGATCAATCTGTCATTCTAAAAATTTTCGTTTGTGTGATTTAGCAAAAGCGACTTCAAAACCTTTTTCACGTTTTTCTTGAGTTTTGAAAAATTGAGTTGCCGTTTTAAGCATTCAACATCCCTCGTTAATAAAGCATTTTACCATGTAATTGCTAATTTAATGAACGACATTCATCCATTTAGGATTGATAATCTTTAAGTAAGAGGTCAATATCTGGATTAGGAAAAGGTTCAACGTGTTCAACGTGAGTCACAACATGATCACTATTCAGATCTTCAAGTATAACCACGGAGTCAATTTGAGTATCAAAGGTAACCATAAGATCATCTTGATCATCAAATGTAACTACGGGATCTAGTTGAGAATCGTCAAAATGAGATGTGGACGACTCATGTTGAACACTCTAAGCCTCGGCGGATTCAGATGTTGGTCGACATAGTAGATCGAGATGATTATGGTTTGTTCGTACCAGAGACAAGCCATCGTGTCATACACTGGCCAGAAAGTCACTCGTGGAGTTCGTGCATATTAGCCATCAACATAACTGCGATTAGCTCTCAAGTCCTCCATATCGCATCCGAGTCTACATCTCGCCATAAAGCTCGTTCTTGTCCTGTGAGAGTTCCACCACTTTCATCCTTAAGAGCCAAAAGTAAAGCCTCCTTGTAATAAGCATTGCCCCTAGTCCTCGGCTTTGGGCATGCATTAGCCAGGTGACCCTTCTCATTACAGTTATAGCAACGAAGACCATTAATCCCATTCTGAGCATTACCCTGTTCAACCACTTGAGCTCTCGGTTGTTGTGGAGCACCCATGTTATTCCTACCCATAACATTAAACCCTTGACCATCCGCCCATCTGATGACCATAACCACGATTCTGAACTTCAACTCGTCCATTGTTTACAACAGCCTGATTCCTTGTGTTTTGATAACGCTACACGCGTCGTTCGGGGTCAAAGAAACTTCCTTTTCTTCGAGCAAGTTTTATAACACCCTAGGCAGTGAACCTAATCGTTGTAGTGTAGTATTAGGGTAAGCCACGGGTATTGATATCGTTCTCTAGGGGAATAGGAATGCTAGTGAGAAGTTACTACGCTAAGGTTGGGGTTGAGGAAGATTATTTTTTATCTTTTTATAAATTTTTTTTAGGAAAGGAAAGGTACGAATCTCGGGGTTTGGATTTGGGGGTTGGTATTTCTACCGATTACTCTACTTATCTAATTATCTAGTCTAAGGTATATGTAGTCTATGTCTACTTATTGTGTGCTCGTATGATAGTTTAAAGATTTGTTCATTTAGGTTTTATTACTCCTTAATTATCTCCTATTGATGGTGGAATTCTCACGTCCTTATTCTTAATCGCGTTGTGTGTCTAAAGTCGTAGGGTATGCGTTTGTCCCTAACTCTTTGAAACTACCAAAGTCTACAAAATCTCTAGGAATTATAAACTCTAACTCTAAGGTACTCTTTAGATGGTTTAGCCAACAACTACTCTAGGTGTTATAGTCTAAGGTTCACAAAGATTTAATCAAGCATTAACTACACAACGAATGATCTATCGCATTACTAGATCATTAACAATTAAGATAAGAGACAACCAATCAATATTCAATAATTAAGTTTCATATTCCCTAAGCAAACACACAAGTAAATTTGCCGGACATGGAGAACATGCAAGCATACACACAAATAATTGAAGACATAATTGAATTAATGAAGTAAAACACTTATCTTGTGGTAAGATAGGGTTTGGAACCCTAAAATACTGTACAAGACATCCTTGGTTTGGTTTAGGTTTTTACTCCAAAAGACTACACACTAAAACTGAAAAATTCGGATTCTATATATAAGATTACAATCGCGACGGCGTCACCTTATGATTTGTGACGTCATCGGGTCGCCGTCATTAGGGTTTCGTCTTGGCCACGTTAGTCTTGCGACGGCGTCACCTTATGCTGGTGACGCCGTCCCCTTCATCTCGATGCCGTCTGATCAAATCTAGGCCGTCTGAGTTGCGACGACCTACTCTTTAAAGCCTGACACCGTCACTTGAAAATAAGCAATTTGGCTATCGAGCCGTCAAAGTGCTCGACGGCATCGCAATTAACACACGACGCCGTCCCCTTGTATTTCAGCAGCTTGAGTATCTCGATTCTTGACTTTGGCCATTTTCTTCGTATATTCACGCCTTTTCGTCCCAATAAGTGCCATTCCAGCAATTTGCCTTCAAGAGACCTAAAAAGTGAAAAGGAACGATATTAAGTAATAACGGATACAAAAGTGATCAAATAAGGGCTTAAACGACCCCTCAAAAAGGTACATTTTAAAACCTTATCAAATATCCCTACATTTGGTATTTGCTTGTCCTCAAGCAAATGTGCTTTTAGCCAATTAATTTATAAGTTAGGGGTCATGAAGCATTGGTTTAAAATAATTCACAACACATATAAGCCCCGCAAAAGTCATAACAAGCACGGAAATTACATACTAGCACCTCACATGGGGTGTTTGGGTACTCACATCTCTCGGGTGTATATGAAATATAACAAGTTGGAAATGGAAGATAAACACTCATTAACCAGTCCTAGTACATAGATTACCATAGGCTTGAGAATAGATCAAACCTCCATCGCTTTGGCGTAAGCACCTAGGAAAGACTATCAAAGAGGTCTTTAAAGGGTTGTAATGTTAGGCTTACGGTAGGGAAACAAAGGGTTTGGTGGGATAGGCTATTTAGTGGTGGCAAGTCAAAAATCTTTATGTTACAAGCATACGAAGAATGGCGTTGCTAAGCCAAGACTCGACTCTCTAAACTCTAGATAACTGAAACAAACAAACAAAAATTTAAAGGATAGATGTAGGATGGTAGCCCGTATGTTTTTCTATTTTTTTTAACACTCTTTTTTTCTTTTTCTTTTTCTATTTTTTCGATTTTTTTTTCATACACTTTTACTCTACCATCCTCTACGGTAACATCAAAATGATAGGGATTTATAGGCACATCCCTACACTTGAGTTTTTATTATTCTAACACTAATTTGACCCGAATTGAAAAGATCAAAACACTTGGGGTACGTTATTACACAAATAAGGGAATTTAACGTTCCCTTCCAGTCATTACATAAACTTTAACTTTTCCCATAAGTCCCAATCGTCCCAAAACTGTATACAAAGGATATGACTCGACTTAGCAACTCATGCAAGCAACTAGATAATTGAACTAAGGGTTTTTAGGGTGATAACAATAATGCACTAAAAGTGAGTGCATACAAGGTAGGCTAAGGCGATTTGGGTGTACATTTAGGGGTAGGGTGTAAACAATGCTCTTCATTGATATTCCGGAAAAACCGAAACATCACGAGAACCGCGAAAAGGATAGGCTCTGAGGGGTTAACTAGGGGTATCGTGTACTAAAGATGAGTACAACGCAAAGGTGTAGGGGAATTACTCAACCGATGTGGAAGAAGTAATTATATTACGGGTATTAAACAAGGGTTATCCTAATGCCTCTTATCATTTAGTTACTCCTAACTACACAAGTGTAGTCTTACTAGCGATCTCGGGATGCATCACAAAACAAGTTCTAGAATCTAATATACTACCGGTTCACACACTAAGCATTAAAGATGAATGCTTTAATTCCTACAAATCTAAGGGTGATCCTCACATTTTGGGTGGAATTTAGGTGGTAAAGGGTTTTTGTGCTAGTCATGCAACTTCCTATCCGTGAGACGCTTTTGTTAAGACTAATGGCCCACTCCTACATGTCATGAAAAATTTTAAATTTGGTGCCAAAATTACCCTAACCGACATTTTCTCATGGTTTATTATACAAATACAATTGGACAAAGCAAATAATCAAGGATAAGCATAGCTTCAAAGTTCCCGTTTTATTTTCCCTCCCTACACTTAAACTGAACATTGTCCCCAATGTTCCCCGAAAGTATCAAAGTTATGATAATGGAAGGTAATTAAAAACGAAAGAAACTAATACTCCCCTGATTAGCTCGGTAGGATCCGTGTAAAGTGGTGGTTGAATTCTTTTCAAGAAGAATGTATGCGTGAAAAGCTCCTTCCAATCTTGTGTATCTTCTTCTTGATAAATAAAACCTGCACACTTGAAAAAAACAAACGAAACCTTCGCGTAAAATCGGCGGTAATAATATATATAAGACTCTATTAAACTAGGATATAATGCTTGTGGAATGGATGTTTATAGAATTTCTAGAAAATTAAGACCTGGAAAATTCCAAAAATTTATAAGTAGCTCAGAAAACGAGAAAAAAGTAATCTGTTGTTTTACTCCTTCCGACGCCGTCAGTTGCGATCTGACGCCGTCAGTTATCCTGACAAAACGGTCTCGATTTTTGAAACAATTCTGGAAAATTTACATCTTTAGAATCTGGAAAAATTAATGCAAAACATCCATTATGACTCGATACAAGCATTTGACTCGAACAAACACACATATATATCTTTTAATTAATTGCAATTCTCATGCTTACGTTTCTTTTGAAAACGTGTGTAATCCTCCCTACACTTATCCTTTATGTAAAATACCTTTATATGCAATTAAGACGAGGTTAAAAACAAAATAAATCATTTTTACAAATTTAAACATGAGAATAAGCAATCAATAAAAGATATATGACACTAACAAGCAAACAATTAAGCATGGGTTGCCTCCCACGAAGCGCTTTTCTTTATTTATGAGTCTTGTAGCTAGACTCGTAGTCGTTCCCTTACGTTTTCTCGTTTTGCATTCTCAATGAGAATTCTATCATGTTGAAAAAAATTTCATCGACTCTATACCTAGGCCCTAGGGTCAAGCAATCCTTATAATAAAGCCTCCTTCTTTCCCACATAAATTTATAACCTTTTTCAACATCGTCTTTGCTTTTGTCCTCAAAAGATTTGATGTTGTCTCGTTCACAAAGGGATAGATGGCCATATTCGTTCGTCTTCCAAGGCATCCTATAAGTGATCTCGTCATTTCCTTCCTTAAACCTAACCGTTCCATCATACTTGTTGTGGCTCATTTTAGATGTTTCAACAAACGGCTTTCCTAGCACTACTTGGGATAAGCTATAGTCAATGACGCATCCTACATCTTCTAGGACCATAAAATCAACTAGGTAGGTGAAATTTCCTATAAAGACATGTACATCCTTGACTCTTCCCACAAAGTTGCAAACTCCACCTGGATACTTAGGGTCTCTCCTAATATTAAGTCGCTCATTCATAATGTCATTGTAAACAGCAGATGACATCACATTAATGGGAGATTCCGTATCTATGTAAGCATGGTCGACACTCCTATATCCGATCATACAAGGGATTTTTAGGTTCCAAGGATTTCCTCTCCTAATCTTTGGGCATATCCTAATGATGGGTGATCGGGGATTATCGATTATGTATCGATGGTAAGCAACCTCTTCCTTAGTGGGGTAAAGATTGAAATAAGCACTATCCTCTTCATTCACGTTCATCTTATTTTGCTTCCTAAGCTCTCCAATACGAGCTCGAAGTTGGTTGGCCAAGGCTGGATCAAACAGTGGGTATTTGTTTGGTGGTTTATCACCTTCCATGATGAAAAGTGATGGGGTTACGAACAAAGGTCACGAAGAAGGGGGATAGACTACGAGAAAGCTAAAAATGAGAAAAAAAATTTTACTTCATAGGAATCAAGCAAAGAAACCTAAACGAAGTGGACTACTAACTAGCTATTCTATTCCCCGGCAACGCCGCTAAAAACTTGATAACGCTACACGCGTCGTTCGGGGTCAAAGGAACTTCCTTTTCTTCGAGCAAGTTTTATAACACCCTAGGCAGTGAACCTAATCGTTGTAGTGTAATATTAGGGTAAGCCACAGGTATTGATATCGTTCTCTAGGGGAATAGGAATGCTAGTGAGAAGTTACTACGCTAAGGTTGGGGTTGAGGAAGATTATTTTTTATCTTTTTATATTTTTTTAGGAAAGGAAAGGTACGAATCTCGGGGTTTGGATTTGGGGGTTGGTATTTCTACCGATTACTCTACTTATCTAATTATCTAGTCTAACGTGTATGTAGTCTATGTCTAATTATTGTGTGCTCGTATGATAGTTTAAAGATGTGTTCACTTAGGTTTTATTACTCCTTAATTATCTCCTATTGATGGTTGAATTGTCACGTCCTTATTCTTAATCGCGTTGTGTGTCTAAAGTCGTAGGGTATGCGTTTTTCCCTAACTCTTTGAAACTACCAAAGGGTCTCGTCTACAAAATCTCTAGGAATTATAAACTCTAACTCTAAGGTACTCTTTGGATGGTTTAGCCTACAACTACTCTAGGTGTTATAGTCTAAGGTTCACAAAGATTTAATCAAGCATTAACTACACAACGAATGACATATCGCATTACTAGATCATTAATAATTAAGATAAGAGACAACCAATCAATATTCAATAATTAAGTTTCATATTCCCTAAGCAAACACATAAGTAAATTAGCCGGACATGGAGAACATGCAAGCATACACACAAATAATTGAAGACATAATTGAATTAATGAAGTAAAACACTTATCTTGTGGTAAGATAGGGTTTGGAACCCTAAAATACTGTACAAGGCAGCCTTGGTTCGTTTAGGTTTTTACTCCAAAAGACTACACACTAAAACTGAAAAATTAGGATTCTATATATAAGATTACAATCGCGACGGCGTCACCTTATGATTTGTGACGCTGTCGGGTCGTCGTCATTAGGATTTCGTCTTGGCCACGTTTGTCTTGCGACGGCGTCACCTTATGCTTGTGACGCCGTCCCCTTCAGTCTCTGACGCCGTCTGGATCAAATCTAGGCCGTCTGAGTTGCGACGGCCTACTCTTTTAAAGCCTGACACCGTCACTTGAAAATAAGCAATTTGGCTAGAGCCGTCCACAGTGCTCGACGGCGTCACAATTAACACCTGACGCCGTCCCCTTGTATTTCAGCAGCTTGAGTGTCTCGATTCTTGACTTTGGCCATTTTATTCGTATATTCACGCCTTTTCGTCCCAATAAGTGCCATTCCAGCAATTTGCCTTCAAGAGACCTAAAAAGTGAAAAGGAACGATATTAAGTAATAATAGATACAAAAGTGCTCAAATAAGGGCTTAAACGACCCCTCAAAAAGGTACATTTTAAAACCTTATCATGTTTGATGAGGAACGAATGCGATTGTTGGATTTGTTTGTATAACGGCCAAAAGCTTTAGCAATCATAACAAATCCTTGTTGCAATGCATCGAAAGCATCCGAGTCCTCATTAGCTTCACTTTAAAGTGCTTGATCATTCTTTTTGTTGTATGGAACCAATTGAGTTTGTTGAGATTGTTGTTGTGATGGATCATATGGTGTAATTGTGGCAGTTGGTTAAGAAGCTGGTTGAGGAGGATAACTAGTTTGAGCCCACAAAGCAAGTTGTTGATTGTCCGGAAGTAACGGTGGAGTCGGGAGTCCACGGATAGCCCTTTCTTTGTCAACTTCTTTTTGGTGAGGCTTCAAATAGTCGTACAACAATCCGTATGTAGCATGATGAAGATTCTTAGCTTGACGGATGAAAATGACATACTTCTCCCAATCAGGACCAAGACTACTTAGGAACTTAGTATTGACTGCAATTCTTGGCATGATGATGTTGTGTTTATCCAAATCATTGATGATGTCTGAGAATTGATGATGATAAGACTCTAATGTCTCTCCTGGTTCAATCATGAAGTGTTCATAAGCCAAGTAAATTTTGGATTCCATATCCTCTTGATTGAGTTCAGTGCCTTCCATAAGAAGATGAATATGTTCCTACATTGATTTTGCAGTCTTTTGAGCATCAACACTTCGAAGGATTGGATTGGGTAATCCTAAAGGATATATTCCATTGCTAGCTCATCACCGTAGTGTAGAAGTTCATCACCGAAAGGTCAGAATGCAGTTGCAATGTTTGTGAGATCATCTCTTGGTGGATTAGCATTAGATCTCCGTGTAACGACAATATGCATCTGGAATGGACCTTCCAATATGACCTTCTTTAAGAACTTTCCATGTGGCTTCTTTAGATCAAAAAACCTAAAGAACCTAATTACCCATTGATCATAGTTTCCTGGAGTGAGCATTGGAGGTCTATCAAGTGATTCTCCTCATGAATTGATTGCTGCCTACTTAAAGCTTCACACATCTTTGCAAACCAAGACGGTTCCTTCATAGTGTTCCTGGATGGATGTTGATTGTAAACGTTTGTGTAAGGTTGTACTTGAAGACTAGGTGGTGGTTGAACCATTTGAGGTTGAATTGCTCCTTGTTGTGGATAATGTTGTTGATTAAATTGTTGTTGATAAATTTGTTGTTGTAGATTAAATTGTTGATGTTGTGGACTTAGTTGTTGTTGTTGTTGTTGTGGATACGTGTAAGGAAAATAGCTAGAGTATGGCGGTTGAGACATGTTGAAAACTTGTGTTGTAAAATGGATCTTTGTAGTCGAATGAAACGTTGTTCATGAAGTATCCTTAGGCGTAAAAAACCAAGTTTAGGCAAAGCAATACTTAGGCATAAAAACACCAAACTTACGCGTAAAAGTGATATTTACACGTAGGATTAGCTTACGTGTAGGAATTGAGAAACACT
Organism: Chrysanthemum makinoi; assembly: GCA_910596185.1. NCBI lineage: Eukaryota > Viridiplantae > Streptophyta > Magnoliopsida > Asterales > Asteraceae > Chrysanthemum > Chrysanthemum makinoi. The sequence continues at coordinate 263,833,361 of OU343225.1, read as the reverse complement.
AAGATTAGGCGTAAACTGAAAGTTAGGCGTATAAAACTTATGCGTAGGATTAGCTTATGCGTAAGACAAGGCTTAGGCGTAAGAAAAATCTTATGCGTAAAGAGATCTACGCATAAGTTTGAGCTTATGCGTAAAATTAGGGTTTTGCCCAAAAAATATTTTACACTATCACAGTGTAAACGATATCCAAAGTCGAAGTGTTTTCAGGCTTATCCAAGCAAGAAAACACTGAGTAAACCACGAAAACTGAAGATCAAACCAAGGAAGTCTTATGCGTAAGACTAGGGTTTTGTTACGCGTAAAATGTAACCAAAACAGATTCTTAGGCCAAAGTGATTCTAAACCAGATTTCTGTGATGAAACAGCTTCAATATCACCAAAATAACACAAAAGTGTGAAACTTGATGATCCAAAACATCTAAGCACCTTATGCGTAGAAATAAACCCACGTATAAAACCAAGCTTAAAATCAATGAAATACAGGTAAAGTTCGACACTTTTTGCCAAAAACAAATATTTTAACACCTAAAAATGTTGAAAATACAAGAATCTTGGATTGAAAAGTGTAAAAAGTGAGTTTTTAAGCGTGAGAAAGTTTGTGAACCGTGAGTTACGCGTAAGACTAAAACTAACTTCAAAAACAAAACCTTTTCACCCAACTATTTGACGAATGATACCACTGTTAGGTCACCATGTTTGTAACACAAGCCTCAATATGTAAGAAAGAAAGATAAGATGATCGGTTGAACAAAACAAACACTATGCGTATGATATGTAAGAAGAGTTACGCGTAGATAATGAAATGTAATGAACAACCAACCTTCAATGAAGGTTTACAAGCGTTATTTATAGGAGGGAACTAGGGCACCACACCAAGTTCCCATCCTTTACTTATTGGGCTTTGGATAGGCTCATGGGCTTTCTACATGAGCCTAACCTTGATTTCTAACATAAAAGCCATATTAAAGCTAACTGTTACATATTAATTACTAACACTTGAATTCTAGTTTAGGAGTGATTCCAACACTTAATATGGCGGAGACGCCTTCACAACGCCGCCTACACTTTATCCGGTACAAGGCTAGACACCGATGTAACCACCGGAAAATTTTCGTCTATATTAAACTAATACTTATCTATTTTCTACGTCTATTTTTTTTAAACGTAAACAGTTTATTTAATCACAAAAACTAATGTGACGTAACTCACATTTTCAATAAAAGTGCTCACACGCAGACCGACACCAACGACCTTAAGTTTATTTCTCATAAACATCTTTATATGTCAAGTAACAAAAGTTTTCAACTTTTATTTACCACTTTACGTTATTTCGTTAACGTACGGTTATTAAACTTTCAAACTAAACGTTAGCCATTTATTATAATTCACACGAATCCCTAATTTATTTTAACAATGATTTTACGAAACTAAATCAAAAATACTAAAGTACAACATTTTATACCTAGAGTACAAGTCATTAAATCACGGAGCCTAGCTATACTTTAATCTCCGTAACAAGCCCTAATATACAACTCTATGATTTTATGTGCATGATATATTTTCAAAATTCTAATGTAGAAGTTTTCAAGCACATGTACAAGTATTTAATGCATAAAAGCTGAATACTTATATAAATCATATTATATATCTCAATGTACCTATCTTAAAGCACATGATACAAACCTATAATGCCCAAAGCCCTTAAAATTGACTTTCTTATAAATTACAAGTCTAAGGTACAAGTCCCTAATGCTTGTGGTACAAGTACTTAATGCATGGAACTAAAGTCTATACTTTTCATAAACCAAACTAAACTAACTTAAATCTAGTTACAAACCAACTAAACCATAACTAAACCCTCTCTAGGCTCAAATTAAGCCACATAGTGTGCTACCTCATCATGTTCCCTCCATTTTCAACACCATGGTCAAATATTGTAGGTTATGTTCATGGTAATTAGTAAAACTTATGGTTAAAACTTGTTACACATTTCCAATTTACTCATAAGCCACTTGCAACCATATAAACTTCAAAGAACACCTCACATTGTCTCTTAAGTCTTCCACCTTTGTGGCATAGAATCGAACAAGTAGTGCTTTCCTTCTAAACCATTCGAATCTCATGGTAATCTAAGTAGACACATCACCTTGTCTTCAAGAATGTCTAGCTAAGCATATGTGGTTCATTCTAAAACCATTCGAGCCACACGGTTAGTGAATGAACACATCATCATGTTTTTCTACCCTTGGCCTATAAATACCAACCTCCTTCCATTCATTTCTTCTCATCCCTCATTCGACACACACCCAACACACACATACACATTTACATTATGTTTTAGAGTCCCTAAGAGAAGTAAAGGAAGGATAGTTTAAAGCCTATGAGGAAGGAAAGAGCTTGGTTCCACTTTAGAAGCCCCTTTGTCGAAATTCCCTCTTAGTCGATTTCCAAGAAAGTAAGTGTTTAAAACTCATTAAATTTCGTTATCACTTTTAATATCAAGTACATACTGTTAAAAAGGATTTTATAAGGAAAATGTAGCAATTTGAATCACCCAAAACGAGTGCACGAGTCAAAAGATACGGCCAAATGAAGTTCCCAAAAGGCTGTCAAAACTTTCTGTGACAGAAAGTTTGGGCACGCAAAACGAGGTACTTCTGGTCCGTTTCATCAAAAAGTTAAATCAGGAAAGTTGTTCGGAACAACGTTTTCTTGGAAAATCGAGGAGCACAGGTACAGAAAACGCAAAACGAAAGCTAATTCTAGTCATAAAAATAACAGTTGTCATATGCTTTTATAAAACCAAGCCAAGCACCCCTTTTTCCCGGACTTATTTCTCCTTAACCACAAGTATATAAAATAAATGGTTTATGCCAACTTAGAGGGGGCATGATCAAGTTTCTAAAACACCAAGAATGTTCTTAAAATCTTTCCACGCCTCGCATTTATTAAACCTTGAACATGGTGTATCGCGAACCTTTTCAAACGTACCCCTTTTGTGCACTTTTCAAAAATAAACTAAAACATAAGCTAATAACTTGTTATAAGTTTGTTTTCAAAAGATAATATTTACAATTTGTAGAAATCTCGCCTTTTTCTAAACCTAAAACGCATTAAAAACGAAAGAAGGACTATTTTTGCAAATGACTTAAAGCGTCAAGGGCCTAAATTGCCAAAACTCTTATACTTTTTATAACAAGGATTAATATTGTAATCAAATTGAGACATAGAGGTATAAAGTGTCACTTTTGAAACTAAAAGGGTATAAATTGTAATTCTACAAAAGTTCAAGGGTATAAACCGTCAATACTTAAAACTATAAGGGTATAAAGTGTAACATTTTATATATTATTTCGGAAGTATATTCTTAATACTTAACAAACTGTTTTTAATAAAGTAATATACGAAGTATTTTTGTATCGTTAATGATCGATCGAACCTTGGAGATGAAATATCATAAAACATATATTATCATCCACTAACTTTCGAAGAGACTTCAAAACTACAAATATCATCAATAATGAAACTTGACATACCAACCCAGGTCACATGTCGTAGCCGTTTATTCTCACAACTTGAATTACTTACAGAACACTGTATCACCAAGGTGGGTTTCATAGCCCCTACTTTTATATGTTTTAAATTACTTTTGGGGGAGATACATGCTCAAATACTTGTTTTGACTTCCATAAATACTCAAAATATTTATACTCTTATGCTACACTATACTTTTGATACTTTTGGACATGATGTGTAGTTACGATATGTGCCTTAATGTGTTACACATATTCTTATACGCTTTATTCTTTAGCAACTGTTTAACTCCTGGATGGAGCCGTTGGAGAGGTATTGATAGTACCATCGGGCTGACGCCCCCACCCTTGGTCCCAGATTCATGGCCTTGGATGAATATAATATAGTATTCTTGTTTATTTCTTGTCATGAGGTTAAGTTGGCTGTTATGCTTTAAATTAAGTACTCACATATATCGTATACACATATGTCCTACTCATACTATACTTTAGCAGTGGGTTGTAAACACACAATTTGCAAGTTTTGTGTGGGCGGGATTTGCAACTGAGTGGATTTACAATGCATTTTTCGGGGAAACATTCTTTAAAGCACATATGTCTTACTATATTTTAGCAGTGGGTTGTGGACACACAGGTTGCAAGTTTTGTATGGGCGGGATTTGCAACTGAGTGGATTTACAATGCCTTTGCTATGGAAACTTTCTTTAAAGACTTTTCAACTTATTTTCAACAAACTCTATGAACTCACCAACCTTTGTGTTGACACTTTTTAGCATGTTTATCTCAGGTTAGTAAGGCGATAGCGGATGCATGGATCATAGAGTCATTTGCATGTTTTGGAGACTTATGCTTTCATCCTTTACCATTCGATACATTTTGAAAATATATATGTAATCATATACCTTGGGACCTCTTGTAATAACTCTGATTTAAATAATTCGAATGGTAACTTTTCAAAACGTCTCATTTAGAGGTCGTTTTCTATACCTTGTGCTTTGTATTAAGAAGTAGCACCCCATTGACACTATCGTTCCGCTGCGATATTTTAGGGGTGTTACAGATTGGTATCAGAGCCTTGGTTATAGAGAACTAGGTTTCATTTTGTACCTAGACTATAACTACTATATACGTTAAGACTATCCTCCCTATCGCCTTGAACTCTTAAAACTTTTTCACTTATATCCGAGGTTGTGGTTTTTGTACCAATAGGGAAATCCCATAATTTAGTCAAGCCATCAAAAAGTGGAGCTCAGTAATAACTGGTTATTTAACTCGATCTTGTGACAGTTCTTGTTTGATGAGACATGAGGTTGAGTTAAATAAAGGTTATTATTTAGCTGTAGAGATTTGATGATTTGCTCGAGGATGGGAGTTCTCTTGAGGATACTTTTGAGGAATTGTTAGAAACTAAATTTCCATAACTTTAGCACCTAGGAGAGATTTCTACGTACCAAATGCGACACTCCCTAGATACCCACACTACACTACTCCTCCACCATTTAAGATCGGATGATAGTAACATCAATCGCTAAGATATATGTGCATGGTTATATGTACACGTGTGAAAGGAGGCAATTATAATTATGGTGGCCAACATAATTGAAAATGCATCAAGACACACGTGGACATATGTAACCATGTTTACATTGATCGGCATTGGCACCCTTTAGGAAACAACTCGTGATGTGATATTATGTGTCGGAACGTTAAGTATGGATTGGATGATAAATGGTTTTCCCTCATCTCTGACGTTCACTAAATGTCCTTCCTGGTAGAAAACATGGCATCAAGGAGGACAACTCGCAGCACTAGCCGAGGAGGTGCGACACTAAGAGGTGGAAGGACTAATGAACATGGAGGTAGAGGAGGTGGTCGCGGCATTGGTAACAATGATAACAACGATGGTGGAAATCCTGATTTTGCCGCCATCATCTCTCTACAGCTTCAAAACTTGCTTCCTACTATTGTCACTCAGGTTGGCAATCATATCAATAACTCGGGAAACCACGGAAGCATAAATGCCGACACCAATGATGTTAGAGGGAATGGTAATAACAACAACAGAACTGGGTGCACATATATGGAATTTACGGCATGCAAGCCAATAGAGTTTGATGGTAAGGGAGGTGCACTGTAGTATACTTGATGGATTGAAAAGATGGAGTCAGTGATCGACATTAGTAGCTGTGTAACATATCAGAAGGTGAAGTATGTTACATGCTCGCTGTCAGGAAAGGCATTGACATGGTGGAACACGCAGATTCAAGCTAGGGGAAGCCTGTAGGTATGACATGGGACGACTTTAAGGCACTACTGAAAGAGGAATACTGCCCGGACAATGGGATGCAAAAGCTGGAAGGTTAACTTTGGCATCACACTATGGTAGGGGTTGATCATGCAGCCTACACAGATCGATTTCATGAGTTGGCCAAACTAGTTCCTCATCTGGTTACCCCTGAATCAAAGAGGATCGAGAGGTACATCTATGGTCTTGTCCCAGAAATTCGTGGAACTGTGAAAGCAACTGAGCCTTCTACAATTCAGAGTGCAATATTGAAAGCAGGGACTCTCATAGATGAGATGGTTAGGAATGGAATTTTGAAGAACAGTGATAAAAGGAAGTGTAAGATATAACTTTTCACATACACATCATAACATTAACACAAGGTAGCATATAGATGGAATTCTAGAGAGAGAAAGTTAGAGGTTTAGGGAACTTAGTGAGAGAAAGTGAAAGATATTATTATGAGCTCCACCTCTCTACCTTGGGAGGTAGAGAGTATTTATAGTCTTACATAAAACGCCACACATCGGGCTGTGGATCAGGCATACAGTGGGTAAAGACCCGTCCGTCCTCCACGGTGTTACTAAACTAAATACTACTTAACTTAAAATAACTACGACTACGAGCTTTCTAACGATTACATATACTTGAGGTGACCGACTCTTTAATACCTGGAATTTCTAATTCCTAACAATCTCCCCCTAAGGGAGGTCACCTCAATCATGCACTAAAATTACATTGAATACAAACAGATATGACATTAACAATTGTTCTTGCATTCTTGATGTAGTCCTTTGTTCCTAAGCTCGTAGTCATTGATTCTTCACATTGCATGTTTGGTTACTTCAAGTGGAGGTCTTTTACTGATCCACGTGATAATAATTTTGAGCCATCATTTGAGATTATCAGCCATCAAAAAATCTCTGTGACATCCTTTGTGGTGTTGGTATTATGTGATGTTGTGACTTTAGGACCGACATGCTCACATTCTGGATCATGATATCTTCTCATCGAGTAGCGGAAGCATTTGTTGAATCATGATATTGTCAGCAGCGTAGCAGAAGCATGGAGTGAAAATATCAGAGTCATTGATGCACTAATCATGATTTCTTTTGAGATGAATGTGTTAAGTGAGCATGCGGCTATGGATTGACCGCTTCATTCTGAACATCTGCAAACGTCGGGCGTACCTGCATACAATAGTTAGCAATAAATCGCACGAAAGTGTCTTTGATCACTTTCGTTGAATTGAGGTACACGCCCCACGGTTCCCCGTTGATCAGTACATGTACTGCCTGTGATCGGTAAAATTCGAAGAATTTCCTTGACAGGGTTTCGCAGCTGCTCTAGCTGTTCTCAAACCGAACGTCTCAAAGAAGACAACACGGAGTGAGTGAACCAGCGAATTTTAAGTCCACTGATTGATGAAAAGAGATTTGAAAAACAATCGTGTATTGCTCAATAGAAATTGTTTTTGCAATACAACGAAGGTTTTAATGAAAATCAATTATCAATCATAAAACACCTTTTGATTTGAAAATTAGTACACGGTCGATGTCCTAAAGAAAAAGTTTGTTAAGCACAAAGACCGGTTTTCAAAGGTATCCGTCAATCCCTAACCTGAACCAGGATTGATTCAAGAAATTGAATCGCCCCATTGTTTCTGTTCAGGTGTCACATGGTTGATCCATATAATAGATCTCACATGCCACCTACCAGGAGCTTGTTTGATGTTGGCTCGAGAAGGCTTTCCATCTTCATTGTGAATGTGTAAACACATCACTCAGATGTTCTGGCAATACCACAAGGATAATGCGTAGGACTCAAGATATAATCTCTCTTTCCACATTGTGTGAAACAGAGAGTCTTCATTGAAAGTGTCCTAATGAGATTTATTGATGATCTCGTGGCTCTAGACTCAATTTGTGCATATTTGGATCCTGTGCGGAGACTAGGGAGAAGGTCTCCTTCTTCAATATCAACAATCTCTATGAGAAAGTCGATAGATAATGTCGGTTCCCCGTGAGAATGAAACAAGTCCTTTTAAGAGGAACTTGAGTGGTTTGGAAAGTTGAAGTGCAGTGCCTCACTGGGTCCATGACGTCTTGTCTTCAATACCGATGTTACCATCAGTAGCATATGAATTGAACCCGCTTCCGCCCTAAGGTTGAATTGATGGAGGGCTATTTGTTTTCACCCTTTTCTCATTCAATTCTTTTTAATTCTTCAACCCCTTCAAGTGCTTACCGAGACTTCATAGCTAGAACCTTGTTGGGTTTATTCCAGTACTAGCTCAGGCTTAGTCCGCACTCTTCCCATATCTCATTTTTCTCCTTTTATCATCATACCTAAGAACTCTACACTAACTAGTGGATTGTCCCTGGGTAGATCCCTCCGGTTCTGGCGGATCATGGGAACCAATACCTAACCTTAACATCCTTATATCATCGTACATAAAGTAAAGTTGGTCGGTCTATTTGGTATTGTTCATCTGCCATTGGAACCAATTGAAAACCATTTGAAAATCAATTCAGATACTTGTGATATATTATCAAAGCATTTTGTACCTGAATTGTTTTTGATATTTTTAGAACGAGAACTCCCCCTCAACATGTGCATCAAGTATTTGAAAATGTTTTGCACACGGAGGCAAGAGAAAGAATTAACTTCTTTGATTACCATTTTCTAAAAGATATCAACATCACTTCCCTAATCGAATCAAGTAGATAAAGCATTTTGGGGAAGGATGAGGTTTTCATGATTTTGCTCCCCCTCAATATGTGCCTCGAGATTTGAAAAGAGTTTTGCACATACTAGAGGGAACCTGCACATTGAGATAAGTGATCACGTTTCAAATCATTGTGGTTTAATATAGATGCTCCCCTCAATGTGTGCATGGAAAATTTGAAATCGTTTGTCACTTACGGGGAGGCAAACATGCTAATCACTTAAGAAACCATTTATCGAATTATCAGTTTAAATCCTATTTAAATCACAACTTCTCCCCGATCACAATTATCAAATCATTTGAGATTTGTGATATCTGTAGATTTAAATTGATTTTGAAAGCTTTTAAGGAGAATTGTGACTTGATTATGAAAGCGTTTTAACCGATAAGGATCGGATGTTGAGATTTTAAACTCCATTGGTTAAACATGCATGTACATCTTTTGAAAACAATTTAATGCCAAATAACTTTTAATTTAATTGAAATCATTCTCCCCTCAATCAATGACATAGGTTGTTGATTGAGCGATAGAGATTTTGACAGATAAGTCCCGATGATTATCAAAAATAGAGACCGAGTTATTTTTCAAAGCATTTAGTTTTCAGCAGATAAATGTTATAGAATCGGAGCATGGAATTTGAAAACATGGTAAAACATGGCTCTGTTCTTTCTTTTAAAACCGGTTATTGCCTGAAAATGACAATAAACCATTGTTTCTCTTTCTCCCAAAAATATTTTTTGATTTTTGATTTTTGATTTTTTTTTTTTTTTTAATTCGAACAACATCTAAAGTCCCGTGTCATTCTTTGAATGACAGACAAAGACGTAGATATAATCGAACTGAGAAAAACATGACAAATTGACAATATTTTTTTTTTTTGAAGATTTTTCGATTTTTTCCAGATTTTTATGGATTTTTGAAAGTTTTATATTTTTCTATTTGGTTTTATAGGGTTTTATAATTTTGTATTTTGCTTTTTGGAATAGATATATACAAGAGATAAATTAGTTTAAGAGAATGATGAAATGAGTACCGAGATAAAGATATCGTTCAGCACGTTGTAGAAGAAAGGAATCAACATCTCTTAAACTTTCGCCACCAACGCATTCGAGGCTTCTAAGAAAATCGTCTGGACATGAGCCTTCTCAATTTGAATCTTTGGTAGCTTCCCCCCCAAACCGACAAACATCGAATAAAGACCATTTCTCTAAGAAGTATAGTTGAATACAAAGCGGTCTCATTGATTGAAGCTCAGCACCATGAAGAACACGAGAACACCGAAGTAACAAGTTGAAACATTGATCGTCTCAGTGGTTATCAAATCCGGATTAACTGATCACGACCGATCACATGAACCTGTTGTGCATCCCCGATGTACACCTTACTCTTCGAGATTGACCAGTTGTCTATTTAGGGGAACAATATATCAACATCTTCATTTTACCAAGTGCATTCCAGTTATATAACATATAACCAATCAGCACATAATGTATACATGTACCCAACAAGAGTAGAGACGATGACATCCATGTAACATGTTGAGTCACTAATCATCTCTATGGATGTCAACTCTAAAATAACTGAATTAGCTCGATCAAGTGAACATGTTGTGCATATAACCGGAAGCACTTTATCATAAACCGTATATAAGATGTCGATAGGCAGCATCATCTCACGTTCCAAATATTCTTCTCACATTTCTTCCAACTGAACACTGAAGTAACATAATATATCCATAAACTTGAAATCTTGTGAGAAGAACTCAAATAGCCCAAATGAATCCTGTGAGAATCAACTGCTACATAAACTCTCTCTGACTATCTTTATCAACCCATATGTAGACAATTTGAAGTGACCACTGTTGAAGAAAAACCCAATATACCAAACTTGAAACTGAAGTCGAATTCCCCGTATTTGTGTCTTAAGCTTGCACTTAAAGATGGAAGAACGGTGTCGAGAATTTATGCACCAAGCAAATCTCTTAAGTACTCAATACTCAATTAAAGTATGAGACATTAACACCTCTTGCGATTATCCACAACGTAATATACGCGTGACACTGAGTAAAACAACGTAACTCCTAATAGTGATAGTTAACCATGTCTTCAACCATCCACCTCGACTGCTGGTAACTAGATAACCCAAGATTTCAACTCTAATTCTTAAGCTCGAGCAAGTTATCAAATAAGATCACGCCTTTGTGAACGTCAACTTCAATCTCAAATAAGATATAAAAGAGTAACTTCGAAGTAATCAACTTGTGTCAAATGCCCAACATGTGAATAAACATACAACCGGATGTACATTCACCCACTGAATGAACCGAAACAAATGATGCCTCAACATCAATGTATTCTTCCTAAAAGTATTCATGTAGAGACTGATATGGAGGATACACCAATAACTTCGAGCGGATGAGGTAGACATTTTCCTTGAAATTCATGTGGTTGATTTATAGCATGCACGATGAGAGGAATAATAATCCATGAAGATTTGGCAAAGGAATACCAAAGAGTGGATCATTATTCATGAACAATAATCCGTGAATATTTGGCAAAGGAATACCAAAGAGCGGATCATTATTCATGAGTGCAACTGCAATATTATGATAATCATTATCAACGCCTTGAGGAATAACTGGAGATTGGGCTTTTTGAGTAGTCTGAGTTGTACTTCTTTGATGATCATCAAACATATCTTGAACTCATGAATCACATATTCTTTGATGATCATCAAATATTCGCTAGCGGTTGTAAATACTCATCAAACATATCTTGAACCAATGAATCCCAAACAATAAATCCCATTTATCCTTAGTGAGTGAAACATTAGGCGTTGGAGGAGAGTCATCAAACTTTAAGTCGTATAACCATTATTCAAACATCCATCATCATTTAGGATCATTATTCATGAGTGCAACTGCAATATTATGATAATCATTATCAACGCCTTGAGGAATAACTGGAGATTGGGATTTTTTGAGTAGTCTGAGTTGTACTTCTTTGATGATCATCAAACATATCTTGAACTCATGAATCACATATTCTTTGATGATCATCAAATATTCGCTAGCGGTTGTAAATACTCATCAAACATATCTTGAACCAATGAATCCCAAACAATAAATCCCATTTATCCTTAGTGAGTGAAACATTAGGCGTTGGAGGAGAGTCATCAAACTTTAAGTCGTATAACCATTATTCAAACATCCATCATCATTTAGTATATTCACTCTTCTCATAAATCCCATTTATCCTTAGTGAGTGAGAGTCATCAAACTTTAAGTCGTATAACCATTATTCAAACATCCATCATCATTTAGTATATTCACTCTTCTCCCCCCTCAAAAATTGCATCCGAAGTTGCCATTTTGATTTAGCAAGTGAATAAGAATATACATTAATGAATGTAGATCCATTTGATGACTGAATGAGCATGGGAGAAACATGAAGCTTGTTGATGAAGAATGTCGATGAGAATGGTCATAAACATGAAGATTTCTCTTCTTCTGAAGATAAAGCGCACTGAAGCGTACACTTTTCTTTTCTTTGAGGAACGGGGCCTGAAGTGTTATCTGCAGACGCCATAATGATGAAGAACGAGGCCTGAACTGATGTGAACAGACGTCATTGTTTAGAGCCCAGTCATATGTTTAGAGCCGCCCGAATCCAAATACCAAGGGACAATTTGTACGACCTGCTTTGGACAACAGACGAAGACAGAGAATTAGAAACATTGGATCCCCACGTGCTCATGGGGTCCTTTTGGTTAGCACAAACAATCTTTGAATCAGCAGAAACCCTAGGTGCAATGTCATTGTCACTAGGAGCTAAACTAGTAGAAGCATCAGACTTAGTCGAGGGACATTTTGTGCTTAATGGGATTGTTCTACCGGTTGGCTTCCAAACCTTAACAAGCACTACTCTAGGCATAGTGGATCTAGTTAAGGGGCAAGGTTTGCCATTCGTGAATATTCGACCTGTTGGCTTCCACTGAAATCCTACATTGGTAAAACCTTCCCTGTAGGTTTCCAGGATTGCTTAATCTGTTTCGCTCTCCAAACTTTCTTAACTGGGTTATGAATCTTAGACCTCAGAAATAACACATCACATTTATCATGATTACCAGAAATTAAACATTTTTGCATGTTTTGCAGACAGCATAAGGCCTTGAATTAATTTTAGTAAGCTTAGAGCTAATACTAGAACTAACACGATTCTTTTGTTCAAATCAAACTTCTTGTCCCTATGGTGTTCTTTCACTTCCTTATCATGAACACTTTCAGTTTGCGTAATCCTATCCTTCTTTGCATAGCTTCTAGGTTTTGACCCGCTAACTTTAGTGTCAATCTTAACATCTGTAGAAGTAACGATGGGAACATTACATGGCTTCACTACTTTCTGCATTCCCGGTCTAGAAGTGCTGGGATCTGAAATTCTAGGAGGCACATCACAGGTTGCTTGCTTGAATTTAGATATGGAACAAGGCATATCAAGGGTCACATGCTTGGCTTTAGGCATAGAACGGATTCCCTGTTTGGCACTAGGCATAGAACAAGGCTTCATAGCTTTGCCTTTTTCACCTAAGGGTTTTGGACATGTTGCAATTACACATTCAAGCAGCTCTTGAGATCGTTTGGCCTGGAGGCAAGCAAACCTAATTTCACTATCAAGAGGTTTGTTAATGAAATCCTCTTCGACAATCTCACGGAGACATTCTAGACTATCCTTAAGGTGAGCACAGTATTCATGAAAAGCATGTTCATTATTCCTAAGATGAGGAGGAATATATTTAACTGTCACAGTGTATTTGCAATCTAAGGGTGACTTTGAGACAACATTCTTATTGAAAACAAGTGGTAGTTTCCCATTTCCCTGACTTCTCAGATTCTCAATTTCCTTTTGTAAAGACGTTATTTTTTCGTTGTTTTGGTCACGGGTGACTTTTGTTGAATCATATAACTCTTTAAAATGTCTTTTAACTTTTTCATTTTCTTCTAGAAAACTCTCGTTTTCCTTTTGTAAGGCATTAACTAAGTTTTGAAGATGAAAAGTTTGAGAATTCTGAGAATCTAAAGGAGGAGGCATTTGGGAGCCTGTCATATTGTTCGTTTGGCCCTTTAATTGAGAGATTTGGGCTTTCAACTTTCTGATCGTGTTGCACTGAGCTTGAATCTGTTCATCACGTTTGTTAATTTGAAAAACTGCATCAAACTCTGGAGCATCTGAAGATGTCTTGATATTTGAAGTTTTGACATTTTCTTTGAGATGTTGATATTTGAGTTGTAAATTAAAATGCTCAACTTCTAGTTTAGAAAAATGTTTAACCAAATTGTCGTGATCATCCAGTTCAATTTTCTCGTTTAGTTTAGAATTAGTTTTTTCAAGCTCAATGACACGATCATGGGAGACTTTCAGGGCCACAGATAGTTCATGAAATTTGGAAGCATTAATAGAGCAATTTGAAGCAGTGAAAAAGATATCTTGAGCAACACATTCAGAAATAAGAGTCTCATTTAAGGTATGCAAGTTCTTCCTCTCAATCTCATTATATTTTAGTGCACGCTCATAATCACTAACTTCAACTACCATTGCATCAAATTCCTTTTCCATTTCTTTAATATCTGATTTTATCCCCTTTTTAAGACTCTCAAAATGATCTTTTAGTTGTTTAAAGAAAGGCATGACCTCAGTTAAATAACATTCTTTCATTTGCTCAAAACCCCTTTCCCCTTCAGTTATCCCAGTGGGTGTGATCCTTTTCTTACAAGTTTTCTCAAAATCGGTAAATAGTTGAAGAATAACATATTGACTGATTAAGGTCTTGCTCTTAGTGGCAATAGTTCTAGGAACTAAATGCATTGGTGTATTTGGAGGATACACATTCGCTTTAGGGAATTTCCTACAAGGGGGATTCTTTTCAACAAGATTTTCACCTTTTTGCAAGTCCATATCCTTTTTCCAGAACACTTGTTCAGGGGTCAATAGAGTTTGAGGCTTAAACATGTTTAAGGATATCCAATTTTCCTTAGTGTAATCATGGGGTTTTATCGTTATCTTGTTCTTTTTACACTCAGGATCTTCTAGCTTCTTATTCATTTTCTCCCTAGTGACTTCATCTGATTTCTTATCTTCCTCAGTGCACTCAGCGCAACTAGGTTTCTGTCTAGGCTTAAGGATCTCATTACCATCATACAGTACCTTATGAGCATTTCTAGCCTTTTTAATTACCTCGGGATTAGGTTCCTCAACAAGGGGAATGCTATGCTTATCGCTTAAGACTCTATGCTTAGTGATCATGTGAGCAGTCTGAATGGTATTCCCTTGTACGTACAACTTATTTTCAAGCTTGTTTTTCAAAGTTTTTAGATTGGAAAAATCATTCAAAAGTTTTGATTCCTTAGCCTTGAATTCTTGCTTAAGCATTTTAACATTTTCTTGAAGTTCGTGTTTTTGCTTAGCAGTTTTAGAAAGCTTTTCTTGTAAGGAGTTTAACTCTTGTTTTAATACTTCTTCTCTAAACCTACTTTTTCTAATAGTTGTACGTATTTGGACATCCATTTCCTGCTCACGGGTGGTCAACTCAAACTTAGCACGCTGTTCATAAATAGCAACTTGATCCTTATATATGTTAAGCTCAGTGGTAAGGGAATCATCAGCACAAATGCAGCGTACTCATGCAGTTCATAATCATCATTTTGAGTAGAAGATGCACAACTAGGTACAGCAGAAACATCCATGCAACTTACTTGAGCATTGACATGCACAGGCTGTGACGGGTGCATCTCTATCTTGGGTGCATCCGAAGCTTCCATGGAGCGTTCCTTTGCATTAACTTGCACAGGTTGTGTCTGGTGCACCTCTCTCTCTTGTGAATTTGAGCACGAAGATTCCATTTTTCCATTATCCGACTCATCATATTTTGTTGTCACTGACATTCTGCATTCAGCAACACCCGATTCTTCAACATATACATTACCCAACTTATCACAACAATCTTTCAACTGCACTTGACACTCATTCACGTCTTCATTCTTTTGAGCAGATTCTTCAATGTACTTTTTCACATTATCCATGAGTTGGATAAATGTCTCAATGAATTCCTGAATTTCCATTCCAGTATGTTTTTGAAGGAAATTCCAGTCAAGTGTTGATCGTAATCTGCTGAATATTCCCCACTGATGAATGGTTGAAATTGTTTGTAGATTACTTGAAGAGCTGCACTGGAACCATCCTTTTGAACCTCTTTATTGGTAAGTTGCAGCTTTAAGTGTTCTAAGTTCAACAGCAAGCTTCTTGTCAATGTAGGTAAGTCCCGGCGGAAAAGAGCACTACATGTTCGATCCCCAGCTATGGATAACAGCTGTATGAGGTGCAGATGAAGTAGCTGATAGGGCTCAATGCTGCATTCCATTTGCATGGCATTCTGTAGCAGGTGCAATTCATTCTCATTGTACTCAGAACATGAAGATTTCACATCCTCATTGTTTAATTCAAACATCTTTAATCGTTCAGGGTAGCAATCATTAACATTATTGTCCACAGCATCATACAATTTAAGCACTTCTGAAATCACTGGGTCAGAAGAGTAAGACATGATGTGGTAGAATGCACAGGATTTTACAAGTCTATGATTTAAACCGAGAAATAGAATCTTTCGCGGGATTTTACTAAAATCAAGACCAAACCGTTAAGCAATGACCAATGGAATGTGTTAAGATGACTGATGGATCGAGACAATGATAGACAATTGTGTGTTAGGACTTATGATTGTTTGTGGGATAAGCAGAGATGTTGTTTGGTTGTGATTTGGGTTGGTTGTTGCACGATTTTCCTGAGAATTTTAGGTCTAAAAACATAAAAACCTCAATAACTTCTGTTCAAAGCGGATTTAGCCCTCGAAGGTTTACCGTGACATTCTCCTCGTTCTCACGGTCGTTTTGATGGGTAGAACGCTGAAAACGGAGTTACGGATCAAAAGTTATAGCCGTTTGAAGTTTTCTCGGGAAAAGTCAACAAGTCGCTAAGAATTCTTGAACCAAGTCGCTAGGACCTAATTCGCTACACCACTAAGTCGCTAGAGTCCCAAGTCGCCAGACAAATGCAAGTCGCTAAGTAGTAACTCGCTAAGGCTCAAGTCGCTAGCAAAATTTTGGCAGCAATTCGCTACTCAAGTCGCTAAAGATACAAGTCGCTAAAGAGCAACTCGCTACAGACCAAGTCGCTAACCAAATTTTTGGCAGCAATTCGCTACACAAGTCGCTAGAGACACAAGTCGCTAAAGAGCAACTCGCTACTGACCAAGTCGCTACCACAAGTCGCTACCCGTAGTGGAGAATCCACTACTTGTACTTTAACTCGCTAGATCTAACTCGCTAGCTCCAACACTGTAAGTCGCTACAAAAATGTGAAGCAAGTCGCTACCAAGAAAATATTCCGTGAACTAAGTCGCTAGCTTGAAAAAACCATATAAACCTCACTTTTCAATCCAAAACAACCCAACCAAGATGATTCAAGCTTACCAAATTAAAACCTAAACACTTTTGATGATTCTAAACATAAAAGTACCAACAAAATTCAAACTTTAACACAAGAAATCAACCAAATGATGCAAAAACCACTAAACTTTTTCAAACTCAAAACCACCTAAAACCACTAGAAATCCAAAGATGTGCAAGATATGATCTAACCATGGCTCTTGATACCAATTGTAAGATATAACTTTTCACATACACATCATAACATTAACACAAGGTAGCATATAGATGGAATTCTAGAGAGAGAAAGTTAGAGGTTTAGGGAACTTAGTGAGAGAAAGTGAAAGATATTATTATGAGCTCCAACTCTCTACCTTGGGAGGTAGAGAGTATTTATAGTCTTACATAAAACGCCACACATCGAGCTGTGGATCAGGCATACAGTGGGTAAAGACCCGTCCGTCCTCCACGGTGTTACTAAACTAAATACTACTTAACTTAAAATAACTACGACTACGAGCTTTCTAACGATTACATATACTTGAGGTGACCGACTCTTTAATACCTGGAATTTCTAATTCCTAACAGGAAGGGAGCGAATGAGTCGGAAAAACAAACGGGCACAATGGTTGACAAAAAGAAGGCAAGAACCTTTGCGGCAACTAGTTCTGGTCAGAAAGGATATGTGGGTCCATATCCTAAGTTTGTTAAATGTGCTTATCATCATCAGGGGTCTGTGCCTTGTCGTGTGTGTACAAACTGCAATCAGTTGGGTCATTTTGCAAATCGGTGTAGAGCACCAGTGAATGCAACCAGCATAAAGAATAACCAAAGGACATGGTATGAGTGTAACAGCCCGAATCACCTTCGGAATCCGTGTCCTAGGTTGAAGAGGGCACCGAGACAAATACAGGGTAATCTAGCTTTAGCAATTGAAGGAAATAACCCAAATCCTGGAACCCATAACGGTCCGCCTCGTGCTCGAGCATTCTATTTAGGTCATGTAGATGCAGCCCACAACGCATAACGGGTACGCTTTCCCTAGACAATTAGTATTCTACCCTATTATTCATTTCCAGTGAAACTTGGCTTTTCCATATAGAATTTATGCCTCTATTTGATACGAAACCTAGATACGTAAGCTTTGGTATAATTACTTTGCATATACACACCGATTATTCATTAGAATCGTTTCAACACCAAACACGAACTGAATCTCAGGACTAGATTCCATTTAAGGGGGTGAGACTATAACCACCGAAAAATTTCCGTCTATATTTAACTAATACTTATCTATTTTCTACGTCTATTTTTTTTAAACGTAAACAGTTTATTTAATCACAAAAACTAATGTGACGTAACTCACATTTTCAATAAACGTGCTCATACGCAGACTGACACCAACGACCTTATGTTTATTTCTCATAAACATCTTTATATGTCAAGTAACAAAAGTTTTCAACTTTTATTTACCACTTTACGTTATTTCGTTAACGTACGGTTATTAAACTTTCAAACTAAACGTTAGACATTTATTATAATTTACACGAAACCCTAATTTATTTTAACAATGATTTTACGAAACTAAATCATAAATACTAAAGTACAACATTTTATACCTAGAGTACAAGTCATTAAAGCACGGAGCCTAGCTATACTTTAATTTCCATTACAACCCCTAATATACAACTCAATGGTTTTATGTGCAAGATATATTTTCAAAATACTAATGTACAAGTCTTTCAAGCACATGTACAAGTCTTTAATGCATAAAAGCTTAATACTTATATATATCATATTATAAACCTCAATGTACCTATCTTAAAGCACATGATACAAACCTATAATGCACAAAGCCCTTAAAATTGACTTTCTTATAAATTACAAGTCTAAGGTACAAGTCCCTAATGCTTGTGGTACAAGTACTTAATGCATGGAACTAAAGTCTATATTTTTCATAAACCTAACTAAACTAACTTAAATCTAGTTACAAACCAACTAAACCCTCTCTAGGCTCAAATTAAGCCACATAGTGTGCTACCTCATCATGTTCCCTCCATTTTCAACACCATGGTCAAATATTATAGGCTATGTTCATGGTAATTAGTAAAACTTATGGTTAAAACTTGTTACACATTTCCAATTTACCCATAAGCCACTTGCAACCATACAAACTTCAAAGAACACCTCACATTGTCTCTTAAGTCTTCCACCTTTGTGGCATAGAATCGAACAAGTAGTGCTTTCCTTCTAAACCATTCGAATCCCATGGTAATCTAAGTAGACACATCACCTTGTCTTCAAGAATGTCTAGCTAAGCATATGTGGTTCATTCTAAAACCATTCGAGCCACATGGTTAGTGAATGAACACATCATCATGTTTTTCTACCCTTGGCCTATAAATACCAACCTCTTTCCATTCATTTCTTCTCATCCCTCATTCGACCCACACCCAACACACACATACACCTTTACATTATGGTTTGGAGTCTGATTTGCTCCCAGACGGTCAAGTTTTGTCACACAAGCTGACCACTTGTGAATGGTCAACCGTAACAAACTTCAAACAGTCTGGAACCAAATGCAATGAAGTCCAGGAGAGTATAGTGTTTCCCGTGTCGTTATGTCCCAATGAGTTGTGCGAGAATAATCAAACGAATAGTGATCGAGAGGATTTGAACGGAAAAAGATATATGATTGATTAAACCTAAAGAAAAAGTTTATAAATTACAGGGGCTTAAATGCAAATTAAAGAAAATTAAAAAAGCTAAATTATATTAAATAAACGCTATCACTATATTTAAAATGATGTTTTTGATTTTTCTTTTATAAAACTTAAATTAAAAACTACGTGACGTACAAAAGAAAATGTGAATTGAAACAATATTAATCCTAAAAATATGAAAATGACATTTTTACAAACCTAATGATAAGAGAAAATTTTTAGAAAAAGAAAATTATTTTAATTACTATTTACTTAATTATTATTAATTAAAAACTATTTTTACCTATTTAATAATACCCTAAAATACAAGAAAATATGAAATAAAGCTAGAAAAATGAAATTATGACTTGGAAAAATCTAAAATAACTAAAGAGAATTTTCAAACTAATTTTGTATTTTTCTGATTATTTTTCTATTTTCTATGAATAAAAAACTACTTAAATTGCTAAAAATTACAAATTTAACTAAGAAAAATATGGAAAAATATTTTTTGACTTTTTATATTTATCTTAACCTAAGAAAAATGAAAACTTATTTTTTTGAAACTTTTCTGATTTAATTGTATTAAAAGCTAATTAAAATTGCCTAAAACTGTTTTAAATGAAGAAAAATAGCAAACAGTGCTAGAAAAATATGAAAAATTCAGGAAAAGTCTAAATTAATATTCTGAATCTATGAAAAATATAAAAACAGTAGCTTATGTGTAGGATTATGAAACTGCAGTGACAAGTGCTTATAAATAAGCACTTGAAATAAGCAAATGAGCACAATAAGCTACCAAACTGTTACTGAAGCTAAATTATGCTAACTTATTCTAAAATCAACTAATTCCAGTTACTCTAAACCTCTAAACAACAAGCTACTAGCTTATGGGTCCAAAATCAAACAAGTGAAATTCAGTTTTGAGGTGCTAACTTTCAGCTAATGCAACTGCTTATTAATAAGCTGTATCAGAAAACCAGAAGTTGGAATCTAAAGTGGACCTGGCTAGGAACTTATAAACCAAGAATGAGACCAAGATAAGCTCAAATAAGCTTTTGACAAGCTCTGCAAGAACCTGAGAACTTGCTCTGGTGACTATGCTCTGTCACAGGGCATTTTTGACAAGCTGATTTGGAGCTTAAGAAGCTTTTGTAAAATTTTGCAAAAATCAGTTATGGAAACTAGACCAGTTGAAGTTATAAATCCCAAAGTTTTAATAAATTTGACCCAACACTGAATACATGAAACTTGTGCAAAGATTTGGAAAAACTGACTTTTCACCTTTTTGACTTTTGATACTTTTGCAAAGTTTGACTAAACTGAGATTTGAGACCAATTTATGGACTGAGATTGATGTTTTAAGGTAAAGTGAAACTTAATCAAGCTACTCTAATGATATCCTAACACAGATTAAGCTTTTGATATCTGAAAATTCCAACAGTTGTGAATTTAGGATAGCTTAAAGATGATTTTGACTTTAGAGCTATACAGATGCAATATTGAGACTAGAATGATTCAAATGGACTTAATGGAGACTAAGTAGACAGGTTTTAACCACAAACAACAGCTCAAGCTCAAATAAGCCAACTGATCCAAACACTCTTTATATTAACTGTTTTGTAAATTAAACTAAACTAACCACTGAATTAGCTTGTATTCTCACTTAAACTGAGTCTACTTATCCTAGTTATCACTAATTAAACAGGTCTAAACTATTTAATGACCACAGATTCCAACAAAAGCACTTTACATAAACTGAATTAGAAATGGTATTGAGATAAAAAAACTCACAAGTGTCCAGCAATAATGTAGCTTATACAGAACCCAAACTATGCTATTCTATACCAAACCCAATCCAAAACTAGCTCTGCAACAACCAATCACCATTTCCATGCCTGCATAACCAAGATTTTCTCACAGTTTGACTTTCGTTGACCAATCACCAAACTTGCTTGAAACTGTGTTCCAAGCTTACCAAAAGCTATAATAAGCTTAAGTAAGCTTGTTTGAATTAAAATGAAGCTACTTGGAGCTTTGAGTATAAGAGCTTGAACTTGAATTTTATGACAGTGAACATGAAAACTTGAAATGTTAATACAACCTTTAATTGATGCTTAAAAACACATTACAAAGTTTATCCAACTTAAGTTTAATACCTAGAAACTGAGATTACAAATTTTTGACTTAAACTAAAACAGTTATATTAAAAACGACATATAGGAAATTTAAAACTAAAATCTACTACTCTCTTTGCTTCTCTTCCTTCTCTTTTATACACCAAATGCTTTCCACGTGTCCTCTGAGCAAATCCCATCTTTTATTTTGGCCATTGGATGAGTTGAGACAATATAGGCCGTTTGATCAGTTTTTGGCGGGAAAAGGGATATAGCAACAGGGGTTCTGAATTTGCAACTGGGGGGGGGTGGCATTAATTGTGGTGTGATAAGTTGGTAGATGTGATGATGAGGGGTGGAGGGATAAGGTCTGAGGTGATGGGAGAGGGTTGCAGTCAAGTGGGGAAGAAGATAAGCAGTGGGCGGGATAAGGTGTTTGACTGGGGAGGTTTGACCAGGGGTCCAAAAAGGAGGGGTCAAGGGTTTTGGCAGGGGGTCAAGTGCTAATGGCAGGGGTCAAAATTTGTTTATTATTCCAAGGACTTGTTTTGCAATTCTCCAATCTTGAAGGACCATTTCTGCCAATATTTCAAAGTTGTCACAAGGACCAAAACTGCCAAATGTGATTAGTACAAGGACCATAGATGATTATTTTATATTTTTAAATATATCCAAGGACTATTTTTGACATTTTCAAAACTTGAGGGACTAAAGTTGTAATTTTGTAATTTTAAATCTCAAGGACCAATTTTGACAACTCATGAATCCCTAGGGACTTGAAATGATATTTTTCTTTATTTTGTTTTACCAGGGACTGTTTTGACAACTTTTGAAACTTGGGGGACTAAAACTGCCAATTATGCAAACTTGATATTTTTTCACCAGATTTTGATATTTTTGCATTTAAAACACATAAAACACTTATTTGTGATATTTTTATCATTTTGATGCATTTCTAAGTGTTTTCAGATGTTTTTGCAGTTTAATTGGTACAAAAATGATGAGTATTTAGACACTCACCAGAGTCCCTAAGAGAAGTAAAGGAAGGATAGTTTAAAGCCAGGGAGGAAGGAAAGAGCTTGGTTCCACTTTAGAAGCCCCTTGGTTGAAATTCCCTCTTATTCGATTTCCAAGATTGTAAGTCTTTTAAACTCATTCAATTTTGTTATCACTCTTAATATCAAGTACATACTGTTAAAAAGGATTTTATAAGGAAAATGTAGCAATTTGAATCACCCAAAACGAGTACACGAGTCAAAAGATACGGCCAAATGAAGTTCCCAAAAGGCTGTCAAAACTTTCTGTGACAGAAAGTTTGGGCACGCAAAACGAGGTACTTCTGGTCCGTTTCATCAAAAAGTTAAAACACGAAAGTTGTTCGGAACGATGTTTTCCTCGAAAAAGCAGGAGCACGGGTCCAGAAAACGCAAAACGAAAGCTAATTTTAGTCATAAACTTAACAGTTGTCATATGCTTTTATAAAACCAAGCCAAGCACCCTTTTTTCCCAGATTTATTTCTCCTTAACCACAAGTATATAAAATAAATGGTTTATGCCAACTTAGAGAGGGCATGATCAAGTTTCTAAAACTCGAAGAGCGATCTTAAAATCTTTCCATGCCTCGCTTTTATTTAACCTTGAACATGGTGTCTCGCGAACCTTTTCAAACGTACCCCTTTTGTGCACTTTTTAAAAATAAACTAAAACATAAGCTAATAAGTTGTTATAAGTTTGTTTTCAAAAGATTATATTTACAATTTGTAGAAAGTCTCGCCTTTTTCTAAACCTAAAACGCATTAAAAACGAAAGAAGGACTATTTTTGCAAATGACTTAAAGCGTCAAGGGCCTAAATTGCCAAAACTCTTATACTTTTTATAACAAGGATTAAGTTTGTAATCAAATTGAGATATAGTGGTATAAAGTGTCACTTTTGAAATTAAAAGGGTATAAATTGTAATTTTACAAAAGTTCAAGGGTATAAACCGTCAATACTTAAAAGTATAAGGGTATAAAGTGTAACATTTGATATATTATTTCGGAAGTATATTCTTAATACTTAACAAATTGTTTTTGATAATGTAATATACGAACCTTGAAGATGAAATATCATAAAACATATATTATCATCCACTAACTTTCGAAGAGAATTCAAAACTACAAATATCATCAATAATGAAACTTGACATACCAACCCATGTCGCGTGTCGGAGCTGTTTATTCTCACAACTTGAATTACGTACAGAACACTATATCACCAAGGTGAGTTTCATAGCCCCTACTTTTATATGTTTTAAATTACTTTTGGGGGAGATACATGCTCAAATACTTGTTTTGACTTCCACAAATACTCAAAATATTTATACTTTTATGCAACGCTATAATTTTGATACTTTTGGATATGAAGTGTAGTTACGATAGGTACCTTAATGTGTTACACTTATTCTTATACGCTTTATTCTTTAGCAACTATTTAACTCTTGGATGGAGCCGTTGGAGAGGTATTGATAGTACTATTGGGCTGACGCCCCCACCCTTGGTCCCAGATTCATAGGCTTGGGTGAATATAATCCAGTATTCTTGTTTATTTCTTGTCATGAGGTTAAGTTGGCTGTTATGCTTTACATTAAGTACTCACATATATTGTATACACATATGTCCTACTCATACTATACTTTAGCAGTGGGTTGTAAACACACAGGTTGCAAGTTTTGTATTGGCGGGATTTGCAACTGAGTGGATTTACAATGCATTTGTCGTGAAAACATTCTTTAAAGCACATATGTATTACTATATTTTAGCAGTGGGTTGTGAACACACAGGTTGCAAGTTTAGTTTGGGCGGGATTTGCAACTGAGTGGATTTGCAATGCCTTTGCTATGGAAACTTTCTTTAAAGACTTTTCAACTTATTTTCAACAAACTCTATGAACTCACCAACCTTTGTGCTGACACTTTTTAGCATGTTTATCTAAGGTTTGTAAGGCGATAGCGGATGCATGGATCATAGAGTCATTTGCATGTTTTGGAGACTTATGCTTTCATCCTTTACCATTCGATACATTTTGAAAATATATATGTAATCATATACCTTGGGACCTCTTGTAATAACTCTGATTTAAATAATTCGAATGGTAACTTTTCAAAATGTCTCATTTAGAGGTCGTTTTCTATACCTTGTGCTTTGTATTAAGAAGTAGCACCCCATTGACACTATCGTTCCGCTGCGATATTTTGGGGGTGTTACAGAATGGTATCAGAGCCTTGGTTATAGAGAACTAGGTTGCAGTTAGTACCTAGACTATAACTACTATATACGTTAAGACTATCCTCCCTATCGCCTTGAACTCTTAAAACTTTTTCACTTATATCCACGCTGGTGGAGGTTGTGGTTTTTGTACCAATAGGGAAATCCCATAATTTAGTCAAGCCATCAAAAAGTGGAGCTCAGTAATAACTGGTTATTTAACTCGATCTTGTGACAGTTCTTGTTTGATGAGACATGAGGTTGAGTTAAATAAAGGTTATTATTTAGCTGTAGAGATTTGATGATTTGCTCGAGGATGGGAGTTCTCTTGAGGATACTTTTGAGGAATTGTTAGAAACTAAATTTCCGTGACTTTAGCACCTAGGAGAGATTTCTACGTACCAAATGCGACACTCCCTAGATACCCACACTACACTACTCCTCCACTATTTAAGATCGGATGATAGTAACATCAATCGCTAAGATATGTGTGCTTGGTTATATGTATACGTGTGAAAGGAGGCAATTATAATTACTTTGCCTATACACACCGATTATTCGTTAGAATCGT
Source organism: Chrysanthemum makinoi (assembly GCA_910596185.1). Taxonomy (NCBI): domain Eukaryota; kingdom Viridiplantae; phylum Streptophyta; class Magnoliopsida; order Asterales; family Asteraceae; genus Chrysanthemum; species Chrysanthemum makinoi. The sequence goes on along the minus strand of OU343225.1, from coordinate 263,807,702 downwards.
TTCAACACCTAACACGGACTGAATCTCAGGACGAGATTCCATTTAAGGGGGTGAGACTGTAACCACCGAAAAATTTCCTTCTATATTAAACTAATACTTATCTATTTTCTACGTCTATTTTTTTTAAAAGCAAACAGTTTATTTAATCACAAAAACTAATGTGACGTAACTCACATTTTCAATAAACGTGCTCACACGCAGACCGACACCAACGACCTTATGTTTATTTCTCATAAACATCTTTATATGTCAAGTAACAAAAGTTTTCAACTTTTATTTACCACTTTACGTTATTTCGTTAACGTACGGTTATTAAACTTTCAAACTAAACGTTAGCCATTTATTATAATTTACACAAAACCCTAATTTTTTTTAACAATGATTTTACGAAACTAAATCATAAATACTAAAGTACAACATTTTATACCTATAGTACAAGTCATTAAAGCACGGAGCCTAGCTATACTTTAATTTCCATTACAAGCCCTAATATACAACTCTATGATTTTATGTGCATGATATATTTTCAAAATACTAATGTACAAGTCTTTCAAGCACATGTACAAGTCTTTAATGCATAAAAGCTTAATACTTATATAAATCATATTATAAACCTCAATGTACCTATCTTAAAGAACATGATACAAACCTATAATGCACAAAGCCCTTAAAATTGACTTTCTTATAAATTACAAGTCTATGGTACAAGTCCCTAATGCTTGTGGTACAAGTACTTAGTGCATGGAACTAAAGTCTATACTTTTCATAAACCTAACTAAACTAACTTAAATCTAGTTACAAACCAACTAAACCATAACTAAACCCTCTCTAGGCTCAAATTAAGCCACATAGTGTGCTACCTCATCATGTTCCCTCCATTTTCAACACCATGGTCAAATATTATAGGCTATGTTCATGGTAATTAGTAAAACTTATGGTTAAAACTTGTTACACATTTCCAATTTACCCATAAGCCACTTGCAACCATACAAACTTCAAAGAACACCTCACATTGTCTCTTAAGTCTACCACCTTTGTGGAATAGAATCGAACAAGTAGTGTTTTCCTTCTTGTTAGGAATTAGAAATTCCAGGTATTAAAGAGTCGGTCACCTCAAGTATATGTAATCGTTAGAGAGCTCGTAGTCATAGTTATTTTATGATTAAGTAGTATTTAGTTTAGTAACACCGTGGAGGACGGACGGGTCTTTACCCACTGTATGCCTGATCCACAGCCCGTAGGTGGCGTTTGTTTGTAAGATACTATAAATACCCTCTACCTCCCAAGGTAGAGGGTTGGAGCTTCAATACCATTTTTCTTTGTTTCACATAGTTCCCAACTCTCTTCCTTTCTCTCACTAGAACTTTCTCTCTCTAAACATTGTTAACGCCCCACATGGTTATGGTTTAATGTGTTTGTGAAATCCTATATCTAACAATTGGTATCAAGAGCCATGGTTTGATCACTCATCTTTCATGCTTTTTGTTTTGGTGGATTTCATAAGGTTTTTGGGGTATTAAAGGTTTAGGAGAGTTTGATTCATTTGGACAAATTCTAGTGTTAAAGTTTGAATTTTGCTTGTACTTTTGTGTTTAGGATCATCATATGTGTTTATGTTTTGAATTGGAAGGCTTAAATCATTGTGGTTTGGTTGTTTTTGATTGATAAAGTGGTTATTTTTGAAGTTTGTACGAAGCGAGTTGAGGCTCGGATAGTTTGTTCTTCAAAGCGAGTTGCTTTGTTATTGGATGCGAGTTGATACATGTGACTTGGCTGTTTAGTGAGTTGATTTTTATGCGACTTGGGATCTAAGCGAGTTGTTTCTTTAAGCGACTTGAGATCTAAAGCGACTTAGCTATTAAGCGAGTTGTAAAGCTAGCGAGTTAATATAAGCGACATGGTGTTCAAGCGAGTTGATTGTGTTGTGAGTTGATACTAAAGCGAGTTGGCTATTTAGCGACTTGATTCATTAAGCGTGTTGACAGTGTTGCGAGTTAATGCTAATGCGACTTAGCTATTTAGCGAGTTGATTCCTTAAGCGAGTTGTCTCCTTGAGCGAGTTGGGTGTTTAGCGAGTTGATAACTAAGCGAGTTGTGTGTTTTACTACTTGTCTAATTTTAGACTTGTCACTTCTTCGTGATACATTCTTACGGTTGTTCTTTTGGTTTAGTAAAATCCCGTGAAAGAATTAATTTCCCAGTTTAATCAAAGAATTGTAAAATCCCGTAGAACTTGTAATCATGGCAAACATCGTTCCTACTATTGTTTCTTCCGTAGCTGAGGACGTTCAAGCAGCAGGGTCAGATACTCGTCCACCTATGCTTGACAGAACTGACTACGACTCTTGGGCTCAAAGAATCAGATTGTACTGTCTTGGAAAGGAAAATGGGGTCAACATTCTCAAATCGATTGATGAAGGACCGTATAGAGTTGAGACTACTAGAGACATAATTGATACAGCTGATGATGGAACAATGATCTATGGAATAGACAGACCAAAGACGTATGATGAGCTCAATGATAAGGAGAAGAAGAGATTCGATGCGTATATCAGGGCTTCTAACATCATATTGCAAGGTCTTCCAAAAGACATCTACAAGCTTATCAATCACAACACTGAAGCAAAGGCTGTATGGGATAATGTCAAGATGCTTCTTTCTGGTTCTGAATTAACCATGGAAGACAGAGAATCACAACTCTATGATGAATTTGAGCACTTCAAGATGAAACCAGATGAGAGTGTCTATGAGTATTACGTGAGATTCCACAAGCTTGTTAATGACATGAGGAACATCAGAATGACTATGCCAAACATTCAGTTGAACTCAAAGTTTGTGAACAACATGAATCCCGAATGGCACAAGTTTGTCACCTCTGTGAAGCTAACCAAAGGATTGAAGAATACAAACTATGAGCAACTCTATGCCTTCCTTCTTCAGAATGAGAGACATGCCATGTTTGAAAAGAGGATTCTTGAACAATTCAAAACAAATCCAGGAGAGACAAGCTCATCAAATGATTTAAGTGCCTTCTACTCAAACATTGGGATTACCACTAAAGCTTCACAAGTTATACCCATGGGTGATGGAACTCACAAACTCATTCCCGATCCAATGTTCAAACAAGCTGATGCTGATGCATCTGTAGGAAACTTCATTAATCAACTAGCTCTCATGATCACCAAAACATGAACACTCTCCCACACACCAACAACAACCTCAACAAAGCATCCAATCCATACAATCAAGCCACTATCGAGATGGGAAGGTTATGGTGCAACCAGTCCCAAGAAAGGCAATACGATCGAGAAGGGGTGGAGCGGTGGAGGCTATGGAGGAAATCGTAACCGAGGAAGGAATGGAAATCAAGGACAAGCAAAGCCTGTCAAATGTTACAACTGTGGTGGTGAGGGACACATTGCAAGGAATTGCACATCTCCAAAACGCGTCCTCGAATGCTGAATACTTCAGGGATAAGATGTTGCTAGTGCAAGCTCAGGACAATGGAGCAACCTTTGATGAAGAGGAGTTGTTGTTTCTTCTTTGAGGGAATGCTAAGACATATGATGTAGATGTGGATGAGCAGCCTATTCAGGAGATAGGTCACAATCATCAGAATGCCTTTCAAGTAGCTGATTGTGATGCATACGACTCTGATGTTGATGATGGACCTACTGCACAAACAATTTTCATGGCTAGCATTTCTCCAATGGTCTCTCCTAAGGTCTCTTCTTCACCACAAGCTGGACCATCCAAAGACAAAATCATCTCGAGGTATTAAAACTATACGAAGAAGTTGAGGTGCAAAAGATACATAATGAAATACAATCAACTGAAATCATTGAGTCAGATATTGAAAATATGGGTAATATCAATGTTGTCCCATATGATCAATATGTGAAACAAAGTGAAAGTGTATTGTATCAAGTGATGTATCTCCTGCAGTCAATGATGATTATGTCTTTGATGAATACACCGCATGTGCCCCTCGATGATTCTGTTATCTCTGAGCTTAATGCCTATAAAGAACGAGTTGCTATTTATGAACAACGTGCTAAGTTTGAGTTAACCACTCGTGAGCAGGAAATGGATGACCAAATGCATACAATTATTAGAAAAAGTAATTTTAGAGAAGAAGTATTAAAACAAGAGTTAAACTCCTTACAAGAAAAGCTTTCAAAAACTGCTAAGCAAAAACAAGAACTTCAAGAAAATGTTAAAGTGCTTAAGCAAGAATTTCATGCTAAGGAATCAAAACTTTTGAATGATTTTTCTAATCTAAAAACTTTGAAGAACAAGATTGAAAATAAGTTGTACGTACAAGGGAATACCATTCAGACTTCTCACATGGTCACTAAGCATAGAGTTTTAAGCGATAAGCATAATGTTCCCATTATAGATAAACCCAACCCCGAAAGTAGGTAAGTTAGCTAAAGCGGCTCAAAATGTAATTTATGATGGCAATGAGATTCTTAAACCTAGACAAAACCTAGTGCGTTGAGTGCTCGGAGGAAGATAGAATATTAGATGATGCATCTAGGGTGAAAATGAATAAGAAGCTAGAAGATCCTGAATGCAAAAAGAATAACATCACGATCAAACCCCATGATTACAAGAAGGAAAATTGGATCTCCTTAAACAAATTTAAGCCTCAAACGTTATTAACACCTGAACAAGTTTTCTGGAAAAAGGATTTAGATAAGCTAAAAGCTGAAAATCTTGTTGAAACAAACCCTTCCCTTAGGAAAATGCCTGCTGCGACTGTGTATCCTCCAAATACACCAATGCATTTAGTTCCTAGAACTATTGCCACTAAGAGCAAGACCTTAATCAGCCAATATGTTATTCTTCAACTATTTGTCGATTTTGAGAAACTTGTAAGAAAAGGATCACACCCACTGGGATAACTCAAGGGGAAAGGGGTTTTGAGCAAACAAAAGAATGCTATCTAACTGAGGTCATGCCTTTCTTCAAACTACTAAAAGATCATTTGAGAGTCTTAAAAAGGGGATAAGTTCAGATATTAAAGGAATTTGATGCAATGATAGTTGAGGTTAGTGACTATGAGCGAGCATTAAAATATAATGAGATTGAGAGGAAGAACTTGCATACCTTGAATGAGAATCTTATTTCTGAATGTATTGCTCAAGATGTGTTTTAAACTGCTACAAATTGCTCCATTAATGCTTCTCAATTTCATGAATTATCTATTGCTCTGAAAGTCTCCCATGATCGTGTCATTGAGCTTGAAAAGATTAATTGGAAACTTAATGAGAAAATTGATCAGGATGATCACGATAATTTGGTAAAGCATCTTTCTAAACTAGAAGTTGAACATTTTGATTTACAACTAAAATATCAACATCTAAAAGAAAATGTTAAAACCTCAAATATCAAGACATCCTTGGATGCTCCTGAATTTGATGCGGTTTTTGAAATTAGCAAACGTGATGAACAGATTCGAGCTCATTGTAACACGATCAAAAAGTTGAAAGCCCAAATCTCTCAATTAAAGGGTGAAAAGAACAATGTGACCTGGATCCCAAATGCCTCCTCCTTTAGATTCTCAAGATTCAAACTTTTCATCTTAAAAACTTAGTTAATGCCTTACAAAAGGAAAACGAGAGTTTTCTAGAAGAAAATGAAAAAGTTAAACGACACTTTAAAGAGTTATATGATTCAATGAAAGTCACTCGTGACCAAAACAACGAAAAAATAACGTCTTTACAAAAGGAAATTGAGAATCGAGAAGTCGGAAAATGGGAACTGCCACTTGTTTTTAATAAGAATGTTGTTTCAAAGTCACCCTTAGACTGAAAATACACTGTGACGGTTAAATATATTCCTCCTCATCTTAGGAATAATGAATCTTCGTTTCATGACTATTGTGCTCACCTTAAGGATAGTCTAGAATGTCTCCGTGAGATTGTTGAAGAGGATTTCATAAATAAACCTCTTGATAGAGAAATTAGGTTTGCTTGCCTCCAGGCCAAATGATCTCAAGAGTTGCTTGAATGTGTAATTGCAACATGTCCAAAATCCTTAGGTGCAAAAGGCAAAGCTGTGATGCCTTGTTCTATGCCTAGTGCCAAGCATGAAATCCGTTCTATGCCCAATGTTATGAATGTCAACCTTAGGGTGCCTTCAAGTAGTTCAGATTCCAGATATGTTAGTGCTAAGAAAGTGAATTTTAGTGTGCCTGCAAATAGCTCAAATCACAGTCTTAAGAAAGTAAACACTAATGTGGCTTCTAGTAGTTCAGATCCTTGCACATCAAGTTCAGGAATGCAAAATTAGATCAACCAACTAATGTTCCCATTCCCTCTACAGGAGTAATCAGTGACATTAAAGCGGCAGGTCAAAGTCTCAAGACAATACAAGGAATGATAGGACCTTGCAAGCTAAGAATGTGCATTGGAAGAGAGTAGAAGACCAATCTAGGAACTTTAAGTTTGAGTTGAATAAAACGAATCGTGTTGATTCTAGTATTAGCGGCGCATCTGTAATTAATTCAATTCTCGATACTATTTGCAAACCTTGTAATGATGTCTACTTGAATTATGTTGCTAATCATGAATGTGGTGTGAATGCTTTGTCTAATACTGTCAAATGCCCAGTTAAAATTGTTAATGCTAATAATCGTGCAAAGAAGGCTAAAAGGCAAAGACGAAAGATTGTTATAAAACAGTGGAAACCCACAGGAAGAACATTTATAAAGATAGGTTATTATTGGATACCTTTTGGCCATAAGAATAATCAGCTTTGTCCTCAAACTGCTAAGACTATGCCCACTAGAAAATGGATGCCTACCGGTAGAACTATTCCCTTAAGAAGTGAACATACTTTGAATAGGTCAAATACGACACCAGACTGCATCTATTCCCAATGATTCCATTCTTCTACTTCTACTTCTGATAGGGATGTTTCTATTTTTGATGTGGGTGTTCCAATTACTGTTACTAACCAAGTGGAACCCATTCTTGCATGGGGATCCCAATTATCCAGTTATCCATTCTTGTTGTGTTCAACCGCAGATCGTTCAAATCGTTCTGTGTACTTGGACTCAGTGCTGTTCCAAGCATAAGACTGGAGACCGGTCGCGGCTCATGAACTTCGTGAGCAAATTCATCGGGACAGTTAGATTCGGTTGAAATCATTTTGGAGCAATTATGGGTTATGGTGATTATGTAATGGGCAAAAGTGTAATCTCCAGGGTATATTATGTGGAAGGTCTTGGTCATAATTTGTTCTCTGTTGGTCAATTATGTGATTCCGATCTAGAAGTGGCCTTTAGAAAACATACTTGCTTTGTTAGAGAACTTGATGGTGTGGAATTTTAAGAGGTACCGTGGTTCAAATCTATACACCATCTCTATCGAAGATATGATGAAGTCTTCTCCAATCTGCTTTTGTCAAAGGCTTCTAAAACAAAGTCATGGTTATGGCATCGTCGTCTCAATCACTTGAACTTCGGCACCATCAATAACCTTTCCAGAAAGGATCTTGTCAGAGGCTTACCCAGATTAAAATATGAAAAGATCATCTTTGTTCAGCATGCCAATTGGGAAAAAGCAAGAAATATGCCCACAAACCAAAACCCACAAACTCAGTAATGGAAGTTCTTCATACCCTTCATATGGATCTGTGGGCCCAATGAGAGTGCAAACTATTAATGGGAAGAGATATGTGTTAGTAGTGGTTGATGACTACTCTAGATTCACTTGGGTTAAGTTTTTGAGGACAAAGGATGAAACTCCAGATGTCATCATTAAACTCATTAAACAACTTCAGATTCGAACAACAAAATAGTTCGAATCGTCAATCTAATCGCGACAATGGAACTGAGTTTGTTAACAAAGAACTTCAATGAATTTTATGGAAATGTTGGAATCAGTCCCAAAGAAGTGTCCCTCGAACTCCTCAACAGAACGGTGTAGTTGAAAGACGAAATCGAACTCTTGTAGAAGCCGCAAGAACAATGCTAATTTACTCAAAGGTTCCAATGTTTCTATGGGCTGAAGCTATTGCCACTGCTTGTTACACTCAAAATCGATCTCTAATTCACACTTCTCATGGAAAGACTCCATATGAACTTGTCCACAATAGAAAACCTGATCTATCATACCTTCTTGTGTTTGGTGCTTTATGTTATCCAACTAATGATGGTCAAGATTTAGGAAAACTTAGAGCTAAAGCGGACATTGGAGTTTTTGTAGGCTATGCACCAAACAGAAAAGGATACCGAATCTACAACAAGAGAACCGAAATATCATGGAAACAATTCACGTCACGTTTGATGAGCTGACCGGTCAAATGGCTCTTGGACAATCCAGTTCAGGACCCGCACTTCAAAGCAGTCCCATTGGTTCATCTCTTGTACCAAACTCCTCATCAGCAACTCCATATGTACCTCCCTCAGAAGATGATTTAAAGAAATTGTTTGATCCAATGTTTGATGAACAATTTGAGCCAAGTAACAATGATATGACAATTCAATCAACATAGGCTGCTTCTATCCCTGTCAATGAAAGTAACCCTTCAACTTCTATGTCATTAAGCAAGAAGCGCATGCCGACCAATCTGTTTCATCAACAAATCTTCAATCATCAAGTGTACATCATGGAAATGCTTCTGATCAATGGATGAAGTTAATCCCTTTGCTACTCCCGAAGATGCTCCATTTGAAAAATATTTGCTCTCGAATCATCATCGAACCATCTTCTTCAGTGAGACATCACTCGCTACTTCAGTCCCTCAACAACACCACATGAATACACCTTAGAAAATGGACTCACGATCATCCATTAGACAACATCATTGGAAATCCTCTCGCCCAAGTATCCACACGGAATCAACTTGCAACCGATGCCTTATGGTGCTTCTTCAACTCCGTACTCTCTAAGATCAAACCAAAAGATGTTAAAACCGCCATGAATGAAGACAATTGGTTCAATGCCATGCAAGAAGAAATTCATGAGTTTGATCGACTTGATGTATGGGAATTAGTACCGCTCCAGTTGTGCTATGATCATTACACTAAAATGGATCTTCAAAGTGAAACTTGATGAGCATGGTGATGTGTTAAAGAACAAGGCTCGATTGGTTGCTAAAGGATACCGTCAAGAGGAGGGTATTGACTTTGAAGAATCTTTTGCTCCAGTGCTCGAATCAAGGCAATCAGAATCTTCTTGGCTAATGCTGCAAGTAAGAACATGGTAGTCTATCGGATGGATGTAAAGACGGCGTTTCTGAACGGAGATCTTAAAGAAGTCATTTACGTCAGCCAACCTGAAGGCTTTGTGAATCCAGAGCATCCTACTCACGTTTATCGTTTGAAGAAGGCTCTTTATGGTTTAAAGCAAGCTCCAAGGGCATGGTATGATACGCTATCAAAGTTTCTTCTCATCTACCGGATTCAGAAAGGAGCAGTTGATCCAACATTGTTCACCAGTGAAGTCGGCAAACACTTAATTCATGTTCAAATTTATGTTGATGATATTATCTTTGCCTCGACCGACCCCAATGAATGTGATCGTTTTTCAAATGAAATGGGTTCTAAATTTCAAATGTCAATGATGGGACAAATGTCATTTTTCTTGGGATTACAAATTTCACAAAGTCCCGGAGGCATTTTCATAAATCAATCTAAATATGCAAATGAGATTTTAAAGAAATTTGGATTTGATTCTAGTGACCCTGTTGACACTCCCATGATTGAGCGCAAAACCGGATGAGGACCACTCGTGGATCATGGTAGACCAAACAAAATATCGTAGATGATCGGATCCTCGATGTACCTCACAGCCATATGCACGGGAATGCAGCATCATGCAGGTGTCAAGATACCGGAAAGTACGCCCGAGGTGCTCAGTTTTTAGGTGATAAGCTTGTGAGCTGGTCGTCAAAGAAGCAAATGAGTACTTCTATTTCCTCCACCGAGTCTGAATACATAGCCATGTCATCTTGTTGTGCTCAAATCCTATGGATGAGATCTCAATTAAATGACTATGGCTTTGTATTCAACAAAATCCTCAGATCACTGTGATAATAAAAGTGCTATTGCTCTCTCTTGCAATAACGTTCAACACTCAAGAGCAAAGCATATCGACATTCGACATCATTTCATCAGGAACAAGTGGAAAAAGGTGTGGTGGAACTCTATTTTGTGAGGAATGAATACCGCAGTTAGCGACATCTTCACCAAAGCTCTTCCAAGAGAACGGTTTGAGTTTATTCTTCCACGACTTGGCTTAAAAAGCCTTCAACCAGAAACACTCAAACTTCTTCAAGAGGAAGACGGGGAGTGAAGGTCTTTCTTCATCTATCTATTTGTATATATTTTTTTCAAAAAGCAAAATACAAAATTATAAAACTTTCAAAATCCATAAAAATGTGAAAAATTCGAAAAATCCTCAAAAATATTGTCATTTTGTCATGCTTTTCTCGATTCGATATCATCTACGGACTTTGTGTTGATATTCAAAGAATGTCACGGTTCTTTAGATATTCATCGAATGTACAAAAAAAAAAAAAAAAAAAAGCGAAGAAAAAAGGTGGTTTATTGTCATTTCAAGTTAACCCGTGTTAAAAAAAAAAGAACAGAGCCATGCTTTATCTTGTTTTTCAAATCTCATGCTCTGATTCTATAAATAATTCTCACTATCCAATGAAAACGAATTGCCTTGAATAATTACTCGGACTCAATTTCTGAAAACCATTTGTACTAAACTTGATTGTTAAAATATCTATCTCTCAATCAACAACTTATGTCATTGATTGAGGGGGAGAATGATTTTAATTAAAAAGTGTACTTTTTTGTAAAAATGGTTTGTTTTCAAAAGATATTCAAGTATGTTTAAATCTTTGGAGTATAAAGTCTCAAAATTTGATCCTTATCAGTTAAAACGTTTTCAAAATCAAGTCACAATTCTCCTTAAAAGCTTTCAAAATCAATTTAAATCTACTGAGATCACGATTCTCGAATGATTTGATAATTGTGATCGGGGGAGAATTTGTGATTTAAATTGGATTTATACTGATAATTCGATAAATGGTTTTATAAGGATGTACAAGCTCTCCATCCCACATGCGCCAAACGATTTCAAATTTTCATGCACATATTGAGGGGGAGCACCTACTTTAAACTTGAAATTATTGAAACGTGATTGAATTGTCACTAAGTGCAGGTTCCTCCTAATAGGTGCAAAACTCTTTCAAACTTCGAGGCACATATTGAGGGGGAGCAAAATTTTGAAAACCTCGTCCTTACTCAAAATGATGTATCTAATCAAATAGATTGGGAAGTGATGATGATATCTTTTAGAAAATGGTAATCAAAGAAGTTAATTCTTCCTCTTGCCTCCGTGTGCTAAATGATTTCAAATACAGTATGCACATGTTGAGGGGGAGCTCTTGTTCTAAAAATATAAAAAATAATTCAGGTACAAAATGCTTTGATAATATATCATAAGTATCTGGATTGATTTTCAAATGGTTTTCAATTGGTTCCAATGGCAGATGAACAATACCAAATAGACCGACCAACTTTACTTTATGTATGGTGATATAAGGATGATAAGGTTAGGTATTTTGTTCCCATGATCCGCCAAAACCGGAGGGATCTACCCAGGGACAATCCACTAGATAGTGTAGAGTCCTTAGGTATATGATAAAAGGAGAAAAAATGAGATATGGGAAGAGTGCGGACTGAGATCTGAGCTAGTACTTTGGAATAAACCCAACACGGTTCTAGTCATGAAGTCTCGGTAAGCACTGAAGGGGTTGAAGAATGAAAAAGAAATTAATATGAAAAGGGTGAAAAGAAATAGCCCTCCAATAATTCAACCTTAGGGCAGAAAACCGGGTTCAATTCATATGCTACTGCTGGTTACTAAGGTAACACTGGTATTGAATACAAGACGTCATGGACCCAGTGACGCACTGCACTAAACTTCCCAAGCTACTCAAGTTCCTCTTAAAAGGGCTTGTTTCATTCTCACGGGGAACCTACATAATCTATCGACTTTCTCTTAGAGATTGTTGATATTGAAGAAGGAGACCCTCTCCCTAGTCTCCGGCACAGGAAACCAAAAGAGCACTAATTGAGTCTAGAGCCACGAGATCATCAATTAATCTCTTTAGGACACTTATTTCTTGAAGACTCACTATTTCACACAATGTGGAATGTGAGATTATATTTTATGAGTCCTACGCACTATCCTTGTGGTATTGCCAAGACTTGATTGTGTCATATGGACCTCATCAGTGGAGCGATTCAAAATTGAATCAATCAAGGTCCAAGAATATGGATTGACGGATGCCTTTGAAAAACCGGTTGTTGTGTTTAAAAACTCTTTTCTCTAAGCACATCGACTGTGTACAATTATTTCAAATCAAAAGGTGTTTATGATTGATAAATGATTTTTCACTAAAACTCGTTGTATTGCAAAAACAATTTCTATTGAGCGATACACAATTGTTGTTTCAAATCTCTTTTTATCAATCATGAATCTCTATTCGTGGTTCACTCACTCGTGTTGTCTTTGAGACGCTCCGGTTTGAGAATGGCTAGAGCTGCTGTGAAACCCTGTCAAGGAAATTCTTCGGAATTATACCTGATCACAGGCAGTACTTGTACTGATCAACGGGAACCGTGGGCCGTGTACCTCAATTCATCGAAAGTGATCAAAGACACTTTCGCTTTATTGCTAATGTTCTATGCAGGTACACCCGACGATTTGTTGATCAAAATGGAGCGGTCAATCCATAGCCGCATGCTCACACAACACATTCATTTCTAAAGAAATCATGATAAGTGCATCAAAGACTCTGATATTATCACTCCATGCTTCGCTATGCTCCGCCAATATCATGAATCAACAAAAGCTTCCGCTACTCGATAAAAGAAATCATGATCCAGAATGTGAGCATGTCGGTCCAAATGTCACAACATCACATATTATCAACTCCACATAGGAAGAGTCAGAGATTTAATGTGGCTGATGATCTCAAAGCTGGCTCAAAACTCATTATCACGTGGATCAAGAAAAGACCTCCACCTGGACTAACCAAACATGCATTGTGAAGAATCAATGACTACGAGCTTCAGAGCAAAGTAATTCATCAAGAGTTCAAGAACAATTTATAATGTAATATCAGTTTGTATTCAATGTAAGTTTAATGTGTGTTTGAGGTGACCTTCCTAGGGGGGATTGTTGGGAATTAGAAATTCTATGTATTAAAGAGTCGGTCACCTCAAGTATATGTAATCGTTAGAGAGCTCGTAGTCATAGTTATTTTATGATTAAGTAGTATTTAGTTTAGTAACACCGTGGAGGACGGACGGGTCTTTGCCCACTGTATGCCTGATCCACAGCCCGCAAGTGGCATTTGTTTGTAAGATACTATAAATACCCTCTACCACCCAAGGTAGAGGGTTGGAGCTTCAATACCATTTTTCTTTGTTTCACATAGTTCCCAACTCTCTTCCTTTCTCTCACTAGAAATTTCTCTCTCTAAACATTGTTAACGCCCCACATGGTTATGGTTTAATGTGTTTGTGAAATCCTATATCTAACACTTCTAAACCATTCGAATCCCATGGTAATCTAAGTAGACACATCACCTTGTCTTCAAGAATGTCTAGCTAAGCATATGTGGTTCATTCTAAAACCATTCGAGCCACATGGTTAGTGTTGAACACATCATCATGTTTTTTTACCCTTGGCCTATAAATACCAACCTCCTTCCATTCATTTCTTCTCATCCCTCATTCGACACACACCCAACACACACATACACATTTACATTATGGTTTGGAGTCCCTAAGAGAAGTAAAGGAAGGATAGTTTAAAGCCTGGGAGGAAGGAAAGAGATTGGTTCCACTTTAGAAGCCCCTTGGTCGAAATTCCCTCTTAGTCGATTTCCAAGATTTTAAGTCTTTTAAACTCATTCAATTTTGTTATCACTTTTAATATCAAGTACCTACTGTTAAAAAGGATTTTATAAGGAAAATGTAGCAATTTGAATCACCCAAAACGAGTACATGAGTCAAAAGATATGGCCAAATGAAGTTCCCAAAAGGCTATTAAAACTTACTGTGACAGAAAGTTTAGGCACGCAAAACGAGGTACTTCTGGTCCGTTTCATCAAAAAGTTAAATCAGGAAAGTTGTTCAGAACGACGTTTCTTCGAAAACTCGGGAGCACGGGTCCAGAAAACGCAAAACGAAAGCGAATTTTAGTCATAAACATAACATTTGTCATATGCTTTTATAAAACCAAGCCAAGCACCCCTTTTTCCGGGATTTATTTCTCCTTAACCACAAGTATATAAAATAAATGGTTTATGCCAACTTAGAGAGGGCATGATCAAGTTTCTAAAACTTGAAGAACGATCTTACAATCTTTCCATGCCTCTCTTTTATTAAACCTTGAACATGGTGTCTCGCGAACCTTTTCAAACGTACCCCTTTTGTGCACTTTTCAAAAATAAACTAAAACATAAGCTAATAAGTTGTTATAAGTTTGTTTTCAAAAGATTATATTTTCAATTTATAGAAAGTCTCGCCTTTTTCTAAACCTAAAACGCATTAAAAACGAAAGAAGGACTATTTTTGCAAACGACTTAAAGCGTCAAGGGCCTAAATTGCCAAAACTCTTATACTTTTTATAACAAGGATTAAGATTGTAATCAAATTGAGACATAGAGGTATAAAGTGTCACTTTTGAAACTAAAAGGGTATAAATTGTAATTTTACAAAAGTTCAAGGGTATAAACAGTTAATACTTAAAACTATAAGGGTATAAAGTGTAACATTTTATATATTATTTCAGAAGTATATTCTTAATACTTAACAAACTGTTTTTGATAAAGTAATATACAAAGTATTTCGGTATCTTTAACGATCGATCGAACCTTGAAGATGAAATATCATAAAACATATATTATCATCCACTAACTTTCGAAGAGACTTCAAAACTACAAATATCATCAATAATGAAACTTGACATACCAACCCAGGTCGCGTGTCGGAGCCGTTTATTCTCACAACTTGAATTACGTACAGAACACTATATCACCAAGGTGAGTTTCATAGCCCCTACTTTTATATGTTTTAAATTACTTTTGGGGGAGATACATGCTCAAATACTTGTTTTGACTTCCACAAATACTCAAAATATTTATACTCTTATGCTACGCTATAATTTTGATACTTTTGAACATGAAGTGTAGTTACGATATGTGCCTTAATGCGTTACACTTATTCTTGTACGCTTTATTCTTTAGCAACTATTTAACTCCTGTATAGAGCCGTTGGAGAGGAATTGATAGTGCTATCGGGCTGACGCCCGCACCCTTCGTCCCAGATTCATGGGCTTGGGTGAATATAATCCAGTATTCTTGTTTATTTCTTGCATTGAGGTTAAGTTGGTTGTTATGCTTTACATTAAGTACTCACATATATCGTATACACATATGTCCGACTCATACTATACTTTAGCAGTGGGTTGTAAACACACAGGTTGCAAGTTTTGTATGGGCGGGATTTGCAACTGAGTGGATTTACAATGCATTTGTCGTGGAAACATTCTTTAAAGCATATATGTCTTACTATATTTTAGCAGTGGGTTGTGAACACACAGGTTGCAAGTTTTGTATGGGCGGGATTTGCATCTGAGGGGATTTACAATGCCTTTGCTATGGAAACTTTCTTTAAAGACTTTTCAACTTATTTTCAACAAACTCTATGAACTCACCAACCTTTGTGTTGACAATTTTTAGCATGTTTATCTCAGGTTAGTAAGGCAATAGCGGATGCATGGATCATAGAGTCATTTGCATGTTTTGGAGACTTATGCTTTCATCCTTTACCATTCGATGCATTTTGAAAATATATATGTAATCATATACCTTGGGACCTCTTGTAATAACTCGATTTAAATAATTGAATGGTAACTTTTCAAAACGTCTCATTTAGAGGTCGTTTTCTATACCTTGTGCTTGTATTAGAAGTAGCACCCATTGACACTATCGTTCACGCGATATTTTGGGGGTGTTACAAAATGGTATCAGAGCCTTGGTTATAGAGAACTAGGTTGCAGTTAGTACCTAGACTATAACTACTATATACGTTAAGACCATCCTCCCTATCGCCTTGCACTCTTAAAACTTTTTCACTTATATCCAATAGGGAAATCCCATAATTTAGTCAAGCCATCAAAAAGTGGAGCTCAGTAATAACTGGTTATTTAACTCGATCTTGTGACGGTTCTTGTTTGATGAGACATGAGGTTGAGTTAAATAAAGGTTATTATTTAGCTGTAGAGATTTGATGATTTTCTCAAGGATGAGAGTTCTCTTGAGGATGCTTTTGAGGAATTGATAGAAACTAAATTTCCGTGACTTTAGCACCTAGGAGAGATTTCTACGTACCAAATGCGACACTCCCTAGATACCCACACTACACTACTCCTCCACCATTTAAGATCGGATGATAGTAACATCAATCGCTAAGATATGTGTGCTTGGTTATATGTACACGTGTGAAAGGAGGCAATTATAATTACCTTGCCTATACACACCGATTATTTGTTAGAATCGTTTCAACACCTAACACGGACTGAATCTCAGGACGAGATTCCATTTAAGAGGGTGAGACTGTAACCACCAAAAAATTTCCGTCTATATTAAACTAATACTTATCTATTTTCTACGTCTATTTTTTTTAAACGTAAACAGTTTATTTAATCACAAAAACTAATGTGACATAACTCACATTTTCAATAAACGTGCTCACACGTAGACTGACACCAACGACCTTATGTTTATTTCTCATAAACATCTTTATATGTCAAATAACAAAAGTTTTCAACTTTTATTTACTACTTTACGTTATTTCGTTAACGTACGGTTATTAAACTTTCAAACTAAACATTAGCCATTTATTATAATTTACCCGAAACCCTAATTTATTTTAACAATGATTTTACGAAACTAAATCATAAATACTAAAGTACAACATTTTATACCTAGAGTACAAGTCATTAAAGCACGAAGCCTAGCTATACTTTAATTTCCGTTACAAGCCCTGATATACAACTCTATGATTTTATGTGCATGATATATTTTCAAAATACTAATGTCCAACTCTTTCAAGCACATGTACAAGTCTTTAATGCATAAAAGCTTAATACTTATATAAATCATATTATAAACCTCAATGTACCTATTTTAAAGCACATGATACAAACCTATAATGCACAAAGCCCTTAAAATTGACTTTCTTATAAATTACAAATCTAAGGTACAAGTCCCAAATGCTTGTGGTACAAGTACTTAATGCATGGAACTAAAGTCTATAATTTTCATAAACCTAACTAAACTAACTTAAATCTAGTTACAAACCAACTAAACCATAACTAAACCCTCTCTAGGCTCAAATTAAGCCACATAGTGTGCTACCTCATCATGTTCCCTCCATTTTCAACACCATGGTCAAATATTATAGGCTATGTTCATGGTAATTAGTTGTTGGATATTGGATTTCACAAACACATCAAACCATTAACACAAGTGGGCGTATAAGTGGAATTCTAGAGAGAGAAAGTTAGAGGTTTAGGGAACTTAGTGAGAGAAAGTGAAAGATATTATTATGAGCTCCAACTCTCTACCTTGGGAGGTAGAGAGTATTTATAGTCTTACATAAAGCGCCACACAACGGGCGTGGATCGGCATACAGTGGGTAAAGACCCGTCCGTTCTCCACGGTGTTACTTAACAAAATACTACTTAACTAAATATAACTATGACTACGAGCATTCTAACGATTACATATACTTGAGGTGACCGACTCTTTAATACGGGAATTTCTTTTAACAATCTCCCCTAAAGGGAGGTCACCTCAACCATATACTAAAATGACATTGAATACAATCAGATATTACATTAACAATTGATCTTGCATTCTTGATGTAGTACTTTGCTCCGGAGCTCGTAGTCATTGATTCCACTCATTGCATGTTTGGTTAATCCAAGTGGAGGTCTTTTCCTGATCCACGTGATAATAATGTTGAGCCAGCTTTTGAGATCATCAGCTAATAAAAAATCTCTGATACATCCATTGTGGTGTTGGTTTTGTGATGTTGTGACATTTGGACCGACATGCTCACATTCTGGATCATGATATATTCTCATCAGAGTAGCGGAAGCATTCGTTGATTCATGATATTGGTAGCAGCGTAGCAGAAGCATGGAGTTAGAATATCGGAGTCATTGATGCACCAATCATGATATCTTTTGATATGAATGTGTTGTGTGAGCATGCGGCTATGGATTGACCGCTTCATTCGATGCTGCAAACGTCGGGGTGTGCCAGCATAAGACAGTTAGCAATAAAGCGCACGAAAGTGTCTTTGATCACTTTCGATGAATTGAGGGTACACGGCCACGGTTCCCCGTTGATCAATACAAGTACTGCCTGTGATCAGGTATAATTCCGAGAAGAATTCCTTGACAGGGTTTCGCAGCTGCTCTAGCTGTTCTCAAACAGGAACGTCTCAAAGAAGACAACAAGGAGTGAGTGAACCAGCGAATTTACGTCCACTGATTGATGAAAAGAGATTTGAAAAACAATCGTGTATTGCTCAATAGAAATTGTTTTTGCAATAAAACGAAGGTTTTAATGAAAATCAATTATCAATCATAAAACACCTTTTGATTTGAAAAATTAGTACACGGTCGACGTGCTAATGAAAAGAGTTTTAAAGCACAAAGACCGGTTTTTCAAAGGTATCCGTCAATCCATAACCTGAACCAGGATTAATTCAAAAGATTGAATCGCCCCATTGTTTCTGTTCAGTTGTCACATGGTTGATCTATATAATAGATCTCACATGCCACCTACCAGGAGCTTGTTAGATGTTGGCTCCAGAAGGCTTTCCATCTTCACAGTGAATATGTAAGCACATCACTCAGATGTTCTGGCAATACCACAAGGATAATGCGTAGGACTCAAGATATAATCTCTCTTTCCACATTGTGTGAAACAGAGAGTCTTCATTGAAAGTGTCCTAATGAAATTTATTGATGATCTCGTGGCTCTAGACTCAATTTGTGCATATTTGGATCCTATATCGGAGACTAGGGAGAGGGTCTCCTCCTTCAATATCAACAATCTCTAAGAGAAAGTCGATAGATAATGTCGGTTCCCCGTGAGAATGAAACAAGTCCTTTTAAGAGGAACTTGAGTGGTTTGGAAAGTTGAAGTGCGTGCGTCACTGGTCCATGACGTTTGTCTTCAATACCGATGTTACCATCAAGAGCATATGAATTGAAACCGGCTTCTGCCCTAAGGTTGAATAAATGGAGGGCTATTTGTTTTCACCCTTTTCTCATTCAATTCTTTTTAATTCTTCAACCCCTTCAGTGCTTACCGAGACTTCATAGCTAGAACCTTGTTGGGTTTATTCCGGTACTAGCTCAGTCTCTAGTCCGCTCTTCCCATATCTCAATTTTCTCCTTTTATCATCATACCTAAGAACTCTACACTAACTAGTGGATAGTCCCTGGGTAGATCCCTCCGGTTCTGGCGGATCATGGGAACACATACCTAACCTTATCGTCCTTATATCACCATTCATAATGTAAAGTTGGTCGGTCTTTTTGGTATTGTTCATATGCCATAGGAACCAATTGAAAACCATTTGAAAATCAATCCAGATACTTATGATATTTTATCAAAGCATTTTGTACCTGAATTGTTTTTGATATTTTTAGAAGAAGAACTCCCCCTCAACATGTGAATCAAGTATTTGATATAGTTTTCCACACGGAGGCAAGAGAAAGAATTAACTTGTTTGATTACCATTTTCTAAAAAATATCAACATCACTTCCCTAATCGAATCAAGTAGATAAAGCATTTTGGGGAAGGATGAGGTTTTCATGATTTTGCTCCCCCTCAATATGTGCCTCGAGATTTGAAAAGAGTTTTGCACATACTAGAGGGAACCTGCACATTGAGATAAATGATCACGTTTCAAATCATAGGTTTAAGATAGATGCTCCCCCTCAACATGTGCATTGAAAATTTGAAATCGTTTGTCACATGTGGGAAGGACAGCATGTACGTCCTTATAAAACCATCAGTTTAAATCCAATTTAAATCACACATTCTCCCCCGATCACAATTATCAAATCATTTGAGATTTGTGGTCTCTTATAGATTTAAATTGATTTTGAAAGCTTTTAAGGAGAATTGTGACTTGATTATGAAAGCTTTTTAACTGATACGGATCGGATTTTAAGACTTTAGACTCCATTGATAAAACATGCATGTACATTTTTTGAAAACAATTTAATGCCAAATAACTTTTTAATTTAATTGAAATCATTCTCCCCCTCAATCAATGACATAGGTTGTTGATTGAGAGATAGAGATTTTGACAAATAAGTCCTCATGATTATCAAAAATAGAGACCGAGTTATTTTTCAAAGCATTTAGTTTTCGCGAGATAAATGTTTATAGACTCAGAGCATGGAATTTGAAATCATGATAAAACATGGCTCTGTTCTTTCTTTTAAAACCGGTTATTGCCTGAAAATGACAATAAACCATTGTTTCTCTTTCTCTTTAAAACCGGTTTTTGTTTTTTTTTGTTTTTTTTTTTTTTTTGGAATTCGAACAACATCTAAAGTCCCGTGTCATTCTTTGAATGACAGAACAAAGACCGTAGATATTATCGAACCGAAAAAAAAAACGCATGACAAAAAGACAATATTTTTGAAGATTTTCGATATTTTCAGATTTTTATAGATTTTGAAGGTTTTATAATTTTGTATTTTGATTTTCGAATAGATATATACAAGAGATAGATGAAGATAGACCTTTACTCCTCGTCTTCCTCCTGAAGGCGTTTGAGTGTTTCTGGTTGAAAGCTTTTCAAGCCTAGTCGAGGAAGAATAAACTCAAAACGTTCTCTTGGAAGAGCTTTGGTGAAGATGTCAGCTAACGTGATATCAGATTCACAAAATAGAGTTCCACCACACTTTTTCCACTTGTTCCCTGATGAAATGATGTCTATGTCGATTGCTTTGCTCTTGAATGTTGAACGTTGTTGCATGAGAGAGCAATAGCACTTTATTATCACAGTACAGAGGGATTTTGTTGAATTCAAAGCCATAGTCAGATAATTGAGATCTCATCCATAATACTTGAGCACAACAAGATGACATGGCTATGTATTCAGCCTCTGTAGAGGGAATAGAAGTACTCATTTGCTTCTTTGAAGACCAGCTCACAAGCTTATCACCCAAAAACTGAGCACCTCAGACGTACTTCGACGAGTAGACATCCGCATGATCAGCATCTGCATAAGCTGTTAGTGACATACCGGTGTCCTTCGGGTACCAAAGTCCCATATTGATGGTTCCTTGGAGATACCGAAGACCCGTTTAACCGCTTCAAGGTGCTTTTTAGTAGGCTTAGCCTGGTATCTAGCACACATGCAAACAGCGAACAAGATGTCTGGTCTACTAGCTGTGAGGTACATCAGGGATCCTATCATACTACGATATTTTGTTTGGTCAATCATGATCCCTGAGTGGTCCTCATCTAGTTTAGTTCGATCAATCATGGGAGTGTCAACAGGGTCACATGAATCAAATCCAAATTTCTTTTAAGATCTCAGTTGCATATTTAGATTGATTTATGAAAATGCCTCCGGGACTTTGCGAAATTTGTAATCCCAAGAAAAATGACATTTGTCCCATCATTGACATTTGAAATTTTGAACTCATTTCATTGGAAAAACGATCACATTCCATTGGGTCAGTCGAGGCAAAAATAATATCATCAACATAAATTTGAACATGAGTTAAATGTTTGCCGGACTTCCTGGTGAACAATGTTGGATCAACTGCTCCTTTGCTAAATCCGATAGATAGAAGAAACTTTGACAATGTATCATACCATGCCCTTGGAGCTTGCTTTAAACCATAAAGGGCCTTCTTCAAACGATAAACGTGAGTAGGATGCTCTTGATTTACAAATCCTTCAGGTTGGCTGACGTAGACGACTTCTTTAAGATCTCCGTTCGTGAATGCTGTATTTACGTCCATTTGATAGACTACCATGTTCTTACTTGCAGCATTAGCCAAAAATATTTAATTGCCTCGATTCAAGCCACAGGAGCAAAAGATTCTTCAAAGTCTACCCCTCCTCTGGACGGTATCCTTTAGCAACTAATCGAGCCTTGTTCTTCAACACATCACCATGCTCATCAAGTTTCACTTTGAAGATCCATTTTAGAGCAATAATCATAGCACATCTGGAGCAGTACTAATTCCCATATATCTAGTCGATCGAACTCATGAATTTCATCTTGCATAGCATTGAACCAGCTATTTCATTCATGGCGGTTTTAACATCTTTTGGTTCGATCTTAGAGAGTACGGAGTTGATGAAGCACCACAAGGCATCGATTGCAAGTTGTTTCCGTGTTGATACAGGACGAGAGGGATTTCCAATGATGTTGTCAAATGGATGATCATGAGTCCATTTTTTGAGGTGTTCATGTGGCAGTGGTTGAGGGACTGAAGTAGCAGAGTGATGTCTTCGAAGAAGATGGTTCTGATGAAGATTCAGGAGCAAATATGTTTTCAAATGGAGCATCTTTAGTAGTAGCAAAGGGATTATCTTCATCATTGATGCCAGAAACAGATCCATGATGTACATTCGAAGATTGATGATTTGTCGATGTGATAGAGTGATCAGCAGCAGGCGCTTCTTGGCTTAATGATATTGAGACAGAAGGATTAACTTCATTCACAGGAATATGAGCAGCCTCTGCTGTAGGAGTCGACCGTTCATTAGCACTTGGCTCATACAATTGGACTGTTTTGAAGAGCGGGGCCTGAAGAGATATCTGCAGACGCCATAGTGTTGAAGAACGAGGCCTGAACTGATGTGAACAGACGTCATTGTTAAGAGCCCAGTTATATGTTTAGAGCCGCCCGAATCCAAATACCAAGGGACGACTTGTACGACCTGCTTTTGACAACAGACGAAGACAGAGAATTGGAAACATTGGATCCCCACGTGCTGATGGGGTCCTTTTGGTTAGTACAAACAATCTTTGAATAAGCAGAACCCTAGGTGTAATGTCATTGTCACTAGGAGCTGAACTAGTAGAAGCATCAGACTTAGTCGAGGGACATTTTGTGCTTAATGGGATTATTCTACCAGTTGGCTTCCAAACCTTAACAGGCACTACTTTAGGCATAGTGGGTCTAGTTAAGGGGCAAGGTTTCCATTCGTGAATATTCGACCTGTTGGCTTCCACTGAAATCCTACATTGGTAAAAACCTTCCTGTAGGTTTTCAGGATTGCTTATCTGTTTTGCTCTCCAAACTTTCTTAACTGGGTTATGAATCTTAGACCTCAGGAATAACACATCACATTTATCATGATTACCAGAAATTAAACATTTTTTGCATGTTTTGCAGACAGCATAAGGCCTCGAATTAATTTTAGTAAGCTTAGAGCTAATACTAGAACTAACACGATTCTTTTTGTTCAAATCAAACTTCTTGTCCCTATGGTGTTCTTTCACTTCCTTATCATGATCACTTTTAGTTGGCGTAATCCTATCCTTCTTTGCATAGCTTCTAGGTGTTGACCCGCTAACTTTAGTGTCAATCTTAACATCTGTAGAAGTAACGATGGGAACATTACATGGCTTCACTACTTTCTGCATTCTGGTCTAGAAGTGCTGGGATTTGAAATTCTAGGAGGCACATCACAGGTTGCCTGCTTGAATTTAGATATGGAACAAGGCATATCAAGGGTCACATGCTTGGCTTTAGGCATAGAACGGATTTCCTGTTTGGCACTAGGCATAGAACAAGGCTTCACAGCTTTGCCTTTTCACCTAAGGGTTTTGGACATGTTGCAATTACACATTCAAGCAGCTCTTGAGATCGTTTGGCCTGGAGGCAAGCAAACCTAATTTCACTATCAAGAGGTTTGTTAATGAAATCCTCTTCGACAATCTCACGGAGACATTCTAGACTATCCGTAAGGTGAGCACAGTAGTCATGAAAAGCATGTTCATTATTCCTAAGATGAGGAGGAATATATTTAACTGTCAAAGTGTATTTGCAATCTAAGGGTGACTTTGAGACAACATTCTTATTGAAAACAAGTGGTAGTTTCCCATTTCCTGACTTCTCAGATTCTCAATTTCCTTTTGTAAAGACGTTACTTTTTCGTTATTTTGGTCACGGGTGACTTTTGTTGAATCATATAACTCTTTAAAATGTCTTTTAACTTTTTCATTTTCTTCTAGAAAACTCTCGTTTCCTTTTGTAAGGCATTAACTAAGTTTTGAAGATGAAAAGTTTGAGAATTCTGAGAATCTAAAGGAGGAGGCATTTGGGAGCCTGTCATATTGTTCGTTTGACCCTTTAATTGAGAGATTGGGCTTTCAACTTTTCGATCGTGTTCCAATGAGCTTGAATTGTTTCATCACGTTGTTAATTTGAAAAATGCATCAAACTCGAGCATTGAGGATGTCTTGATTTTTGAAGTTTTGACATTTTCTTTAAGATGTTGATATTTTAGTTGTAAATTAAAATGCTCAGCCTCTAGTTTAGACAAATGTTTAACCAAATTGTCGTGATCATCCAGTTCAATTTTCTCAGATAGTTTGGAATTAGTTTTTTCAAGCTCAATGACACGATCATGGGAGACTTTCAGAGCAACAGATAATTCATGAAATTGAGAAGCATTAATGGAACAATTCGTAGCAGTGTAAAACACATCTTGAGTAATACATTCAGAAATAAGATTCTCATTCAAGGTATGCAAGTTCTTCCTCTCAATCTCATTATATTTTAATTCTCGCTCATAGTCACTAACCTCAACTATCATTGCATCAAATTCTTTTTCCATTTCTTTAATATCTGATTTTATCCCCATTTTAAGACTCTCAAAATGATCTTTTAGTTGTTTAAAGAAAGGCATGACCTCAGTTAAATAACATTCTTTCATTTGCTCAAAACCCCTTTCCCCTTCAGTTATCCCAGTGGGTGTGATCCTTTTCTTACAAGTTTTCTCAAAATCGGCAAATAGTTGAAGAATAACATATTGACTGATTAAGGTCTTGCTCTTAGTGGCAATAGTTCTAGGAACTAAATGCATTGGTGTATTTGGAGGATACACAGTCGCTTTAGGGAATTTCCTACAAGGGGGATTCTTTTCAACAAGATTTTCAGCTTTTTGCAAGTCCATATCCTTTTTCCGGAACACTTGTTCAGGGGTCAATAGAGTCTGAGGCTTAAACATGTTTAAGGATATCTAATTTTCCTTAGTGTAATCATGGGGTTTTATCGTTATCTTGTTCTTTTTACACTCAGGATCTTCTAGCTTCTTATTCATTTTCTCCCTAGTGACTTCATCTGATTTCTTATCTTCCTCAGTGCACTCACAGCAACTAGGTTTCGTCTAGGCTTAAGGATATCATTACCATCATACAGTACCTTATGAGCATTTCTAGCCTTTTTAATTACCTCTGGATTAGGTTCCTCAACAAGGGAAATGCTATGCTTATCGCTTAAGACTCTATGCTTAGTGATCATGTGAGCAATCTGAATGGTATTCCCTTGTACGTACAACTTATTTTCAAGCTTGTTTTTCAAAGTTTTAGATTGGAAAAATCATTCAAAAGTTTTGATTCCTTAGCCTTGAATTCTTGCTTAAGCATTTTAACATTTTCTTGAAGTTCGTGTTTTTGCTTAGCAGTTTTAGAAAGCTTTTCTTGTAAGGAGTTTAACTCTTGTTTAATACTTCTTCTCTAAACCTACTTTTTCTAATAGTTGTACGTATTTGGACATCCATTTCCTGCTAACGGGTGGTCAACTCAAACTTAGCACGCTGTTCATAAATAGCAACCAGATCCTTATATATGTTAAGCTCAGTGGTAAGGGAATCATCAGGCACAAATGCAGCGTACTCATGTAGTTCATAATCATCATTTTGAGTAGAAGATGCACAACTAGGTACAGCAGAAACATCCATGCAACTTACTGAGCATTGACATGACAGGCTTGTGACGGTGCATCTCTATCTTGGGTACATCCGAAGCTTCCATGGAGCGTTCGTTTGCATTAACTTGCACAGGTTGTGTCTGGTGCACCTCTCTCTTGTGAATTTGAGCACGAAGATTCCATTTTTGCATTATCCGACTCATCATTTTTTGTTGTCACGGACATTCTGCATTCAGCAACACCCGATTCTTCAACATATACATTACCCAACTTATCACAACAATCTTTCAACTGCACCTGACACTCATTCACGTCTTCATTCTTTTGAGCAGATTCTTCAATGTACTTTTTCACATTATCCATGAGTTGGATAAATGTCTCAATGAATTCCGAATTTCCATTCAGTATGTTTTTGAAGGAAATTCCAGTCAAGTGTTGATCGTAATCTGCTGAATATTCCCCACGGATGAATGGCTGAAATTGTTTGTAGATTACTTGAAGAGCTGCACTGGAACCATCCTTTTGAACCTCTTATAGGTAAGTGCAGCTTTAAGTGTTCTAAGTTCAACAGCTAGCTTCTTGTCAATGTAGGTAAGTCCTGGCGGAAAAGAGCACTACATGTTCGATCCCAGCTATGGATAACAGTGTATGAGGTGCGATGAGTAAAGTGGAGATATGGCTCAATGCTACATTCCATTTGCGTGGCATTCTCATTGTACTCAGAACATGAAGATCTCACATCCTCATTGTTCAATTCAAACATCTTTAACCGTTCAGTGTAGCATACTTTATCATTGTTGTCCACAGCATCATACAATTTAAGCACTTCGAAATCACTGTCAGAGAGTAAG
Organism: Chrysanthemum makinoi; assembly: GCA_910596185.1. Lineage (NCBI taxonomy): Eukaryota > Viridiplantae > Streptophyta > Magnoliopsida > Asterales > Asteraceae > Chrysanthemum > Chrysanthemum makinoi. The sequence goes on along the minus strand of OU343225.1, from coordinate 263,780,808 downwards.
ACATGATTTGGTAGAATGCACGGGATTTTACAAGTCTATGATTTAAACCGAGAAATAGAATCTTTCGGGGGATTTTACTAAAATCAAGACCAAACCGTTAAGCAATGACCAATGGAATGTGTTAAGATGACTGATGGATCGACACAATGATAGACAATTGTGTGTTAGGACTTATGATTGTTTGTGGGATAAGCAGAGATGTTGTTTGGTTGAGATTTGGATTGGTTTATGCACGATTTTCCCGAGAAATTTAGGTCTAAAAACATAAAAACCTCAATAACTTCTGTTCAGAGCGGATTTAGCCCTCGAAGGTTTACCGTGACATTCTCCTTGTTCTCACGGGCTGTTTTGATGTGGGTACGAACGCTGAATGGAAATGAAAACGGAGTTACGGTCAAAAGTCGCTAGACGTTTGAACTTTTGTCGGGAAAAGTCAAACAAGTCGCTAAGATCGCTTGAACCAAAGTCAAGCTAAGACAAGTCGCTAAAAGTAACAACTCGCTAAGCTCCAAGCGCTAGCAATGAGTAAGTGTTACAGCAAGGGCCTAAGAACTAGTCGCTAAATTTAGTCAAGTAGCTTTTTAAATAGCAACTCGCTAGAAGGTACCAACTCGCTAACACCAAATCGTAAGCCATTTTGGCGAGCCAATTCGCTACTCAAGTCGCTAAAACTTCAGTCGCTAAAGGAGCAAACTCAAACAGTGGGACCAATCGCTTACCAACCAAGTCGCACCCGTAGTGGAGAGTCCACTACCTGGTCTTGTTAATTTCTTTAGGTTCTAAGTCGCTAAGCTCAAAAACTGTAACTCGCTACAAAAATGGAAGAAGTCGATCAAAAAAAAACAAATCCGTGGCTCAAGTCGCTAGCAAGAATAAATCTTCAAAACACCACATTCAATCCCAAAAAACAACCCCCAACAACGAATGATAAAGCTACCAAATCAAAAATCCAAAACCATTGTGATGATTCTAAACACTAAAAGTACCCTTTTTTTTTTCCAAAATCCAAACTTAACACTAGAAATCACACTCAATGATGCACAAACCACTAAACTCTTTTCTCAACTAAAACCCACCATAAGAAACCTAGGAAATCCCAAGATGTGTAAGATATGATCTAACCATGGCTCTTGATACCAATTGTTGGATATTGGATTTCACAAACACACATCAAACCATTAAACAATGTGGAGTTATAAAGTGGAATTCTAGAGAGAGAACACGTTAGAGGTTTGGGGCACTAGGTGAGAGATGTAGAAGGGAAAGATATTCTTATGATTTCCAACTGTCTGACATGGGGAGGTAGAGCGTAGTGTATAGTCTTAATAAAACGCCCACAACGGCGCTGTGTCAGGCATTACAGTGGGTTAAGACCCGTCCGTCCTCCAACCCCCCCGGTGTTACCTAAACAAAATATACGTAATAAATATAAACTATGGAATCGAGCATTAAAGTTAGACATATACTTGAGGTGAAGACTCTTTAATATCGTGGAATTTTAATTAATAACACTTGTAAATACTTATGGTTAAAAACTTGTTTACACATTTCTAATTT
>OU343225.1:263707094-263779151 GCA_910596185.1 Chrysanthemum makinoi | reverse complement strand
TCATTGAGCTTAGTCGACATCTCTGAGACTTTTCCACTTGAATCCAACCATTGGATCTTTTTAATACATCGCATTCGTACAAGTGGAGTTTTTGGCGCCAAATATCTCTTTAGCAGGTTATTTGCATTTAATGCAATTTGGTGGATGTGAAGGTGGAGGGGGGTTGGTATACAGCTGGGGAGGTGATAGACATGTGGTGGTGAGGTGGAGAGGTGGGGAAAACCACTGGTTTTGGTTTTACAGGCTTGGTGAAGGAGATGAACAGTGCAGGCGGTTTGGCGGGGTTTGACTTATTTTGACCGAGATATTAATAAGTGGGGGTTTAAAAATGGGGGGGGGGGTCAAGTGGATAATGACAAGGGGTCTTTTGTTTTGGTTGAGGTAAAAATACACAAAGGGGCCATTTGGTTTAAGCTTATATACAAGGACCATTCATGTAATTTCTGCAAAGTATAGGGGCTGAACCTGCCACTTTTCCAAACTTATCACAAGGACCAAACTTGCCAATCTTTAATAGTACAAGGATAATATTTGATAATTTTCACTTTTTAAATATCCAAGGACCTTTTATGACAATTTTTCAAACTTTAGGGACTAAAGTTGTCATTTTGCAATTTTTAAACTTTGATGGGTTTGTTTTGACAAATTTTGAATCCATTGGACCTTAAATGATTTTTTTCTTTATTTTGATTTACCAGGGACTGTTTTTGACAACTTTTGAAACTTGGGGGACTAAAACTGCCAATTATGCAAACTTGATACGTTTTTCATCTGATTTTGGTATTTTTGCATTTAAAACACATAAAACACTTATTTGTGATATTTTGATGCATTTCTGAGTGTTTTCAGATGTTTTTGGCATTCTAAACAGTATAAAAATGATGAGTATTTAGACACTCATCAATGCATTCATTGTTTATTTGTTTATTTTTAAATACTTGCTTGTTTATTATGTGTAACAAGGGTATTTTGATAAGAAAAATAAACTGACCTAAACAATGGTGAAACATGTATTTTTTAAGCATAGTAATCGTAATCGTTTAATTGATTGATTTTTTGCACAAAATAGTTAGAACGGCTCACCCATTAATGACAAACTGTGTGATGGGTATAAGGTTGGTACGCATTAAATTGTGACCTTAAAGATGAGGGTACGTAATATGCTTCGCGCTGACCTAATTCTCCGCTCGTTTGTGCGTCTTAATGGAGCTACCAAGTATTCCTATATGTGTGCATAAAATCTTAAGGGTGAATTACTTTAAATTCTACGCACCACTTTTGTGGTAATTATCCGAATAACTTGGGTCTTATGACTCATGCAGTAGTAGGATATAGTGGTAATTAAAGGTAATTCTTTAATTGGTGTAACCAATACCTCGATTAAAGTTTGATGATGAAAAGCTTAAACATTAAAACAAGGATATGACTGTTTTAATAAAACCTTATGCTACGAAGATGAATACATGACATCTTTGTACATATTTGATTTGGCACCAAAATCAAATTTATTACCCTTAATTTAAGTTGTATGCCATCCAATGAAACGGGAACACCTGAGATTACCTTATATTTTCGTGAGAACGTGATTTAGATTGTAATCAAAGGGTAATATATTCACGTGACGTGAGAACGGGCATGGATGATTTTGTAGTTTCTTAAATTGGACAACTTAATTGAGTTTTGTAGTGAGAACTGGCAACTCAAGGCATAAGATGGGGATAAAACATGTTTACATGGCAATTGAAATTGGCTAAATGTAAATCCCATAAATCTAGGAATTGCAATTTGAAAATTGGCAATTGAGGCTCGACTCGTACCATTTTGAATAATTTCATTACTAGCAGATCAACTGATGTGATGAAACTATGTCAATTTGGATCCTAGTTTTCAGTGAAAATTAAATGGTTATATGTTTATGAACCATGGGTATTTAATTTTCTTGAAAAGGTTAATTATCAAAAATACTAAAATTGAATTTTGTAATTCTTTTGAATGTATTAATGCAACATTTAACCGTAAACGTGGTTTAGTCTTTTATTAGTAAATTGATTCATTCTGCTGTCAAACAAATGTTTGATCGAGAATAAATTTACCGAAAAGATAAACAAAGTCTCTTTTCAATGGGAGAAGAATGAGACTCAATCCTATTCCTTTTCATGAATGAGAAAGGTAATAATAGGAACATTTGAATTGTCTAAATTCTAATGTAACTCATAGCAATGAATTGCACATCTTATTTTCCATAAAGATTTCATTACCCTCATTTGGTGAATGAATCCTTTTGTAACAAACATGAATGTTGGTTAACTGGAAAACATGTATGTGAGTTACTAATCTAGAAGCTAGACTAATTACCGCGAAAATTGGTAAAAGGCAAACTAGCATATTTTATCTAGTTGTTTTGCTTTAGCTTTTAAAGGTGCTACATACCAGTATGGGGATGGTAGACCTGTTAAGGAAGAAATTGCATACCCAATTTTTCGAGTTAATAACATTGATGGATAACCCATCATTCATAGAGTAGAATACACCTTTTAGTACCTTAGTAATGATTACGTATGGTTCTTCAAAGGTGTAGGTGATATGTGCTAAAACACATATAATTTCTTTATCAAATCAGACCCAAAATAACCAAGAAAGAGCCGTTTATTGCTAATATTTGTTGTTTTCTTGAGTTTGTGCTTGTGCAGGTACGGATATGTCAAAACACACAAAAGATAACCAAATCTGACAAAAATCCGAGCACGAGAGATAAAGAGTGCTAAAGCTGAGCCGGAAGGTCGGAATTGTGCATCTGTGAAGATTTCTATTCTCAGAGGATGATTTGTGAAAGACATAATCAAGATTGAAGAATTGTCAGAATCAGTCCTTCAACTTTAAGCATTTGGCAGAATACACCCTCAAGTTTCAGAAAATGACAAATATGGCCCTTTGATTATTGAAGATTGCCAAGATTAGCCCTTGGAGTACTATTCAGAAATTATACTTTTGGTCCCCTGAAATTCATATTATACATGATTAGTCCTTGAATTAACACTTGAATCCTAAATGAGTCCTAATCCAAGTTTACACTACTTTTGGTCAAATAAAACTCAAAAGCCCAAATCCATACTACTCCTTTCCCGGTCCAAACCACTCTCCCAACCCGGTCCACCTTTTAACCCGGCCAGAACAAAAAAAAAATATTAAAAAAAAACCCATCCCGCCATTATTCCCCCCAAAATCCCCAGGTTCTAAGAACCCTAAATTACCCTTTCACTCAATTCGCAAAATTAATACAATTAAAGGGCACAATCGTACTTCTACCTGACACCACACTGACACACGGATGCCACGCTGGCAATCCGTGTGTCATTCCCTTCAAATACTTGCCTCTGATTGGCTGATGGTGCGTGGACACGTGATCCAAGGGTGGATATTGACTAATGATTGATGGGATTCAATCCAAAGGCTGAGAGGGACTGAGAGAAAGCACAAATGCCAGCTTCCAGATGCTTCCAAGGCACCAGCTCTTCTATAAAAGGATCTTTCATTCACGAATTGTAGACACTTCTTATTTTTCTCTTAATTAAGTAGCAAATGTATTTTTCATGTTTAGTTTTTTTTTAAGTTTTAATTAATCTTTAGCTTTGTATTCCTTATTGTACTCTTCATTTCAAAAGTTTAATATAATTCAGTTTTATTCTAAATCCTTATTTCAGCTTCTCTAATTGCTTATTATTGTTTATGTTTACTTTAGCTTAATCTCAACACTGTTTTTAGCTTATTACTTCATTATCAAAAAAAATAAAAAATAAATAAAAAATCAAAAAAAATAGTTGAAAAATAAAAATATTCTAAAGCTTCTTATAAGCTTATTAAAAAGTTAAGCTACTGTTTCAATTAAGGTTCATTTTAGCTTCTTATAGCTTTTAGTGAGCTTTTCTCTGTCTCAATCTCATCTCAAAAACAAAATAAAAAATCCAGTCAACAAAAGTCAACACTGAAGAATGGGAGCTGATATGGAATGATTTGCTGGGTTAGATCAGAAGTGGTATTGAATTAAGCTTGGTTTGAATTCAGTAATGGGATTTGGAAAGTATTTGTTGGTTCTCAGTTAGTCAAAGTTAAGCTGGACTTTTTGTAAGTTCTATGTTAATTTCCATTTCAATTCAAGTAGTTAAGATTTTGCTTGATTAGCTTATTATTGATTTAAGTAGTTTAGTTATTATAGTTTTAGCTTATTGAATTAAGTTTGAGAGGTTGTTAGCTTATATTTTCAAATTCTGCACATCTTACTGTTTGATATAGCTTGTCCTAGATCTGATCTGTGGTAGTTTTTATAATTATTATAACTGTTTCATTAAGGTGCATTTTAGTTTAGTTAATCTGAGTTGAGGTTAGGCTTAGGTTGAATCAGTGTTTTGTTTATTCATTGTCAGTATATCAGCTTCATTAAGGGTGTGTGGATCAAGTAATAATATGTGCTAGAGGTTAGTATTAAGGATAAGTTCAATATAGATAATCTCACTTAAGTTTAGTGCACTCAATTTAAGTCTTATATTGCATCTGTTAACTCAAAAAGTCAAGATCCACTTAAATCAGTTCTTATTCTCATATCTGTTGGAATTTTGAAGTTCTAAAGCTTGATTTAGGTCTAGATATTGTAAGAAAATCTTGATTTAACTTTGTTTCAACTAGAAACATCATTTTCAGTTAACAAATTAAGCTCAAAGTTCAATTTGGTCAAAATTGCAAATCTGTCATAAAAGTCAAAAGTTGCAAAACACAGTTTTTACAAAACTTTGTGGAATTTTCATTGATTCAGTTTTGGTTTATATTAAGTGATACTTTGGGATAATTAAGTTCAGTTGGTCTATTTTTGAAATCTGATTTTTGTGAAATTTTTAGAAACTGTTATAAGCATCAAATCAGCTCTTCTTTAGATTTGATTTGCCCTGTTCATTCCTCACTAGTACTAAGTGTGATACAAGCAACTTGCAGCCTTTGCATAGGGTTCATTCTAGATAGTTAGATCTTGAAATTTCGGTTTATCAGTTTTAGCTTGGTGGTTTTTAGTTCCTCATATATGTTTTTCAGTTAAGCTTATTGGATAAGCAGTTGCATTTGCTTAAAGTTGATAGGTTAAAACTATTTGTTGTTCATAAGTGAATCAAATCAAATCAGCTTAGATTGAACTCTAGAAGTTTAGGATAGTTGAAATAGTTGGATTTGAGTTGTTTTAGTATACTTTAGCTTCTGTAATCATTTGGTGCCCTATAGTGCTTTTTAGCTTAATTTGAGAGCTTATTCACAAGTAGTTTCCACTACAGCTTCATATTCTTGCATACCTGCATCACTTATTTTATTTTTCATAGATTTAGAATAATATTTTAGACTTTTCCTGAATTTTTCATAATTTTTCATTACTGTTTGCTATTTTTCTTTATTTAAACTAGTTTTTAAGACTTTTTAAATAGATTTTAATACAATTAATTCAGAAAAGCTTCAAAAAAAATAATTTTTCAATTTTCATAGATTAAGAAAAATATAAAAAGCAAAAAAATAATTTTTCCAGATTTTTCCTAGTTTAATTTGTAGTTTTTAGTATTTAATTAGTTTAAAATTAGTTTTTAATTCAAATAAATTCAAGAAAAATCATAAAAATTATTTTTAATTCTTAGTTAATTTTCTAATATCATTTTTAGTTAGAAAGTAATTTTAGATCATTTTTAGGACTTAGTTTAGATGTAGATGCATTTTATTTACGTTTCATTTTAGTTTAAATCGCGTATTTAGGATTCCCCGTAGTATAATTCCCCTTAATTGCTTTCCCATTCCCCGTAGTTTTAATAAAATCAAAAATCCAAAATATCGAGCATTTTAATAACGAACCAATAACGACGTTGCCCATTCACACCTCGTTGGGAAACGACTCGGATTTCCTAATCCGTATCACTATCACTCACGGGTTTTGATTCATTATCCTTTTTCCTAAAGGGATTTTAAATCATTCCTTGTGGTTATTTTTGATATCGATATTGTGGTTTTATCCATACACACACACCCCTAAACCTCAACGAATCAAATTTTGGCGCCGCTGCCGGGGAGGTTGTGTCGCGACAATATCGTTAAAGGTTTGACGATTAGTGACTCGAGATCCTTCCTTCGTGAAGTTATTGTTTTTATAAAATCATAAAAACAAGTAAAAAATATTTTCCTTTTTCTTTTATATATATATATATCATATTAAAAATAAAAAAAGATTTTCTCTTTTGTTTTTGAGCTTAAATAGAATACATCAATTATATAACATTCTCAACGGAGGTGTTATCATTAGTAAGTTCCCGAACCAAAGATCAAAAACTTGCCTTTGTGTCGCTTGTGAGTCGATTTATTTCTATTGGATAAACAAACTGTGTGGTGGGTATAAGGACGGCCTGACATTAAATTGCGGCTGAAAAGAGGCGGGTTTTTAATAAGCTTCGCGCTGACCTAAAAAGCTTCTCCGCTCGCTTGTGCGTTTGTCTTATAGAAGTGATTTATTCACTTGGGATTATTGGTTAAGTTCATTGTTGTTTTCGAATACCGTTCTCTTTTAATTGCCTTGGTTTTTGAAAGTGCATGCACACTCGTTCTAATAACTACAGACCGATACGTGAAGCCGCTACAATTCCAAGAAGGCGAAATAGACGTTCTCAATTAGTCGAACCCGAGATTCGAACTAATCCGACTCCGCCCATCGTCGAAATGGTGGAGGACAACCGATCCATGCTAGAGCAACTCCAAGCACCTACCGAGGGTTATGGAGAAGCCATCGTCGTCCCGGCAATCGTTGCCGATAACTTTGAGCTTAAACATGGTTTGATCAACTTGGTATCGTCAAGCCAATTTTACGGATTTGAGAGAGACGATCCTCACTCACATATCCGACGATTCAACAAGCTCACGTCTACGATCAAGTACCGTAACGTTCCGGAAGAGGCTATCAAGCTACTACTCTTCCCGTTTTCACTTGAGGGGGCCGCCCCGGATTTGGCTCGAAAAACTACCCCCTCGATCGATAACCACATGGGAGAATTTAGTGTCAAAATTTGTAAACGAATTCTTCCCACCGTCTAAAACAACAAGCTTAAAAAATGAAATAACAAAATTCACACAAAGATTTGATGAATCATTTAGTGAGGCATGGGACCGATTCAAAGATTTGCTTAGGCAAAGTCCCCATCATGGTTTTTCTGAGTTGCACCAACTTGATACGTTTTATAACGGTTTGAATGAGACTGATCAAGACTCTCTCAATGCCGCCGCGGGTGGTAATTTGTTGACCCGATCAACGAGAGATGCCTTGTCGATTATTGAGAATAAATCTAAAGTTCGTACCTCACATAGCAAATCGGTTGCTGCCCAAGTGAGTGTTACACCATCGTCCTCGTCTTTTGAAAATACGTCTAGCACCGATGCTAAGATTGATAAGCTTACGGATATGATTCAGGCTTTGGTTAAGATTAAGACCGCTAAGATTAATTCTTCTCCACCCGCTCAAGTCAAAGCGGTGGAATCGACTTGTACTAGTGGTGGCCCGCATGCTTACTACAATTGTACCGCCACCGATGGTAATCCTTTCAAAGCTAATGCCGTAACCGGAGGTAACCAATACCGTCCTCAAGTTGAAACGAACCCTCGTGTTAGTAATCAAATGGGACCTCCGGGATTTTCTCAATCGAATAATCAAACTCGTTTTAATCAGAATCAAGTTCGTGGACCAAATGTTCAAAACCAATTCAAAGCCCCATCAAATCAATACCCGAATCAAGGAGTCAATTACAATCAAGGATATCAAGCTTCAAGCTATCAAGCTCCGCCTTTGCCTTCTAATGAATTCACGAATTACGTTCAACACAATAATGCTACCATCCACACCATGCAAACTTAGATTTCAAGTTTGAGAAACGAGTTTCAATCTTCGTTGACTAGACAAAGCAATGAGTTTAGAAATGAGATTCGACTTCAGAACAACAAATTGGATGCTTCGCAGAATAAACATGAGAACATGTTGAATCTTTGTTTTGTGTAAGATAAGTCAACCCTCGAGTTCGGGATCTCTTCCAAGTGACACCATTCCCAACCCGAAGGGTGAGTTAAAAGCTATAACCACACGGAGTGGTAAGGCTTATGATGAACCATCGTTTCCTACTCCACTGGTGAGGGAGGAGGAACGAGAACCCGTGGTTATTGAAGAAAATGTGCAACCCAGACCGTCCCACCTCCGATCGTTCAGACTCCAATTCCGGAACCCGATGTTCCGAAGACTACTTTTAAACCCTCACTTCCTTATCCTTCAAGACTTCATGATCAAAAGCTTCGTGATAAAACCGAAAACCAAATGGAGAAATTTGTTGAAATCGTTCAATCCTTGAATTTTAACATCAGTTTCACCGACGCTTTACTCCTCATGCCGAAATTTTCCGCCATGATCAAAAATTTAGTGAGTAATAAGGAAAAGTTGGCCGAAATAGCAAAAACACCGTTGAATGAGAATTGCTCGGCGGTGCTCCTCAAGAAACTTCCCGAAAAGTTAGGAGACCCCGGCAAATTTCTTATCCCTTGTGAGTTTCCGGGAATTGTGAAATGCTCCGCCTTGGCCGATCTTGGTGCGAGTATTAACTTAATGCCTCTTTCGATTTATAACAAGCTTTCTCTCCCGGATCTCACTCCTACTAAGATGACTCTTGAACTCGCGGACCGCTCAACCTCTATTCCGAAAGGAATCGCCGAGGACGTCTATGTGAAAGTAGGACCACTTCATTTTCCCGCCGACTTCGTTGTCGTTGACTTTGATGCTGATTCCCGAGTGCCTCTTATTCTTGGAAGACCTTTCTTAAGAACGGGCCGTGCTATAATTGACGTTTATGAAGGAGAAATTACTTTACGATCTCATAAGGAAACCGTCTCATTTAACATTAACCATCCTTCGAGATACTCCTCCAACTATGATGATGCTTCTATTAATCGAATCGACGTTCTCGATATTGCAACGGAGGAGTATGCTCAAAAGCTTCTTGATTTTATGGGTGGCAATCCCACCATTCTTTCTGAAAATGTTGAACCATCTTCTGAGCCTATAATTGCCGACTCTTCCCCCTCTCTTACTCCATTCGAGGGAGGTGATTTCGTTTTGGAAGAGATCGATGAGTTTCTTGCTAATGACGAATCGATTCCACCGGGAATTGATGATGATTTTTATGATTCGGAGGGAGATATTCTTTATCTTGAGCAATTGTTGAATGAAGATCCGTCACCGTCACTTCCTCCGAAAGAGATTACGATTGAAGAAATCAAATCCGTACAAACGACTAATGAAAAACCTCCGGAGCCCGAGCTCAAGGATTTACCTCCTCATCTTGAATACGCTTTTCTTGAAGAACCGAACAACTTTCCCGTCATCATTGCTAAAAACCTAAAAGATGAGGAGAAAACATCACTTTTGGATATTCTTCGAAAACATAAGAGTGCCATCGCTTGGCAAATTTCCGATATCAAAGGCATAAACCCTCGTTTTTGTACTCACAAGATCTTAATGGAAGACGATTGCAAACCCGTTATTCAACAACAACGTAGGGTTAATCCAAACATTCATGAGGTTATCAAAAAGGAAGTTCTTAAACTCCTCGACGCCGGAATCATTTATCCAATCTCCGATAGCTCATGGGTTAGCCCTATCCATTGTGTTCCAAAGAAAGGTGGCATGACCGTCGTTGCTAATGAAGATAATGAATTGATTTCCACACGCCTCGTCACCGGATGGAGGGTGTGTATTGACTACCGAAAGTTGAATGATGCTACACGAAAGGACCATTTCCCGTTACCTTTTATGGATAAAATGCTCGAACGTTTAGCGGGGAATGAGTTCTATTCCTTTCTCGATGGTTTTTCCGGTTACTTTCAAATTCCGATTGATCCGCATGATCAAGAGAAAACGACTTTCACTTGCCCTTATGGAACGTTTGCTTACCGACGCATGCCATTTGGTTTATGCAATGCTCCCGGAACGTTCCAAAGGTGCATGATGGCTATTTTTCAAGACATGATCGAGAAGTCTATGGAAGTTTTTATGGACGATTTCTCGGTTTATGGAGATTCTTTTACTTCCTGCCTCTCTCATCTAGACCACATGCTCAAACGGTGTGAAGACACCAATTTGGTCTTGAATTGGGAGAAGTGCCATTTCATGGTTCGAGAGGGCATTGTCCTCGGCCATAAGATTTCAAAATCTGGGATTGAGGTCGACCGAGCTAAAGTCGACGTTATAGCTAAACTCCCTCATCCCACTACCGTAAAAGGTATTCGGAGTTTTTTAGGTCACGCCGGTTTCTATCGCCGTTTCATCCAAGATTTCTCTAAGATAGCCCGCCCTCTGACCCATCTCCTCGAGAAGGATGCTCCGTTTATCTTCACCAATGAATGCGTTGAAGCATTCAATTTTCTCAAAAAGAAATTAACTGAGGCACCGATCTTAGTTGCCCCCGAATGGGATTTGCCCTTTAAGCTCATGTGTGATGCAAGTGACTACACAATTGGGGTAGTCTTGGGGAAACGTAAATCGAAACATTTTCAACCCATACACTATGCGAGTAAGACATTTTCTGAGGCCCAACACAATTATACGACTACTGAAAAGGAATTATTGGCCGTTGTTTATGCTTTCGAGAAATTTAGACCCTACCTTGTCTTATCGAAGACCATAGTGTATACAGACCATTCTGCCCTAAAGTATCTTTTGGCAAAGCAAGATGCTAAGCCACGATTACTTCGGTGGGTTCTCCTCCTTCAAGAGTTTGATGTTACTATTCTTGACAAAAAAGGAGCGGAGAACCTTTCTGCCGATCACCTTTCTAGACTTGAGAATCCTCATCAAAGTGTGCTCGAGAAAAAGGAGATCACGGAAACATTTCCTCTTGAGACACTTGGGATGATTGCTAAGAAAGACCCAAACACCCCATGGTTTGCCGACTTTGCAAATTACCATGCGGGCAATTTCATCGTGAAAGGGATGTCGTCCCAACAAAAGAAAAAGTTTTTCAAAGATGTTAAGCATTATTTCTGGGACGATCCCTACTTGTTTAAGATTTGTGCGGATCAAGTAATCCGACGGTGTGTTCATGGCCAAGAGGCTCTTGATATTCTCAATGCTTGCCATAACGGACCCATTGGTGGCCATCATGGTGCAAGCTACACCGCTAAGAAGGTTTTTGATTCCGGGTTTTATTGGCCTACCATATATCGAGATGCTTATGATTTAGTTAAGTCTTGTGATTCTTGCCAACGTCAAGGGAAAATTTCGCCAAAGGATGAAATGCCACAAAATGCTATTCAAGTTTGCGAGATTTTTGACGTGTGGGGCATCGATTTTATGGGGCCATTTCCCTCATCTAAGGGTAATAAGTATATCCTCGTGGCCGTCGACTACTTGTCTAAATGGGTTGAAGCGAAGGCGCTCCCCACTAATGACGCCCGAGTGGTTGTTAAGTTTTTGAAAAACTTGTTTTCCGATTCGGAGCACCTCGTGCTATCATCAGTGATCGCGGTACCCATTTCGGTAATGAACAATTCGCTAAAGTTATGGCTAAATATGGAGTTACCCATCGTTTTTCTACCGCGTATCACCCAAACGGCGGACAAGTTGAGGTCTCCAATCGTGGTTTGAAAAGGATTTTAGAAAGGACTGTAGGAGAAAATCGAGCTTCTTGGGCCGATAAGTTAGATGATGCATTATGGGCTTTCCGCACCGCATACAAGACACCCATCGGGTGCACCCCATTTAAGTTGGTGTATGGAAAAGCTTGTCACTTGCCCATCGAGCTCGAGCATAAGGCATTTTGGGCCTTGAAACATGCAAACTTTGATCTTAAGACCGCGGGTGATCACCGGAAAGTTCAATTGAATGAATTAAATGAGCTTAGGGATCAGGCTTACGAGAATTCTTTGATTTTCAAAGAGAAGACTAAGAGGATTCATGATGCTAAAATCAAAAACCGCGTTTTCAACGTTGGTGATCAAGTTCTCCTCTTTAACTCTCGCTTGAAGATATTCTCGGGCAAACTCAAAACCCGTTGGTCCGGACCATTCACCGTTGCTCAGGTTTTCCCGTATGGAACGGTAGAGCTTTCTCAGCCCGATGGCCCAAATTTCAAGGTGAATGGTCATCGTGTGAAACATTATTTTGGAGGGGACATCCCATCTATGGTTGTCCCTGATCTCCAAACTTTCCCTAAGAACAACTGAATTCGGGGATCGAGTCAAGCTAGCGACTCGGTGACCAAAAACAGTAGCGCTTCGTGGGAGGCACCCCATGCTTATCTCTATCTTCTTTCTATTTTCTAATAAGTGACGTGAAGGGATTAGCCTCTTCGATTTCTCGTGTTTGGTTGTTTGTGATGTTTTTGTCTAGGATTTTCCCGATATGAAGACTCTCGTGCTCGAAGTTTGTCTTTTCTCCACTCGAGTTTCATGTTCGTTGCTTATGGAAATCCAATATCCGAAATCTTATCGACTAACGTTTATCTTCTAGCATACTTAATAAACGGCTTTTAGATTTTCGTTGATACCCTTGCTTTTAAACATTGAGGACAATGTTTCGTTCTAGTCTAGGGTAGGGTAATCTTCGATTTGATTTGACCGCACTTGCTTATTTTTGTCGTGTACTCGTGCAACTCCGTTTTTCCTTAGAAAATGAAAAATTGTGCAAAAATGTGAAAAATTTAAAAATTTTTGTAAGCTTTTGCTAGTTTTATGATCAAAAAGTTCTTGCTATTCTCTTAGAAGTTTCTTTAAATATGCGTTTTTCTTGAAAAAGCCTTTGCTAATTGCTTAGACAAGAGGCTTTAAAATGCGATTCTAGCTCAAAAGGCCAAGAATTTGCAAGTCTCCCTGAGTGATTTTAAATATGCGAAGCTTAACCAAGAATTTGCTAGTTTCTAATAAGTGACTTTAAAAATGCGAGACTTGAGATTATTTGACGAAGCATTTGCTAAATTAATATATGTTTTGACACCTTGTTGACTTTCCGCTGGTGAGAGTAGGAATGGAATTCTGACTTGACCGGGCGTGTTGAGCCCTAGCTTGTTCCCTTAACCATAGGTAATCTAAAAATTATCGGCTAAGCATCCGCGGATCTCATTATTTGGGATTTTAAATTTGCGGAGATCGAGAAATGATAGAGTTACTTATGAGTTTAGATGCTAAGCGTGGAGTAGTTGGTTCTCTTTAGAGCCCATCGAAGGTACTTATGGCTTTTTGTTCCCACAAAATTGTTTCACCCCATATCTGTTAAATAAATAATTAGAGATGTTGAGTTTTTGACGATAGTTAGTTCTTTATTCTTCTTTAGAGAATCCTTGCCCATGAGAGTTGGGTACACATCAAGGTACTGTCAGTGTTGCGGTGTATAGACAACTGATTCCGATAGTTTTTGCTATTGTTTCTATTGTTATAAAAGCCGTAGGATTGAGTTTGGCACAAAAATTAACATGAAATAAAGCCCAAATGTATTAAAGTTGAAAAATCCAAAGCCATAAAAGTTGTCATAGACTTCCAAAAAGGAAGAGGAAAATCCAAAGTCATAATAAGACTCCTGATAAAACGGTAATCCCGTTGAGTTAGTGGTTGAAAAGACCAAGGGCCTAAATTGCAAAAATGCAAATGTGCTGAAATAGTGTTAAGCCAAATTTTGAATCCGGGAGATATCTTCCTAAATCGTGCGAAATTAGGACCTTGATGTGGACCTCATTCTTGTGTGCAATGGTTTTCGAGGGAAGGTGGATAACTAATTAGCGACTTAGCTTTGTATCTTTATCGGAATAAAAGTTATCGAAACGAGAAATTTGAAGAAATTCATTTCTCACAAAAATAAAAAAAATCTAGAGGAAAATAGGAAAATGGGAGCAAAAGGTAATTACACAAGTAACTTCCATGGGTAGTGTTAGCATCTAGAGTCATATTTAACAATGATTTCGATTTTACGCTTAGTTTGGGGACTTGTGAAAAATCAGGGACGATGTATTCTATCCGTATGGTCACTTCACGCTGTGTTGTGTTTCCTATTCCGTGATCCTAACGTGTCGTTTGAAAAATGTTGGAGTTATTGATCGACATGAAAGTTCAATAAACCGTCACTCATAATCGGAATGTGCTTAATCGTAATATCTACATGTGAATAAAAAAGGTAAACGGGGCGTTTTTAGAATTAAAGGTTCTTAATCTCTTTTGAGGAATCTTTGCTACTTCTTCATAGGTTTAGTAGAAAGAGATTGAAATCCTTGGCTATAGAAGCGCGAGTTGATTGCATTGCGCGGGGACACGACAATGGTCTCGTCTGGGGTATTTTGATATGTGCTAAAACACATATAATTTCTTTATCAAATCAGACCCAAAATAACCAAGAAAGAGCCGTTTATTGCTAATATTTGTTGTTTTCTTGAGTTTGTGCTTGTGCAGGTACGGATATGTCAAAACACACAAAAGATAACCAAATCTGACAAAAATCCGAGCACGAGAGATAAAGAGTGCTAAAGCTGAGCCGGAAGGTCGGAATTGTGCATCTGTGAAGATTTCTATTCTCAGAGGATGATTTGTGAAAGACATAATCAAGATTGAAGAATTGTCAGAATCAGTCCTTCAACTTTAAGCATTTGGCAGAATACACCCTCAAGTTTCAGAAAATGACAAATATGGCCCTTTGATTATTGAAGATTGCCAAGATTAGCCCTTGGAGTACTATTCAAAAATTATACTTTTGGTCCCCTGAAATTCAGATTATACATGATTAGTCCTTGAATTAACACTTGAATCCTAAATGAGTCCTAATCCAAGTTTACACTACTTTTGGTCCAATTATACTCAAAAGCCCAAATCCATACTACTCCTTACCCGGTCCAAACCACTCTCCCAACCCGGTCCACCTTTTAACCCGGCTAGAACAAAAAAATATAAAAAAACCCATCCCGCCATTATTCCCCCCAAAAATCCCAAGTTCTAAGAACCCTAAATTACCCTTTCACTCAATTCGCAAAATTAACACAATTAAAGGGCACAATCGTACTTCTACCTGACACCACACTGACACACGGATGCCACGCTGGCAATCCGTGTGTCATTCAAATACTTGCCTCTGATTGGCTGATGGTGCGTGGACACGTGATCCAAGGGTGGATATTGACTAATGATTGATGGGATTCAATCCAAAGACTGAGAGGGACTGAGAGAAAGCACAAATGCCAGCTTCCAGATGCTTCCAAGGCACCAGCTCTTCTATAAAAGGATCTTTCATTCACGAATTGTAGACACTTCTTATTTTTCTCTTAATTAAGTAGCAAATGTATTTTTCATGTTTAGTTTTTTTTTAAGTTTTCATTAATCTTCAGCTTTGTATTCCTTATTGTACTCTTCATTTCAAAAGTTTAATATAATTCAGTTTTTATTCTAAATCCTTATTTCAGCTTCTCTAATTGCTTATTATTGTTTATGTTTACTTTAGCTTAATCTCAACACTGTTTTTAGCTTATTACTTCATTATCAAAAAAAATAAAAAATAAATAAAAAAAATCAGAAAAAAAAATAGTTGAAAAATAAAAATATTCTAAAGCTTCTTATAAGCTTATTAAAAAGTTAAGCTACTGTTTCAATTAAGGTTCATTTTAGCTTCTTATAGCTTTTAGTGAGCTTTTCTCTGTCTCAATCTCATCTCAAAAACAAAATAAAAAATCCAGTCAACAAAAGTCAACACTGAAGAATGGGAGCTGATATGGAATGATTTGCTGGGTTAGATCAGAAGTGGTATTGAATTAAGCTTGGTTTGAATTCAGTAATGGGATTTGGAAAGTATTTGTTGGTTCTCAGTTAGTCAAAGTTAAGCTGGACTTTTTGTAAGTTCTATGTTAATTTCCATTTCAATTCAAGTAGTTAAGATTTTGCTTGATTAGCTTATTATTGATTTAAGTAGTTTAGTTATTATAGTTTTAGCTTATTGAATTAAGTTTGAGAGGTTGTTAGCTTATATTTTCAAATTCTGCACATCTTACTGTTTGATATAGCTTGTCCTAGATCTGATCTGTGGTAGTTTTTATAATTATTATAACTGTTTCATTAAGGTGCATTTTAGTTTAGTTAATCTGAGTTGAGGTTAGGCTTAGGTTGAATCAGTGTTTTGTTTATTCATTGTCAGTATATCAGCTTCATTAAGGGTGTGTGGATCAAGTAATAATATGTGCTAGAGGTTAGTATTAAGGATAAGTTCAATAGAGATAATCTCACTTAGGTTTAGTGCACTCAATTTAAGTCTTATATTGCATCTGTTAACTCAAAAAGTCAAGATCCACTTAAATCAGTTCTTATTCTCATATCTGTTGGAATTTTGAAGTTCTAAAGCTTGATTTAGGTCTAGATATTGTAAGAAAATCTTGATTTAACTTTGTTTCAACTAGAAACATCATTTTCAGTTAACAAATTAAGCTCAAAGTTCAATTTGGTCAAAATTGCAAATCTGTCATAAAAGTCAAAAGTTGCAAAACACAGTTTTTACAAAACTTTGTGGAATTTTCATTGATTCAGTTTTGGTTTATATTAAGTGATACTTTGGGATAATTAAGTTCAGTTGGTCTATTTTTGAAATCTGATTTTTGTGAAATTTTTAGAAACTGTTATAAGCATCACATCAGCTCTTCTTTAGAGCTGATTTGCCCTGTTCATTATCAGCTAGTACTAAGTGTGATACAGGCAACTTGCAGCCTTTGCATAGGGTTCATTCTAGATAGTTAGATCTTGAAATTTCGTTTATCAGTTCTTAGCTTGGTGGTTTTTAGTTCCTCATATCTATTTTTCAGTTAAGCTTATTGGATAAGCAGTTGCATTTGCTTAAAGTTGATAGGTTAAAACTGTTTGTTGTTCATAAGTGAATCAAATCAAATCAGCTTAGATTGAACTCTAGAAGTTTAGGATAGTTGAAATAGTTGGATTTGAGTTGTTTTAGTATACTTTAGCTTCTGTAATCATTTGGTGCCCTATAGTGCTTTTTAGCTTAATTTGAGAGCTTATTCACAAGTAGTTTCCACTCTGACTTCATATTCTTCCATACCTGCATCACTTATTTTATTTTTCATAGATTTAGAATAATATTTTAGACTTTTCCTGAATTTTTCATAATTTTTCATTACTGTTTGCTATTTTTCTTTATTTAAACTAGTTTTTAAGACTTTTTAAATAGCTTTTAATACAATTAATTCAGAAAAGCTTCAAAAAAAATAATTTTTCAATTTTCATAGATTAAGAAAAATATAAAAAGCAAAAAAATAATTTTTCCAGATTTTTCCTAGTTTAATTTGTAATTTTTAGTATTTAATTAGTTTAAAATTAGTTTTTAATTCAAATAAATTCAAGAAAAATCATAAAAATTAGTTTTAATTCTTAGTTAATTTTCTAATATCATTTTTAGTTAGAAAGTAATTTTAGATCATTTTTAGGACTTAGTTTAGACGTAGTTGCATTTTATTTACGTTTCATTTTAGTTTAAATCGCGTATTTAGGATTCCCCGTAGTATAATTCCCCTTAATTGCTTTCCCATTCCCCGTAGTTTTAATAAAATCAAAAATCCAAAATATCGAGCATTTTAATAATGAACCAATAACGACGTTGCCCATTCACACCTCGTTGGGAAACGACTCGGATTTCCTAATCCGTATCACTATCACTCACGGGTTTTGATTCATTATCCTTTTTCCTAAAGGGATTTTAAATCATTCCTTGTGGTTATTTTTTATATCGATATTGTGGTTTTATCCATACACACACACCCCTAAACCTCAACGAATTAGTAGGAAAGTAAAAAGCAAGCTAGTTGTTTTCACTGGTTATGAAACACTTACAATGTTGTCAAATTCAGTGGGAGCATTTGTGTTGCACTACTGAATAAGAAGTTGTTATAATGATTTCTAATTCAGTGGGAGCTACAAGCTTTGTTTCTTGTATAGTAACCCAGATTATCTTCAAAGATAATTACTTTCCAATTGTAGACACTTATGTTTTTAAGGATAGTCATTTGCGTTTCCTTACTAAACAATATAGTCCTACATCTACTTGTTATATCTATGACACAAATCATATTAATCAAATAAACAAACGTTTGTCGTGTTGTTTATCTACTACATGATGTTGTTCCATGCACAAGTGGGAGAAATCTTTATTGTGTGCAAGGTACAACACATATAAATATGATTTAAATGGATTTTCTTGACTTTAAAATAAAAGAATAACGTTTTAATAGGAAGTATACATTTAAATATGTATGATTGCCCTATTAAGAACATGTGTCAAGATAATAACAAAGACTACTTTATTTTAAATATTTATGTCATTCAATATTTAAGAAACACTTGTAGTTACAATTTATGTTACGTAAGAACGTGAACTAGATTGTAGCACAAGGTAAAATACCCACGTGTCGTGAGAACGAGCACGGATGATTTTGCAGTTTCTTACGTTGAACATTTCATGGAATGACATAATTAAATGAAGTAATCTAATACTACTTTGAATTTAAGTATTCGTTGAATGACTTAAATATATGTAGTAAATATTAACTTGAAATATTAATTGAAACCCGAGGTGGTGTTCATAATTACTTTAATTATAAATGTTTATGATTTTGTAAAGTCACAAACATGAAGTCTTTTAATACAAGACTTACAATATAAAGTAAAACGTTAACTTGCTATGTTTTAAGACATATGCATGAAGTCAATGAGTTGATCAATGACTTATAACGTATAGTGGGATTATAACTGTTATGTCTTTTGACTTGGTCAAGAATACTTGTGTTATAATACATGCAATTGACTTGGTAATTCTATTGTACCATTAAGATTTACTTTGTTGGTTAATAGGATAAACCAAAGAATAGATGGTTATCTTAAATATTGTTAGATTAATCTTACAATATTAATTCTAAAGAAATACCATAGTTTTATGGTATGTTCAGTTAGAAGAATCAATATCTATTGGCATTGTTTGATTCAAGATAACTATAGTTTCTTCCAAAAGTTATCAAGGTTAGTAGATTGAGTATAGATTGAATATACTCAATAAGACTCCAACCTAGAAGATTGATAAGACACCATTTGTTTATGGAATGTGATGAATCACATTAAGTCTTATAAATGAAGTTCTAAATTTGTTAAACTACTTGTAGAGTGAGTTGTAACAAACTAATGTTAGGAACTGTCAATGTGTTCTGTAATGTCCCAAAAGAGAACAATGTATTGTTGCTCTACTTGCTAAACTATTTAAAGGTAATCTTTAAATTGTTAAAGGCAAGTGGGAGTTTGGTTTAGATCTTGAAAGATTAAAGTTACAAAATACATAATCTTCTAAAAATGCACTAGCAAATATCATGATGAGGCTAAACATGTAAATGATAGACCTCAATATGATGGAATTGTCATTCATAGATCCATAAGGATATCTCAGATATTTAATATGCTGAGGGATATGAGTTACAGGATCATGGAAAGCCTGTTAATCATAATGATGAAATTACCAAATGTTGAATTGTGGTAAATCAATCATACTATGAATGTTGAGATGCTGTCCATAAAGATAATCAATTTTAGATACTTGGTTTATCTAAATGAAGATGATTTTCTTCAAAGGATGAAAACCCTAGTGGTTTAAATCTTTGTGTAGAAATCATATGGACAATATTGTACACGTATTTAATGTATGTCTAGTGATAATAATATTAATCATACTTAAGCAATTAACTATGATTGAATATTCTTTCTTAGATACATTAAATAGAAGTATAAAGATTATAATTGTCATACTTAGTTTCATTGATATGAAATTTTGACAATGAATATCAAAACTCTTTGTTTTGGAATTACTTTTGCGAGGACGATAAGTAATGCAAAGGAGTTTTTATGAATTCAAATAATCTTTGAATATGTACAAACTGCAAGAATCCATGAATGGATATATGCATGCATCTAGGAGATGATTCTTATGTTTAATACTAAATCCATGTTTGATTTAATAATTAAAATAAGATAGCTCATAAGTATTCCTGAAAGCTAGTGGGAGTATTATTTTTATTTTCTTAAATCTTATATGTTGTATGGGCAACTATATTCCACCTAAATTAAGTTTTAGTTGGGAATGAAACTTCGTTTGTAAGATTTGGAAATAAGACATACAACCTTGGAATATATATTTATTACTATAAACATATGCGGTAAATAAATGAGTCTAATAGAACATGATGGACATATAATGAGATCTTAAAGTCTAACTTGAAGATTCATCATGTACATCATGGGTAAGATTGTTGTGTCATGCTTGATTACAAGATGATTTAACAACATTGTAATATTTATGTTTAGATTTAGAATTGCATTCCTCAGCCTGGAGTTGCTCCCAGATTCTACACAACAATTGTTATGTAATTGTTATAGTCAACAAACTTGAAGTTTGAATGGCACCAAACAAATAATATTCAAAGTTTACGGATGTTTAAAGAGCATATTGTTGTATACAATGATGCTAGTATAATTGAGATGACACTCAATTCTAGTGACGGTATCCTTGATGATGACCATGTTCGCTAGTTATGCTCAACTAAGAGCATAGTTGCATTATACATTAAAGAATA
This sequence comes from Chrysanthemum makinoi, assembly GCA_910596185.1. Taxonomy (NCBI): domain Eukaryota; kingdom Viridiplantae; phylum Streptophyta; class Magnoliopsida; order Asterales; family Asteraceae; genus Chrysanthemum; species Chrysanthemum makinoi. Next base: position 263,758,473 of record OU343225.1, on the reverse strand, counting down.
AAGAATACTTTAAACTTTAAGGTTTTGAAAGATGATTGTCATAAAATGGTGGTTCGGGTTGTCACGCACCTTATGGAATGTTATAACAATATCAAGATATGTGTAATCACATACAAGAAGTTCACTTATTGAATTCTTGAAATATGTATTCTCAAAATTCCTATAGATCAAAGTTAGTTAAAATTATGTTTTGTCAACAAGTGTGATTCTCATGACTTGTGGCAAAATTCATTAACTAGTATTATCATGCATTGATCTATTTAGTATTTGGATAAAGGATGTTAAACAATTATTATTTATAATGAATTAAAGTACCTTATACGTTTAATTTCATTTATAATATTGTATCTTGTATTTGCAGGTTTAAATCCTTGAATAACTTAAGTTATTCTAAATAGTCCGTTGTCGATCAATAACATGGAAATGATTTTGAATTAAGACAAATCTGAGTATTAGTTAGAATATACTTGAAAGTATATTGATGCGTAGCATGACTAATTTCAGATGATATTCAATGGATTGAGTATAGGACTTATCCCAACCACATGATGGTACTTTATGGATCTTAGTCATTAAGTACATCATGAATATTTATCCTCTGACTTGAGATACCAGAGAAAGACATGGATGTAGTGCATTTCTGTGAGGCAATCTAACGCTATACGTAACTGGTAGTTATAAGGGTTGTTTTCAGAAGTGTTGCGAAATTTATGAATTCTGCTCGTAGTCAAAACGGGATTTGTTTCCTTCAAATTTATTTTGAAGTATAATACTGCTGGGCCCTTCGTAGGGTTGTCAAGATGTTTGCATGCAAGGTCTTCTGGAATATGTTCAGAAGAATTGGTAATCTTGATCAATCATATAAAGCGAGAAACAGAATAGTTAATCAAGAAATGAGTGAGATCCATATTCTTATTAACATGGTATTAGAAACAAAAGGATAAGTATGATGATGAATCATCAAAAGGTTTTTCCAGGAAACCATACTCGAGTTGTTCTGGGGTCATTGGAGTGTTGCTAGATGCTAACCAATGTCATTACGCATACTAAGATATCTCCAAGTGGGAGCTATTGTTTTATGGATATATTTAATATGTGTATGACCGGATTCGAACTCGAGACCACGAGATTGCACACTTTACGTATGAGATTCGATGTTTAAATAATTAATATATAAAATATTATGTTTAATTATTAAATTCACAATAAACGACTAAACGAGCGATAAGTACTAATTGGAAGTGACTATCGGTCGTTAAATGTCTACGGAATATGAAGAAAAGTAAACAAGCCAAGAGACGGTTTTAGGAGCCCTCTTTTGGGCTTGTTTTTTGCCGAAACTATGGAATCCCACATCGGAAACCATAGTAAACTTGACATCTACCATAAGGCTATAAATACATCCCCATGTATTCATCCTTTGGTACACTTGATTTCATGAGAAGGCCAAACTTCTTCTTTTCTTCCCTCTTGTTCTTGGTCGACGAGTGAATCCCTATTGTAAGGGATTTACGAGTGACCTTGAGCATAACAAAGGTGTTTGGTTATTCTATTGTGATCAAGAACTAGCATTCGCATCGAATTGCTAATAGTACGTGTGTATAAAAACGTGGTGTAACACACTATTGTTACATCAATTGGTTTGAATTGAAAACCGGTAAGGGTCAATTCGTTAAACCACATAAACCCTAATTAGGGTTCTTGAATTGAAGAGATCTACCAATTGCAAGAGGTACGTTACGCATCTTTCAGTTAATTAATTATTGTTATGATTCTAAGTCTTTCGCTGTGTACTCTGTGGTGTCTATATGATTTTATTTGTTTTCATATATCTTAAACTCAACACTACCCACCCCATCAACCTCATTCCTAACAATACAATTCTCTTTATCTTCATTCAATTCAACTACATCTCCTTCTTTTTCTAAATCTTTAGCTGCATAAACCAACTCCCTTTTATCACTATAGTATCTTTTTGAATCTGCATCCTACTCTTTCATATCAAATTAATTTAACACCAGCTTCCTAGCTATTATTTCATTAATCCTTTCCATATCCTTCTTTGGTGGAACTAAATCCTCCTCGTCAATTAAGGATTCCAATAATGTAAATCTGTTTGCTCCTATATTACTGACCTTAGGCAACCCATTTGTACCCATCTTATCTTTTTTAGAGAAGAAATTGTCCTCTATACTCTTACTACAACTCCCTTTTTCTCTATTGAGCCCTTAATTTTCATAATTCTCCTTAGTTCCAACATTCTTACTAACCTCAGCTTCTTTTTCTTTCCCAATAACTTTCTCATTATTCACACCCACACTTTTCTTCTTCATGTACTCAACTCTGTTATTATATTGTCTATGTTCAGGCATCCTAGTGTGATTGTCATCTATTTTAGTATCTTATTCACACCATTATTCTCATTTATTCTATTGTTCCTGTTGTCTCTTTCAACTCTCACCCTTCTATTTTGCACTTGTTGGAATCCATCATCACTTTTCTCCTTTACATTATCCTCTTTACCTTCCTCATTCTCCTTAGGTGTCATCCTGCAATTGCTTTCTTCATGTCCAAAAACACAACAATGACCACATTTAGAAGGCTTCCAGGCATATTCAACTTCTACAAATTTTGTCATAAAAGTACTAGCATCTTTTCTCCTGTACACAACCTCAATCACATCCTTAAAATTCTTTTTAGCATTGATCTCAATCAACACTCTAGCAAATCCTAGCCTTCCAACCATTTTCATACACATCTTAGTAGTAACTTCATCCATAATAATGGGTTTGCCAAGACAACTTGCTAAAGTACTTATCCCCTTAACACTCCAAGCCTCTAAAGGAACATTTAACATTTGGATCAAAACTGGTAAAGACCTAGGTTCTACTCTGTCCAAACATACATCTATACTTCATTTTTGCACAAACATACGTTTTTTTTATTAACCATCCATGTCCCATTACTTATGACCTCACATATGCCCTATTCATTATGAAATTTGAAAAAGAACACACCCTTATCATTAGTGGTTATATCTTCTAGCCCAAATTTGTACCACATCCTTCTTAAATGGTATCTAACCTCATTCAAACTCATGCTGCATCCTAAAAAATGACCACAAAAAGTCTTATTCCATTTAACACTTCCAACTTCAACAATATCCTCATCAAAAACTGCTACTTCACTCCCATTATCAGTTAACTCGGTAGGAATCAACAACAGCTTGTTATCTGGTTTGTTAGCATTGATTATGTCTACCGTAGTATTCATTCTTCTATCAGTAAACTCAACAGTTTTTTAGTTGTCTGATCACTCACGTAACTATTTTCCTTATTATCAATCACACTTGAGCTACTATCAACATTACTACACTTATTATATCCATCTCACTATTCTTTACATCACTATGTACATCCTAATCAGCATAATTGTTCACATTTTCATAACAATCATTTACACTAGCACCATTATTAATAGCTTTTAGCCCAACCACATTATCACAAGCATTCAATTCATCAGCATCATTATTCGATTCATTAACAGTATTTACCGTATTTACACTACTAGGAGATTTGATTACCTGACTGAGAGTAGGAAAACTAACTCCATTCAAATCACCATCAAAATCCTCTTTATTGTCATTGCTCTTAACCTCTACAATCCCCTTCTTTCCCCCATTATTACTCCTATTTTCACTCTCACATTGTCTTTGATTTTCCCCTGAATCATTATTCCGATCACAATTCCTTTTTGGTAGAGTATGTACAGAATCCCCAAACTTAACCGAGACCTAAATTACTCTCTTTAACGTCCTCTTTTTTGTTGACATTCTTATGACAATACTAATCAACTCAATTCAAATGATATTATACTATTTTTTTTATGAAGAAAAACCTAGAATCACAAAAAAATGCTAAGAAATCCCTAATTCAACAAAATCGATAGGTATATGTAAATTGAGCTTTGGAATCTTTTTATCGGTTTAGATTTTCAAAATAGGGAAGAAAAGAGCTAGAAATGAAGGTTTTACGTGAAAGAATGGAGTGGGAAAGTTGGAGGAAACTTTGTTAGGTGGTTAGAGGGTGAGAGAGAATTCTTAACTGATTTTGGTTCACTTGCATGTAAACCATATGCTATTCTTCTGGATCGAAACTTGTCTATTATTAATGAACCATCTATAAATGATCCTGTTTTAGACAATATAACTAAGTATCAAAAGTTAATTGGAAATTAATTTACCTAACTCATACAAGGCCTGATATTTTTTACTCTGTGCATTGTTTGAGTCAGTTTATGCATAAGCCTTTAAAGTCTCATTTGAAAATTGTTCTTAAGCTTTTAAGGTACTTAAAGGGTTCCACATGTAAGGGGATTCACATAGTCAAGTGTCCTAAAATTTCATTGGAAGCTTTTGTGGATGCAAACTGGGAAAAATGTGTGATTACAAGGAAGTCAGTTACATGATTTTGTTTAAGTTTGAATGGTTCTTTAGTATCTTGGAAGAGTCAAAAATAAAATACCCTCTCTAAGTCATCAACATAAGCTAAGTATAAGGCAATAGCTTATGTGACTTCAGAGATTGTTTGGATCCTTAAAGTTATTAAGGATTTAAAATGGGAACATTTTATACATGTAAAACTATTTTGTGATAGTCAAGCAGCAATTAAGATTGTTGCTAACCCTTGTTTCATGTAAGGACTAAGCACCAGGAAATAGATCTTCATTTTGTAAGGGAAAAAAACTTAATTGGTATCATTAGGGCTGAGCAAATCCATTTGAAAACCGACCCTAACAGACAAACCAATCGAAATCGGACCGGACCGACCGAACCGATCTTATTCGGTTCGGTTTCGGTTTTGTATATTTATTTCGGTTTTTTCGGTTTCGGTTCGATTAGTTTATTTTTTTCAGTTTTTTCGGTTCCAATCCCGAAAACCGAACCGAACCGATTTATTCGGTTCGGTTTCGATTTTTATATCTATTTCTCAGTTCGGTTTTCGGTTTGAGTTTTTTCCATTTTTCGGTTTTCCGGTCGGGTCGGGTTAGACCCGATGCTCACCCCTAGGTGTTTGAAACAAAAAAGATAACATTTGCAGCAGCTGATGCCAACATGAAAAACTGAGTTAAAAACTTGGGCTTTATGATGTTTTCTAAGCTAAGGTTAAGGGGATGTTAATATTATAACCTTATTGCCTGAAAATATATTAGAGGGATAATTTGTCTTTCTTTCATTTTATTTTGTAATGTTATAAAGTTGTTAAAATTGATATAGCAGCTGGATAAAATATGAAGGGCAGATCTTGCCAAGTTGGAGATGTTACCAAGTGTCGGGCTATATATTAATCTCATTCTTTAGGGTTTATCATAACCCGTTTTCCTCTTATGAACGCACACAGTTTCATCTCTCTAATATTTCTCTCAAAATCTGTTCATTCTGTTATGATTCATTAAAAGTTGTAATAGAACTATTATCAATTTAGATAATAGCTTCACATCTAAGTAACAGAGGTGAAGTTTGTGGTTAATTTGGTTATCTGATTAAAATCAGATCTTGTGATCTTTAGATTTTGAGAGTTGATTGTTGACCTTGAATTAAGATTCAAGATCTGTGTTTATGGTAATAATTTTTTTTATACATTTACATTATAAATATAGACAATTGTTGGACTCCAACCCACAACTAGTTGAAAGACCAATCTCTTTTTATATCTTGCTAGATGGTAGTGCGAATAATGAATGTCGTCCTTCGGCAATAATCTCTCCGGTTGATTTGTTCTTTAAAACAACAAGAATTCCTTTATACGACCCTTTTATGCCGATAAGCTTTGTAGCAATCTCCAACTCATCCTAACAAAGCACATGGCTGGTCACAATAGTACGTAAGATACAATACCAACTCCCACTTTAATCAGAAATAACTTACATTTAGCTTGGCCGCAGAGAGGTACGAAATAGACATATCCACCGAAACATGCATACGCCGCCCCACCTTTCTATACAACACACTCGCACCAATCTTATCTACCATAGATGCAACCGCCCCCACAGCCAGATTCCCATTCCTATCCTGATTTGAGGAAAAGTATCAAAAACTAAAACTCACCAAAAATAACAATTCAATGAATTATTGCATGATAGGTTGGATGGCCTAGCCAACTTGTATAATTGGCTAGGCCATATACAACATATCTTCTAATATGAATTAGCACTTAATTTAAGAACAAATTATCTGAAAGTAATCAAGCATGCAGTAAGACGAGGGGGAACAATGAAAGAGTAAGAGATGAAACCGGGTTGGAAATTCTCAAGTCGTATGCCTTTGATGGCGAACAATTCATAGAAGCTGTGTACGGCTTCAGATAGTGGAGGAGGGATGGTGAGTCCGGTGACTCGATCTGATTCTTGTTGGCTTACTTGGAGATATTCTCTAGTTTTCTTTTCGATTGAAGACATGATTCCAATCTAGTTGAAATTTTGTGAAGAAATATGCTGAACATTAACAAGTTTATCGGTAATAGTGGGTACTCATTAAAAGGACACGTAACTATTAAAATATTATATCACATGTTTCATGCTAACATGATCAATAATTTAATTTGAACAGTACGTTAATATAAACAAGTCACATAATTAAGTCATGTTTGTTCACCAATAAACGATTTACAATTGAATATTAAAAGGATGCTGATAAATCCACGGCACCATTTGATAAATCCATCCACAGCAATTAACTGTAAAGTCACAATTATTTTTTTTTTTTTTTATTTTTTTTTATTTTTTATTTTTCAAAAATCATGAAATAGTAACCAACTTCAGTTTTGTTTCGATTTAGTTACTGTAACTTTTTTTAGATTATAAAATAATAATCAAGTTTAAAAAGTGTTCCATTTTAGTCACTCAAAGTTTCAATAGTATTCTATTATTATGTAATTTTTATGTTTGAATGACAAAAACGAAATATTTTTCAAACTTAGTTATTATTTTATGGAGTAAAATGCAGAAATCGTCCATGTGGTTTACCCAGATTGCAGATTTCGTCTCTACAATTCAGTGTTGGTGACCTCCACGGGAAAACATTTTGATCATTTTAGTCCCTGGCACTAACTCTGGTTATTCCCTCATGGTTAAGTGGTATTATCTGGAGGGCATTTTCGTCTTTCTTCTTTGTGGTCCCAAATCCAACCCGACACAAAGTGGGTTGACTTTTCTTTTCCCAAATCCAACCCGACACAAACATAAAGTAATACAAAACCCTCATCCCCAAATCCAACCCGACACAAACTTTTCATTGTAAGATTGACATCTTAGACACAGTAATGTACCAGAGTTTAGGTATTGAAGGTAAATTGTTCTATCACTATAAGATACCAATGAAAAGTTTGGATATTGGATTAAGGTCGTTAGCCAATGATAGTGATATTATTGAAATGCTTAAATATGTTCAGAAGCATAGGGTTATTTATGTGTATGTTGAGCATGGTAAAACATACTTGGACCCTGAAGTTAATGTTGGGCCTTCTAATGTACTAGGATATCAAAATGTTGAGAATTTAGTTAATGAGGGTGAGGCATTAGATGTGACTGTGCTTGAGAGTGGGGACGAGTCTCAGGATGGTAGTGGGGATGAATATCAAGATTGTAATGGGGATGAATATCAGGATGGTAGTGGGGAAGCTTCTCAGGATGCTAGTGATGATGAGTCTCAGAATGCTAGTGGGGATGAGTCTCATGATGGAAATGAAAATGGTAATAAGGAAGATGAGATAGTTGATGAGGAGCACATGATACATGAAGTGGAAGTGCAAATGAAAGGTTTTAGATTTGAAGTTGAAGATGATTTAGTAGACACAATGCAACCTAAGGTAACCTTGACTGAAACAGATTTGGAAGTCATCGATTTTTATTCTTTTGAAAGTGATGTAGAAGATAACAAAGAAAGTCTCAGAAGAAAAGGTCTTAGAAAACTAAGAAAGGCTGCTGATAGGTCTAGTTTTAAAAGCAGTTTCTATGTTGGTCAAGAGTTTCCAAATAGGGATGTTGCAAAGGATAACATAAGAGCATATGCTGTGGAGACTAGGAGAAATATTGAGATTACCAAAAATGATAAAATAAGGATAAGGGCTAAGTGTGTTGGTGTTGTTCCTGTGACAAAAGAAGCCAACAATGATAAAGTAGAGAAGGCTGATAAGGTAATTGTGCAGGGTAAAGGTAAGGGAAAATTGGTCATTGAAGAGGAAGAAGTCAAAGTTTCATGTCCTTGGGTTTTGTACATATCAAAGAGTGATAAAGGCAAGTGGTTGGTGAAAACATATAAAGATGCACATAAATGCCTACAATCAAGGAAAATTAAATCTTGTACTTCAACTTTTATCTCAAAACACATAACATATCTGTTGACCATGAATCCAGATATTCCAGTTAGAGCAGTTCAAGAACAAATGCAAAAGAAGTTTCATGTTGGTATCACAAAGACAAAGGCTTTCAGGGCTAAAGCAAAGGCACAGGTACACTTAAGTGGTGATGATGAACTACAATATTCATTACTTAGGGATTATGTCAATGAGTTGCAGAAGCGTAACCCAAACACAACTGTGAAGATTGATGTTTATGGGGAACAAAATCCAGATTCACCTACTAGAATATTTAGAAGAATATATGTTTGCTTGGGTGCCTTGAAAGATGGGTTTAGAGAAGGTGGTAGAGATTTGCTTGGTTTAGATGGAGCTTTTATGAAAGGGCAATATCCAGGGCAACTACTCACAGCTGTTGGTGTGGATGCAAATAATGGCATCTACCCTGTTGCTTATAGGATAGTGGAATCAGAATCAAGACACTCCTGGACATGGTTCTTAACTTGTCTTGGTGATGATTTGGATTTGAACAGTAATTCTAACTTCACATTCATCACAGATAGGCAAAAGGTAATTACATTATTGTCTCAATTTTTTTATAGTAATTACTTTATTGTTGTTATAAAAGTTAAAGGTAAGTACATAATTAGTTGAATATTAATTGTTTTCAGGGCTTGTTACCAGCTATAGCAAAGCTTTTCCCTGCAGCAGAGCATAGATATTGTGTGAGACATATCCATGAAAATATGAATCTCATTGGAAGAGGCAGTGAATACAAGGATATGTTGTGGAAGTGCGCTACTGCTTTAACAGTTGTTGAGTTCAACAAACACATGGATGAACTCAAAGGATACAACAAGAAGGCACATGACTGGCTTAAGAAAATAGCACCTGAGCACTGGAGCAGATCCCACTTTTCTGGTAATTACTTCCGTTACTTCTGTCAACAAACTATTGTATGTTTCAATCTGTAATTCCTAAACAATAAAAATGCTAACTGTGACAGGGAGGGCTAAATGTGATCTGTTAATCAACAATATTTGTGAAGTATTCAATAGGAAACTTTTGGATGCTAGGGATAGTCCAATTATATCTGCTTTAGAATATGTTAGGGAGTACCTCATGAAGAGGATAGTTATTGTCCAAAAAGTAATTGAAAAAAGTGAGGGACCATTAACTCCAGCTGTTACTAGTATTTTCAAAGCAATCAAAGAAGCATCAGTAAACTATAGTGTGGAATGGAATGGGGCAGATTTATTTCAGGTCAAGGGTCCATGGGGTGAGCAGTGTGTTGTGAATTTGAAACAAAGGGTATATAGCTGTAGGAAGTGGGAAGTGTCTGGAATTCCTTGTAAACATGCAGTTTCATGTATACATGATATGCAGGACAATGGCCAAGATGTTGGGTTGCCAGAAGATTGGGTTCACAGGTCATACATACTTCAGACATGGAGAAATGTCTATTCCTTCAAAGTTAATCCAGTAAATGGTAAACATTTTTGGGAGAATTTTGATTGCCCAACAACATTACTTCCACCTAAGCAACACCCACAGATAGGTAGGCCACCAAAGAATAGGAAAAAGAGTGCTGGTGAGATTGCCACGGTGAAAGATGGAAAACTGACAAGAACAGGCGCAACAGTCACTTTTGTACTTTGTAAGGGCAAGGGTCACAACAAAAGAAGTTGTCCTAGTAAACCAGTCAATGAAGGTGGAAAGAAAAAGAAACAAAGAACAAATGCTAGTGAATCAGTTGCTGGAACTCAAAGTATTGGTGCAAGTCAAGCTGATGGAAGTCAAAGTGTTGCTGGAACTCAAAATGCTATTGTTAGTCAAGCTCATGGAAGTCAGAATGCCGCTGTTAGTCAAGCTCATGGAACTCAAGCTGTAAATGTGACTCCAACAAGAAGAACAAAGAAAACTTCCTCAAGACTTACTCCACCAGAGTAGTTCAGCAATCTGTTTTCAAGTTAAAAACTATGTTTGTGTGTTTAAGTCTATTTTAAGACAATGTTTGGTTTGTGTGGTTGTGACTTTATTAGATATGACTGTATTATTTTGGTTATGACTTTTTAAGACAATGTTATTTGGTATCTTTAAGACTATGGTTATGACTCTGTGGTTATGACTTTATTTGGTTATGGCTGGTTATGACTATGTTTGTTTGATTATATTACATTGCTGCAGAAAAGCTAAATATCAAATACTCACTAACTAGCACAAAAGCTAAATATCAATTACTAGTACAAAATTGTTGACCATTACAAAGCTATTATGTCAACTAATACTTCACTTAATTTTGAAGACAACTTAAAAAGGTTACATATACAACATAACAACAAACAACAACCAACTACAAATCAACAAAAGCTTAAGTCGACGGTTTGAAATTTCCATCCTATTCAATGATTATTGTAGTGCATTTCTTGAGGTTAGCAATCCATGGATTATATTCCTTGAACGAGCACACATAGGAGGATCAATCCATGAGAAGAAACCACAATTGGAAGCCTAAAATCAAGCATTAAGATCAATACATAAATAAAAACCCACATTACATTGAAATACAATTAGCAAAAGTAAAACTTACAAGATTAGAACAAAACCAAAACCTTCGTCCAGGGTTTGTGTGAGTCCATGAAGTGCGAATAGCTTCTGGAATTTGACAAAAACAATTGACCATTTCCCTTGATTTGATGGGTTTGATGTGTTTAAGAAATTAGGGTTTATGTGTTTAAGTAATTGGGGAAACATGGATCCAACAACTTATTTATATACACAAGAGTAAAATGCAGAAATCGTCCCTACAAAGAAGAAAGACGAAAATGCCCTCCAGATAATACCACCTAACCATGAGGGAATAACCAGAGTTAGTGCCAAGGACTAAAATGATCAAAAGGTTTCCTCCCAGGGAGGCCGCCTGCACTTTCGAAATTGTAGGGACGAAATCTGCAATCTGGGCAAACCACAGGGACGATTTCTGCATTTTACTCTTATTTTATGGCATATATCTCTTTCACCTGTGCATAAGTTGGTTGTACATTAAATTGGTTGGGGTTAGTGAAATTTCAAAGTGGGTATTTATTGTTACGGTACAATCAAACAATGCACATATGAATATCTTAAAGATAGTTTTTTTGACCAATTACACAATAATAGAACAGTATTGAACCTTGGATGATTTTTGTGGTTAATTTAAAGTTTAAGTGACTTACTTAGACCAGTAATCAAACTTTGTTAGTATTAGATAACATTTTTTTCTTTATTCTGAACTACAATAGAAAAATGTATAAGAAAAGAAGAACTAGTAAGGCGCTAGAAATTACAAAAGGGGAACAACGAAAGAATAAGAGATGAATCCGGATCGGAATTTCTCAAGTCGTATGCCTTTGATGGCGAACAATTCATAGAAGCTGTGCACGGCTTCAGGTAGCGGAGGAGGGATGGCGAGTCTGGTGGCTCGATCTGAATCTTGTCGGGCTACTTCGAGATATTCTCTAGTTCTCTTTTCCATTCAAGACTTGATTTCAGTCAGGTTGGAATATTATGAAGAAATATGCTACACTTTTAACTAACACCAACACTAAGGGGGGTGGCAGTCATGCCACCATACATATCTCATACCTAATTACCCACAAATAATATCCTTCAATCTCATCTCATACCTATCTCATACCTAACCATAGATTTTTAGTGGCAACCATGCCTAACCCATACATCACATGCATTAATATAAAATGAAGCAATATGATTGGTACCTGCACACAAACAGAAGCATGCTTTGCTCCACCCCAATTCGGGGTTATTCACCGATTTTGTTCGGTTTGATTCCATACCGATGGGGTGGCATCGGTGTTACCGATCGGTTTGGGGCAAACCGAATGCCACCCCGCTTCCACTGCCACCTCGTAACACGTTTCTCGGTGGTGATAGTGGGTACTCATTAAAAGAACACGTAACTACTATTAAAAATATTATATCACGCGTTTCATGCAAACATGATCAATAATTTAGAAACAGTAAGGTGTTGTTTGAATACAACTTAATCTATACTACTTATAATGCATTTTGTACCTTTTCTGTTATTAATTTTTTAAGATTTTCTAATATTAAACTTTTAAGCAAATACAAGTGAAAAAGCATAAGTTACAACTATTTGAACCACAAATAAAACTAAAAAAACACTATTCAACATATACAATTAATACACTATTTAATTTACCCTTTCACCAAAATATACAACTATTTAACCACAATGTACAATTTAATTAAGCTACTAAGCCAAGCACTTAAAAATAAAGCCATTAGGCTGCCCGCAGTGGTCGGTCGACCGATTCGGTCACCATTGCGCCGTAACCGAGTTGCCATTGCGGCATGAGGGTCGGCGGGTCGGTCGGCTCCAAAATTGACGAAGGGTTCATCCCCTCGACCGATAACTCACTCGACTAAAAAACAAAAAGTGAACCGTTACATTATTGAAAAAACATTTTTAACTTTGTAAGATTTTCTTTTTTTTGTTGTTTGTTAGCTACCCACTGGTCACTCCCCAACTCACAGTAATAAACTAATAACAAAGATCTACCTAGACTCGAAAACGAAAAAGAAACTAAACAAGATCTCCATTATTATTATTTCTAAATTAATTGTTAAAAAAAGTATGGCCGCATAACATCACATTACCAGAAAATTCAGTCACAGGGTACCCGCCGCCGCATCGCACGGGTATCCTGCTAGTTGACTTAATATGAAAAAACTTAATTTATTAAGTAATGTGAAAAGTTGTTTGTTTTCTACTTAATAAAAAAGATGACTTAAAATAATAAGTGACAAAAGTAAAGGTCTTCACATTAAGTCATCTGTTAATTAATGAAAAAAATAAACAAAGAGGCCCTAAGTTTATAGTATAAACAAGTCGCGTAATTTTTTTTTGAATAAAGATTACATTTCACTCCTCACAAATGGAGGTAATTTGAACACAACAAGTTACATCGAACATAATGGGCAAAATCGAAGCCGACTCGCCAAACAAAATACACAGGGCAACAAGTTAAGCCAAAAGAAAGCATACACCCTAATAGTTGTGGCAGACTACAACAACACCATACAAGGGTGGGGGGAATCACCAAAGTGAGCTTTTGGTATACACAACCATATGAAGATGTAGCTTGACAAAAGTACACAAAGTACAGATAACATACATAGAAGATAAAACTAAGCATCCTAAAGAGGCGAGCAAAACCAAACAGATCTAGAATCAAAACCCAAGACTACAGACAAGCTATCGATGGCGAGACCACAACAATCGGCAGAAGAGACCGGATGGTAACGGATCTGAGCAGAAGATAGCGGTGGTAGCATCGAGAAGATGAGAGATGACAGATCTATGGGTAAGGGCTATTATTTTAGGAAGGGAAAAAAGTACAAGAGGTCCAGACGGCCAGCCTAAGCCAACCGCCGGAAAAAGTCGTAATTTGTTTGGTTAAAGACTAGAGAGAGAAGTTAGAGAGAGGTTGGAGAGTTTTGTAGAACAAGTTGCATAAGTTAGTCATGTTTGTTCACCTATAACCATTTAAAATTAATAAAACCATCCGTACATAAAGACGAGATCGACATATCGCAAGCTTTCTAAATATCGAATGAACAAATTTGAGTTATCTATTTTTGAGCAAAAGACAACGTAAATTATCAGATTTGTTATTTGCATTTTTTATATGTATCGAACAAAAAAATTTGCATGCATATGCCTTATAGTTTTTTTTAACATTTTTTGTGTACTCATAAAACTTTGTGACTATTTAGCACTTTAAGGTGAATTACATAAATGGTCTTTGGATTGGAAAATATTGCATCAACCGTCCTAAAAATTTTATATTTCCACTAATCGACCGTTTTTATACCTTTTCATCCATTTTTTAAGTTTTCGTCCGTTTTACACGTTTTCGTCCATTTTTATACGTTTTCGTCCATTTTTTTTACGTTTTTATACGTTTTCATCCGCTTTTATATGTTTTCGTCTGTTTTTATAGGTTTTCGTATTTTTTATATTTTTTTTATGTTTTCATCCGTTTTCACATGTTTTTGTACGTTTCTTCTGTTTTCTTACGTTTTTATCCGTTTGTCCTACTACTTTATCCATTTATGTACGTTTTCGTCTATTTTTATATGTTTTTATCCATTTTTTACGTTTTCATCTGTTTTTTTTTTCATTCTCGTTCGCTTTTATATGTTTTCGTCTGTTTTTTCTTACGTTTTTATGCGTTTTTTCCCGTTTTTATACGTTTTCGTCCTTTTATATACGTTTTCATCCGCTTTTATATGTTTTCGTCCGTTTTCATGCAATTTATATGTTTTCACCCGTTTTTATACGTTTTCATCTGTTTTTATACGTTTTCGTCCATTTTTCTTACGTTTTCATACTTTTTTGTACGTTTTCATTCGCTTTCATACGTTTTCATCCGTTGTTATACATTTTCGTCCGTTTTATATGTTTTTGTCCGTTTTTATACGTTTTCACCCATTTTCATCCACTTTCTTCTGTTTTTAACGTTTTCATCTGTTTTCTAACATTTTGATACATTTTTATACGTTTTTATTAGCTTCTTATCCGTTTCTATATGTTTCTTCCATTTTTATACATTTCCGTCCATTTTTATGTTTTCGTCCGTTTGTATACGATTTCGTCCATTTTTATACGTTTCATCCGTTTATAACTTTTTCATTCGTGTTTCTTACGTTTTCATCCATTTTCTAACGTTTACATACATTTTTAAGAAAAGAGGCGAAAACGTATAAAAACAGACAAAATTGTATAAAAACGGATGAAAACGTATAAAATCAGATAAAGGCGGATTAAAACGTATGAACACGTAATAAAAACATAATGAAGACATATAAAAACGGATGAAAACGTATACAAACGGACGGAAACGTATTAAAATGGATGAAAACGTAAAAACGGATTGAAACGTATAAAAACGAACGAAAATGGATGAAAATGTATAAAAATGGACGAAGCGTATAGAAGCGAATAAAAGTGGATGAAAACGTATAAAACGCATGACAACGTAAGAAAAACGAACGAAATGTATAAAAACGGACGAAAACGTTTAAGACGGACAAAAAAGTTAAAAAGGGATGAAAACGTATAAAAATGGACGAAAACGTATAGAAATGGATAACAGTAAAAAAAACAGATAAAAACGTAAGAAAAACGGAAGAAAACGTATAAAAACGGGTGAATACGTATAAAAACGGATGAAATCATAAAAAGGCATACGAAAACGTATAAAAACGAACGAAAACATATAAAAGCGGATGAAAATTTATAAAAACGTAAAAAAAAGGGAAGAAACGTATAAAACGGACGAAAACGTAAAAAACGGATGAAAACGTATAAAAACGGACGATTAGTGAAATTTTAAAATTTATTGGACGGTTTGATGCAATATTTGCCAATCCAGGGACCATTTATGTAATTCACCCTCAAGGGCTATATAGTCACAAAATTTGATGAGTACACAAAAAATGTTAAAAAACAAACTTTAATGCACATATATGATACATATAAAAAGTGCAAATGACACGTATGATACATTACGATGCCTTTTGCCTTTTATTTTTCATCAAAATAAACTACCCCACTCTACACTTTTTTTAGAATAACATACCTTGCAACCGGTAAATCGTTAAATGACAAAAAAAACATAAAAAAATAAAAATAAAAACACTATCTCGATGATAATTTTTTTATCTTTCAGTAGACGGACACTTAAATATACTTTCGACCAACCTTTTTTACAAGTTTTTTTATAAGTGGTGAAATTTAAGCCCTAAAACATCACATGCGATTTTCTCTTTTAAAAAGCATATGTGATTTCACAAATCACATAAATCACATGTAATTTTTAAAATAAAAAATGAACTCTGATTTTACAAATCGCATGTGATTATCAGGCGTAAATTTCAAGACTCGCAAAAATAAACTTGAAAAAAAAATCGACAATAGTATATACAAGTGTCACTCTATAGAAAAGATGAGTTAAAATCTGTGATCTATATTGAAACTTTTCCCATACAATATTTGTTTTATGGAAAATGATTCGAATGCCTAAAACTTGTACTTAAATACATGCCTAATTAGAGGATTGAGATAAGTGACAAAATGGATGTAGAAAACTAGAAGGGGGGTTGAATAGTTTGCCAATTAAAAACTTTGTTTTGAAACTTATTCAAAGATCAATTGATATTGATCTTAGGTATGTTAATGAAATATGCAAGCAATATGTAAAGAGTAAATAAGGAAAGAAATGATCAAACCACAACAAGTTGTTTATAGTGGTTCGGTCTACAAGGACTCTTTTTCCTTGCCCTACTCCACTCCTCGAGTCTCACACTCGAGAGTTTAACTTCACTAGTCAACAAGCTCCTTTCACCGGCGGAGAAAACCTTTACACTTCGCTTACACTATTTCCGACACTAAGCTAGATGTCGAGTTCTTTCCAAGGTTACAACCACTCCCACACACAATGTATTTTGAGGACTAAAATACTAACCACTCACACTCACAAGATTATGATGGTTTAATACAACAATGAAGTATGAATCAACACAAGATCATACAACACTAAACAAACAAGACTTCCAACTTCTCGTTTGAAGCTTGAATGTGACTTGATCTTCTTTGCTACAAAAGAGATCACTAATATGATATGAAACCGAGTTAGAAAGGTTAGAGAGAAGATATGTATGAGAGTATGTTAGAAAGGGATGAAAAACTACTTGGCTTGGCATTGCTAGTTATAGCCAAAATGGAGGCGTCACGGACCGCGGAACCTTAAAAGGGTTCCGCCTGTACCAATTTGGTACCGGGTCAAATGACCAAGATATCAAATCTTGCTAAAGTCACACTGTGATGTCATATGTTTGTATTTCATTTTTAGAAATATGAAGTCTTAAATAGTGTTTGGTTTTAAGAACCTAACACATTCTAAAACTCTTGAGATTGTCATATGATATTTTAATCATAAATGTAAATGCTTGAATATGAATATATTGTTTGAAAAAGTACAAATCCAGCTTTTATACATTAAATTTACTTTTGTCGTTAACAAAAAGGTGAGTTTAATCGATATTTCAATGGAAATTTGAGATAAGGAACAAGTGATTTCCATGATGCAACACATGATGTCATATGCAACTTATGCCTAAAAATATGGCCGGACTCTAAAATCATATTTCTATTTTTAGAAATATGCAAGTACTTTAATGAAGATTGTGTATTTATAACAAATTTGGTTTTAAGACTAATAAACCTAACACATTCTAAAACTACTATCATACACGTCAATGATGGTAGGAGATTTGTCAATGATCCCAGATGGTAAACAAGATGTTACTAATCTATATAAATGAAATTTCAAATATTATTTTTAACTATCTTGAGCGGCGGCACTGCATGTAACCGAAAGGGATTAATAGCGCGGAGTTATAGTGATAGTTAAGCGTTTGTGTAACATTTGTTGAATGAATCTTCCCTCTAGTTATGAAACTTCCAATATGCATAAGCCATTTTATATAACATTGCATAACCGTTGATATTTAAAAGAAAAAGCAACTACTATTATTTAAGGAATTAGTAATATTTTTTATTTATTAATATTTTCATTTCAATAAACTAAATTTATAAATATCTTTTTAATATCTATTAAACTTGACAAGCTTTAAGCTTTTATACAAATTAAATTTACTTTTGTCGTTAACAAAATTTAGGTAAAGATCAAAAATATAAATAACGTTTAATGACGATATTTGTATTAACAATCTCCCCCTTTTTGTTGAGGACAAAATATAAATTTTATTTTTATAAAAGATACAAAGTTTGTACAAGAGTTATAAAAATATTAGTTTTAGAACTTGAAAAAAGAATGATAATGCAAGTGTATGATGTTTGACTATTTATGAAAGTCAAAGTATTCACTTGTTGATGCATGATGTTGACTTTTACATAAAGTCAAAGTATGCGATTGACTTTTAAGAAAAGTCAAGTATTACCAATGAAGTATCTGTTTGACTTTTGAGAAAGTCAATGTCAGTTGACTTTTTAGAAAAGTCAAAATATAATCAAGTTCTATATTTTCTCCCCCTTTTTGTCTCAACAAAAGAAGAGGCTTGGAATGTAATGAGCAGAGCCATTATCTCCCCTTGATCAAAGCTCCCCTAAATTGGGTGCTTAATGGGAAGATACATGGATTGTGAAAATAAAGCTACAAAAAATGTTAGTAATAATGATCATTCACAAGCATTTCCAAACACTATGTAAAAGTACCAAGACTATAATAAAACACATTCATTAGTTAAAATTTTCATGAATAAAGATCATGAAATAGGAACACAATGATGTGTTTTAGTACAAGAAAAAGAAAAAAATCCTAAGAAAAAAAAAAACTAGAAATACTAAACTATGACCATCCTAATTAGATGGTGGATGAGAAAGAGCGTTGAGGCGCTCTAGGATATGATTGAGGATGAACCTCATTTCTTCTTGAAAATCAAGGACCATAACCCCGTGTCCTATCAACGGTTTGGGCCGTTTGCTCACAAGTTGAGCAACCATGCCTAGGTGGGTAGTATGTTTGGGGAGGTTGTGTTGGTGTTGGTGGAAATGTTTGGGGTAGTCATGATGGAAGCAAGCAAAGCACTTTGCATTTGCATTGTCTCACTCAAGTGAGAGTCCACCATGCCTTTGAATTGGTGGAGGTTGTGGAGTTCCGCTTGAATCTCCTCTCTAGTGGGATTGGCATCCCACATACACTCCTCAATGTCCTCAAGATGAGGGGACATTGATGTGGGGAGTAAATGATCCCCATACAAAGGACCATGAATGTCTTTGTGAATGGGGTAGAAGAGAAGAGGTTTAGGCCCTAATGGGGCGTTTGGGTCAAGGAATGACCGAGGTGACTCATGAGCCATCCAGGCCAATTGAGCCAAAGGATGGCAATGGTGGTGGATGATTTGGCCTAGGAGGCAAGTCATCCAAGTCCTTCAAGAAAGGATTTGGTGAAGTTGGTGGAGTGGAAAATAACTCCATAGGAATGAGAGTTGGAGACCTTGGTGAAGGTGGTGAGGGTGTTTTGGATGTTTGGATGGGTGGCGGTGGAGGTGAAGTTGGTGTTTTTGTTGGTGGTGGAGTGGTGATCACAATGTGTGATTGAGTAGGTGTGGCTAAGGTAAGGCTTGTATCATCTCGGATGGGAGATGAGATTGTGAGTGGAGAAGACTCGGATGAGGAGCTAAGGTTAACGAAGCAACAAGGCCTCACACTAATTCTAGCGGTCTTCTTGCAAGGTTTTGGAGATGATTTTGTCATTTTGACTTTGGTTTTTCTTTGCTAGATGATAGTAAGAATGAAGAAGGTGTGAGGATGATCATGGTAAAACCTCTCAATTTATATAAGTGAAAAATTATGGAGAAATGTGTTTGATTTGATGTTAAACCATTGAAGAGATGAGGTTCCTAATGATTTGGAAGTGGGTTGAATGCTAGTCATATCACCCAAGTCAAGCCATTCAAGAGAGATGGAGTGAAGAAGAAAAGATTTGCAATAAATGTGTTCTAATGAGTGGAATTTCCTAATATTCAGATCACCCACGGATTTGAAGGTACCAAAATTTGGTTCCTTCCTTTATGCAAAAGGGCTCCTTGGGTGGATTTTTCAAATTTTTGAATTTTGGTGGGAAATGGATTTCTTATATACCTAAGTGAATTATACTAGTTCTAATAAGAGTATAAGCAATTTATGATTGACTTATAAGAATTGGATGGTAATTTGGAATCACGAAATAGTCGAAATTCAGAAAGTTACCTGAAGGATCCACGGCACCAAAATCATACACGGCCGGAACCCTAAAAGGGTGCCGTCGGTCCGCTGCACTGCGGTACCAATTTACATAACGGACGGTACCAAATCGGTGGTGCCGTCGATCCGTGTATGCAGAAAAGTAGGCAGAGTTAGTTTTTAGGTGGGGATTTTTCGAAAACGAAATTCTTCTCAAAACATGTGATACTAAACATTTGTAGTTAGGAAAAGTAAATAACACATATATAAACATAGTGGAGCATGTATTTTGAGCAAGGCTTTTTGATTTTCACATTATAGTGAAAATGGGTAAAATTTGATAGCATACTTGTGCTATCCCCCTGCATAAGATTGTTAGCATTCACCATTGTTTCAGGTTATATTATCATCCTACATAATAAAAACAACGAAATTGTATCAAACATTAACGATAATGTATTGTTCCAAACACTCCTTAATGGACCTTTATTTGTCCAACTTCTTGTAGATCTTGTTCATCATCCTACCAAGGCACTTGAACATTCCCTTAGTTTGCTTGAATTCCGCTGATTCATTCTCTATCTCGGGAAGAGATGCATAATACTCATGAGGCGGAAGACGAGAGCTTGGAAGACCATCCTCGGAGCTATTTGATGATGATGATGATGGAGTTGGAGGTTTTGCTCTCTTGCCTTTTGTCTTAGCAACTCGTGCATCACTCAAAGGTACAAAGATGTGAGGGATGAGCTCATAGTGAAGATGCATCCCTTTTGGACTTGGTCGAATTGGTGCAAAGTTTCTATAGAGGCGGGTGAGGAGCATCCCGTATGGAAGAGCAACCGATCCTTGAGTTGGAATATCAATCATTCTCCTAGCTATGTAGTAAGCTAAATTGAATGGTTGACTGGTGGACAAGTTGTAGAGCATATGACAAAGGCAAGCGTTAATGTGATCCCTATTTCCTATGGTGCTAATGACGTTGGCTCTAAGTAGCTCCTCCCATTTCTTAAATTCGGGCTTAAGTTCATTTAGCTCCATTCCATATGGATCTCGGTTTACCTCTTTCCCTTTCGGGTAACTCGGGTTGTATCACCCTTTGGGTTAAATAGGTGTTCACGGATAACATCCTTATCGGCCAAACGGGTTTGGTAGGGAAGAGTGCGGTCATTGATTGCATCAAGAGCGGTGAGTGACCATTTATCCGAGTAGAGACAAGTTCCTCGGTTGGGAATTCCTAGCACTTGAGCAAAGTTGGCTAAGGTGATGGTGTAGTCGTTTTGATTAATTCTAAACCTAAGAAAAAATTCATCATCGTCTTCATCACTAAAGCCGGTCACACTAGCATAGAATTCTAACACAAACCTAGGACAAATTGGTTCATCGATGTCAAGAAGACAATCGAATTGAATGACAGCTAGTTCTTCACGAGATTTGTGTATTTTCAAGGAAGGATGAGTGAATGGTTCTACCCTCATGGAAATACCTTGATTCTAGACCCCTAAATATTTCTACTTGTTCCTTGGTAAGTCCTTTGGTTTTGTGGTGTTTGGGAATGTAGTTAAGGGTGTCTTTGTGATCATAGAATCTTGCGGCTACCATGGTTATTCCTAAGGACAAGAATTAATATGTTAAAAATGAGAATAAGTTTTAACGTTTTTGGTTCTAGTGTGTGCCTATATGAAAACAATTTGGAGTTGCGGTTATCTCGACTCATTTTATGCACAAAATGGTTTTAGAGGGGTGTTTGGCAAATACCATGAGATAACCCAAATGCTCCTAATTCAATGTGGCTTCATTTGAATATACCCGGGAATGCATATTAGTTATGCAATACCTTTAGTATTCAAGAGCATGCAAGTGATGAAAATTTAACGTTTCTATTTGTATTAGCAATGAAAAAATTGTTTTCCTACAAGTGAGAAGCTTTTCAAAACTTTTGACATGGGGTGTTTGGTTGTTTGAATAAGGCCTTATATTCATTATCTATCAATTAGTGGGAAGCATGATTTGTTTATGCAATATGATAATGTAGTACCTAATTTCAATGACTAGTTATGCAATTTGCCAATTGAATTCATATTTGGTATAAAAGCATACATAAAACCCCATGTAATGATTTGTGATAGTTTTGTGCATAAATAAGAATCCTAGACTCCGAATTAAGAGATAAAATGTAGTTAGGATACTTACAATGATGTTATCTTCAATGATTAGTGAGTGGGAAGGTGACAATAATGAGCTTGGTTTAAGTTTTACACGTTTTGGTAAAGTGGGTTTTGAGGAAGAGGATGATTTGTAAATAGCAGTTTTGCTTTTAGACACACGGACCGACGGCACCAAATATTTGGTTCCGTCGTGTTTGTTGTCGTTGGTGCCGTGGCTACAATAGCAGGTACAAGACAAAATTGTTTAGTTTTGACTATTCTAATGTTTTGGGCTATGTTTATCCTACATGTTTGGTTCCATTAACCCTAAACCAAGTCTAAGAAGATTAAAAGGTTCTCGTTTAAGAGGCTTAGTTAAGATGTCGGCAATGTTGTCTTAGGAGGATACTTTCTCGATTGAAATGTTTCCTTTTTGAACATTGTCGCGAAGAAAGTGATGGACGGATTTCAATATGCTTTGTACGAGCATGTTGAGCGGGATTCTTGCTGAGATCGATGGCTCCTTTGTTGTCGCAAAGTATCACAATGTCGTTGAGATGAATTCCGTAATCTACGAGAGCTTGCTTCATCCAAAGAGCTTGTTGACATGCTTTTCCGGCTGAGGCGTACTCGGCTCGATGAGTTGAGATGGCCAAGGCCGTTTGCTTCTTTGCAAACCATGAGGTGAGACAATGTCCAACAAAAGTGCAAATACCACTTGTATTTTTTCTATCGACATAGTCACCGGCATGATCCGAGTCGGCATACACTATGGTTTCTACACCCGTTCCTTTGGGATACCATAATCCTAAACACGTTGTTCCCTTAATGTATCTAAAAATCCTTTTTAAGGATTCTAAGTGTGATGCCTTTGGGTTTTCTTGAAAGCGAGCACATAGACAAACACTAAACATAATGTCGGGTCTACTAGCCGTAAGATAGACTAGGCTACCAATCATTCTTCAAGACCAAATTTCTTAAGCATGTCTTTTATATATTTAGATTGGTTAAAAAATATGCCATCTTCTAGTTGTTTAATTTGAATTCCTAGAAAGAAATTTAACTCACCCATCATACTCATTTCAAACTCGTCGTGCATGATTTTAGAGAAATCATCACATAATTCTTGACAAGTTGATCCGAATATAATGTCATCAACGTATATTTGAACAATGATAATATGTGATTCCTTTTTCTTGGTAAAGAGAGTATTATCTACTAATCCCATAGTATATTTGTTATCAATAAGAAAAGTCTTAAGTCGATCGTACCAAGCTTTTGGTGCTTGCTTAAGACCATACAATGCTTTCTTGAGTTTGAAGACATGATGTGGTTTCTCAAAGTCGGTGAAACCGGGAGGTTGAGCAACATACACTTCTTCGTTAATAAACCCATTAAGAAAAGCACTTTTAACATCCATTTGAAATAATTTAAAATCATAGGCACATGCATAAGCAAGTAATATTCTAATAGACTCAAGCCTAGCTACCGGTGCATAAGTTTCATCATAATCAATCCCTCTTGTTGATTATAACCTTGTGCTACAAGCCTAGCTTTGTTTCTAGATACTATCCCATTTTCATCCATTTTATTTTGAAAAACCCATTTTGTTCCAATTATAGTTTGATCTTTAGGTTTTGGAACTAATTTCCAAACATCATTTCTAACTAATTGGTTTAATTCTTCTTGCATGGCAATTACCCATGATTCATCTTTTATTGCTTCATTTATGTTTTTGGTTCAATGGTGGATACAAAACAAAAATAATTACTTTGATTTTGGGCTTGTGACCTTAAGGTTCTTTGATTTAGTTGTCCTATGACCTTTTCTAAAGGATGACTTTTAGATTCTTTGATGTTGACAATTTCTTTATTTAATGGTTCATCTTCCTTGTTATTATTAATTATTTCTTGACCTTCTATCATTTGACTTTCAACTAAGTCATCATCTACCAAAGGTGATGTCTTAGAGGGAGGTGGACTTTAGTCGAATGTTATGTTCAACGATTCCTCGACTATCATTGTTTCTTTGTTTAGGACAATGTAAGCTTTACTAGTTTGAGAATAACCAAGAAATACACCTTCATAAGACTTTGGGTCAAACTTGGTGAGGTAATCTTTAGTATTAAGAATAAAACATTTACAACCAAAGACTCTAAAATATCCTAGAGTTGGCTTTTTACCTTTATAAAGTTCATATGGTGTTTTGTTTAAGAAAGGACGTATTAAAACTCTATTCAAAATATATGTAGAAGTGTCAACGGCGTTACACCAAAACTTTTGAGGAATGTTTTGTTCATTAAGCATTGTTCTACTCATTTCTATTTTTACGTTCTACTACTCCATTTGATTGAGGTGTTCGTGGAGCCGAAAAGTTATGTGTTATACCATTTGTATCACAAAAGTTTCCAAATTGAGTTTCGTTGTCAAATTCACGACCATGATCCGTTCGGATCGACACAATTTTGACACCTAGAAGATTTTGAATTTTCTTGCTAAGAATTTCAAATTTATCAAAAGTTTCATTTTGGTTTTCAAAAACAACGTCCAAGTAAACCTTGAGTAATCATCTACTATGACCAAAGTGTATAAGTTGCCTCCGTAGCTTCTTATAGCGGATGGTCCAAACAAGTCCATATGTAATAATTCTAGACACTTAGATGTGGACACCATATTTTTAGATTTGTGACTACTATGGGTTTGTTTACCAATTTTGCAAGCGTCGCAAAAGTGTTGGTCATATTTTAGTTTTGGTAAATTTTTAACTAACTCTTTTGAAGATAGGTTTTGTATAAGTCTCATATTAGCGTGACCAAGCGTCTATGCCAAAGAGATGAGCTATCGTCTAATGTTGTTAGGCAAAGTTTGTCATTATATGTTTTATCTATTTTCATGACGTATATGTTATTTTTCCTAACTCCTTTAGCTATGGTGATACCATCTTTTAGTATTTTACTACCATTTTCATCAAATAGTACTTTATACTTTTTATCACATAATTGGCTAATACTAAGTAGATTAAATCCTAACCTATCCACATGAGCAACATTTTCAATAGTTAGGGAGTTATGAGCAATCGTACCTTTGCCAATAATTTTGCTTTTGAGATTGCTACCAAAGGTGACATTACCTCCGTCATACTCTTGGTATGATGAGAAGAGACTTTTGTTGCCCGTCATGTGTCGTGAGCATACACTATCTTTTATCCATTCATCAGGTTCCAATCCAACTTTCAAGCATACCTAAGAAGCAAATAACTCAAGCATTTGGTCCCCAATATCTCATGGGTCCGTTTGGGTTAAACATACCATTTATTTGATTCATGTATGGAAACGATGGGTAAGAGTTCCATGGCATGTAATCCGGAGTTTGATATGGTCTAGGAAAGTTTTGATTCCAACCGTTGTGTTGGTAGTTGGGTTGTACGTTGTGGTTGCTCTTAGGAAAGGGGCGTTTGGCAAAAGGAGTTTTATATCGTTGTTGAGTAGTTTTTATCTAAATTCATTTTTGACAAGTCCTACTCGATGTAACAGTGGTTTTAGTTTAACACTATCATTGGTTTTCTTTGTTACTTTAACAAATTGATGCGGTCCGTATTGCGAACATTCTCGTTTCTGAAGTACCGGCACCATTTTGCACAACGGACGAACCCTTATTTTGGTTCCGTCGGTCCGTGCTATCTGCAGCAATTTTGACAGAATGTTCGTCCTTTTCGGCCGTTTTGTTTTGACTCTTTGGAATTAATACTTCATTAAAACCTAGCCCATTCATGTCTCCTGGTGTTTTATGGATTTTAACTATTTCATCGGCAAGAGCGATGTTTTTGTTAAACCTTTTAAACTTAGAATTATTTTCGATTAAAACATCTTGTGTGAGCTTTTGTTTTTCTATTTCAAGTTTAAGCTCTTGACATGATTTACAATCATCGTCATTTGCTTTTCCTTTTTCAAGTCGTTTTGCTTTTTCTTTTAACTCATAAACTTCATTTTCCAAAAATTCCTTTTTGGTTTTTAAAATTTATTTTTAGTTATGATTTTTAGACTTAGCTCACACAATTGATTATATTGTTTTTGCAAAGTGTCATCATCAATAGAAGAATAAGAAGAGTCGGAAAGTACCTCATTTGACTCATGTGCCATTAGAGCGATCTCTTCCTTGCTTGATTCTTCGTCGTCTTCACTATCACTCCAAGCACCACTTACAAAAGCTCGTTGAGTTTTGCTTTTAGGGAGCTTGGGACATTCTCTATGGTGACTTGCATCACCACATCTAAAACATTTTCTTTCACCTTTACCCTTCTTGTCATCCCGATCTTTTCTGAATGGCTTCTTTTCTTCTCGAGGTTGTCTTACGAACTTTCCTCTTCTTCTAAAGAACTTCTTAAAATCTCTAACGGCCATGGCATATTCCTCATCTTCACTACCCGAGCAAGATTCGTCATCATCACTTGATTCCGCTTTTGCTTTTAGAGCAACGGATTTGATCTTCTCCCTTTTTCCTTTGATGATCTTCGAATCTTTCTCCATCACCATTTCGTGTACTTTGAGGTTACCGATTAACTCGTCTAGTGACATTATTGAGAGATCTTTTGATTCCTCAATGGCGGTCACTTTAGCTCTCCATTTGGGATGGAGTGCTCTAAGAAATTTCCCGACAAAGTTCTTACTACGAAAAGATTCATCAAGTGCTTTAAGTGATGTAATAATAGTATTAAAGCGAGCAAAGCCACAATCAATGGTTTCATCTTTGGGGATAACAAATTGTTCATATTGTTGAACAAGAAGATCAATTTTGTTATCCTTGACTTGTGAATTACCTTGATGTGTAACAATCAAAGATTCCCAAATATCTTTGGCGGTTTCACACATAAAAATTCTTTCATATTCTTTTCTAGGTAAAGCATTATAAAGCATCATTTTAGCTTCATTATTTTTAGCAACTAATTTCTTTTGTTCATCAATAGAAATATCCTTTGTTGTAGAACTAAAATCCCTTTAACAATAATAAACCAAAGATCTATATCTTTTGATTTTACATATGTTTCAAAGCGGTTTTTCCAATAGATAAATCCATTGGTTTCAAAGAGTGGTGGTCTTTGCATAGATTGCCCTTCTTTAAAGTTTTCAGAATCCATGGATCGTTTCAAGTTTATAAAATACAAGTTATTTTAGAAATTCTTGAGCAACGAGGCTCTGGTACCAATTGTAGAAAACTAGAAGGGGGTTGAATAGTTTACCAATTAAAAACTTTGTTTTGAAACTTATTGAAAGATCAATTGATATTGATCTTAGATATGTTAATGAAATATGCAAGCAATATGTAAAGAGTAAATAAGGAAAGAAATGATCAAACCACAACAAGTTGTTTATAGTGGTTCGGTCTACAAGGACTCTTTTCCTTGCCCTACTCCACTCCTCGAGTCTCACACTCGAGAGTTTAACTTCACTAGTCAACAAGCTCCTTTCACCGGCGGAGAAAACCTTTACACTTACACTATTTCCGACACTAAGCTAGATGTCGAGTTCTTTCCAAAGGTACAACCACTCCCACACACAATGTATTTTGAGGACTAAAATACTAACCACTCACACTCACAAGATTATGATGGTTTAATACAACAATGAAGTATGAATCAACACAAGATCATACAACACTAAACAAACAAGACTTCCAACTTCGCTTTTGAAGCTTGAATGTGACTTGATCTTCTTTGCTACAAAGAGATCACTAATATGATATGAAACTGAGTTAGAAAGGTTATAGAGAAGATATGTATGAGAGTATGTTAGAAAGGGATGAAAAACTACTTGGCTTGGCATTGCTATGTATAGCCAAAATGGACGAGAGCGTCTGACGGACCGCGGAACCCTTAAAGGGTTCCGCCCGTGTACCAATTTAGTACCGCCGGTTTTGACAGCCAAGATATCAAATCTTGCTAAAGTCAACTCTATCTAAGTGAGATTGTGCAAGATATGAAGAGTACAAATCCACACAAAATATCTAATGAAATCTTCCAATGATTTCCATGATGCAACACATGATGTCATATGTTGTATTTCTATTTTTAGAAATATGCAAGTACTTAAGTAGTGTTTGGTTTTAAGAACCTAACACATTCTAAAAACTACTGTCATACATAATGATTAGAGTCATATCAAGATGTTACTAATCATAAATGTAAATGCTTGAATGATGAATATATTGTTTGAAAAAGCTTGTTTTAATATCTATTAAACTTGACAAGCTTTAAGCTTTTATACAAATTAAATTTACTTTTGTCGTTAACAAAATTTAGGTAAAGATCAAAAATATAAATAACGTTTAATGACGATATTTGTATTAACAATGGAGATTTGAGATAAGGAAAGATAAAATGTGAAGAAGTGAGTCCCCTGATGTCACCAATCAGAGGCTGCCACATATGTTTAAGCATACCAATCAGGGTTGTTATTTATTACGGAAACTACTAAAAGATGTGATATTTAGATATGAAAATGATATGCATAACTGCAACTTATGCCTAAAAAATATGACGGACTCTAAAATCATCACATATGGTAAAAAACAAGGGTGGAGATTATGAGAAAGAAAATTTATAATTCATGTGCATACGATGAATGTTTAACGCACAAGTTTAGTTGTAAAATCCGAAAGAGATTTATTATTGAATTGCGTTTTTGTGTCTTACATAATGAAGATTGCTCATGTATTTATAACAAATATATGGCTTAATAAACAAGAAATGCAAACCCTAAACCTCATAGACCCAACTCACAATTAGGTTTGGGTCAACTAATAATCATCTTATGCTTCCTCGCAGTTTGAACGACAGGTTTTCGAACGGACAAACTGAAACATATGTTGAAAGCCGTTTCTTCTTCTTTTCTTCTATCATCTTCTTTGTTGTTTGTTTGAGCGGAAGCATGATTGTATTTGTCGTCATAGTGGTTTATTGCTTGCTGCTTCCTCCTTTGCGTGACGTTTTTTTTACGTCATGGCTTACTTTGCATTTAGGTAGGAACGACATTAGCAACCAACTATTTTCGAAAACTACAATGATCCCCGATGGTAAAACAAGAGTAAGAGACAATTTTTTTTTTACTCATGGCTATATCAACACAATACGGGATGCGTTGGACGGTTAGGGTTTTGAATGCTAAGGTTTATTGGATAAAAAGAAAACGAAGCCAAATATAGAGTGGGGTGGGCCATGGCCTATCTTGAAATTTCAAATATTATTTTTCTTTACTATATACTAGACGAGCACCCATGCATAACAACAGGATTAATAGCGGCAGACAGTTATAGTGATATTTTGGTTAAACGTTTGTGTAACATTTTGTGTAACTGTAGCTGTTTGCCACTATAAAAGCAGTCCATATGCATAGGTACTCCTCTAGTTATTTTTGAAACCTCCAATATGCATACGCCTTTTTTATATAAACATGTGCATAACCCGTTGATATATTCGTAAAGTAAAAGTAAAGTGAGCAACTATTATTTAAGGAAATTAGTAATATTTTTTATTTATTAATATTTTCATTTCAATAAACTAAATTTATAAATGCTTTTTCATCATACAATGTGGAAAACTAGAAGGGGGTTGAATAGTTTTACCAATTTAAAACTTCCTTTTAAATATTTAGATCGACTTATGTCAATCTATTTTGATGTGTATGTTGGACGTTGATAGATAGATATATAAAAGTGTAATGAAAGATAAAAAGTAAGAAGCACATAACCACGACACGAGTATTTATAGTGGTTCGGCTACAAGGATACCTTCCTTGCCCTACTCCACTCCCCGAGTCACCTACTCGAGAGTTCGTAATCACTACACGACAACCAATCTCCTTATGGCGGAGAAGCCTTCACAACGTCGCCTACTGTTTTTCCGGTACTAGGCTAACCACCGGGTTCTTTCACACCAAAGTGAACCACACCTACCACAACGTCGCCTACCCTTTATTAGGTACTAGGCTAAGTACCTAGTTTCATTTCAATGGAGGAACTACCACCCAACACAACACAACACCTAATCCCAAGGAGATCCACTCCTTATTACAACACCATCAAGGATATCACCATCCTTGGAAATAAACTAATACTATATGTATAACGATGCACCTCATCGATTATACGACCTTGGCATTCTTCACTAATGCCACTTGATTTGATTCTTAGACATTCTTCACCAATGCCTTTGACACAACGCTTGGCACCTTTCACTAATGCCTTCGTCTTGACACCTTTAGCATTCTTCACTAATGCTTTTGACACGGACGTTAAGCACCTTTCACTAATGCTTTCGTCTTGACTCTTTTGGCATCCTTCACTAATGCCTTCAACACAACACATCTACGGAGGAAGAAAGAACTATCAACAAGAGAACCTCAGTTGTCTTGATGATGATGAAGCATGGCAACTCATGGACTTGAGCTTGCTCAACTTCAAGAAGTGGTGATCTCGCCTTTAAGAGGAACCTAGAGAATCACACAAAAACAAAAGGCAAACTACATAGAAAGATCCCTTAGGATAAGTGGTTAGAGAGTTACAATACTTGGGGAATATATGTGTAAGAGTGGCAAGCCAAAAGGAAGAAATGACTCACTATTTATAGAGGAGAAATGCTTACTGTTCCCCGGATCCCACGGATCCCTCCCACAAGGGATCCGTCTAGCGTAAAGCTAGGGATCCGTGGGACGCTCCTCTTTGCCCATGGGTATTTTGGTTATGGGTCATGGGTCATGGGTTATGGGTTGATCCATGGGTTTCTTATTAGATACAATGTATCTCATGAGTTCAATGTACCTAGTCAAATGGGTATTGGTCAATACCATGGGTTATGGATATTTTTCATTGGTTGTAGTTTTTACCTATTTATATAATATATACTAGTTGTGTATATATTTTGCCCAATATGTAAACACTAGTCGTTGTACATATCTATTACTAAATCATAAAATCACTTATACTTGTTTTAATGTTTTATGTGAAAACGTTAAGTGTGTTAGAAAACTATTGGCTCCAACAATTTACGTATTTTATTTGTTTCGTTAAAATGATTTTATGTTTGTTATCGACAAAACATTAGAAGATCGTAAAATATAAATAAACGTTTTTACGGCTTATTTGTATTAACAATACAAATACATAATTTTGTGATTTACAAATTGACTTTATATATAATTGATTGTTTATATATGAGTTTTCATTCGGAAAGGGTGGAAGACAAAGTACATGCCATATATAAGTCATATACAAACCTTTCATTTTTCAATGAATGTAATACCAAATTTATCACACCTTTCTTGCAATTTCGAACCAAATTCAATATTTCACGTATTTATCTCACCTTTGACTATTTTTTACTTTCAACATTTCATATGTTACCTTTTTCATTTTATAATAGACTAGACGAGTACCCGCGCCTAGCGGCAGCGGTATCTAGTTTCGACAAAATTTTAGCGGCGATTAAGTTTGTTTCATGAATCAGTATTTTAAGCGTTAAGGAATCCATTTTGAATAATTATATTGTTTTTCCAATAACGTTGTTTGGTATTTGAGATTGTCTTTTTTTATAGCATTTTTGTAAGTTGCATTTAATAAATTGATATTAAAATAATAATAACGCAATTTTTTTAGAAGGAGCAATTAAAATCATTTTTTTGTGTCACTAGAGAGCTGTAGTACATAAATAGTTAGTGCACATAAAAAAATACGAATGCAAACATTTATCTTTCGTCTTTATGTCTCAACCTTTCACTTTTATTTCGTATAATTTCAAATATTAGCATTCATGTGAATATGGTATGATGGAGTCAATTTTGCATTTTAGGAAGAGAATGCATTAATCTCTCCGAAATTAGCAATATTTCCTTTAAACGCCATGGTTGTACAGCTTTTAAAGTTTCCATTTAAACGCCTAGGCATGGTTGAATACAAGTTTTAAAGTTTCCATTTAAACACATAGCCATTTAAACGTCATAGTTTCCTTTCTCACCACAATAGTTGACAGTTTTAAAGTGTTGACCGAAATTCAGTTTTTCACTTTCAAGGAAGACCATTTTTTCTTTATAGTTAGTAGAGAAGAGATATAATAGAGCCTAAATGGTCTACTGCAAAGTTGACTAAAATTCAAGAATTTTGAATTTTGAATTCTTATTCTAGCATGATAGTTTTGGGTACTCACATTTTTCAATGTACGGTGTTTTTCATATCATCACAACAAAGAAAACTACTTTGAAACATCAACCAAAAATCAATAAACAAAACCATATACTGAACTGATTCTACAGTATATCATGTTAAAATTCCGGCATATCTACTGCAACGAAACCACCAAAGACTTAAAAAACAACAGTATAACAAACTCAAAATGCCTAAGTTTACATACACTTATAAACTACCAACAAACATACAAATTACTAACAAACTTACAACTACATACAAGAATTTACTAACTACTTTAAAAAGAAACTACACATTTACTGGGAACAAAAGCAAGTTGATTGCAGCAGCGACACACATTCAGGCAGCAGCGGCGGCAACGGTGGACTCCAGGTGGCAATAACAAATCTACAAAAAAAAATTGTCAAAAAAGTTATATAAACTAAAAGCTGAAAAATAATACATATATAGATAGATCTAAAAGTAACCGCAAAACTTGATATAAATCTATCAAATACTAAAAACAATTGAATAACACTATTAACATAATCAACTTTATACAAATATTAACAACAATTAAAATAAGGCATACTATAAAGTGCGACAACAGCTTTTTCTGGCAACACAAGCCATGCAGCCGCGACAGTAGATTTTTCTGGCGAGACAACGATGAGCGCTCGTTCTATTTCCGGCAAAGCAGTGGTGGCGGAACCAATTTCCGGCGAGTCCGCAACGGCGGCTGTAAAAAATCTATATATCTATAAAAAAATTATAAAAAACTTGATCTATTAATAAAAATCAAAAAAATTACCTCAAAACATGATGTTCGTGAGTCGTGGTGGTTTGGTTTAGTTGGTGGAGTCGTCCACTGGCGGTGATGACCGGTGGAGGTGACGTCCGGTGGTAGGGGTTCAGTGGTGGGAGTTGTGGTGGTGGGTATAGTGGTATTATTTTGTGTGTATTTTTAGTGTGAGATGAAATGGTGTATGTGTGAAAGAGAGATAAGTTTTTTAAAGCTACTAAAAATAATTTATTATTGACTTTCAATATTCAAGTTTCAACATTACACTTTCACCTTTGACATTTTTTTATTTGATGTAGTTAAGATATATAGAGAATTTGGCCTACTTGATGGATTTGACCCACCCTAAATTATTTTGAGTCGCCATTCATGAAAGTAATACGAGTATTAGTTTCTGACATCTAATATTAAAACTCTTATACTAAAATTGTCATAGCCTTGATATTTATTAGTAGCCAGCATGTAATTGTTACTAAAATCATGAAATTAGTGTTTAGCAACTTTTTTGTTGAATAATTATCGCGATATCAATGTGTAATTGGTTTTTTGATACTTTTTTGGCCCACCCAAGTAACAAATCCTGGTTTCGTCACTGGAAAGAAATACATTTGAGATTCCTCCAAATCATTGGCGAGTTGCCGATGACCAGAGGACAACTATCTTGTGATAGGTTGTACCTAAAGCTCTGATGCTATGTAAAATACTAAAAAAATGTATTATTGAATTGTGTTTTTGTGTCTTACATAATGAAGATTGCTCATGTATTTTTAATAAATAGATGGCTTAATGCACAAGAAATGCAAACACTAAACCTAATAGACCCAATTCACAATTAGGTTTGGGTCAACTAATAATCATCTAATACAAGTTAAGTCTCTATACCACACTACATACATAGATAAAGGTCACTGATCTCTATTAATTCTATAGCCCCAACTCGTAAGACGACATTGTTACTCATGAAGTTACTTTATGCAAAAGACCAAAAACAAAGAAACACCAAACTCATGTATTTGAAGCAAACTGCCTTATTTTCATCTAACTAGAAAGACCAATCTGTCTTTAAATTCTGCTGGTTGATAGAGAAAATAATGAATGTCGTCCTTCAGCAATAATCTCTCGGGTTACTTTGTTCTTTAAAACAACAAGAGTTCCTTTATATGACCCTTTTCCACCAAGAAGCTTTGCAGTAATCTCCAACTCATCCTGCCAACAAAGTATTTCTTCAAACATGAGCATATAAACAAACAACCTTATCAGAAAAATTGTCTCTTTAAGCAACTGTGTCTTACAGTATACAAATGGGTCACACAGTATATAAATGGGTCACACTAGCTAGTCATCATTTAAAAGAAATCACAAATATAAGTAACCTCTTATTTTATGGATTGAAAAGCCAATTTTCGTATCTTTGATTAGAAAATAAATCTAATTTAGTTTCATATATGAACTACATGTGAGATCTCCAATTCTAACTTAATATTCAAAACAAAGAATTCCACGTTTCTAAACCCCACCAATCTACACCAAGTATGCAACTCAACAATAGATGAATGGCTTACCAAATGCCAAAGGGTTAAGGGTGTTTGGCATTGTGTTTTGAAATTGATAATGCGATATGGAATACTCCCAATAAGATGAACTCTAATACAGTAAAAAAGATTGCACGAGACAGTGTTTGATTTATTTGTCTGAAAGTTGTGAGAATCACATAATTATTTTTTTAAGTGTTTATTAGACGATTTACATTTATAATATGTTTTCAATATTTACATAATCAAGTTCAATAATGTTTTAACTACTTCTCAATAGATCATTTAATTTTGACCCCTGTGTAATCATATACTCCAATGAGTTTGACCATACTCAGACATTGTAAACTCATTATCTAAGACAACATATATAATTATAAGATAATCATTCTCAAACATATTATTAAGCCCCTTAAATGGTTAATAACTTACTTTGAGCTTGGCAGTAGATAGGTAAGAAATAGACAAATCCACAGAAACATGGATTGGTACATCCTTCCCATACAACGCACACGACCCAATCTTATCTACCAAATTCGCGATCGCACCAACTGCCAGATTCCCATCCCTATCCTGTTTTAAAGGAGAAAAAAAAATTACAACCAAAACTCATCCAAATTTACAAATATGCTAATAATGATATGACATATCAAAAAGCTATCCATATAGGTTGTATGTATGAAGATTATGGGAGTGTCTTACAATAAGGCGAGGAGGGACAATGAAAGAGCAAGAGATGAAACCGGATTGGAATAGGTCAACTTGTATGCCTCTGATGGCAAACTCTTCATAGAAGCTGCAGGAGGTTTCGGGTCCTAAGGTAGGGATGATGAGCCCATTGACCCGGTCGGAATCTTGTTGGGTTACTTGGAGATATTCTCTCGTTTTCTTCTCCATTACATCCCTTCCTATTTGGCCGGCAGGAGTAAAAAATATGCCAAACTGACACTCTTCACCTAATTAATAACTAACTTTTCTTGTTCTTGATAATGGCTACTCACCAAATGTACTATCAATACTCAAATACTAACAAAGAAAAAAAGTTAAGCTCCCATGTACACGCACAATTTTTTATGTAAGTACTTCAAATGATACATGAATTGCATGTGTTAAATTATTTTATCTATAATATAAATAACAAAACCTATAACATATTGTTAAAAGGTATAATCTCAATTATATTTTTTCATATCTCCACCTGCATGACTTAGCGTTTACTGACATAGCATGATTTATTCCATGTCACATATCAAATGTTCAAGTCAGCTCCACATGCACTACTAAGTTAATAGAACAAAAAAAGGTAAAAGGCATAAAATAATAATGTACTTTTCAAATTTTTTCGACTTGAAACACTTACTTTTTTATTACCTTACTTCACCAACGAACTTTAAAAATTTGTTCCGACTTCACCCGTATGATCTGTTTATATTAAAATAATAACTGAAATAATTATATTACGCTTGTATTCTTTAAAACTTGTTCCGACTTCACCAACGAACTTTCAAAATTTGTTCTAACTTCACCTATATGCCGAGGTTAATATAGTCATTTCAGTTATTATTTTAATATAAACGGATCATATGGGTGAAGTCGGAACAATTTTTGAAAGTTCATTGGTGAAGTAAGGTGATAAAAAAGCAAGTGTTTCAAGTCGGAAAATTTTGAAAAGTACGTTGTTATTTTATAGCTTTTACCCAACAAAAAATTAGGCAAGGATTTTTTTTTTTTTTTTTTTTCTTTTCTTTTTGCAAAAAATGAAAGTATCTTCATTAAAACATCAACAAAGTTGAGGAAAGTACAGATACAAAAACTTGGAGAAAGATCCCAAAGCAATTGACTATACAACATTACTACTCGCTAAACCATTTGATATGGGATCTATCTCAATGAAGAATGCAAATAAAACAACTTAACATATGATTGAACTAGGCATTCTATGAAAATTGTGAATATTAATCCTTTAAACATATGAATAGTGATTATGATGTTGAAACTTGTAGAAATCTCGTTTAAATAAAACTTGATCAATATCTTCTACATAAATATTAACATTCCATTCTTATTTTCCATAGCAATTTTATTGTTTCAAAAAAATCATAGGTTACCAAATTATCATCCTAACTTTATCTTTTTGACATCCTATATGGATCAACTTAAAAACAAAATAATGATGTACATGGGCCAGGTTTGAGCACCTCCTGTCAACTATAGTATGGGCTTATTTTAGAAGACTAGCAGGGACCCGCGCGATGCGACGACGGGTACCTTGTAACTAAATTTTATGGCAATGTTATTCGACAATACCATTTCATAAAAAAATACATTACGAAACATATAAACTACTCTAAATATCATTCATTAAAATAAAATAACAATCCGAAACAACCAAATAATAGGGATAAAAATGTACGGAAAAATTTAAGCCTTAACAATAGTTTAATAATAAACCAAAAATTAAGCCTTGACAACCTTTTTACCATTTATTTTTTTGGTGTAAGCCTATCAATAGTCAAAAACATGGATAGAACCATTTAATAAATCAAAGTTTAGCTAAGTTCAATACCAACCCAACTCTCATTTTCGTATAAAAACATAGTCTAGGCCCAACTAATCAGATATCCCTTAATAAAATGAATTATATAAATCACTTTCTTTCACAACCCTAATTTAATTAACCTAATCCCACACGTCTCTATGTGTAGCCACACACACATATAAACCAAACTCTTTCACTTTTACATCCATCTACGAATCTCATCAACACTACCAGTAAATCGTCTTCCTCAGCTTCAACCTCGAACAAACACAACACACAAAAAGGGGTTTAA
This sequence comes from Chrysanthemum makinoi, assembly GCA_910596185.1. Lineage (NCBI taxonomy): Eukaryota > Viridiplantae > Streptophyta > Magnoliopsida > Asterales > Asteraceae > Chrysanthemum > Chrysanthemum makinoi. The sequence goes on along the minus strand of OU343225.1, from coordinate 263,720,808 downwards.
TTAAAAAAAGGAATTAAATCAAAAGTTAAACGTTTGGCAACGGATAGTTTTAAAAATTTGTTTGTCATTTTCTCCGTCACTTCCTCGGCGAGAACCAAAACGACGAGCATATGTGGTGTCATGGCGAGCGGATGGCGAGAGTTGACGGGGTGTCACATGTGAAACGGCTAGCTACTTCGCCACTATACCTATTTTGCATCTAATGGATATGGGCAGAGATATGTGAGTCATGGTTTTGCAGCAATGATGGTGGGTCTTTTTAAGTTAATAGAGCAATAGTTTGCCATGTAAGCTTATAATGAACTAAGCTATCTTAATATGGTTGCTGGATCCAAGATTTATGTTTTGGGATGATGGATTTTAGATTTTTGTTTTGTAAGCTTAATTAGGTTATACATTATACTTAAATAGTTGTATATTTTAGTGAAGGGGTAAATTTAACTGCCTATTAATTGTATGTGTTCAATAGTACCTTTTTAGTTTTATTTTTGCTTCAAATACTTGTAAATGATGCTTTTTTGCTTGTATTTGCTTAAAATCTATATTAAGAAATCTTAAAAATTTAATAGGAGGGAAGTGCTTAAATGCATTATAAGTAGTATAGATTTGTGTGGGATAAGCCCACATTGGATGAATCAAAATAACGGGAAACTCGATCAACTAGGCTGTTTGTTAAGAGATCAATTTGAGATGGTCAATCTCCAAGAAATAGATAAGAATAGATTCGATAAGGCCCTTTGAGCAGGAAAGACTCCAAGAAACTAGAGAGAAACTAGACTTTTATATATTCTTCTTCGTTCCTTCTTAAAAAACAAGTTACAACTTAAATAGCAAGGAAATTACAGAATGTGAATTCTAAACTTAGGTAACAAACAAAGAAACGATCTTAGTAGTGGAGCAGTTACTTCCCTATATTTATGCATGAAACTAACACTAGTACAATCGGCACTTCCGCCTATGAATTTTTCGACCCCGTCCCGACGCCCTGGCATCGGCGTCATACGTTCCCGACGCCAAGGCGTAGCCAAGTGTTGGTCGACTGAGCCTCGTAGGGAAAATCCTTCCCGACGTCACAGTGGGACCCACATTGATTTCTGGTCAAAAGTTTTTGTGGTAGAAAACATATGGTGTCGACGCCCTGCCGTCGGCACCATATTACTAATCATGTGATTAATTAACAAATTAAAACATCATTAAATTATTCCCGTCGCCACGGCGTCGGGATAATAACATAATAATAGCATTTTAAAATATTTTCCCAACGCCGTGGCGTCGGGACCCTATGAAACTTACATTAAGTTAAGTACTATCCCTACGCCATGGCGTCGGGATCCTATGCAAACTAGCATTCAGTTTAGTTTTTTCCTGACGCCATATCATAGGGATAATAGTTGATCTAATGGAAAATGGTCATATATTGTCAACGACGGGGCGTCGGCATATATGTGCCACATGTGCCACAAATTGCTGCATTGCAACAATTTCCCATAATTTTTCCGAAAAAAATCTACATAACCTGCACCTGCTGTTTTCAACCAAAAACTCTAAACCAATATGCAGATATCCCAAAACAACACATAACGACTAAATCACATATATATAATCGCTAAAAAGTTACAAATTATAGAAAATGGGTGATATTAACTACGCATCTAGCTTAAACATACACAAAAGTTGCTAAATCACCATTGTTCAAGTCACCAAAATGTTCAAAGTGTACAATGGCCAACATAAGGATGAGATGATCAAAAGCATAGTCAAAACGAGTTTATACATCTACACAAAATAACCCGTAAATATACCTCCATCGATCTACTCGTCAGCATCATCATGATCCGAGCCCTCCTCGTCAAGATCACCACTACCGCCAGTGCCACTCCCCGACCTGACCTCAGATCTTGAAGAAATCTGGCTCATAAACTCGGACCACCGATCGGGAGGCAGACTCTGTACAACCTTGAAGAACTCACTGAGCTGGCGCTTGTGACAACTCGTAAATTCCTTGATGCGTCAAAATCCGATAAACATCGATTAGAGCGATTGTTTTAATTAATTTAAGATACGAGTCATATTATATATCATTTTTATTGGAATTAATATTCTGAGAATATTGGCGTAACTCTCGGGTCATGAATCCTCCGTTTACTAAGTTAAACGAGCCCCGAATCTAATATATCACAAGTTTTGCAAAGTTACATCTAGGGTCCTTGGGATAGTTTACATCTCCACCCCTAGAGTTTCAAATGAACAAGTTTGGTCCCTCCTGGGTATATATATACCCCTACACCTTCCCACACTCTCATTTTCACCTCTCCATTTCTCTCTTTACAAAAGCACACACACAAATCTCTTCTTTCTCTCTCTAATATTCCGGCCACCTTCCCCTAGGGTTCTGGTGCCGCCACTTTTCCGGCCAACTTTCCGGCGACCACCAATAACTACACCACCCATCTCAAATGATAGATCGGGAAATTGTGGTTACGTTTTTGTAACCAACGCCCCACAAATCAAAGTGACGCGCCCCAAATCTTAAATATTATATTTGAATATGTTAGGGTTTCTTGGTTAAACGTTTTTAAAAGGTCCTAGCTTGGCTTGGTCACGAGTAGTACTCGTGAATGACACCACCAACACCGTCGCCTCTCGTTTCTCTTATGGCAAGCCTAGAGCCACCCCGTTATTTTGTTATTTGTTTTTATTTTTATGTTACCGAATACTTATCATTTTTGTTGAGTTTCGTGGAAATAAAAATGATGTGAACAATTTGTTAAAAACAAATAAATAGAGTTTTATTATAGGCTCGTGTGGTAAACTTGGTTAAAAACAAGATATAAAACATTTCAATTGATTGTGTGGTAAGAACAAGGTTCATGTGATGTGGTGTCATTGATTTCTGAGTTGTACGAGTTGACTCACTGAGCCGAGTCGACTCAATGAGTTGGTTGGTGTCGCTACATGGCCTCGAGTCATTTCAGTTTTGATGTAAGAGTCGAACTTGACCCGTTTTACTCTTGAATCAGATTTAGGAATGTTTTAGTGTGGATATGACTTTGGTATTGGGCTCGAAAGCCCAGCAGGGGTAATCCTTGTCCAAGCCCATATTAAGTGTGTTGGGAATTAGTCACGGGCTGAGCCCACGTAGCAAAAAAAAATAAGGGTGCGTTTGTATGGGGGGGGTAAAATTAATTACGAATCACGATGTGCTAATTAGACTTTACATGGGTCGAGTGGTTACGGGTTCATTTCGAGACACGATAATGGGTTATAAGTCGTAAAGTGGTTAATATGAAATATCGAAACGGATATAAATGGACATATTAGAACTAGTGGTCGTTATAATGGAATGTAGAAGTTAATGAAACGGATAATAGTATAAGACAACTGGTTAACTATATACATATATGATATCAATGAGCTATTTGATAAGTAACGGACTAACGTGATACTAATCGGTTGGCTAGTGAATTGCACTTTAATTACGGACTAATTATATGTATCGGTATCGGACATAATTGATCGTTAATGTTAGACTCGAGTAAATAACGAATAAGTCATTCACTAAACGACATGATAAACATTAGGAACTAACTATGAGATTAATAATTGATAACATATATTTTGTATTTAGTCATAACTTATAAGGTTCATACGCCTTATTGTTGGGTTCAGTAAATACCCAAACCCCTTAATCTAGGATTTGAATAGAAAATAGCCCAAGTGTCTTGTCCGTTAAACACTTACAGGTCACTGAGTGCATAGTCTCTCAGTGAGCCATCTTCAGGATACTCAGTACGAGGCAACAAGATAGTCTCTCCACTCAGCAAGGCGGAACTTAAAGGGTGATGACTGAGTCAAGAAGAAGATGGTGGATTCAGTGAGCGATGACAATAACTCACTGAATCCCTAAGACTCCTCTCCAACTCTTACACTGAATACAAACTGAAGTAGAAGCTTGAAGGATGCAAAGACTGAAGAATGAGCGGGACAAGGCGGGATAAGTTTGAATCAGATAAGACGAAGTACTTATCAACCAAAGTCAACTTTCCCTGAATGGCAAAATATCGTGCTCTGTCATCAATGACCTTAGGAAAGTAGTCTTGTCTCTTACCTAGAATAGCCTTTGTTAACAGAGACAAAATGCATCAGTATTTTGTCTTCTATAAGATGTCAGTTTGTCACTTAAGAAAGAGTTAAATCTCATACATGTATAAATAGCATAAGAGATGGAGTGAAAAGGTTAAGTTTGTGTATTGTAAAAACACACATACACGCAAGCCATCTTTTCACTCCTCCAAATACAACTTAATCCCTGAGATAGCTCAGTGGGTTCTAAGAGTTGTGCTCAGACTTAGCCTGAGCTTAGAGAGGAGTCACCAAACTTTGTCATTTCAATCCCAAGTACTATTCCGCAAGTACTTGGGTAACGTATTCTTTTTGATTGATTTCTAATAAAGAATATGATGTTGAAAATTACTTTGTGTGTTTTACTTATGTTAATTTCAGTCATTGTTCGCTATTAACTTGTTTTAATATTCTTAAACTGTTCTAAACGATAGTGAACGGGGAACAACACTTATAAATTAGAGTAATGTGTGACGCACGAGCTATATTGATTAATAAGTTAGACTTTATTAAACGTTTTGGTTTAAACGAGTATAATATGTTTATCTCGCGATATGCCTAAGTATTCCCTTTTCACATTTTAACTAATAACGAGATATCTAGTTACATATTGTCGATGAATATGATTTTATTTAATCGTAAACTCTTATTGATTAAAGATAGTACCTCATGTTTTATAAATACAAGTTAACCTTTATAAACTTGTCGAGAAAAAATATTTTTGATACGATAACTTATTAAATACATAATGTTTTGGGAATGTTGGATAAACGAACGTGTCATTTGTAGAACACTGCTTAATATACTTTATATGAAGTACTTTCTTATAAACTTGAATAATTACGAATAACGATTGAGAAACATTTATTGATTAGGTGATAAATGGAAACTATCTTTTATTGTTAACATATACGTTGGGATTATGGGGAAACAAGTTTATCTATTTATATTTAATAAATAGATGTTGTCATTTCCTAGTCTTTGACTAGATTGAGTATTGTCAGTATTTCTTGACTTTGTTAATGTCTTTTCCTTTTTGGCGTGAGTTATGGTCTGTATGTCTCGATTTTGTCGATGTCTTCTCCTCTTTCGCGTGAGTTGTACGTCGCGTCTATGTTTCTTACCACCACACAAAACGTTAAAACTAAACTTTTGAAATATCAATTATAAACTTTTGGAAACGATAACGAACTTTTGAAAGTAACGACATGAATGATTCACGAAACATACGACACATTACTTTCTATTGATTTCTTTATCGTATGATCCGTATTTATAGAATAGTGTATACGCATTGGGTTGCATCACTTCTATTCTATCGTACTTGTCGTACATTCTTCTGGATGCCATGGAGATTAGCTTTAGATGCCAGTCGTGTCAATAGTGAATAGTGCATTGTTGTGGCTAAGGTGAGTTTCATAGCCCCATTTTTATCTATGTTTTTAACTAAATTGGGGTGAGAATCATGCTACTGTTTTTGGACCTTTAAAACTATTAGGATTTGCTTATGTGCTTGATTGTTTAGATAGATGTGTGGTAGTCGTTGCCTTAGACTAGGGTAGCAATCCTAATTGCTATAACTGTTGCCTAGCTAAGAGTAGACTTCTACCTCGACCTAGTCGGGGGTTAGCAATTGTTCTAGACTTTGCTACGACAGTGATGGACTAGATTCGTTGGGCCCGTGTGATCACTGGATGCGTGATATGGATTGTGATTTCGTATATGAAACGGTTTGTGAATGATGTATATCTATCTTAAGTCTCACATAGCAAATCAACTCCTACAGGTCCACTATGTTTTTATTGAACTTAAACCTATGAACTCACCAGCGTAAGCTGACCTTTTTAGCATGTGTTCTCAGGTTTAAGGCGATAGCTCACTATTGGAAGATGCTTGGCAAGGGGCATGGTCATAGGCGACTCTGGTGAATAAACGGGCTCGCTTTAATTATCTTTTGGGCCTATTTCCGCACTACATTCAATAATGTAAACTTAATGTTTTTAGTTAATGAATCTTGTTCTAAGTAAATGGGATAAAAACCATTCTTTGTACCTTATGTTGTGATACCATGATAGTAGCACCTAAAGGTTCGTATGCTTCCGCTAGACCCAAATTTCGGGGTGTTATAGATTGGTATCAGAGCCTAGGTTATAGAGAACTGGGTATTTTCAAAACCTAGACTATAACCACTTTTTCGAAAACTTTGCCCTATGACGGCTACGTGCCTGCCTGCCAAGCTGAAGCCTCGCGTATGACTAGTTTAAGAGTATAGATAGTTGAGAACACATGAGACGAATTGATTGATAAGATGATTGATGAGATGTTTATGGCTTATTTGATGAACTGGTTGATGGGACACTTGTCGAATGTGTGCCCTGTTAATAGACGATTTAAGTCTGCCTATTTGAGTAATTCACCATAGGCATGTCCTCATGCTTATGCACGCACAGAAAGCATGTCCTCATGCTTAAGCACACCTAGTAAGTCTGTCCTCATACTTACGCACGCACTATGCCTTTCACAGAGTTACGTAAATTCCTTGCGTGATCTCCTTATGTGATTTAGAGCTCGCACTAGTAGTAGCATTGGGATTGATTTGGGATGTAGAGGACATGGTGCTAGTATAACTAATTTGGGTATATCAAAATTCATTGAACCTCGGGTGAATATAGACTGATCACGTATATTCAGCCAGGGACAGTGGGACATGGACTGATCACCTATGTCCGACTCAGAGGTGAATTTTGCGATACTCGGAGTAGTTATAACAAAATTATGTCCGGGATAGAGTTTGGTTTTGGGAATGATGAGCTTTAGGTGAACACACGATACACTGGCATCACAACACCTCGCGAACCATAACACTTTTGACATCGCTATACGTCTCTGCTTATACGGCATTCCAGTTTGACGCTGTTATGCGTAGTTCGCCTTGAGTCGGGTTAGGCCCGATTGGCACCGTTTACATCCGAGTTGCTTATCGGCATAAGCCTCGTCGATCTCACTAGAGCATTTGGAATCGTTTTGGGCTACTTTTGGATTTGGTCTGGACTATTTTGGATTTGGTTTTGATTTTGGTTTTTGGGGATTGTTGGATTTTGTGATTTAAGACCTCGTTCCGAGTTGTTAACTCATCATTTGACTTCGAGTCATCATTTGGCCTTGAAACGACATTCGGCATCGCTTCGTTAGTAATCTTGTTGGAATTATCATTCCTCGCCGTTTCGTTAGTAACCTTGTCGGAATTATCATTTCGCCTCGTGTCATTGGTAATCCTGTTACCGACACTTCTACCCCGAGCCTCGTCTTGAATCGACTCTTGGTTAGACTCTTGAAACCTTACTATTCACTCGATGTTGATTCAAATAATGTTACCCAGTTGACATTGTTCACCTCTCTAGACTAATGTCTTCTCGACATTGCTTCGTCAACAACTCACAGTTAAGGTTGTACCTTACGTACTGTTGGTGTTGTACCTTATCCTCTAGTTAGGTACCCCTATCGATAACGTTCTAGCAACCTGTTTTAGTGAAGTTGTTCACCGAGTTTATCTTGTAGATATTGTTCCGTCAACGTTGCTCTAACAACGTTGAACCCTCAACTCTGTTTTATTAACAATAGTCTGCTGACGTCATACCACCGATTGTGGTACTACCTACGCTGTCCTATCAAGTGTTGAACCTTACACTCCATTGATGTGAAATTATTTAGTGAACCCACTTAGAGCCATTGACATTTACTCGTGTTAAGGAAATTGGTTTATATCGATTAGTAGCCGAACATCCTTGGAAATTAGGATTTTGGATCCGAATATGAAACCTTCATGCGTTAGGTATCAAGTACACTAACGAGTGAAATTGGCTGATTGACGTTAGAAATCAATACTCTCCATCAGAGTAGTACTTTTCGCCTCTAACCTAGATATCGTGCTAAGTTAACCGACTGATTGCTAGTAGCAATCAACACTATCTAACATAGTCGTACTCTGAACTTCCTAGACTTCTCATCCAGTAAAGATTCCGTGCCTAACGGAAATCTTGAAATCCTAAGGAGTAACCTGAACCGCGTTCCTCGAGACAATCACCTAGTCGTTCTCTCGTCCTTCAAGAAACACCTGCTATCCTTTCGGTCCTCTTAGCCGATCGATAAGCTATGCCGTAGACGAAACCTTGGAAGTAGATCCCGTGCCTTTACCTGAGTGGTTGTTGGTAGTCCTACCCAACCTATTCACCTCTCGTTGTTCAACAAGATGGAAAGTATGGACGACCCTGCCCACATCTCCTCATATAGTTATAATAGAAAATCCCTCTATCTTCTTTTAAGGAGGTGAGAGAGTACTTGTTAGCCTTAATAATTATTAATAGAAGTGATGGTCATTCACGTTTAGGAACTTTGTAACGTGTGTTAGATATCGTATTAGAATAGTCAACGAGCTCGTGGATTGGGCTAAGCTAAATGGCTATTAGTTAAGTTAAGCTAGCCTTATGTAAGTTATTATCCAATCCAAGTCCAATCCAAGCCCAAGCCCAAGCCCATAAGGGCATTTGTATGGAAGTATAAATACCCCTCAAATGGTCATTTGAGGGGTGTGCTTGAGTGTGTTTGTGTGTGTTTTTCTTTAAGCAATACAAGTTCTCTTTTCATCTATTTCTCTCTAACACATACGAGTTACATATCTTAAGTCACCATCTTTCCTTTCTTCTTCATCTTATTTACGCATAAGTGTATGTTTGTGTAGCTTGGTATACGCGTGTAACTTGTGTGATACGTGTGGTATAAATGATAAGGTTGAGCTAAACAAGGTCCTACAATTGGTATCAATCGCCTAACAATGGTTTAGGAGTGATTGTGTTCGTTTTTTGTTGAAACTTTTACAACAAGTTTCATTTTTTATATAAAAACGCAAGCTTTTTATTATAAATTTTTTATTTTTACAAGTTTCGTTTTTGGAAGAAGTTTGTGCAAAAGAAATCATTTGGAAACGTGTTTTTGGGTGAAAATTTGTGTTTTTGCAAAATTCTGGCCATTCTACGCGTAAGAAAACCAAGTACAGAAAGTCAAAACCCTAGTTTCTACGCGTAAGGAAAAGTCAAAACCCTAGTTTCTACGTGTAAGGTCTACGCGTAAGAAGTGTAATTCCTACTCTTAAGCATTTGGTGACGTTTCTTCGTGCAACAACGGTGACTCAGTGCTTCCCTCACTTGGATAAGTTTGTGGAATACTTCGACTTCTGGATATCTTTTACACTTGGACGAGTGTAAAGGATTTCGGTTTTAAACCTAAACTTACGCATAAGCCTAAAAACTTACGAGTAAGCACTTCTACGCCTAAGTTTATTCTTACGCGTAAGGTACTCTACTTATAAGCATTTAAGTTTACGCATAAGCTTACGCTTAAGCCTAAAGGTTACGCGTAAGATAGTGTTTACGCATAAGGAATCCTACGCATAAGCAGCCTACGCCTAAGCAAAGTCTACGCATAAGCACCAAATTATACGCCTAAGAACAAGGTTTACGAGTAAGATTTTGAGCAAAACTTAAAACGGCTATAACTTTTGAACCGTAACTCCGTTTTCAGCGTTCTACCCATCAAAACGACCGTGGGAACAAGGAGAACAGCACGCTGAAAGAACTAACTAAAGTTCGTTCGACCCAACCTTCGAGTCCTAAAAAAGCTCCGAACAGAAGTTATTGAGGTTTTTAAGTTTTTAGACCAAATTTTCACTACAACAACCGAGCTTAATCTTCTTCAAACACAACTCCTTTATCGTTGAATCGATCCTACATTAACTTCATCATCAAATACCTTCATCAATGGCTACTCAACAAGACATTCATGCAGCCGGTGCCGAAAACCGTCCTCCTATGCTGGAAAAAGGTGGATATCTTCAATGGACAAGTCGTATGCTCCGCTACATTAAGACCAAACCTAATGGAAAACTCATGATTCAATCCATTAAGAATGGACCCTTCAAGCCTCGACAAGTCAAAGACCCGGAAATCGATGCAACACCTTCGTCCCATCATCTTTTCGTGCTCAAAATGAATCGAATACAATCAAGAGGATCGAAGCAAGTTAGCAGATGACATGGCAATTCACATTGTCCAATGGGGTTGCCAAGAGACATCTTTGCTGCAGAGACGTTTGAAACCGCCGATATGTGGGAACGCGGTTAGACGGCTTTGTTATGGAACGAAATTGGTCAACAAGACACGAGAACAAGCTGATAACTGCATGGGGAAGTTTACATCTACTCCGTGAGAATCCATTGAATCCTACTATGGAAGGTTTTGCACTTTAATGAATGAGCTTATCAGAAACAAGTTGGCACCCAGAACTATCGTGAGTAACATCAAATTCCTAAACAATCTTCCAGAAGAATGGGGACGATATGTCACTATTGTCAACCAAACAAAGACTTACATCAGGTGAACTTTGATCAACTCAACGATTTTTCAAAACAAAACCAAACTGAAGTGAATGAAGTCCAGAAAGAAAGATTGGCAAAGAATCATGATCCATTGGCACTAATTGCAAAGACTCAAACTCCAGTGAATACACAACAACAAGCTTCATCATCTTCCACAAACAACAACTTGCAGCAATACATTCCACAAACACAAGCCGTTATCCTCAACAACAATTCTATCCACCGAACAACAAGCCATTCAACAACAACAATAAAGATCCACAATACCAGAACAAGGAATCACGATCTTGAAACTAACAAGAAGAGGCTCTGTCAAATGCATTTGCTTATTTGACTAAAGCATTCAGAGGACGCTATTCCACACCAACTAACAACAACCAGAGGATTTCATCAAACACTCGCAATGGCAAATTGCACGTACGGTTTGAATATGGGTCATCAAGGACAAATGGTTGGAGTTATTGGGAACCAACAGGCATATGCTACTGGATTTCACATGGGTAATCAAGTGCGTTCCATATCGGGTAATCAATTGGGTCGTAATGTTGGAAATCAGATGGGTCGAATGTTAGGAATAGAGCAAAGGTAATCGAATGGGAATGTTGCAGCTCCAGTCATTGGGAATTATGGAAATTTGAATCAGGGTAATCATGTTAAGTGTCACAACTGTCAAGGAGTGGGTCACATGGCAAGGAATTGTCCTACTAAGCTGAAAAAGAAGAATGTTGCATATCTTTAGAAAGCTATGCTATTAGCACAAAAGTCAGAAGCAGGGATGCAGTTGAGTGCTGAGGAACATGAATTTTTTTGCTATTATGGATGATTTAGAAGACCTAGAGGAAATCAATGCAAACTGCATCTTCATGGCAAATCTTCAGGAGACTAAGTACGACACTGATTCTGACACACCTCCTGTTTATGACGCCAATGCAGTATCTAAGGTACCAATCGTTGATCCATGCTATAACAATGTCATATTTGATGTGTTTACTCATGACGGACAACATTCTGTGACACCAAAGACCTACTTATGATACATACTTGGACTGTTAGGTCACCATTCTATCACATCAATATGTATTTCTAGAGAGAGAATGTTTTAGAGAGAGAAAGTGGAAGGAATTAATGAAGTATTAATGAAAATGATAATTGCAATTAGAACCAACACCCTCTCTCTTCAAGGGAGGGGGTATTTATAGTGTTTACATAAGTAGGGGTGTTTCCCTGGTTATAGAAGAAGGCTATCATCACTCATGGGCTTACTACATGAGCTGTGAATCTACTTAGAAACATTTATAAACCATAATTATTAACGACCTATTACAAATGAAATGACCTACACTTGATAATAAAACATGTTCCTAACAATCTCCCCCTAAGGGTTGGTCATCATTTGTTGTCTTGCTTAGGTCGTTCGACGTCTTGAACTTCTTTGGCGTTCATAGCTTGTGACGTCTTTGATTCTTTGCATCTTTGTTCTTTTTTCTTGTTGTTGTGATCGTTGTGAAATCGCCTTTTATCAACATCTTTGTTTCTGGTGCTTTTACGCCTTTTTCCAATCATGCTCATACTTCTCCGTGAAGTTTGTGATCCATACATGTGAAGTTTACATTCTTTATCTCTAATCTTAGACTTGTGACTTTTCTCGATTTTCTCGACTTTGAAGTGAAATTTTGTTGAACTTTTCTTTGCTTAGATCTTTGATGAGAATGTCTTTCTGATGTATATATGAGCTTGTGGAAATGAGTTGTCGATAGTAATGATGGTGGTTATGGTATGTGACGCACTGCAATAAAACAAGCAATAAAGTTTCGACGAAGAGTTTGGATATTTTGTACAAGTACATCCCATTACCGGCACGATCTTTGACGAATCTCGATCGGATACTTTCTAGAACTTCCCAGTACTCAATATCTTCACTCTCGTTGGAGTCGCCGGAGTATACCGAGGTATCACTCCATGATGTAGACCATTTGAGACCACCAACAAAGAAGCGTAACCCATAAGGGATTACCGAAGTGACCACTGCCGTGGTTGTTTGATGTTGACCCTCGGCAGAATTTCCATTCAATCACCGAGGATCACAATGTGAATCCCTCATAAATGTTACGGATTGCTAAGATCTGCGGACTCTAATATGTCACTTGTGTCCTTATTGTTTGAACAAAAAGTGATGAAATATTTAAGTGTTCCTAAGAGATCTTTTCATGAATCTCATGGCTCTAGACTCGATTAGTGCGCTTTGATTTTCCTAAGCGGAGACTAGGGAGAGGGTCTCCTTCTTCAATACCAACAATCTCTAAGAGAGAGTCGATAGATTACGCAGGGTTCCATGTGAGAATGAAACAAGCTCTTTTGAGAGAACTTGAGTGGCTTAGAAGGTTTAGTGCAATGCGTCACTGGGTCCATGACGACTTTGTCTTCAATACCATTGTCATCTTGTGACAACCAGTAGCATATGAATTTAACCCGTGTCCGCCTAAGTTGAATAATTTGGAGGGCTATTTTCTTTTTTAACTTTTCTTTTAATTCTTCAACTCCTTCTTTCTCCGATTCTCATTTTCTCCTTTTTCAATCAAACCTAAGGACTTCTAAATACTAACTATTTGTGGTGTCCTTGGGTAGATCCCTCCGGCTCTGGCGGATCATAGGACGTTTATTACTAAACTTAGTCACCTTTTAACTCCATGACTATCCTATGTTGCCACAAAACCTTTTCTTGAAAATCTCTCAAGATGTTTATGATGAAAAACATGTTTTGCTAACACCTTGAGAGTTTTTGGTTTTTCAGAAATACTCCCCTTCCACATGTGCTTATAAGTTTTGACCTGATATATGCACAGAGAGAGGGTAGAGCTCGACTTTTGAATTGATCAACTCTTGATAGACAATTTCATGAGACACGGTTACGTTGTATAGTTAAAGAGTTCCATTATCACCTTTTAGGTGACAACTAGCTCTAATAACTACCTTGAAGATGTAAACTCTCCTTGAAAAGGAGGTTAGACCAGTCAAAGTTCATGTCAATCAAGAGTGTCTAGGATTGGTACATTCTACTAAGATAAGTCTTGAAAGACAAATCTTTTCGACATCGACATTCAAAGATCGCCAATTCATTGGTGATATACGAGTCGAGCACGTTATGAGATTCCATAACTTCCT
>OU343225.1:263606020-263706994 GCA_910596185.1 Chrysanthemum makinoi | reverse complement strand
GTTCCTTGAATGGAACTCTGAATAAGAAGTGTACTGAGTCACCCAGGCTTCATAGACATGGAACACCAGACTACGTCTACTAAACAAACTCAAAAGGAGGCAATCTATGGATAAGCAAGCCCGAGGCGTGGTATGATGACTGTCCTCTTTCCTGATTCAAAACAATTTCACCAAGGGAACTGTTGATCCTACCTTGTTTACACAAAAATGCAAAAATGACATATTGATTGTTCAGATTTACGTGGACGACATCATCTTTGGGTCCACTAATCCGAATCTTTCAAAACATTTTGAAAATCTCATGAAAAGAAAATTTGAAATGCCCATGATGGGGGAACTAAAGTTTTTTCTTGGTTTACAAATTCATCAATCCCCACGTGGAATTTTTATTAATCAAGCTAAATATACAACTGAGATTCTGAAAAATCATGGTATGGATAATTGTGACTCTGTTGGCACACCAATGGTAAGTTCACCAAAAATTAGAGCCGATTTATTTGGGAAACCTATCGATCCGAAGAAATATCGGAGCATGATTGGTTCTCTCATGTACCTCACTGCTAGTCAACCCGATATTCATTTTGCTATTTGCTTATTAGCACGGTTTTAGGCAAAGCCTACCAAACTGCACCTCAAAGAGGTTAAAAGGATCTTTCGGTACTTGAAGACATCCATTCACATGGGTCTTTGGTATCCGACGGAATCCGGATTTGATCTAATTGCCTTTTCAGATGCGGACCATGCAGGTGATCAAGTTACAGCAAAAAGTACATCAGGAGGAGCACAATTTTTGGGTGAAAAGTTAGTCAGCTGGTCTCCAAAGAAACAAGATTGTACTGCACTTTCAACCGCTGAAGCCGAGTATGTGTCTCTATCTGCGTGTTGTGCTCAAGTTCTATGGATGAGAACACAACTCACAGATTATGGCTTTACTTTCTATAAAATACCTATGTATTGTGACTCGAAAAGTGCCATAGCCATATCATGCAATCCTGTTCATCACTCAAACTAAGCACATTCGTGTCCACTACCACTTCATAAAAGAGCACGTAGAAGAAGGTACTGTTGAATTATTCTTCATGAAGACTGATTACCAACTCGCCGATCTATTCACTAAAGCCCTTTCAAAAGAGCGATTTAATGATTTAGTTCGACGAATTGGAATGCGAAGCCTATCCCCTGAGGATTCAGAACGTCTTCTCTAATCTTTTTGAAAATGATTTCCAAAAAGCTTCGCTGTAAATATTTTTGAAAAACAAAATACAAAATTTGAAAAACCAACAAAAGCAAAATATAAAAATATAAAACTTTCAAAAAATACAAAAATAATATAAAAACAAAATCCAAAATATTCTTCTTCACGACACTTCTCTTGTATAATCAATATTCTGTACGTTTCCAGAAATGTCATTCAACAATGATACGGACATTCAGAATGCTTGAACGAGAGTTATTTAAATGTTTTCTAAAACATGTCGTTCCTCAAATTCTACGAAAATGGCTTCGTTACTTCATGACGAAACCCGACTTAAATGATAACTTTTGATTATTTCAAATCAAAACTCTGTGTTTTAAAAGAAAATCTAGTGTCCGATTCAGTGCACTACATTTAAAACTGGTGAGAAATCATCATCATCTTGAGCACCTTTTTCAAGATTGTTCAAAAAGATTTTCAAAATCTTTCAAAATATTTTGTGCTCAAGATAACTCCCACTAAAACCCTTTAATTGATTATGCTTTCTTAAAGGGGGAGTATAAAACCAAAATGTTCCAAATTCATGCTTAAATCAAATCCGTTTGTCTCTCCAAAAGATTCTAAAATGTTGTTTAATCCGTTGATATCAAAAATATCACGAATATGCTATTTTTGAGGGGGAGAAGACGTGATTAAAATGTGATCAAAAATTTTAATGATCGTTGTTTGAATCTCAAAAGAGCTCGACTTAGTTGATACAATTGAATTGACGAGGAATCAAAGTCAGTAAATGTACCATTTCTAGAAACTCGTGATAGACATGCACTTTCATGGGTCTAACCTTCTTTTCAAGAAGAGTTTACAACTTCAAGGTAGTTATTGGAGCTAGTTGTCACCTAAAAACTGACAATGGAACTCTTTAACAAAGCTACGTAACCGTGTCTCGTGGGGAATTGTCTATCATGAGCAGATCAATTCAAAAAGTAATAACTCTACCCTCTATGTGCAGATTTAAGTTAAAACAATATAAGCACATGTGAAGGGGGAGTGTTTCTGAAAATATAAAACTCTCGAAGTGTTTCAAACATGTTTTCAATCATAAACACTCTGAGAGATTTTTCAAGAAAAATGGTTTTATGGCAACATGGGATAGTCATGGAGTTATAAGGTGACTAAGGATAGGAAATTCGTCCTATGATCCGCCAGAGCCGAGGAATCTACCCAAGGACAATACCCATAGTTAGTATTAGAAGTCCTTAGGTATGATTGAAAAAGGAGTAATGTGAGAAAGGAGAAAGAAGGGGTTGAAGAATTAAAAAGAAATGTAATGAAAAGGGTGAAAAGAAATAGCCCTCCATATCAACCTAGGGCGAAACGGGTTCAATTCATCTACTATTGGTTGTCACTTAGATGACGCTGGTATTGAAGACAAAGACGTCATGGACCAAGTGACGCACTGCACCTAAACCTTCTAGCCACTCAATTCCTCTTAAAAGGATTTGTTTCATTCTCACTGGGAACCCTACATAATCTATCGACTTTCTCTTAGAGATCATTAGTATTGAAGAAGGAGACCCTCTCTCTAGTCTCCGCTTAGGAAACCAAAATGTACTAATTGAGTCTAGAGCCACGAGATTCATAAAAAGATCTCATAGGAACACTTGACATTTCATCTCTTGTTGTTCAAAAATAAGGACACAAGTGATACATTCTAGAGTCCTACGCAGATCTTAGCAATATGCCAGAACATTTATGAGAGGTTTTACAATTGTGATCCTCAGTGATTGAATGGAAATTCATGCCAGGGTCAACATCAAACAGCCCTGACAGCAGGTCACTTCGGTAATTCTTTATGGGTTACGCTTAGTGTGTCTCAAACAGTCTATAGTCGTGGAGTGATGCTTCGGTGTACTTCAGCGACTCACCTGAACTGTAGATATACTTCGGTATATCATGTTAGCCTTCTTGAGGGCCTCCAGTTTCAGGAAAAGCCTTTGTAAGAATTAGAGATGTGTTTTCACAATATGTTGTTAACACCCTCAACATTCGAACCTGTAAGTGCTGGAAATCCCGCTAAGGAGATTCCTTTCACGAATTGAATCCTGAAGATGTGGGTCGTTACTTGAATTTATTCAATGTAATGCCAACTGTCCCTTATGGGATTCGGACGACTGATTCGCCCGACCAAGGTGAATGGAATCAAGACATTCTCTCATAGAACAATTGTAGTAATTAATTCTTTAAGAAAAGATTACAATGATCAATTGGTGTTCGTGACTGTACCTGGGAAGCTGCTGTTGATGGATGCTCGCGGGAGGAAGAGATCGTGCAGATTCTCCATATGCTCATACCAACAACATCACAAATGAATTTCTCATCAAATTCAGAGGCAACACAAAGTTAAAGATGATTCTTCGTCAATGTCAAATAATCTTCAAAGTTTAAAGACTCGAGAACTTCATCATTGGAAACTCAAAGTCAAAAAGAAGTGTGAGCATGGTGGAGAATGACATGGAGACACCTAACCAAAGAAGTTGACGAATGGCAGAATACCACATTATCGGATCACAAAGCATGAAGGAACAAAAATCAAGACTATTCAATATCGACACACAAAGTTCAAGCTCAAGGAAAGTAAAGACCTAATCAAGTGGAGCATCTTTTTAATGACCACCCCTTAGGGGGAGATTGTTAGCCTTAATAATATTTAATAGAAGTGATGGTCATTCACGTTTAGGAACTTTGTAACGTGTGTTAGATATCGAATTAGAATAGTCAACGGGCTCGTGGATTGGGCTAAGCTAAATGGCTAGTAGTTAAGTTAAGCTAGCCTTACGTAAGTTATTATCCAATCCAAGTCCAATCCAAGCCCAAGCCCAAGCCCATAAGGGCATTTGTAGGGAAGTATAAATACCCCTCAAATGGTCATTTGAGGGGTGTGCTTGAGTGTGTTTGTGTATGTTTTTCTTTAAGCAATACATGTTCTCTTTTCATCTATTTCTCTCTAACACATACGAGTTACATATCTTAAGTCACCATCTTTCCTTTCTTCTTCATCTTATTTACGCATAAGTGTATGTTTGTGTAGCTTGGTATACGCGTGTAACTTGTGTGATACGTGTGGTATTAGTGATAAGGTTGAGCTAAAAAAAGGTCCTACAGTATTCATTTCTCTCCTTTTGGTAGAGTGGCTTTGCTCCGATGAGTTAGCCCACACTTCTGAACTCTAGCTTCTCACTTTTTGTCTCACAATAGAACACAAACCAATAAGGGAAACCTCCCCTTCATCCGCTTTCTCTATCTGAGAATTATTCTGTTAGTACACACCTGGTCCTTCCTCAACTTCTCCCGATCCTCTTTAAGGAGGAAGTACGATCGGAAGGCCTAAGCTAACAAATAGATTTCTTCACACAAAAAGGAAACCGTGTGCCTTAGGAAATGCTGATTTCTATTCTTTCGGATCGTGTCAATTGACACACACACATCACTTCCTAGAACCGAGAGAGCAAGTCTGGATATGCTTATAGTGTATCATCTCCAGACTGACGGCCGAAGTGAAGAAAACATGTGAACCTTAGTAAAACACGACGCGTGTCCATCAAGATTGGCAATGGTCGGGATAGACAACTTCCATTGGTCCTATTATCCTACAACCATACCTATTGCTTTAGTACTTTGAAGGCACCATAAGAGACCCTCTATGGTCAGGAGTGCCAATCCCAATTGATGGGTAGAAATGGAAATACCCAACTTAGCAACCCCGAACCTAATTGAGAAACTGTCAAGGAGACTGTTCTAAGTTGAGATGGATATGCAAACTACTCGCAAACCATTAGGAGACACAGACAACGTAAACCTTTTGACTTCCCGGATATGACCTAGGTTAAGCTTAGAGATTCACCTTGAGAATGTGTGAAGCGTTTGGTAAACGCTGAAGCTTAGTCATCGTTATATCAATTTTATCGAAATCCGTGTTAAAGTTAGACCAGTAGCTCAGAGCCTTGACCTATCATCAAGACTCAGCAGTGCTTT
Source organism: Chrysanthemum makinoi (assembly GCA_910596185.1). Classification (NCBI taxonomy): domain Eukaryota; kingdom Viridiplantae; phylum Streptophyta; class Magnoliopsida; order Asterales; family Asteraceae; genus Chrysanthemum; species Chrysanthemum makinoi. The sequence goes on along the minus strand of OU343225.1, from coordinate 263,701,767 downwards.
TCACATTTCGTGCATAATAGGAAGAGATGACTCGCCAGTGAGGCAATCGTTATCCCTCTGGGAAATCCTAATCTTTGGAACTTTTAAACTTCGTTGACCTATCGAAATCGTAGACCATGAAACCGAGCAACTTTAGTAAAGTCGCATCCCTATCTTCGAAGTCTATAGAAACTCGCAGTAAGATCCGGAATTCACAAAGGGGACATGAAGATGAACCCTCGTGTGTATGCACTCGCCTCTTTTGAACCTCAAAGTGTAACTTGAATTGAATCGCGAGGACGCGATTCCTTTTAAAGAGGTGAGACTGTGACAACTCGTAAATTCCTCGATGCGTCGAAATCCGAGAAACATCGATTTGAGCGATTGTTTTAATTAATTTGAGATACGAGTCATATTATATATCGTTTTTATTGGAATTAATATTCTGAGAATATTGGCGTAACTCTCGGGTCATGAATCCTCGGTTTACTAAGTTAACGAGCCCCGAACCTAATATATCACAAGTTTTGCAAATTTACATCTAGGGTCCTTGGGATAGTTTACATCTCCACCCCTAGAGTTTCAAATGAACAAGTTTGGTCCCTCCTGGGTATATATATACCCCTACACCTTTCCACACTCTCATTTTCACCTCTCCATTTCTCTCTCTACAAAAACACATACACAAATCTCTTCTTTCTATCTCTAATATTCCGGCCACCCTCCCCTAGGGTTCCGGCACCGCCACTTTTCCGGCCAACTTTCCGGCGACCACTCATAATTACACCACCTATCTCAAATGATAGATCGGGCAATTGTGGTTACGTTTTTCTAACCCACGCCCCACGAATCAAAGTGACGCGCCCCAAATCTTAAATATTAGATTCGAATATGTTAGGGTTTCTTGGTTAAATGTTTTTAAGAGGTCCTAGCTTGGCTTGGTCACGAGTAGTACTCGTGAACGACGCCACCAACACCGTCGCCTCTCGTTTCTCTTATGGTAAGCCTAGAGCCACCCCGTTATTTTGTTATTTGTTGTTATTTTATGTTACCGAATACTTATCATTTGTGTTGAGTTTCGTGGAAATAAAAATGATGTGAACAAGTTGTTAAAAACAAATAAATCGAGTTTTATTATAGGCTCGTGTGGTAAACTTGGTTAAAAACAAGATATAAAACGTTTCAATTAATTGTGTGGTAAGAACAAGGTTCATGTGATGTGGTGTCATTGATTTCTGAGTTGTACGAGTTGACTCACTGAGCCGAGTTGACTCAGTGAGTTGGTTGGTGTCGCTACATGGCCTCGAGTCATTTCAGTTTTGATGTAAGAGTCGAACTTGACCCGTTTTACTCTTGAATCAGATTTAGGAATGTTTTAGTGTGGATATGACTTTGGTATTGGGCTCGAAAGCCCAACAGGGGTAATCCTTGGTCTATTCCGAAATGGGCCCAAGCCCATATTGAGTGTGTTGGGAATTAGTCACGGGCTGAGCCCACATAGCAAAAAAAAATAAGGGTGCGTTTGTATGGGAGGGGGGTAAAATTAATTACGAATCACGATGTGCTAATTAGAATTTACATGGGTCGAGTGGTTACGGGTTCATTTCGAGACATGATAATGGGTTATAAGTCGTAAAGTGGTTAATATGAAATATCGGAACGGATATAAATGGACATATTAGAACTAGTGGTCGTTATAATGGAATGTAGAAGTTAATGAAACGGATAATAGTATAAGACAACGGGTTAACTATATACATATATGATGTCAATGAGCTATTTAATAAGTAACGGACTAACGTGATACTAATCGGTTGGCTAGTGAATTGCACTTTAATTACGGACTAATTATATATATCGGTATCGGACATAATTGATCGTTAATGTTAGACTCGAGTAAATAATGAATAAGTCATTCACTAAACGACATGATAAACATTAGGAACTAACTATGAGATTAATAATTGATAACATATATTTTGTATTTAGTCATAACTTATAAGGTTCATACGCCTTATAAATTAAAGTAATGTGTGACGCACGAGCTATATTGATTAATAAGTTAGACTTTATTTAACGTTTTGGTTTAAATGAGTATAATATGTTTATCTCGCGATATGCCTAAGTATTCCCTTTTCACATTTTAACTAATAACGAGATATCTAGTTACATATTGTCAATGAATATGATTTTATTTAATCGCAAACTCTTATTGATTAAAGATAGTACCTCGTGTTTTATAAATACAAGTTAACCTTTATAAACTTGTCGAGAAATATTATTTTTGATACGATAACTTATTAAAGACATAATGTTTTGGGAACGTTGGATAAACGAACGTGTCATTTATAGAACACTGCTTAATATACTTTATATGAAGTACTTTCTTATAAACTTGAATAATTACGAATAACGATTGAGAAACATTTATTGATTAGGTGATAAATGGAAAATATCTTTTATTGTTAACATATACGTTGGGATTATGGGGAAACAAGTTTATCTATTTATATTTAATAAATAGATGTTGTCATTTCCTAGTCTTTGACTAGATTGAGTATTGTCAGTATTTCTTGACTTTGTTAATGTCTTTTCCTTTTTGGCGTGAGTTATGGTCTGTATGTCTCGATTTTGTCGATGTCTTCTCTTCTTTCGCGTGAGTCGTACGTCGCGTCTATGTTTCTTACCACCACACGAAACGTTAAACCTAAACTTTTTGAAATATCAATTATCTTTATCGTATGATCCGTATTTTGAGAATAGTGTATACGCATTAGGTTGCGTCACTTCTATTCTATCGTACTTGTCGTACATTCTTCGGGATGCCATGGAGATTAGCTTTAGATGCCAGTTGTGTCAATAGTGAATAGTGCATTGTTGTGGCTAAGGTGAGTTTCATAGCCCCATTTTTATCTACGTTTTTAACTAAATTAGGGTGAGAATCATGCTACTATTTTTGGACCTTTAAAACTATTTGGATTTGCTTATGTGCTTGACTGTTTAGATAGATGTGTGGTAGTCGTTGCCTTAGACTAGGGTAGCAATCCTAATTGCTATAACTGTTGCCTAGCTAAGAGTAGATGTTAATACAAATAAGCCGTAAAAATGTTTATTTATATTTTACGATCTTCTAATGTTTTGTCGATAACAAACGTAAAATCATTTTAATGAAACAAAAAGAATACGTAAATAGTTTGAGTCAATAGTTTCCTAACACATTTACGTTTTCACATAAAACACTAAAACAAGTATAAGTGATTTTATGATTTAGATACATATGTACAACAACTAGTGTTTACATATTGGGTTAGCATATACTTTAAACTAAGTATACTAAAATGGGTAAAAACAAGTATATACTAAAATGGGTAAAAAACTAGCAAATGGTATTAACATATAACCCATGGTTTTATATATACCACTTAACCAAGTTCATTGTATCTAGAAAGAAAACCATGGATCAACTCATAACCCATGACCAATGACCCATAACCAAAATTACCCATGGGCAAAGAGGAGCGTTCCACGGATCCCTAGCTTTGTGCTAGCCGGATCCCAAGTGGAAGGGATCCGTGGGATCCGGGGAACAGTAGAGAATTTTCTCTATAAATAGAGAGTCATTTCTTCCTTTCTAATCATCACTTTACACACATACTTCCCCAATTATTCTAACCCTTTAACTTCATATCTAAGTGATCTATGTAGTTTGTCTTCTGTTTATGTGTGATCTTCTAGGTTCCTCTTAAAGGCAAGATCACCACCTCTTGAAGATGAGCAAGCTCAAGTTCATGAGTTGCCATGCTTCGTCATCATCAAGACAACTAAGGTTCTCTTGTTGATAGTTCTTCCTTTCTCCATAGATGTTGGGTTGAAGGTATTAGGGAAGAATGCCAAAAGTGTCAAGATGAAAGCATTAGTGAAAGGTGCTCATCATTCGTGTCAAAGCATTAGTGAAGAATGCTAAAGGTGTCAAGACGAAGGCATTAGTGAAGGGTGCCAAGCGTTGTGTCAAAGGCATTAGTGAAGGATGCCGAAGAATCAAATCAAGTCACATTTGGGAAAAATGTCTAGGTAGTATAATCGATGAAGTGCATCGTTATACATATAAGTATTTATTTATTTCCAAGGATGGTGATATCCTTGATGATGGTGTAACAAGGAGTTGATCTCCTTGATATTAGGTGTTGTGTTGTGAAGGGGAGTAGTTCCTCCATAGTAATGGAACTAGGTGCTTAGCCTAGTACCTAATAAAGGGTAGGCGACGTTGTGATAGGATTAGTTCTCCTTGGTGTGAAAGAACTCGGTGGTTAGCCTAGCACCGTATAAAGGGTAGGCGACGTTGTGTTAGGTGTGGTTCGCCTTGGTGTGAAAGAACTCGGTATTTAGCTTTGTACCGGAAAAAGGTTAAGCTACGTTGTGAAGGCTTCTCCGCCATAAGGTTTGGTGTAGTGCTTAAAAACTCTCGAGTAGGTGACTCGGGGAGTGGAGTAGGGCAAGGAAGGTGTCCTTGTAAGACGAACCACTATTAATAAACTTGTGGTCGTGTGGTGATGTGCTTTCTTACTCATTATCTTTCATTAACGTTTATATATCTATCTATCACCGTCCACCCTAAAACAACCAATAGATTGCATAAGTCGATCTAATATTAAAGGATGTTTTTTAAATTGGTAAAACTAATCAACCCCCTTTCTAGTTTTCCACCATTGGTATCGAGCTTCGTTACCAAGTTTATTAAAGTATATTGTACTTTAAAGACTTGATACGATCCGTGTATGTTTGAAAACTACAAAGAAGGCTTTTTTAAGGGTCATATTTCATTTAAATCATTTTGTTGGACATTGATAGATCACTCTAACGAATGTTTTTTAAGAAACATTCATGCTAGAATCTTTTCCAAAATCTTCATCTCTATTCAAAGAATATATGAAGTAAACATTCAAGAAGGATCTAAAAAAGTAATCACAACTTATGTACACCAAGTACAAAGGATTACTTTAAAAGCTCATGAAGTATTTTTGGTATTACGCCCAAACCAAGAAAGCATAGAGGTATGTTTTACTTTTCATTAGATAGGTTACATGAGTTTAATTGATTTCATAGTTTTCTTTGCTTAAAAAATTACTAGCATCATAAGAAGTCTCTTTCGTCACTTCTTAGTTTTTTCATCATCAGAATAGTATTCCTCTTGATTCGTCAAACTAACGCCGTTGTCACATATGAACCCTCGATATGTGATTCATCAAAACCCGTCATCCATAAACAATCCTCATCTAATACTTCAAAACTATTTTTTGTTTAAGCTAGTTATAAACATACTACAATAATAATGCCAATCAATCCTTTTTCTGTCCACAGTAGCCAGATCCCTCTAGTTGTACTAGCCGGATCCCAAATACAAGGGATCCAGGGGAACCGTGGAACAGAACTCAGCTATACGCTTTCAAAAACCACCCATCTTTTCCCTCTACTCACATAACACAAAAACGACCAAACCACTGATTTCATCCTCATTAGATTCCATACTCTCAAGTATTCCTTCCTAGAACACCATTGTAAGTAATTACATTAACTTGTTCTATCTTTCATCATCCTCATTCTAGGGTTTATGGTTTCACAAATTCATTAATCAATTAGTTTAATTAGGGTTTTTCAAAATTAATTATGAAAATGGGTTTTTAACATAACTAAGTTCACATTGTGTTCACAACATTGTTAATACAAATTAAAACCATAAACCCACATCAACTAATCTTACCTAATTGAAAATTTTGTGTTTTTAGGATGAACCATGCCTAAAGCCACTCAACAAGATCATCATGATACCGTCCATTACCTTACTCATTATTATCGAAATGAGGAATTCTAAAAAACCGACCGCAAGGTCTTCAAAAAGCTCGAAAAACGACTTATCCACGAAGGTCGTGTAATCAAGGAATGTTTCCTTGAGGATACCGACATTCGTCAAGTCTTCTCGGCAATCAAGTTTGATTGTCTTCTTGACATTGATGAACAAATTTGTCCGGTCTTCATCTTTGAGTTTTATAAAAGTATTAGAATCATTCGAAACGCCGATGATAGCATTTCAATCGCTTTCATCATTAATACACGAAACCTCCTTCTTCCTCTCAACACCTTTGCTCAAATTCTTCGCATTCCTTGTGAAGGACTTTGTATGTACTCTCAAGATTGGGCAATCAATGCTCAAAACCTTGCACTTGATTCTAAACCAATGTACCATACTCCTCTTGATGAACCCGAAACCATCCGAGACACCATTTTCAAAATAAGAACCGACCAATCTCGTCTTGACCGAAACAAGAAGGTCATTCACTGTAATCCTTTTCAAATGGAACTTTTCGAAATGCATCCCATATTTAAAAATTGGGAAGAAATCCTTAGGGAAAACGTCATAAGCCTAGTTGGAAACAAAGATCATCCAAACGCATGTCTTGTGCAAATGATCTATTGTCTTATCCACCAAAAGCTATTTAATCTCGCCTATTACATGGTAAGGAGAATGGCTGGGGTATTCAAAGCTTCCAACATGGTACTTCCATATGGTATATTCCTAACACGACTTTGTAAGTATGTTAGTGCATTGCAACCATCTCCTATTAACAATGATCATTTCTTCGCCGATCATGTAATGGTACCTCTTACCAAAATACCCTCTAAACGCTTCAAGGTCAATGGAAAGAAACCTAAAGCTCTCTCGGACTCCTCGGAAGGAGAAGAAAAAATGAAGAAGAAGAAGACGTCGACCCCGTAGCCAACATCAAATTGGAAATCCTTGAATACCATGAACAACTTCCAACCATTCCAACGAGACGCGAATTTAAACAATTGAGGGGCATGATTCAAAACCTCGCTTACAACCTCACTAGCTGTCAAAAAGGAAAAGAAAAGATTGACGAAAGAGACAATAGGAATATGCTTATTTTTCTTTATCTATGTTTGGATTGATTACGTTTTAGCACTTTTGGTTTATGGTAACTTGGACATTGCCACTTTATCATGCTTTTATAAGTAGTGTTTTTGTGATGACGTGCTTGTTTCTATTGATTTATTTTAGATTTATTGATGTGCAAAATTTGCACATCATTTCTGTGTAGATTCTGATCTGCAGATGCCGGATCCCTAGGATTAGCCTAGCCGGATCCTTCCCTTGAGGGAACCGTGGGATCCGTGACATCAGAACAGCAATACATCATTTCTTGCATCAAGATAACTTTCTAGATAACACCTCATTAGCTAAGCATATGATTTTAGAATCCAACTAGAACCACTTCAAGGATGAGAAAGGCTTAGACTCACTAAAGGCTTACTTAAGATCTTAGTCAAAATGCCTCTTGATTTATCAACACATCAAAACTCACCATATTTCGGCTTGAATAACTCACAAATAGTTTCTCATCTTTCAAAACACTTAAGTGGACAAATTAAACAATTTTAGGAAATTGTTTCTAATCATTTTTATCTCAAAATGAGACAAAAAAAATTAGTTTTTTTTTTATTCTTGTGATTTTTAAGAATTTTTCATATTTTACCTCAAGCTTAAATCTGATCACTAGGATCATTTATTATGACTTGACACCACAAAAGTTTTTAGTGTTATCCTTGGACATCCATTGGTAGTCATCTTGTCCCATCTCCTTTCCATAAGAAGCAATCATTTGCTATAACACTTATTACCTTTGATCATTCAAGTACCCTTTCATCTTAAAACACTTAGGAGAACTGAAACACACAAAATGAGATAGGCTTTAGCTTCTAGAAACCTCAGTCCAAACCTGTCATAACTGCTGAGAGCCGGATCCCTAGGATTGGCCTAGCCGGATCCCTCCAAGGAGGGAACCGTGGGATCCGGGTGACAGTTTATGTCAAACATTGCTAAAACAATCATTTCACCTCATCTTCCTAACTCAAACACTCCATCTCATCTTAAATGAGTTCCTAGATCAGTGAAACTCTGAACCTCAACATTGTGCATGTTAATCATCACATTTTCAAGAACATTAGTGGATTAAGTCTTAAATGCAATTGCCAAGTTCTTCCCTTTATAAGCCATATTGCTAAAAACACTTTAGTCTCAAACACAACACAATTATCAGCAATTACAACCATCTCCCTTAGTCATTTCATCATGAGAAAAGCTCCTAGTGCTAACTCATCTACTCAAGAACCACCCAAGAAACTTGCTAGAATCATACACGAAGTTTCATCAACCGAATCATCTCCGGTTAAGTCCACCAATGCTAGGATTTCTCCTACACCAAGGAAACCAATCAAACTAATCCCAAGAAGAGTATTCCCACTAGGATTTCATCACCAAACTCTACTATACCAAACATACCTCAACCAACATCATTAGTGCCTAGAGCCACTTCACAATCATCTCCACATTCTCACAATGTAGAAAATTTACCTTCTTGGCCATCTCATCTTTCACCATTACCAACAAATTCACTTGAAAATATTGAGCAACAAAATCAAAGTGTTGAATCAACACTTGCTCCAATAGAAAACTCTCTCATTCCCCCCAATAGTCCATTTTGGATTATGAGAAGACATCAAAGGCAACCACCCGACCACATGGAAGTTGATGCTTCTTTACCTCAACCCTCAAACATTGTAGAGCCATCACTTAATGAGCCTCCACCAATTCCTCCTTCATTTGAAGATCCTCAATCCACTTCACTTGAATTTCCACTTCAATAAATTCAAAATCATGACAAGGATTGCTATCATTGTAAACATGTTGAAAGATTGATACATGAACTACGTGAAGAGCAACGTTTCATGTTTTATCACCTCCTCGAACGTTTCGAAGAGGTCAACAAGCCTAAACTACAATGAGCATCATAGTCACAAGCTCAAACTTAGAATGTTTAGGAAAACTCATCTCATCCTTGATCATCATTAAGCTTTTAGTTGAATCTAAAGGTTGGATAACTCATTAGGATTAGTAGCGCTTGTATGAATAGTTCATTCTCTTAGTTTTAGAGATTTGGTTGATTATCTCTTGTTTTATTGAATGAATATTTATATGCCATAGTTGTTATGTGCTTTATGTGTTGTGCTTGATATATCACTACCTCTACATATTTGTTAGCATTGATTGAAACACTCTCATTGCTGAAGAAACTGTCAACAGATAGCCGGATCCCTCCAAATTACCTAGACGGATCCCTCATGAAGGGAACGTGGGATCCGTGGTACAGAAGCACAAATTCTACTAACTTGAGTTTTTGCAGGGAATTATGCATTATACTCTTGTTTTCTAACATTTACTTTGTAGATTCTCAAAATAACACATGAAGAATTTGACACCATAAAGCTAGGGGGAGCTTTGTGTCAAACGGAATTGCAAAAAAATTTGCAACTTAATCCGATTTTGGACTATACTTCATGACACCCCATTGCAACTTTGCAATCTTCAAAGGGGAGCACGTTGTCGTCATTTAGACGAACCATTTGCAAACATATTTGCAAACACAATTAGTTTATTTTATATTATGTCCTTGACGCCCTCTCAAAGGGATGTACTCGTCAAGGGGGAGTTAAGACGAGTACCATTTCCGTCACTTGCTCTCTTTAAATTTTTTTTCTTTTACATATTTTTCTTATAAAAATTGTGTTAGTTTCTTTTAACACTTTTTTGTTTCGACAAAAAGGGGGAGAAGAAAGTAAAAACTACTAATTCAAACTCGCTACGAATTTTAGTTTTTCTTAAAATAATTTTATGTTTTGTCATCAACAAAAAGGGGGAGATTGTTAATACAAATAAGCCGTAAAAACGTTTATTTATATTTTACGATCTTCTAATGTTTTGTCGATAACAAACGTAAAATCATTTTAATGAAACAAAAAGAATATGTAAATAGTTTGAGTCAATAGTTTCCTAACACATTTACGTTTTCACATAAAACACTAAAACAAGTATAAGTGATTTTATGATTTAGATACATATGTACAACAACTAGTTTTTACATATTGGGTTAGCATATACTTTAAACTAAGTATACTAAAATGGGTAAAAACAAGTATATACTAAAATGGGTAAAAAACTAGCAAATGGTATTAACCCATAACCCATGGTTTTATATATATCACTTAACCAAGTTCATTGTATCTAGAAAGAAAACCATGGATCAACCCATAACCCATGACCTATAACCAAAATTACCCATAGGCAAAGAGGAGCGTTCCACGGATCCCTAGCTTTGTGCTAGCCGGATCCCAAGTGGAAGGGATCCGTGGGATCCGGGGAACAGTAGAGAATTTTCTCTATAAATAGAGAGCCATTTCTTCCTTTCTAATCATCACTTTACACACATACTTCCCCATGTATTCTAACCCTCTAACCTCAGATCTAAGTGATCTATGTAGTTTGTCTTTTGTTTATGTGTGATCTTCTAGGTTCCTCTTAAAGGCAAGATCACCACCTCTTGAAGACTAGCAAGCTCAAGTTCATGAGTTGCCATGCTTCGTCATCATCAAGACAACTAAGGTTCTCTTGTTGATAGTTCTTCCTTTCTCCATAGATGTTGGATTGAAGGCATTAGGGAAGAATGCCGAAAGTGTCAAGATGAAAGCATTGGTGAAAGGTGCTCATCATTCGTGTCAAAGCATTAGTGAAGAATGCTAAAGGTGTCAAGACGAAGGCATTAGTGAAGGGTGCCAAGCGTTGTGTCAAAGGCATTAGTGAAGGATGCCGAAGAATCAAATCAAGTCACATTTGGGAAGAATGTCTAGGTAGTATAATCGATGAAGTGCATCGTTATACATATAAGTATTTATTTATTTCCAAGGATGGTGATATCCTTGATGATGGTGTAACAAGGAGTTGATCTCCTTGATATTAGGTGTTGTGTTGTGAAGGGTAGTAGTTCCTCCATAGTAATGGAACTAGGTGCTTAGCCTAGTACCTAATAAAGGGTAGGCGACGTTGTGATAGGATTAGTTCTCCTTGGTGTGAAAGAACTCGGCGGTTAGCCTAGCACCGTATAAAGGGTAGGCGACGTTGTGTTAGGTGCGGTTCGCCTTGGTGTGAAGGAACTCGGTATTTAGCTTTGTACCGGAAAAAGGTTAAGCGACGTTGTGAAGGCTTCTCCGCCATAAGGAGTTGGTGTAGTGCTTACGAACTCTCGAGTAGGTGACTCGGAGAGTGGAGTAGGGCAAGGAAGGTGTCCTTGTAGCCGAACCACTATAAATAACTTGTGTCGTGGTGATGTGCTTCTTGCTCCTTATCTTTCATTACACGTTTATATATCTATCTATCAACGTCCAACATAAACAACCAAATAGATTGACATAAGTCGATCTAAATATTTAAAAGGAAGTTTTAAATTGGTAAAACTATTCAACCCCCCTTCTAGTTTTCCACAGTAGACTTCTACCTCGACCTAGTCTATGGTTAGCAATTGTTCTAGGCATTGCTACGATAGTGCTGGACTAGAGTTGCTGGGCTCGTGTGATCACTGGATGCGTGATATGGATTGTGATTTCGGATATGAAACGGTTTGTGAATGATGTATATCTATCTTAAGTCTCGCATAGCAAATTAACTCCTACAGGTCCACTATGTTTTTATTGAACTTAAACCTATGAACTCACCAGCGTAAGCTGACCTTTTTAGCATGTGTTCTCAGGTTTAAGCCGATAGCTCACTATTGGAAGACGCTTGGCAAGGGGCATGGTCATAGGCGACTCTGATGAGTAAACGGGACCGCTTTAATTATCTTTTGGGCCTATTTCCGAACTACATTCATTAATGTAAACTTAATGTTTTTAGTTAATGAATCTTGTTCTAAGTAAATGGGATAAAAACCATTCTTTGTACCTTATGTTGTGATACCATGATAGTAGCACCCAAAAGGTTCGTATGCTTCCGCTAGACCCAAATTTCGGGGTGTTACAGCGCTGAACAGCCTTCGACTCTTTCGCCGCGTCCTCTGCCTCCTTTTCAAGGTCTGCGATATTCTCGTCTTTGGCGGCCATCATCTCATCAATCTTTTCTTTGTCGTACGAAGATGAAGGCGCAGACGCAGGGGGTAAAATCATCTTCCCGCTCAAAACCCTACCCACACCGGCGACTTTTCCCCGCTGCTTGCCCTTGAGAACCATGGCAAGTATCTCTTCATCGGTTTACGCAACGCCGGTAGGGTTGTTCGCGCACAGATCCCGTAGGCGACACATCTCTTCCTACAAAAGTTGAAAAAAATAATATATTAGTCGGGTTGATTAATACATTATGTAAATCAATAAATCAATAAAACTGGTTAAAATGACTTAAATAAACAAGAATATTACTTATTAGTACATGTATCGGCTAAAATGGGTGAAACTTGTGTAATATAAACGACAAAGTTACTTATCAGCCCAAACGTGTGCTAATAAGTAAATATGCCATTTATATTACACCCGTTTCACCCAATTTGACCCATTTTAGCATAACGTGTACATGTTTGGGCAAAAATGGATCAAAACTTCTTAAATGACTTAAACAAACAAGAAAGTTACTTATTAGTGCATGTTTCGGCTAAAATGGGTGAAACGTGTGTAATATAAAATACAAAGTTACTTATCAGCCCAAACGTGTGTTAATAAGTAACTTTTCCGTTTATATTACACCCGTTTCACCCATTTTGACCCATTTTAGCTTAACGTGTACTTGTTTGGGCAAAAATAGGTCAAAACAGGTTAAATGACTTAAACAAACAAGAAAGTTACTTATTAGTGCATGTTTCAGCTAAAATGGGTGAAACGTGTGTAACATAGAAGACAGAGTTACTTATTAGCCCAAACGTGTGCTAATAAGTAACTTTGTCATTTATATTACACCCGTTTCACCCATTTTGACTCATTTTTAGCATAACGTGTACATATTTGGGCTAAAATGGGTTAAATGACCTAAATAATAAATAAAATTAAAAATAAAAAGACCGGTACTTACGTAATTGACACGAGCCTCATCCTCCATCCACACCCCCTTCTTGCGACGCTGGTCGTGAATCGTGATAGCTATGTATGAGGGATGGGTACTCACGAGCCCTGCTGTAAGCATTTCCAGAAGTGTTCCTAAGGCAAGTGGGTAAGTTCTTTCAACCAGCATTTATATATATGTCCCATTACGTGTAGTAACCAAGTGTAGTCCACATGAATCAAGAAATGTCCAAGATAGTTCTTCCTCACCAGTTAGATACTTCCATTGTTCTCCTACTGGATCAGGTTCAAATATATTCTGCAACTCAAAAAGTAATTCCAGATCCTTGTCATTATCTGGATCTATATTCTTGAACCTGTTCTTGACCAATTCCCATAGCTTCAGCAAATCATCCCTGTCAATAGATGCAAACAGATCCACCAAATATAGATAAGCACTTGTCTTTCCACATGCTCTGTGAATATGCCAATGTCTCTTTCCATCTTCAGTGTAGATATCCCAGCCAAGTATTGGATACCTAGTGTTAATGGGCTCTGAATATAATGCATCTTCTGGGGATTCAATCAGCATCATTTGATTCAGTTCCTCTTCAGTGAGTCCACCTTTCACAACATTAGATCGTAATATATATGCCACGGGTGTATCCAACTTCTTCAATCTAAATGTAAGTTTAAGACGTATGTATAGTTCTCTTCCAACTTCTCTCGCTCGTCTCAAACTGTATATACACATGCATATAAGATGAAACAAATTAATTGGGTTATAATCTCTTATAATTTTCTTATTATGTAACAGCCCAGACAAAAAGATCTTGGGTGCGGATATTTTATGTGGAAGAATCAATTTGACAAGTACTTAAGAATAATCTCTTCTGCTTCAACATCTCAAGGTTCTGGATCTGCACCAACAGAGTGCTCAAGCTGTAATGCCAAAGATCTTAGGATAAACATGCTGGAATCACAAAAACATGTGCTAGAGACAAGAGTAAGGATGCTGGAGGCAAGACTTGAAATGGCAAGGATTTCTGACGACCACACATGTCAGTCGGATGCAATACTTCGTGACCTGTTAGGTGACATGGAAAATCTTCGTATGTAGTTGTTGTCGTTGTTGTTCTTGTAGTTGTTGTTATTGTTGTTGTTGATGTTGATGTTGTTGATGTTGGAATAATACGTATGTAATACGGCTTTTTCCTCAACTATTCCAGAATCCGGTCTCTCATCCACGGGGCTATGTTCTGATAAGAATCATATTCATAATAAATTTTGGAGCCATACGTATTAAGAACTTCATTAAAGAGATACATCGACGATAAAACCATTGTCAACTCCTGTTCCGGCGTGTAATCATCCATTGTTATGTGTGTTTTGTTCGAATTGACGATTGGGTTTTTGGTGTTTATTTGTGTTTTGCCGAATTGAAGATGATCGGTTAGGTTAAACTGTAAAAAAATAAAATTATATAAGTTTATTTAAAATTGAACAATTTTAAATAATTATACGTAACATGTTAAAATAAAATTAATATTAAAATTATATACGTAACATGTTAAACGAGTAAAATTATTTACTATTTTTTTTAATACAAATACTCTTATTTAAAATAAAACTAATATTAGTAAAATTATATAAGTAAGCTTTGGCGGGAAAACTTGGCGCCTATATCATTTTTGGTAAAATTCTTGGTAACGTTGCTGACGCCCCGTCGTCGACATAATAACAAAAATAAATAATCCATTTATTCCTCCCGACGCCAGGGCGTCCCTCGTTAAAATAAAATTGATTAGCAATGATCACACGTTAATACGCCCAGCAATTATATAGATTTATCTTCCCGACGACTGGGCGTCGGGAAGATGTGAGCGTCAAAAGATCCCGCCAAAAAATTGTCTGAAAATACAAAGTCAAATTTGACTTTTATGGTGCCGACGTCCTGGCGTCGGCATTATTTTGACAAAAAAAAATTCAACGCACCTCCCCCTGGTCAAGCCTTTTTTTTTGTCATGTAGCGTAAGATGCCGGCGACAAAATGGCGTCGGCATTATTTTGTAGCCCGGCCGTGCTGTTAAAAAAAATGCATTCCAAATGCATGAGAAATTAATTGAGATAGTGGATGAATTATTCATTAAGACTTGGTCTTAGGGGGTGTTTCTTTTTTATGTTAATAAGTCTTAATGGCGCTAAAAACCATATGAGATGCAAAATCTAAGCTTATCTATATACTAGTTATAATGCACGAAGGCATCTCACTCTTAATTTTAAGACGTACAAGAAATTAAGCATGGTTTACAACACTTTAATGCACCCAATTTTCAGAATTACAACAAAGTAAGCATATTGTACAACAAAATAAAGCGTGTTTTCATTTTAAGACCAAAATTCTATCAAACAACTTCAATGCTATTAAAAACACCTCTTCACCAAAAATTACAATCATTTAAGCATAATGTACAATAGCTGCAACCAATTTTCAGATTTACAACAAAATAAGCATAGTGTACAACAAAATAAACATGATGTAATTTTCAGACTTACAACATTAATGCTATTAAAGTTGTCAATGTTATTAATGACTACTACTTACAAGAAAAGAAACATAGTATATAACACTTTAATGCACATAATTTTCAGACGTACAAGAAAAGAAACATAGTATACAACAAAACACCACATTAATGCTATTTAATGTAGTCAATTATTTAACTGGTCAATAAATACAGTTATTAAAACACCCCTTACATAAGAAATACACATTATCAAGCATATTGTACAACCAAATTAAATACAATTTCTGCATTAAATTTCACTACTGCAAATAATAAAACACATTATACAAATATTCAAGCCCGAACGGGCAACGGGCTAAATGGGCTTGAGCCCGAAACGGCGCGGACCAAATGGGCTCGAGCCCGAGCAGACACTGGCCAACGAGTTCGAGCCCGAACGGGCACGGGCTATACGAAATTGTTAATATGCTTAAATTTATTGTTAAAAAGATACATTTTTTAAATTTACCTCGACAACACACGGGTACCTATGATTCTAGCTCCTATGATTCCTGTCACTTTCATGAGATCTGTAAGCAAACTCGGTTTGTCGATAAGGAGGATAGTAACATCCACAACCACAACCACGTCTGATCCTCATATAAGTACTGTCGATAAACCCCATGTTTTATTTCCAATGAGAGTCTTGTCTTTAAATGTTTGAGGTCTAGGTTCGTTAGATAAAGTCGGGTGGGTTAAGGAGCTGAAAAGAATGGAATGTCCTAGTGTGATTGGTTTGCAAGAAACTAAAATTAAGGATGTGGATGACGCGTTGGTGAGAGGAATATGGAATGGTTGTGGTTTCGGGTTCGCTAAATCTGGAGGTATTTTAACTATTTGGGATGCAAATGTCTTTGTTAGGAAACAAACTATAGAAGGGTTAGGATTCTTGGTAGTTGTTGGGGATTGGAAAGGAATTAAAGGTAATGTCGGGTTTATTAATTTTCATGGACCGCACATCTGTGTTGAAAAGAAGGTTCTTTGGAACTGTCTTTTGTCAGTTATGTCCATGGTTGATGCGGCTTGGTGTGTTTTCGGGGATTTTAATGAAGTTACTTGTTCTGAGGAGAGACTCAATACTCAAGTAAATAGCACAAGTGTGGCAGATTTTAATGATTATATTAGAAGCTCTTGTCTTATTGATTTACCTTTGGATGGGAGGAAATTTACTAGGGTAGATGATAAAGCGCTCAAGTTCAGTAAATTGGATGTTTTTTTAGTATCTGAAGTCTTCTTAGGCCTATGGCCATCATTGGTGGTAGGGGCATTGGATAGGAAACTTTCAGACCATTGCCCTATTGTTCTCGAGACTCGTGATGTTGACATTGGGAATAAGCTATGTCACCCTTACTATGTTTGGTTGAGCGTGGTGGATGTGGATGACGTGGTGACAAGGGCTTGGAATTGATGAAGAATTTGATGAAGAATTTCGAAACGAACTAAATAATGTAAAGCTAGAGCTACAGAAAGAACAAGCTTCGATTTGGAATCGTTGACAGTGAGTTGGAAGTTAGTGCGTGGGAGCTTGAGGCTGAAAATAGACCCTTATCGGATATTGAGCTTCGGAAATGGAAAGATGCTCGGGAGTAGTGGATCGAAAAAGATATAAGTCTAGGGATCGGGTTAGCAAAGGGGAGGGGATCGACAAAGATAAGAGATCCTAATAATCTAGGCATTGCTATTGGGTTTCCACGTTCGTCTGGGTTACAAGTTGCTGACGCGTGCTTAACTCAATTTTGGCTCGATGAATGGTTAGGGAGGTTTACTCTCAGGGATATATTTCCTAGGCTTTTTTGGTTAGCCAGTGATAAGAATATCTTGGTGAGTGAAAGTGGGCTATGGGTAGGTCATGACTGGAGGTGGGTGTGGAAATGGGATGGGATGCCAAGAAGCATAAGTTTGTTAGGTGAGTCAGAAGTGCTTAGGAAAATTGTTAATACCTTTCAACCTGTTTCGAAAAGTGGCGATCGGTGGAGGTTGCTATTGTGATGTTGTTTATATTGCCAAAAGTTTCAAATCTTTAACTAGTGATAAATCAGTGTTTGGTAGTTTTGATCCTTCTCATGTCACTTTATGGACCGACGTTCTGCCTCAAAGGGTCTTGTCTTTTGTTTATAGCTTAAAGAGGGGTCCTCTAGTTTGGATTGTGGGGCGAATTGGCAGTTACATTTGGTAGTTACATGTGGAATAAGCCATGTCCTTGTTGCGGTGACACCTTTCAAACTAGCGAACATATCATTCAGTGTACATACACTGCGTGTGTTGGGTCCGGTGTGTTTCAATGGTGGGATTTAGGTGGTTTTGGTGGGAGTTCTAGTTCAGATGTTCTACACCACGAAGGTACTGCTTCTTTCTCTGAAAAACAGAAACTTTTGTGGACCGTAGTTTTTTGGTGTACAGCATACATCACACGGAATCATGAAAAGAACCCTGCGCTCAACAAAAACAAAAATGTGATTCATATCGATCAGTTCTATGAGATCCAAATTTGGTCATTTACTTGGATATCTGAACGCTTCAAGGAGTTTGGGCTTTCTTGGAGTGAGTGGTGTAGTAACCCTTCTTCCAGAATTGGCTAATTCTTCATGTTCAAGCTCTGCTGGTTGCTTTCCCTTGTTCTCCTGCTAATCTGATGGTTTTAGGCTTCTGTTTTCTTAGTTTTCAGGATATTTCTCATGGCTATATTTTACGCTTTGTCAATTTGATGTGTATCGCTTTCTGCTCGGTCATCTGCTCATTTGTTTGCCTTCTACAGCTCCATTGATTTGGTAATTTTGTTTTCTTGTGGTTCTCGTTGCCCTCAAGTTGTAAGAATGCTTAGGGTGCGTTTAGTTAGAAAACATTTTCTTTCATTTCCTATTTCTTGTTTTGTAGGAAAAGGGAGGGGAGTTTTATTTCCACAAAACAATGGAAAATTTAGAAAACGCGTTTAGTTTGAGAAACATGTGTTTATGTTTTCCATTTTGCAAAACTAAAAAACATGCTTTAAGTGTTGTTGTTTTCTATCTCAATTCTCTATTCACCTTTGTAATATCATAAAAACATCTTGAAAACACAAAAACAAATATTTTAAACTAACAAACTAAATTATAAATTAACTAAAAAAATCTAATACGAGAAAATAAAGAATTAAAAAAAGTAAAATATAACATCAAATAACATGAAAAATCTTCAAGCGACTACAATTCGACATAAAAACATTAAATTTGACATAAAGCAAAATTCCCTATTTCATCCGTTTTATACGTTTTTATCCGTTATGTTTTATCCACTTTTTTACGTTTTTATATGTTTTTGAACAATTTTATACGTTTTATTAGAGGTGTAAGCAACGGTCGGGTTGGTTAGGCTTGGGTCATGGGTCATATATGTCATGTTTTAAAATGGGTCTAGCAGGTCATGGGACAGATGGTTTGATTCGGTCGACCTATTAAATTAGTGTTTTCCATCGTTTTTTTACGTTTTCGTCTGTTTTTTTTTACTCTTTCGTTTGTTTCTTACGTTTTCGTCCGCTTTTATTGTTTAGTCCGTTTTGTCTGTTTGTTATGTTTTCGTCTTTTTACGTTTTTAATTATTCGGTTTTTTTACGTTTTCGTCAGTTTTTTTACGTTTTCGCCAATTTTCTTACTTTTTCGCCCCTTTTTTACGCTTTCGTACGATTTTTACGTTTCGCCCGTCTTTTTACGCTTCGTAGACATACGAAACCTTAAAAAACCTAAAAAAAAAGCGGACGAAGCGTAAAAAAAGATGAAAACGTAAAATTCAGACGAAAACGTAAAGATCGGATGAAAACATAAAAAAATAGACGAAAACGTTAAATATTAAAACGAATAAAAAACGGACAAGACGTAAAAAAGGGTCGAAAACGTAAAAAAGGGTTAAAACATAAAAAATCCGACAAAAAAGTAAAAAAGTGGACGGAAAGGTTAAAAACGTACGAAAACGTAAATAAATCGAACGAAAACGTAAAAAATCGGGCGAAAGCTTAAAAAACAGACGAAAACGTACAAAAACAGATGAAACGTAAAAAAAATGATTCGAAAACGCTCGACAACGTAAGGAAACAGACTAAAACGTAAAAGACCAGACAAAAACGTAAAAAAACGTACGAAAATGTAAAAAAACGGACAAAACATAAAAGCTCGAAAAAGACTCATAAACGTTTCTTAAAAAAAAATCGTTAGAAACGTAAAAAACGTAAAAAATCGGAAGATAAAATCGTCATCGTAAAAATGGACAAAAACGTTAAAACACAGTCGTAAAAATTCAACGTAATCATAAAAAAATAGACGAAAACATAAAAGACGAACAAAACGTAAAAATGGACTAATAAGACGATAGCAACGTAAGAAAGCGGATGAAACGTAAAAAATTGTTACTCGGTAAACGGAAAAACAGACAAAAACTAAAAAGCGTCGACGAAAACGTCAAAAAACAGATAAAACGTAAAAAACGGACGGAAAACGTAAAAAAAGATGAAAACTGGACAAAACGAAAAAAACGGATAAAAACGCGTTTAAAAACCGACAAAAACGATATAAAGCGGACGAAAACTAATCAGGGGTATTTTAAAGGAAAATAGGTGAAAACAAAAAAAAAGTGTTTTCCACTTTTGTGTATTAAAGTTGGAAATAGGAATTTTGTGTTTTGTAGAGAATTTTATTGGAAAACACTAATTTGAACGCGATCTCTGTTTTCCTTGTTTTCCACAAAACATTTTGTGGAAAACAAGGTTGTTTTCCCTCAACTAAACGCACCCTTACTGTTTTGTTTATTCTTTTTGTTTTCATATAATCATATGCCTGCTATCTATAAATTATATTGTTAAGATTCCTATAATAAAATGGTTCTTATAAGATATTATACGCATCAACTATCTATTAAAACACATAAAAAAAATTGTGGGTCAACCTATTTTAATTTGATACGAATTCAACTTAACCCATTCTCCAACTCGCCCATTCTGCATCATCTAATGTCAAATGGGTACTTTTCTCACATCTGCCCAACTAATGAAGGAAGTAGCCTTTAGTCAAAAGAAAGAAACAGCAAATGCATAAACAAGTTCTTAAAAGTGAACTGCTTATGCTAATCTAACATCAAATTTTAATGTAAACTGCAATCATCTCTATGGTTTCTTTGTTCTTCAAAACAACAAGAGTGCCTTTGTATGCCCCATTTCTGCCTAGAAGCTTTGCGCTAATCTCCAACTCAACCTGCCAAACAGGGTATATTTTCGAACATAAGCATATAAGCAAACAATCCCGTCACAAAAACAGTTTGTCTTCGAACTGAGTACTGCATGCATAAAATGTACCCACATTCCGACACATTTGTCATCATTTAATAGATAAATTTCAAATTAGCGACTAAAGCTACAAATTCCATGCTTACAAACACCACCAATACACCAAGAATGCAATTCAACACGATATAGTTTGCTCACTAAGGCTGTGTTTGTTTTTTTTTTGCCTCTTAACAGCGTCTGAACGGGCAAAATGTCTGAATCGGTCAGACATTTTGCCGTTCAGACCGTTTTTTTTTTTTTTTCCGTTCAGACGTCTGAACGACGTCTGAAACGGAAAAAATGTGCTGAATCTGTCAAGACTTGAGAGGGGTGTCTTAACGCGTCTGAATGCTTCTTGTAGACACAAAATAACAAAAAAAAAAAAAATCCCGTTCAAACATGCGTTTTTTTTTCTTCGTTCAGATGCGTTCAGATTCAGACATTTACGCATCAGATTCAGATTCAGACGTGCAGTTCAGATTCAGATTCAGACCCTCTTAAAAAACAAACACCACCTAAATTAACAAAGCAGTTTTTGACAGTGATCTGAAAGAATTAGACAATATTGAATAATCATGACCAGATAATTTCGAACAAAAAATGCTGAAGATAGTGTTTAAAGTGTTTCTGACTGTTTGACGCTGTACAAGTCAAATAAATGATGCAAGTATTACAACTTTTATTGACTTAATAACTAATCAACTCATGATAATCAGATGACGTTCTTGATCTCAATGGATTCTGTAACCTGATACTAATACTATCATTTTTGGTCAATTTGAGCACTGATATATGGGGTGTTATGTTAGGAATTATTTCTTGTAATGAGTTTCAATACAAACAGATGATGATTGAATTCAGGATAGATGCATTTACAAGATTGCATCATAGTTTTACATATTTTAGGCGACGGATCCACCATAGTTTTACATATTTAAGAACACCAATTTAGACGATGGATCCACCATATCGATACAGGTATTATTGCTGCAAGTTAAGTTGGTCTACCAAAAGTGAAACTTTATCCAATTTTAGTGTACACAACAATACACTTGGGATTTCAATCTTAATATATTCAACAAATCTCAAACTCAATTGGTCATACTATAGTTCATATGATTCTCAATGATATTTTTGTACCCAAATCATGATTTGAGAACAAAAAAGAATACAAATGTGACAAGGTGGTCATAATATAAGCCACTGTTAAATTAAAGAATGACCTACTGATCCTTTGAAGCAAAATGCTTCAGGATTGAGAAATTATAAGATCAATCATATTACTAAATTTTGCTGATTAGTTTACGAAACAATGAATGTCATCCTTCAGCAATCAACTCTCCGGTTGCCTTGTTCTTCAGAACAACAAGAGTTCCATTGTATGCTCCTTTTCCACCCAGAAGCTTTGCACTAACCTCCAGGTCATCCTGTCAACATAATACTTTCTAAAAAATAAGCATATAAGACATAACGCCGTAACAGAAATGGCTTCTTTAACAGGACAACATCAAAACAACAGCTTTTGGCACGTCGGTTTGGTTTTACAGATTTCTTCACATTTTGTGACATAGCATATATAAGAATTTCAATATATTGGTTAGGCAAACCCACTCGGGAGCCTCTGCATGCTTTTTATAAGAAAATGAGTCAATTTTCAGAACTAAGTTTTAGACTTTTAGCTATCAAGTGGATACCACTATTTGTCGGCACAATTTCTTCAGCTAAACATCTTGAAGTTGCTTAAAACCCACAATATGACTTTCTGAAGTCAAACTTTTAATTCTAATTAATGGAGCCCAAGGATATTATCTGCAATAGCAAACTACTGCATTGTGTAACATAGCACTGTAATTAATACATATTTTAAAAAGATGAGTGATAAATGTAACTACTATAAAACATTGCATCATAGTTTTACATATTTTTAGAATGAAATAACTTTTAACCTTATAATGTCATTCTAAAAAGCCGTTATGTGCATTGGGACAGCCATTGACTTGTAAAAGGTCAGCATTAAATTTCTTGAGCCAATGATATTATTTACAGTATCCTTTGTAAACCAGATATCGTGCACTACTCCATTTATTATTTTCGTTTCAAACAAAACTTCATATAAGTATTTAACCTTATACGGAGCGATTCCTTTCAAGTAAGCTTAGTTATGCAGTTTTGCTCAACCTTTATAAAGAGTCAACTTTGACTATGTTGAGTCCAAGCATCTAACAAAGAAACACAACCACTATACCCAAGCATAGATTTCAACAAGAGATTGATTGCTTAGGAGGTTTCTATGTTTGGCATTCCTCTTTGGATGTAATTTACCTTTCTTTAACAAAAAGTAATTTAACTGATCACTGCGTTTTCAATTCGCAGAAGTATAGGTTTTTAGTGGTTGTGGTATTCTATAGTAATTGTTTTAGCGTCAATCAGTTTCAAATGACCAATTAAAGAGTAGTTGCAACGAAACGGATTCTCATGATCAAATTATATAGAGGTCAGTTTATATGAAAATCCTTAGATAGTAGAGTTTTCCAATAACTTAAGAGGGGTGTATGGGATTGCTTATCAAAAATACTAATCTGCTTATTGAATCTATAAATCCTTAAGGGTGTTTAGCAGAGCTCCACATAACTTTTTTTTCCCTATTTGAGGATAAAATAAGGGGAGTTTCTTATTCCAAATTGCTTATCCAATTACTAAAAAAAGCATAAGCAATCTTGGTATGCAATCTCAAACACCATGAAATAAATGCTCAAACTAGTAAAGAACTCACATTGAGATGCGCCTTCGAAGATAAGAAATGGACATATCCACAGAAACTTTCATAGGTGCATCCTTCTCATGCAGCAACGCCCCACCAATCATATCAACTAAATTTGCAATTGCCCCACCTGCCATGTCTCCATTCCTATCCTGTTTTGAGGAAAATTTTCACAACTAAACCTCAGCAAGAACCAAACTTTTATAGGTGCATCCGTGCATCCTATATGTCAACAAAAATGTTAAAATATGTTAACATTTTTGCAAGGGCATAATACTTAGCGTTTTTGTTCACTTAGGTTACTCTACTATTTTTCTTTGAGTTAGGTCACTCAACTCACTAAAAATGCTATTCAGATCACTTTTGAAACAAGTCACATCAAATCGTGTGAGAGTATCTGAACGATATAATTTTATAATTTTTGTTTCTAATGGTTTTCGACCTTTTGACGAGTGATCCGGGTTTAAGCCCACCGCTACATGTACTCAACGAGAATGTTGACGTGGCCACTTCAGGTTGTTTGCACCAAGTAGAAAACAGGTGTTTTAATCCTATTAGAGTAGTTTAATGGAATAAAGCTCGAGTTTTACTTGCAACAACAACAAACCCAATCCCACCGCGGGGGTGAAATGTAGACCGATCCTATCCCTACCACCAGAGATAAACCCGACAGTAAAGAGACTGCTTCAGGTTTTATTTGCAACACATATCCTCACCCCTTGCAAGGCCAGAGGTCCTTTTCTACCTTTGGTAGAACCGGAAGCAGCCTCTCTACCTTAGGATGATGGGGGTGATAGGCATGGAGCCATGGTACCGAAATCGGCATCGGCAAAACACCACTCCCATAAAAAATGGGCATCGGCATGCGGTTTTGGCATGAAATTTTGGCAAGTATATGCCGACGTTGGCATGCAATTTCTAGTTCATATTAAAGCGGTTTTGGCATGAAATTTTGGAATTTTGGAAGTGTGTTACGAATGCGAAAATTTGGCAACACCACCATCAAACTTACACCTTTTAGTATAGAATTTGGCAAGTGACATGTCACTTTGTGATGGGTTCAATTCTATGCCAAAAAAAAAAATGGGCAACCACCCCCATCACCTTTAGATAGGGGTAGGACTGTCTACGTCTCAACTTCCCCGTACACCGTGGAAGACGATATTGGGACCCATAGCCACGGTCTTTGGGAGTTATTTTACTTTTACCTTTTTTACATATCCTTAAAAAAGTATGAAACAAGATTATATATGAATAAAGTACAATTGATAGCGAGTTGTTTATACAGTTAGGCGAGGGGGAACCGTTAAAGAGCAAGAGATGAAACCATGGCGCAACTGGTCAACTTTAATTCCTTTGAGTGCGAAATCATCGTAAAAGCAGCATGTGACTTCTGGTCTCCGAGGAGATGTGTTGACTCCTGAGATCTTGCCCGAATCTTGGTCGGTCACTTGAAGATATTCTCTTGTTCTCTTCTCCATTTAAGACTCTGATATCATTATCAAAGGTTATCAAACAAAGGTACAAAAATGTGGTCGTTGGGACTTGGGATTTCATGTTTAACTGCTGCCTCAGTCAAACAGTTTTAAATCATCTAATTAAAAAGTTACCGTTGTGAAAATTGATTGTAACTAGTCGTACTCGCGTCTAGCGTCAGCTGTGCACAGCCTCAACAAACGTTTAAGGGCGAGTAATTTTTTTATTTGGCAAATTCTATTTGTGCCGTAAAGTACCCGCATTTAGTGACATCGATGTATAAGTTTCGAGAAAACACACTGGCGTTAATTTGTGTGTTTGAATTTTATTTCGACTTGTATATGTTTACACATGTCACATGCCTTATTTGATACAAGGTTTTAAAATTGAACCGCCATTTACGTAAGTATAGTTGATGGGCCTTTTTCACATATTTTCAAGTTTTATGATCCGCAAAACATAAATTAGGCCCGTTTGGTTGGGGTGTATGAGTATGGATCTATAACTTTGAAAATTATTAATGTTGTTTGGTTGGTTATAGGGTCTACCACAATGGAATGAGGATACCCAAATGTGAAGGTTTCCTCATATATTATATGTGTTGGTGGTTTCTTTATACCTTCCATTATCATTCCACTATATACCAACACCCATACCTATTGTGATTTATAGCGACAAACCAAACGCAAACCTTTTTAGATATAGAGTGTAACATTTTTTTCCTTTTTTTTTTTTTTTTTTTTTTTTTTCTTTTTTTCGTCTTAATGCTTGCATAGTGTGTTTTCAAATTAATTTGACATCTAATATATAATTGAATCTAGATCAAAATAATAGAAACATTAATTTGAAACTAATACAAATTCACTTACTTTTAAAGTTTGGTATCAAAAGATTCTTAAAACTTAAAAAATTAAAAAAGTAATAGTTGCTCAAATGTTGTAACAACTACAACTTCGTTGCCATTTTTTCCGTTCACATGCTCACATGCTTTTTTTCCTAGTGACCTAAATTTCTATGTTGTACCATTTCATACTTGAATCATTGGTATTTTCAAAACTTTAGCAATTTCAAAATATCAAATCTTCTACATTTATCAAATTTCTAAAAATGTCAAAAGCTCTACACTATCAAAATATTTAAAAATGTCAAAACTTCTATAATTTACAAACAAAATTTTCCAAATATATGCCAGCAATTTGCCCCAAAAAAAATTATCAACACCATATACCAATAAAGATACAATACATTACATACGATATATATATATATAAATATATATATATATATATATATATATATATATATATATATATATATATATATATATAGGTTTGGGTTATTATGAAAAGAATGAGAAGGCATGTGGAGGTGACATGTGTCACCTTTGCCACATCATCATGCACATCACCATACCCACCCCCCCCCCCCCCCCCCCCCCGGAAAAAAAATTTTTCCCGCCAAAAAAAAATTTTTTTTGGGGCAAAAATTTTTTTTTCCCGCCAAAAAATTTCCCGCCAAATTTTTTTACTGCATCACAGTTATAAAGTTACTGCATCACAAATCATAATTTTAGTGCATTAAGGTTATAAATTACTGCATCACAATTATAAAGTTATTGCATCACAGTTATAAAGTTACTGCATCACAATCATGATTTTAGTGCATTAATGTTATAACATTGATTTTAGTGCATCATAGTTGATGCACTTAACTATTAACTATGATGCAGTAACTTATAATAAAGATGCACCAAGACTTATTAGTGCATTAAGGTTATAAGTTACTGCGTCACAATTATGATTTTAGTGCATAAGGTTATAAATGACTGCATCACAGTTATAAAGTTATTGCATCACAATCATGATGTTAGTGCATTTAAGGTTATAACCTTGATTTTAGTGCATCATAGTTGATGCACTGAACTATTAACTTATAATAAAGATGCATCAAAACTTATTAGTGCATTAAGGTTATAAGTTACTGCATCACGGTTATAAATTTACTGCATCATAATCATGATTTTAGTGCATTAAGGTTATAAATTACTGCATCACAATTATAATTGTGATGCAGTATTTTTATAACTGTGATGCAGTAATAAATTTTGGCGGGAAATTTTTGGCGGGATTTTTTTTTTTTTTTGCCCAAAAAAAATTTTTTTTTGGCGGGAAATTTTTTTTTTGCGCGGGGGGTGGGTGGGGGGTGGGGGTGACACATGTCACATGACATGGCATAGTGTGTTTTCAAATTAATTTGACATCTAATATATAATTGAATCTAGATCAAAATAATAGAAACATTAATTTGAAACTAATACAAATTCACTTACTTTTAAAGTTTGGTATCAAAAGATTCTTAAAACTTAAAAAATTAAAAAAGTAATAGTTGCTCAAATGTTGTAACAACTACAACTTCGTTGCCATTTTTTCCGTTCACATGCTCACATGCTTTTTTTCCTAGTGACCTAAATTTCTATGTTGTACCATTTCATACTTGAACCATTGGTATTTTCAAAACTTTAGCAATTTCAAAATATCAAATCTTCTACATTTATCAAATTTCTAAAAATGTCAAAAGCTCTACACTATCAAAATATTTAAAAATGTCAAAACTTCTATAATTTACAAACAAAATTTTCCAAATATATGCCAGCAATTTGCCCCAAAAAAAATTATCAACACCATATACCAATAAAGATACAATACATTACATACGATATATATATATATAAATATATATATATATATATATATATATATATATATATATATATATATATATATAGGTTTGGGTTATTATGAAAAGAATGAGAAGGCATGTGGAGGTGACATGTGTCACCTTTGCCACATCATCATGCACATCACCATACCACCCCCACAGGAAAAAAAATTTTTTCCGCAAAAAATTTTTTGGGGCAAAAATTTTTTCCATAAAAATTTCCGCCAAATTTTTTTACTGCATCACAGTTATAAAGTACTGCATCACAAATCATAATTTTAGTGCATTAAGGTTATAAATTACTGCATCATAGTTATAAAGTTCTTTGCATCACGGTTATAAAATTACTGCATCACAATCATGATTTTAGAATGCATTAATGTTATAACCTTGATTTTAGTGCATCATAGTTGATGCACTTAACTATTAACTATGATGCAGTAACTTATAATAAAGATGCGCACCAAGACTTATTAGTACATTAAGGTTATAAGTTACTGCGTCACAATTATGATTTTAGTGCATAAGGTTATAAATGACTGCATCACAGTTATAAAGTTATTGCATCACAATCATGATGTTAGTGCATTTAAGGTTATAACCTTGATTTTAGTGCATCATAGTTGATGCTGAACTATTAACTTATAATAATGATGCACCAAAACTTATTAGTGCATTAAGGTTATAAGTTACTGCATCACGGTTATAAATTTACTGCATCATAATCAAGATTTTAGTGCATTAAGGTTATAAATTACTGCATCACAATTATAATTGTGATGCGTATTTTTATAACTTGTGATGCTTGATAATAAATTTTGGCGGGGAAATTTTTGGCGGGATTTTTTTTTTTGCCCAAAAATTTTTTTTTGTAGGGAAATTTTTTTTTGCGGGGGTGGGTGGGGGTGGGGGTGACACATGTCACATGACATGGCATGGTGATGTGCCAAAGGTGACACATGTCACCTCCACATGTTAACCCTACCATATATATATATATATATATATATATATATATATATATATATATATATATATATATATATATATATATATATATATATTATATATAAGAGGAGGCATGCCACGTCATAATGCCACTTGGCATCCCATAATGCCATGTCATATTTCCATGTCATCATATAATTTGCATCATTTAATGTCACATAATAAATTCGTATTTAATTTAATCCGGTTATCTAAGCTACTAAATTCGAAATAAATATTTTTAAAAAGAAACTGCATGCATGGGTTCGAACTTGGCTTATTTGAAAGGTTAGCATATATCTTAACCACTGAGCCACCACATTATTTGGAATATACTTTGCAACTTCTAATCTATAAACCGTGAAACTAGAATTTGACTAAAAAAACCCTAAGCCCATCAAAAACAATACACGGATCATATACAACATCTATAAGATAAACATAACCCCCATTCTTCTTCCCTCCTCTCAGAAAAACCCTAAACGTGCTTCATTTGATTATTATAGTGATGTTATTTTTTTTTATAGGTTTTTGATGATGATATTGTGCTTCTTAACCATCTTCGAACCCTACAACCAACTCTTCACAAACTTCGTCTTATTCCATGGTGTTGCATCAGGTCATGTATAATAAGCTAGCTTTATTTTTAATTTGATATAAGTTTTTGTTTAATGATCAGGTAATAATCAGATTTATTGTAGGATTATACACAAAGACAAAACAACCGTTTTACAGAATCTACGGAATCTGTTCAACATGGCCTCTCTATTACATGCAATGAGACAATTGAAGTTGAAACAATGCAACTTATATTGTTATCAGTTTAGTAATAA
This sequence comes from Chrysanthemum makinoi, assembly GCA_910596185.1. NCBI lineage: Eukaryota > Viridiplantae > Streptophyta > Magnoliopsida > Asterales > Asteraceae > Chrysanthemum > Chrysanthemum makinoi. The sequence goes on along the minus strand of OU343225.1, from coordinate 263,672,232 downwards.
AGGACAACTACATATGCCTAATAAAAGCTTGGATGAACATATATCGGCTCTCTCTTGGGCTATGCGACTAATAATAGCCAGACACACTGGTTTGGCCTACCTACTTGAGGGCATGCATAGTCAGGTGCTCAAATATAATTCTTTCTTTAATATTATACTAGATATATAACATAAACTAACATTAATGTAATGATAGCCTTTTATGAAGATTATATATGTTGGTGAACTCGGGAAGATTATTAAATTGTTTTCTCTTTTCGTAGGAGGATGTGGTGAACAAGATGTTGATAAATAATCCTTGGCCTCCAACATTCCTTCTGTTCTGCTTATTGACAACAAATAAGCTGCAGATTTGCTTTGAACTTCCTTTGAAGTGAATCATTAGTCTATTTCAGTGATGATTCCCGAGGTAAGAAAACCGAATGAACAAACCATTGTGACAAACCTTTCCTATATTATGTTTCATTCCGTGAAGTTTTAAAAGGAGAAGATGATAACCATCCAACTTCTATTTGTGTCCTTAAAAGATAACCACTATCACCTCGGTCCTTCATTGAATCATGAGATGGGTTCCAAAAGGCGGATACAGGAGCGGTGAACCTACAGCTTCTATTACACAAGATAGTATCAACTAATATTTGTTCCAACACTATTAGTATATTTTTAGTTATTTAGTTAGTTATTTTGCATGCAAAGTGTCTGACCTAAAACAGTGAGTGAAAATACTTTAGTTTGTTCCAACAGCTTTGAACATAGTTATTATGAAAATGCTACTATTTGTAATTGTAGTTGCATGATATAGGACAATGATTATGTCTTTGTTGTGAAGCTCTCAACCTTGATATATTCTAGCCAACTTTGATACTTTGAGTTATGGTCAAAATAATAGAAGTGTAACTAAATCTTTATTCGCTTTTAAACTTTTGGTAAAAAAAGAAAGTTAACATTATATTTTGTACTTTTCAGCTACTACTCTAGGGAAGATACCGAAGATGTTGTGAAGTACATAAGTGGGACTATTCTTAATGATCGTCCTATTCGTGTAGATTTTGATTGGGGCTTCTAGGAAGGAAGGCAATAGGGTCATAGTCGAAGTGGTGGAAAGGTGACCTAGCATTTATTAGTCTACTTTTTTAAGTTTACTTTATTCATGCTTATGTTCAAACGATTCGAGTTTAGAGCAAAGGCATTCGCCTGCTCAAGATGCTATTATGCGAGTCCTTGGTAGAATGGCTGAGGTTGGAGTTGAACCTGGTGCACCCATTATTGCTAGACTTTTGGTACACTTGAGGCGGATTGGGTGCTATGGGGTAAAGGTGGCATGATTATTGCTAAGATGAGAAGAGTTATTGGTGCTAGCATACACATATTTCCTAGAGAACATGTTGCAAGAACATGTTGCAAAATATGGTATGCCCAATGATGAAGTTGTGCGGGTACCTCTTAGTTCTTTTTTTTAATTCATTTTTGGCTCAGAAAATACCATGTTTTTAGTTATTGTACTTCATTTATACATGAATTCTTACAAATATGGTTTTTTGACTCAGTATATACTAAGAGATACTGAATTAAGATTTGCAGGAAGCTTGAGAATGTCACAGATGTGATCAAGCGTAAAGGTGTTACTTTCATGAAACATAAAATTGAAAATCTGAGGTTATTCCTATCTCACGCAACAAACAATTACTCATTATTTTTTCCCATGTGTAATAGTTTCCATATTTATGTATCAGTAGAACAATGATTGATGCAACTATTTGGGATGATGATTCTATTTAATTCAACAAGGAAGCTGTAGCAATTTTACCTTCTCCAGTTATTGTCTGTAACTTCAATGAAAGTCCCACAATTTCAAGGTTCTGTAAACCCATGCATATTCACTATTACATTCATTCAATTTTTTCACAGATGTCGTTATCTCTGTTTACTGATATGGGTGTCTTTACATTTTGTTTTATGAATTCTCGCTAAAATGTAATGTTAACAGGTGTGTTGCAGCTGAATGTTACTCCTGGTTTCTATGTGTATCTGAATCCGGAGATTGAAGAGTTTGCAATAATGGCTACTAGGTACAGTCCTTATTCTTATCCCTAAAAAAAATACAGCCTCGCCAATACTTTCTGATCGTTTTATTTAATTCTCCAGGTTCGTCACAAGAAATGAAGCAAATCCGGTCCACAAGATATGGTACATACTTTTATCCCCTTTAGCTTTTGTCATTGTGTAGTATTCTTAAAAAATTATAAGACTTCAACTGTGATTCTCTAGATATAATATTTTCACTTTAATTTTTATTCGATTATATGTTTATAAAATTTTAGTATTCAATTTCTATTGCTTTTTTATGATCCATGTAACAAGGGGTTCAGTTTGCATGTCGAGCAGCTGCATCAATGTCGTAGGAAACTTCAACAGTTGGAAAAACATTAGCAGTGATCATCGCCGGTGGCGAACGTAAACATCTGTGCAGCAAGCGCCATTAGTCTCATGTCAACCCGTTAAGAATCATTTTTTTAATATTGCAATATCTAATAAGCCTCTAAGGAGGTATTTCTTGGCTACAAACATGCCGACCAGGACAATCGAAGCTAGAGAAAAAAATTCGATGATGCTGCCACTGCGCTCATTGGACCTAGCTGCAAAAAAATTACTGACGAACTTGGATACACTGATCCTAACACGCTGCCTCTACCTGTTAGCATCAAAAGAGGCACGCCAAAGATCTTCCAAATGCGGTTTAGAAGATCCAGCACACTTGGGAATATAGACTTCGTTGTAAAACTTTGGTTCTTGCCGGTTCTTAGCTTATAAAAGGTATACATAATCAGTACCATGTATTGGGATTTCAAATATGGAACTTATAGACTTTCTCTAGATGTATGTATCAAAATAATCATAATCATGTATATATATTAGAGGTGGGGAAATGCACAGGCTGGGTTACGGTTCGAGTTTACTGAAACAGTTTTTGCCTAAAGCCTTTAAACCTTATTTGTTAAAATTAGCGTGTCAGTTATGATTACAAAAATTAGTTATTTCAATAATAATCTATTTCTTGAGTAAACTGATTTACGTGGTCTTTTGGCATTAGAAATATACTTTCGGTACTTTCATTCAATTTGATTTGTTTCCAGTTATGCTAATTATCTTGATTTTTCTTGTTTGGCCAGTTTGAGATAAATGTCATATAATGATATTAATATTTAAATGGGTAAAAATTGCCATGTTTAATCGACAATTTGAAATTATTATAAGGCACACCCAAGTGTACAACTCAGTTCTAATATTAAATCATCAAAATATGGAAATGAGCTGTGGAGGTGCCTCACAGATGTCGACGGTGTTTACAGGTAATGTCTACGATGAGGGTGTTGGTGACAGGAGATAAACTTGGGTCAAATTTCTTAAAAGTGGTTTTAGCTTGAGACTGGATCAGCTGCTACAATCCTATGTTGAATGTGAAGAATAAGCAACCCAATTTGACGATGAGTGGATGCTTGAACATGAACAATAAGATCCAGAATAGCAGAGTCTAGATGAGAATGGGATATCATAAATGGCTTGTGTATTGATATGGTCAGGCATCAAGAACAAATGAATATCATGCAGAGCACATTGGAGTACCATGTAGGTCAGAACTTCTTACTAAATACAATCAGGTTTGATTATTCTCACCTTCCCGACATATATACATTTCAAGACCAATTAATATTGTTGCATGCCTTAAAAAACAAATCGGTTGACAAGTTTCTATTATTTCGTTACCATGATGCATGATTACATGACCATCTTTATTCTTTCTGCAGTATCTGTAAAAGATTCAACCTACGAGAAGGCTCAGAATGTGAAGGCTGGGGCTTATGAAAACGTCATAGAGATGCATCTGGGTACAATTTTTTCCTAAACTATTTCAAATGTGACATTGCAGTGAAACATCATTTATAACTAAAAAGTAATGTGATTCAGCTAAAATCAACCCGGCCATACTGCGATTCAACAGGAGGAAGTAAGCGAATATCAAGAAATAGGTCAATGGGGTGATCCGAGGCATAGTACGATCCATATGGCGGTGGTTATGGGTATGGATTTCCGTGCACCTGTTCGCGCACGACTTCCTCAAGAGTTTCTTGCTGGATCTTATAAGAGGATAGAAACCAGTGAATCTTAAGTGTCATGCGGGCCAACAATGTCTCATGAAGAAATGGGTGAATTCTCACATGGCATTTGCATACAACTGCTTTGTGTTTGACTCAACTGTCCATGGCAGTCGCTCGTGTTGTGGTCAACTGCAAATACTTTTTGGCTATATCTTTGAAATCTAATTTTTGTGTCTTATTGAATGATCTTCATCTCTGGTGCTTTCGTTATATCTCAGCTCCATTCAAGACTCTACTACGGATCGGAAGAGCAAGAATATGATGTTGTTGAATAAAGTACATACTTGAAAAAGGTGATATATTAGAGACAAAGTAAATGGAAGGATTCTAATTGCATGTAGAAATTTACGCTTTTAGAGGTTCACATATTTTGTGATCATGTTATGACCATTATTGCGCTTATAACTTAATTTTACTTCTAATGCTCAGACATTTGAAATTGGTAATCTATCCATTTTCATTTTAGTATTTCTCTTCTAATTGAGGCCCAAAAAAAATGGGTATTCATGGGCTACTTTTTTTGTTACCTTACTCTTTATTAGAAAGCTATTCATGGAGTTTATGAAGAGGGTATGGGCGAGATATGCAAAATTATTCATGACAAAGAGGACAGTTTTACATGGATGGAACCCATATGAATGCACAGATCTCTTGATCTTGGTTACATGCAGAGAATTTCAGATAATGCCATTACCATCATTGCTGATGCTTGTGCAGGGCTTGTCCAACTGTGCATAAGAAATTGTTTATTGGTTACGGATGAAGCCGTGAAGACTTTGGCTTTCAGGGGAAGAGTTAAACATGGAAGTAAACTTCTTCGGAGACTTGATATTAGTAAGTGACCTGGGGTATATGTCGAATCGTTTGAGTTTTTGAAGAAGCCTTTGTTTCGTGGTTTACAAAGGATTGGGATTGGAGAAACTCGTCTGATTCGTGTGAGAGATAATAGGTTAAGCGAAATTAGTTGGGAAAGACCATGGCTCACTATCTGCAGAAATAGTTGCGAGGTGGGATGCTTTGGTGGATGGCAAAATCATAAGTTTTAATAGTGATTCTCCTAATTTCATGTTTGCTGCTCTATGCTATTTTCACATTGCTTTGTAAGCATCATCTTGTAAAAGTATCGATATGTGTAACTTCTTGTCGTTTAAAAACCATTTGTCTTGTAAGGGAAACCTTGCACATTTGATGTTTGTCTGTCTTGCACCACAGTTTAAGCTTTCACATATTTGAAGTCTTCCGCTTAAAAAAAAAATATGGTTTTGATATTTTGGTGATATACAATGTAAATAGTTAATGTTTTTGTTCTGTGTTACTCAAACTTTACGGACTTGATTTTTCAGTTTACATATTTGTTGATGACTGCGAAACTAAAGGACCATAAGTTAACTACCATGTGTTGGATATGACGATGACGCATATTAAAAATCTATGCCAATATTCAGGTCAAAGACGCAAAAGGAATCAAAATTGTTAAATTCGTAAAAGTGGAAGATGATTATGTTAACTTTAGCATTCATAATTTTTTAGATACATACAGGAAAACTAAATTTAGAAAGATTTTTCTGCTTAGAATTGTCTGAATGGCAGGAATGGAGCAAAGGACACATCCAGTTAAAAAAATGGATGGAAGAGGACCTTCGGAACACCTTTCTATTCTTTGTATGTTGCTATAACACAGCTGCCCTCAAAAGAATCCGAATTGGGAGACTCTTTAACAAATTAAAAATTGAGAAACAAAGAACAAAAAAAGACAGGTTGAAGTTGATGAAAAACTCATCGATGGGCTTATGGTCATTCTCTGGTATGGATGTTCCTACGTTATCGTTGATTTATATGTTAGTGTTTTTTTATAAGTTTAATATCTTTTGGATATTTGACTGTTGTGAAGCAATGATAACGTAGTAGTTACTTTAAACAATGCGTGCATGTGCAAAAATATATACATAAAAGCCTTTTGTAGTAACCATTAACCTATTGTCGTTTACCTTCTAGCAACAACTAACGCGGTCATGCAACGGATGCTTTGGTGAAAATAACAACAATAGGCCCAAAGATTATAGTAAAATTGAGGCTTCGGCTGACAATGATGAACAACACCAGTGTACAGATCCATGCCGTGAACATGCGTTCATAAGGTAGTTGAACCATGGCAGGCTCAAGTATTGCGAGTAGCCACAAAAATAATCATGAGTATCATCACTTTAAATATGGAGGTTTTTAAAGGAGGTAAATGTGAGCATAGAGCCTAAGTGTAGTTTAATGGGTTAAGGAGTGTAATTTATTAGGTTATTGGCGTTTAATTTTCATAGGACATAAATCAAAGTAAAGAAAAAAAATTCAGAACCCAACTACAGAACAAAATTATGAGAAAGAGATATGAAACATGTATTTGGGATATATTTAAAGGCTCGAGATTAATAATCATAAGATACAAATACAATAAGTTATCGAATAACCATTCTTTTTTTGCTGAGTTCATTATTCACTATATAAGTGTATTATAAAATTTATTCTCATGCTTTTACCTTTGCCTTTGTCTTTGCCCGTTAGAAAAATAAATTATGTAGATAAAAATTAATAAAAAAACTAACTTATAAAAAAATTAAAAACGCATATATATATATATATATATATATATATATATATATATATATATATATATATATATATATATATATATATATATATATATATATATATATATATATATATATATAGTAACATCAATTATTGTTGTAAATTGTTAATTTAACTTTTAATAACTTTTTAGTATATATTTGTTCTACTAAAACCTAAAAATAAAAACCACAAATCAAAGTACTTACCTGCTTTTAGTCGTTTAATGGATTATAGTAACATCAATTATCGATCTTAACCCTTTCATTTAACTTTTAATTACTTTTTAGTATATATTTGATCCACTAAATCATAAAAATAAAAACCACAAGTCATACCCGTCTATCGGACGGGTTTTGACACTAGTGTATATATATATATATATATATATATATATATATATAAAGTTACACACAAATTTAGATCAAACTTTAAATAGACTTTCTATCAAAGTTTACACAACAAATTAAATATTACCTAACAAAATATTAAAAAATGAACCATGAATCTTCTAATGACAACAGTTTTGTCAAAAGATTGCACAATCTCAAATCTAAAAAAAAACGGCGGTGGTTGAATAGTTAGTCAACAGTGGCGACGACCATTAAATTGAAAAACTGACAAAAGCATTCCAAAACTCAGATCTAAAAGAAAAACTCAAAAACAACGTCAATACTTGAAAAACCTGTAACAATTCGCAATTTCGGGTGACTATTCATTTTTACTATTTGTAGGATCGTAAATATTATTGTGTTTGATGATTCGGGTGGTCTTGGATGATGGAAATACATGTTAGCCATTTAGAGAGAGAAAGTATAAGAGGGGGTGTTCTTGGTAGAGACTTGGTATACAAAAATATGAAAGGTTAGATTAGAAGCACCACCCCTTCCATGGATGGAAGGGGTATTTATAGTTACAGACATAACGACCTCCTGACGGCCTGTGGATCAGGTATACAGTGGATAAAGACCCGTCCTTCCTCCACGGTGTTACACTAAACTAAACTACGCTACAAACTAACTAATTAACTAATAAATAACGTAACTAACGATATGTCTACGAGCTAACTTATGCTAGATAATAATTGGGGTGACCGACACTTTAACATGGAATTTCCAATTCCTAACAATCTCCCCCTAAGGGAGGTCACCCCATGAAATACATTTTGCATCCTAGCATTCTATCTTTGACTTTAGTTCTGAGCTCGTAGACTTCAATTCTTCAAGTTCCACAATCTTTGTGCTTTTGTAGCGATTCTTCAAAGTCCGCATTGATTTGTACTTTTAGTGGAGGCCTTTTAACTGATCCACATCTTTGATGATCTTCGAGCTTTCTTTGAGATCATCAGCCACAGTAAATCTCTGTGGATCATCCATAGTTGTGTTGCCTTCATGTGATGTTGTGAATTTTGGACCGACATGCTCACATCTTTTCATCAGAGTAGCGGAAGCTTTACTGGCTCATGATATTTGCAGTGGCGTAGCGGAAACATAGTATAAAAATATCAGAGCCAGGTTCTGTAGATATGCACAAGTCATGATTTCTTCAATTAAGTGTGGATGCTGTGAGCATGCGGCTTTGGATTGACTCCTCAATTCTGATCAGCTACAACCGTCCAAATATACCTGCAAACAACAGTTAGCAATAAAACACACGAAAGTGTCTTTGATCACTTTTGTTGAATTGAGGTACACGGCCTACGGTTCCCCGTTGATCAGTACAAATATTGCCGGTGATTAGGTAGGATTCCTAAGAATCTCCTTGACAGGGTTTCGCAGCTGCTCTAGCTGTTCTCAAACCGGAACGTCTCAAAGAAGACAACACAGAGTGAGTGAACCAGCGAATTAAGATTCACCGATTGATGAAAAATTGATTTGAAAACAATCGCGTATTGCTTAGAAGAAAGAGTTTTGCACTACGACGAAGGTTTTATGAGAAAGATCAATTTTCAATCAAAAATACTTTTTGTATTTGAAAAGAGTACACATTCGATGTGCTAGATAAAAGAATAGATTCGCACATCGAAAGGTTTTTCCAAAAGTATTTCTTCAATCAGAGATACTTTTTGTGTTTGAAAACATAAGTACACATTCGACGTGCTAGAGAAAAGAAGGTTTGCACATCGAATGGTTTTTCCAAAAGTATTCGTCAATTCATTTCCTGGACCAAGGTTGATTCAAGAATGAATCTCCCCCTCATTTCTATCCAGTTGTCACAAGCTTGATCTTACGAGAAGATCTCACATGTCACCCACCAAGAGCTTGTTTGATGTTGGCTCTAGAAGGATTTCCATCTTCACGTGAATACTTTTACATATCACTCGGATGTTCTGGCAATACCACAAGGATAATGCGCAGGACTCTTAATTATATTCTCACTTTTCACATTATGTGAAACAGCAAGTCTTCAAGAATAGTATCCTAATAAGATATTGTGGATGATCTCTTGGCTCTAGACTCAATAGTGCACATTTGGTTCCTATGCCGGAGACTAGGGAGAGAGTCTCCTTCTTCAATATCAACAATCTCTAAGAGAAAGTCGATAGATTATGTCGGTTCCCTGTGAGAATGAAACAAGCCCTTTTAAGAGGAACTTGAGTAGTTTGAGAAGTTAGGTGCAGTGCGTCACTGGGTCCATGACGTCTTGTCTTCAATACCAGTGTTACCTTAGTAACCACCAGTAGCATATGTATTGAACCCGGTTTTTGCCCTAAGGTTGAATTATTGGAGGGCTATTTCTTTTCACCCTTCACATTTATTTCTTTTTCATTCTTCAAACCCTTCAGTGCTTACAGAGACTTCATAACTAGAACCTTGTTGGGTTTGTTCCAGTTCTAGCTCAATCTCAGTCGGCACTCTTCCCATTTCTCATTTTTCTCCTTTTTTCATCATACCTAAGGACTCTACACTATCTAGTAGATTGTCCCTGGGTAGATCCCTCCGGTTCTGGTGGGATTGTGGGAACTAATACATAGCCTAACCATCCTTATAACACCATGCATAAAGTAAATTGGTCAGTCTTTTTGGTACAGTTCTTTCCTTCATGAAACCAATTGAGAAATCAATTGGAAAATAAATCAAGGTACTTGTGATATAATATCAAAACATTTTATACCTTAATTGTTTTGATCTTTTAGAAATGCTCCCCCTCAACATGTGCATATGATTTGAAATTGTTTAGCATATGGAGGCAAGAGTTCTTTGAAACAAATTCTTGATCACAATTTCGTAAGAAAGAGCCATTTGATTTTCTTGGTAAAATTCTCCCCCTCAATATGTGCATCGGATATGTGAAATCATTTTATCACATAGTGGAAAGAGTTCTTTTGAAGCACATCCACGATCACAAAAGCCATTAAGAAACCATTTGTTCCCCCTCAATACGTGCTTCGAGATTAAGCGTTAGCACATATGAGAGAGCAGTATGCACACTTAAATCAAAACGATCACCTTTTCTCAAATTTCATTATTAAATCACAAATTCTCCCCTGATCAAAAATATCAAACCCTTTGAGATTTTAGATCCCAAGTGATTTAATACGGTTTAGAAAACATGGGAGAATATGTGCCTTGTTTAAATACTCATCTTGTTTTTGGATAAATGTTCCCCCTCAACATGTGCATTATGTATAAGAAATCGTTTGGCACATGAAGGCAAGAGTGCCTTTAAAGGACTAAAACCAATTCCATTTAAACAAATTTGAGATTTAAATCGCGATCTCTCCCCCGATCAAAAATTTCAAACCAATTGAGATTTTGGATCCTGATTGATTTAAATCATTCAGAAAATTTTGGGGAAAGACGTGGCTTGATTTAATTTTGAAAAATGACAGATGAGGACCAATAACAGACATTAAAGATTTTTAGTGTCAGGTATGATATTTTTTAGGAGATCTTTAAGTAAAATAAAATAATTTCACAATCAAACAAGAACAGAAAAAATTTCATTTTGAAAGATCTTGATTCTTAAAGAAAAATCATACCATGACATAACATTAAATCTTTAGATCACCACTTATTTTGTACAATCTGGACCTTTTATGAAGAAATATCGACTGAAAACACTTTATTTTAAATCACTCTCCCCCTCAATCGATGACCGTAGTCAATGATTAAGTGACTTAAGTTTTGATAAAATGAAGTCCGGTGATTTTCAAAAATTAGTCCAATTTATTTTCAAAACAATATTTTTCCATTTTCAAAACATTTTTATCAAATATTTTGAAAAATTGTTTAAAAATGGTATCCTGCACAAAGATACGTTCGGTTGTTGAGAAGCTTATGTTGTTGCTGTAGGGCTTGGAAGAAAAACCGTATGCAGATGCAGTGAGACTTCTTACGTTGCATTTTAATGCCAACTGAGGTCAAATTAAGCTCCGTTTCTTCATTTGCTGATGAAGAAAACCATCTGCTGATGCAGTGAGACCTCTTACGTTGCATTTTTCCATGCCAACTCTCCATAGAAGTCCAATTAAGCTCCGTTTCTTCATTTGTCAACCCAAGATATAGTTACCCTTTCCTTTCGGCATCCAATCATCTTCATTTGTGGGATCCGGATCGGGAACATTCTTATATACCAATATACCTGCATACGTTAGTGAACACACATACAAATATATGGTGGTCGACATCACCCAAACAGCAATCGACTAATAAAAGTCAATCCAACATATCAATCAGATCATACAAATGCATGGGAATTATGTGTTTATCAAACTCTAATCATCTAATCCTAACAATCATATCCTAGGCACCTAGTCCTTCAACATAGGTTAACATCATTTTCAATTAAGCACGAGGATAATTAGAAAAGCTCGTTAGATGATATAGATTTGAAAACATTCTCCCCTCAATCAATGACTTATTTTCTGAAAAGTTTAAAAGCGCTGAAGTCATTGATTGAGTTTTCAATTTTTATGAAAACTCTGAATCTGATTGATTTTCAAGCCACTCATTTTCCACCAATTTTGAATACAACAAATATTTTTCTGAAAAATTTTTAGAAGGAAAAACATTTGTGTAGGAACAGCAGTCTTTTTGACGACATGCTTTCCTTGTTTTGTTTTTAGGATAAGTGCACGAAATATTTGAAAATTGGTTTAGCGTAGCACTTTCCTTTCTTGAAGAGCGGGTTGCTATCAAAAATAATAGCAAGCCATATTTTAAGCACGGGTTACAGTCTGAAGTAACTGCAAGCCATTTTTGAAGCGTGGGTTACAGTCTGAAATAACTGTAAGCCATTTGATTGAGACATGATATGGAAAAAGAATATTTACACCTCATGCTCGAACTTCATCTATGGTCCCGTGCCATTATTGAATGACATTTCTAAGACCGCAGATGTTATCGATACCAAAAGACATGTCTTGAGAAAACATATTTTTGGAATTTTTAAATTTTCTGATTTTTATGGGTTTTTGAAGATTTTATATTTTTCTATTTTCTTTTTGTTGGTTTTCTATTTTTGTATTTTTCTTTTTGATAGATATATACACAGATAGAGTAGATGATATAGTTTAAGAAGATGATGATACGAGTACCGAGATAAGGATATCGAGCAGCCCCGTTGTAGAAGATAGAAGTCATCATCCCTAAAACTTTCACCACCAAAGCTTCCGAGGCTCTTGCATTGAAGAAAGAAATTGAACCATCTGAAAGTGAGACTTTGGCAGCTTCCCCCAAACCGAAAATCCTTTAGCTGAGCAGATTCAAATCTTTCTTACAAGCTTCCCTTATCCAGGTGCACAAAGAAGCACACCATTATCATCGAAATTGCTGCTCCTTTTAAGAATAATCATCGTGATTCATCGTTCGGGGTTATATCATCCAATAGAAGAACAACAACGTTTCATCCCACGCTTAAATAACTCTTCTCAAATTCCTTTTCCACTGAAGTCTGAAGCAGTCCATTCCACAAGGTGTCACGAGACAACTTCCCCCACGTAGTTGAATTGATGCAGTCAATCTCTTAGACTAGAGCTCACGAACCCGAATACACATACCCGAAACAGAGAAACTTATAGCATCGAAGTAGCGATTAAGTCCAATAGCCAAAGAATAACCCCGTTGTATACTTTTCTCTCCCCCTGAAGAAAGTGTATGAAGCTCAAGAACCCGAAGTACCCGTATGCCCAAAGAGAGAATAACCGATAACATTGAAGAAGCAAGCCGAGTCACAGATTATCTCTGCGGATGACAATCTCTGGGATGTCCACTCGGAATAAGTGATTATATCTCTGAATCACGATTAAGCCCTCAAGTAACACAGTGAGCATCCCCAATGTACACACAATTCTCTCCCCGATGATTGCAATAGCGCATCGAAATCATCACACGCTTGTATACCTCTTTTATCACCAGAAACTAACTCTTCCATCTCTTCCCCCACATAGTTGGAATAAACACTAAACGCCATAAGTCAAACCTTGAGTTTCTCTACGGTAATGACATTTGTCTTCCCAGGATATCTTCAATCACTTAGAAGTATTAAGTTCATCAAGTTTACTCGCGTTTAGATACGTGTCTCCTTCCCCCTTGCTGGTTTTGATACTTCAGAATCAGCAACTCATTGTAAGCCCGTATACTAGAAATTTGTTGAGAAGAACATTAGAAATCTTGTGAGAATCAACTTGCTGAAGAACAGAATGAGCAAGTCTAATTGGGGATTAAATATGGCATTTCACTCTCCCCCAATTAGTGCTCTCCCCTAAACCGACAATCTTTTAATAAATGACCGAATTAAGAAGAAGTCTTTAGATCGTTAAATGCAACTCGTCTTAAGTCTTCTAACATATAGCAGAAAATGTAGAACCGACTGTAGACTCGATCTTCTTCAAGATTGTCCAGTTGGGGAATAGATAGTTAACATCTTCATCACATCAAAAAGCATTCCCGTTAACTTATATATAGCAAATCCCTTAACTCAAATCCCTCCCAATCAAACAAGAACAGAAAGATGTTCATTAAGAAAATCAGCCCAGCAACTAGAAGCACTTTGTCATTAATCAAATCAGCCCGTGTGAAGATGTCAACCAACGACTCTTAGAAGAAACTACATGTGAAGATAATCCGATAAGAAGAATCTCGGTTCTTACATGAGTTAGGAGCCGTTTGACCATATATTCTCAAATATCATTCAACCATGCAGAAAATTCACACTTCTTCTCCCCCTCAAGAATTGCATACGGAGATGCCATTCTTGATTAAACAAGTGATTATCATCCAAATGTATTCTATTCACCATGATATCGCCATCTTCATTATATTGAGCAAGTGGAATAAGAGTAATTATCAGTAGTCCGGTTCACTTGATGACTGAAGCGCATGGAAAAAGCATGAAGCATGTTGATGAGAATGGTCATAATAAGAAGATTTCTCTTCTTCCGAAGATAAAGCGCACTGAAACGTACACTTTTCTTTTCTTCAGAGAACGAGGTTTGAACTGAAGTATTCAAACGTCATTATCTCTCTCTTTACAGCTCTCTTGGCAAAACATGTAATCAACCCCATTATATTTCAGTAGGCTCTTTGTCGTAACAACTGATGGAGAAAACCCAATATGATGAATTTGACCCTGAAGTAGAATAACCCGAACTCATAACTTAATCTTGCACTTATGTAACAAAGAGCGGTGCCGAGACTTCATCCTCCATTGAATCTCTAAGTACTCTATACTCTTCATCCAACCAACCATCAAGTATAAGACGTACATCACCTCTTGAAAATCCACAATTAAATGTGACACTGAGCACTACAACTTAACTCCTTAAAGTGATAGTTATTTTTGTGTTGATAAGAGCCCAATTCCCCCACGTGGTAAAAGAGAAGGAAAAGACCCCCAAAAATAACTAGATTTCCAAGTCTTCGTTTTTGGAGAAAAGCTTGAACAAGGATCATGAAGAATCTTCATCCAACCATCCCCGATACCTTCAGATACTAAGTACACTTGCCCGTGATATTTCACTTCAACCTCAAATAAATAATAGTGGATTAACCCCGTTATCACATCTTCTGGTTAAAAGCTCAACTCTAGCCTCCTTTGACGTTTTAAGTGAACTCTGATAATGGTTTCCATCCCGACCATGGTGAAAAGCACATAACCCCGTAAAACCTTGTAATAGCCAAACTGCCATGAGGACAATCCAAACACATACCCAATTTATGAAGTACACCTTGTTATCCCTTCTTTGAAGTAGAAACCGTAGCACCAGCATCAGATAAGATCTCGAAATACACTTTCCTTTCTCCAGGATGGTTCCATCATTACGGGATTTTATAATTCTATGGTTTAAACCGAGAAATTAGTTTCTTTCGCGGGATTTTACAAGACCAAGAATAAACCGTAAGATAGATCCGGTAATGCACTTTACTTTTACCAGGATGTTTCGATTGTCACGGGATTTTACAAGTCTATGATTTAAACCGAGAAATAGATTCTTTCGCGGGATTTTACAAAATCAAGACAAAACCGTAAACAATGTCAGCTTGAATGTGTTATGACAGCATTGGTTTCAGTGAATATCTGTTTTAGGGAACATGCAGCGGTTCATCATCCAACATCAACATTATCATCAACCATCCAATAAACACTTAGGTAAATACATCATTCACACATTCTGTAGGCTATTGCAGTGACAACATGGTGAAGTAAATCTGATATGTCAAACTTGTTCATGAAGTGAACTTCCACAGATTTGTTACTTAAGCTTATACTAATCCTTGTGAAGAAGAAACGGTGTACCCAATGTACAAAACCTCTTGACGTATCCTCAACTGCGTGTGATGAGTGTCTAAATACTCATCATTTTTATACCTTTTAGTCTGCCAAAAACATCCTAAAACACTCAAATGCATCAAAATGACAAAAATATCACAAATAAGTGTTTTATGTGTTTCAAATGCAAAAATACCAAAATCAGGTGAAAAAACGTATCAAGTTTGCATAATTGGCAGTTTTAGTCCCCCAAGTTTCAAAAGTTGTCAAATCTAGTCCCTGGTAAATCAAAATAAATCAAAATATCATTTAAGGTCCATGGGATTCAAAAATTGTCAAAACAAACCCTTCAAAGTTTAAAATTTACAAAATTACAACTTTAGTCCCTCAAGTTTGAATAATGTCATAAAAGGTCCTTGGATATTTAAAAATGGGAAATTATCAAATATGGTCCTTGAACTATTAAAGATTGGCAAGTTTAGTCCTTGTGTTAACTTTGGAATAGTAGCAGTTTCAGTCCTTGAAAATTTAGAAAATTACATGAATGGTCCTTGTGATATCAAAACCAAACGGACTCCCTTTTTATTAATATCCCAAACCCAAGCCCAGTCCAAAGCCCAAACCCAAAGTTTAAAAAATAAAAACCGCCGTCTACTGTTCATCTATCTCTCTCACTGCTGCAATCCAAAACCAGGTGGTTTCACCACCTCACCACCACTTTCCACCTCACCTAGCTATCTCCACAGCTGTTTACCAACTCCCCTCCACCTCCACATCCTCCCAAATCGCATTAATTACCAAAACCTGCTCAAAACCACTTTTCCCGCCAAAATTGACAAATGGACGAATATGGTGATTTTGAAAGATTCAATGGTTGGATTTAATCTGATGTCGACAAGGAAGCTTTTGGATGCCTATTAAAAGGAAAAGAAGACAGAGAATTAGGTGTCGCATGTTTTAGACCACTTTTTAGTGTAAAATTTATTTAAATGTCTGTTTTAGTTTAAATTTAAGCTCTCAGTGTAATGCTAAGTTTATTTCAAGCTAAATATCACTTTTGTATTGTAATTATTCCAAGCTTAATAAGATTTCAAGTTTTTATGTTTCTTGTTAATTCGTACTAAGTCATTTATACTTATTAGAAGTTACACAAGCCATTTTACCTTTCAAACAAGCTCCCGATAAGCTTATTGTAGCTTTTCATGAGCCTGCATTAGACTTTAGTATTTTAAATTAGAAAAAACCAAAAAAAGTCAACGAAAGTCAACTGAGGTGGAATTTGGTATGGAAATGGAGATGGGTTGATGCTGAGCTAAATTCTAGATTGGATTTGGTCTTAAAATGGTTGGTTTGGTTCTGTATTAAGCTCCATTAAGATGGACTTCATGTGAGTTTGATTTTCATTCTTCTTTAAAAACTGTCACATATGCTTATTGATTTTAGGTGATGCTAGACTGAGATTGAGGTTAGCTCAGTGGTTAACACTAGTTGCTATAGTCTTACTTAGGTATAATAGAGTTACTTTAGTCATTTGATTGCACCTAGGATTAGTAAAAGTCAAAACTCCATTCATACTGCCCTTATGATCATTTCAGTTTGAATCAATAGCTAAAAGTTTGCATATAGGTTTAAAACTAGTTAGTATAGCTTGCATTAGGTCCATTTTATCATTAAACATCATAATCAGTTCAATAGTTAAGCTCAAATTTCGTTTTGGTCAAAATCTAATTTCTGTCAACAAAAGTCAAATTTTCTTAAGTGCAGTTTTTGAATAAACTAAAGAATTTTAGTGTGTGTTTAATATTAAGATTTAGCCTATAATCTTTTGGGATATTAAAATTTTGTTGCTCATCTTAATTAGAAAAATATTAGTTTATCTCTGCTTAGCTTATAAAGTGCTTATTTCTCAGCTTGTTTTAGACACTTTTTCATAATCATGCCCTGTGCACAGTTTCATGAGCTCATTTCACAAGCTTATAACTTGCTTATTAGTAAGGCTTAGCTTGTGTACATTAGCTTTTTGAGAAGCTCACCCAGCTATCTCAAAGTTCCAAGTTTAGTTTTTCCATTTGTAGCTTATTTGATAAGCCTGCTTATGGCTTTTTGTTTGTCCCATTCCATTCAGTACAATGACCAGTCATGGTTTTTCAGTTTCTTCATAAGCTTCTCACAAGCTTATTAGTGTAATCCAATCTTTAAAAATTAGTTTTTTAGAAAGCCTAGCTGGTATACTTGCTTGCTCCATTGCTTATTTTTATTTTCAAGCTTATTATAGTGCTTAAAAATTAGCTAAAAAGTACTTAGAAACTAAAAAGTGTCATGTGTTTCAGTTTTAACTTGTGCTTATTTGAAGCTTATTCAGTGCTTATTTCTTAGTTAATTTACTTTTCCAGTTGTCATTTTAGCTTATTAACAGTTTCTTAGCCTATTATCAGTTTACTCTTGCTTATTTCTAGCTTATTAGCTTTTTGGCTCATCATTGTGCTTATTCCATTTAATTTGCTAACTGTTAAGTAATCTTAAGCTTATTCAGAGCTTATTAGTAGTTTTTATAAAAAGTTGTAGTTATAAAATTTGCTTATCTAATTGTGCTTAATAAGTTTGTAAAAGAAAAAGTCCAAAAAGAAATAAAAAAATAAAAAGCCAGTGCTGGGATTCGAACCCTGGCCACCCAGCTCACCACACACACACGCTACCAGTTGCCCTTGGGTCTTTGACTGGTTTAACTTTGCACAATTTAATACATAACCCTTGTTTTCTAAATAAGCTTATACGTATTATTTAGCTTATTTCCAGCTTATTCAAACAAGTTGTTACACCTTTTATATTTTTCTTAGATTTGTATTGTTATAAAGTATTTTACAAAAAAGTTTCAGAATTTTCTGAATAGTTTTAGTATTTTTAATCATTTAATTAGTTTAAAATAGTATTTAATTCATAATAAAAAATATAAAAGTCAAAAAAAATATAAATCTTTTTTCTGAAATTTTCTTTTGTCATATAGTAAGTAAGAAAATTGTTTTTACACTTGTAGGACTTTTATTTTACAAATTTTACGTTTTTTCTTGCGCACTCGCGCAATTTTTATATATAACGCACGTTTTCATTCTAGGTCACGTTTTTAGATAATTTAAGTTTATGTTTTAGTTAAAATAGTTTATTTAAGTTATTTTGTTTTATAAATCAAGAAAAGCATCATTTTAAAAAATAGTGATAGCGTTTATTTAATATATTTTAGCTTTTTAATTTTCTTTAATTTGCATTTAAGCCCCTGTAATTTACAAACTTTCTCTTTAGGTGTAATTATCATTCACAATCCTTACTGATCACTATTCTTAGTGATTATTCGACATCTGAAAGTGTTAAACACCATTAATCCTCCGTGGGACTTAACGACCTGTGGAAACACTATACTCTCCAGATCTTAATTGTATTGGTTTTAGACAGTTTGAATTTTATTACGGTTGACCATTCACAAGTGGTTGACTTGTGTAATAAACTTGACTGTTTGAAGCCAATCAGCGTGAGACACCGAAAGTGTAGCTACTTTGTGTGTTAAGCAAGAAAGAATCACAACCATAACTAAATAGCCAAGTCTTTATCACACTCAATAAACGCCCAAACAAGTCATCTTCGCGGAAGGATAGAAAGAAAGAAGACGAAATAAGTAAACGTGCCCGGAAAAACTCACTTCAAATCCAAGTAAGAAATACCGAATAATCAACCCCGAAGTCAACTTTGTTCACACATCAATTTAAGCCGTGACATAGTATCCTTCGCAAAAATGTATATACCAAAGTATCAACCCGGATTTTGAATCTCACCATCAAATCTCATCACCATCTAATCTCTTCAACATATCTCATTGTCAAACCTCATATTATCCAAACCTCAGAAATATTATCCAATTTTGAGAAGCCCAACTGCAACTTTGAACCCGATCCAATTAATTCCAACGTTATGTAAGAAAGAAACATATGCCTACTATGATAACACTTTAAAGCATGAATTCACAGCTCAACGTGAAGTCCGGTTCAACACATAACAATGCTATCATTGTTTCAGTCCAATATGCTCACAACCCAAGATGAAGGAAACAATAATAAGTCGGCCCATGTCAAAAGTCATTTACACACTCATATTCGGATACAATCTCATCATAACCGTGGAATAGTAACTGACAATTTTCTCACTTTATCCACACACATCCATGATTATATAAACGTTTGAAAATCAAACGTTTTCAATAATGCTTCAACCAAGAATAAACCCTTCAATAAACGTTTAATTATAGAAGTATCCTAAACGTTTACCATATTTCAATCAACACTTCTATAAACGTTTTCAAACGTTTGATAATATAAACGTTTGCAATTATGTCATGGCCCATTCAAACACAACCACGCCTGATCCAATCAGAAGAGATATGCGGCCCATTTCATCACCCATAGAGATATGCGGCCCATTTCATCACCCATTCAAACACAACCACGCCCGATCCATTCCAAGATATCCCATCCGGATATAAATCCCATCAAACCCTAAATATTAGCACATTATCCACTAACCCTAAACACCTCAAATACTCCGCCTCTTTTTATCTTCTCTTCTCAAAACAAACCCTAAAATATCTCCAATTCAGTCCGCCTCTTTAATCATTCACATATCACAAAAATCTTGTAAACCTCAAGCAACACCTTAAAGTTAAATCTGAAGGACAAACAACTTACACTCATCAAGTCATGAATCGGTTTGGACTATTCTCAGCCACAGGGATGGCTTGAAGTGTAGGACACGGCTTCAAGATCATTAGAATATGGTCTCGGGTAAGGTGTTGTATGATTTTGTGATTCGTTTCGATTTTTACTTTTACACGAAGCAAAAGAGTGAAATAACATAATTGTTATATTCATTACTTTTAATTTCGTATAGTATCAAGGTTAGGTCAATGATGATATTCGTTCAACGAAAAAGATCTATAAAAGATTGGAAATAACGTTGAGCGATTCTGAGATATTTAGATGCTTTTCGTTTGATATATGAGTCGAGTGTCCTGATTTGATTGAGATAATATTCTGAAGTTGTTGATGTTATGAGTGGGCTGATGATGGTTTTGAACTGATGATGGTTGTGGTCGAGTATAATGGTATTGGTCATAAGTTGTAGAGGTCGTGGTCAATTTATCATTCTTCTTCATCATTTCTGTCGTTACAAGTCGCTAAATTGGTTCAAGTCGCTACCATTTTTTTTACACAATACCAAGACAAGTCGCTACTAGTCATGAGTCAAGTTGCTACTTCAATAAGTCGCCACTTCATCAAGTCGCTACTGATAGTCAAACAGATTTATCAAGTCGCTGTTGACTTTATTTGACTCAATAGTCAAATAATCACAAGTCGCTTGTGTTTTTAAGAGTCAAGTTGCTACCATTTTTGAAAAACAAGTCGCTACTTCATTTAGTGTCAAGTCGCTACTGATACATTGTATCAGGACTGTTTTGTGTATAACTTCGCATTCAAGAATGCCAAGTCGCCACCAAGAGTTTATGACTTTTTTCCGATGAGTTTTCCGACCATATTAATAACAAACCAAGAAAAATGTATATGAAAAGGCTTCAGTTTGACCCATTTAGACCACTGATATGACCATTTGACATCATAACTTACACAGTGTTTGGTACAAAAAGATGATAAGTAAAAGTGACATGGCCAAGATAGACACCAGCAGATTGAACAGTGATGGACCAAGACTTTTAATTTTTGACCAAACTAAAAGGATACTAACCTTGATAAAACTGTTTTACCACAATAATGTAAAAACATTTTTCGAACCAAAAAAATGATACAAAAACAGTTAACACGAGAATCAAACACCACAATAAATCATCAAAACACAAAAAACCTTGGCTCTGGTACCATTTGTAGGATCGTAAATATTATTGTGTTTGATGATTCGGGTGGTCTTGGATGATGGAAATACGTGTTAGCTATTTAGAGAGAGAAAGTATAAGAGAGGGGTGTTCTTGGTAGAGACTTAGTATACAAAAATTTGAAAGGTTAGATTAGAAGCACCACCCCTTCCATGGATGGAAGAGGTATTTATAGTTACAGACATAACGACCTCCTGACGGCCTGTAGATCAGGTATACAGTGGGTAAAGACCCGTCCTTCCTCCACGGTGTTACACTAAACTAAAGTACCCTACAAACTAACTAATTAACTAATAAATAACGTAACTAACGATATGTCTACGAGCTAACTTATGCTAGATAATAATTGTGGTGACCGACACTTTAACATGGAATTTCCAATTCCTAACACTATTCACCGTTACTATTC
Source organism: Chrysanthemum makinoi (assembly GCA_910596185.1). Taxonomy (NCBI): domain Eukaryota; kingdom Viridiplantae; phylum Streptophyta; class Magnoliopsida; order Asterales; family Asteraceae; genus Chrysanthemum; species Chrysanthemum makinoi. The sequence goes on along the minus strand of OU343225.1, from coordinate 263,650,406 downwards.
ACTTTTTACTATTCACTCCCGAAAATTTTATTTCACATTCTCGTAAGATAAATTATTTTAGTAATGACCTGAGAGTTTGACAATCGTTAGATCATTTTCACAAAAGTTATTAAGAAAACATCGTCTTAAAGTTTCATTTTGGTCGGAACACCATTTCAACATCCCGCGCATAACGAAAACCGCCTCTGACAATTTTTCCCACATCAGATTAATTTTTAGATCACTCACAATCAATTAGAGAATTTTTCATTTAAATGTTACCAAATAAACCTTGAGCCGTACGAGACTAAACTTACGTTTTAAACAATTCTACTTAGATCCAGACTTAACCATTCCTGCACTATGTTTCTAATATGTTTTTGACAATTTTACATTTTTTGGAAAAGTCAAACATATTTCCCTCCTCCTTTGACCATAAAGAAATTAACATTGTACGTTCTATATTTTTGCTTAAATCGCGTAACTTTTAAACTTCACGTATAACTGTTAAGTTATCCCACGTATGACGAAAACCACATTTTGACATATCATATCACTTTTAGACTAATTTTAGTCTACTTTAAATAAATTCACGGTCATTTCCCTGAAATCTCATTCTTTTCTGATAAATTGCGAATTACCCGTTTTTTACCCGTATTTCCAGCTTTAAGCAGCGTTTTTGCACCCAAAAAGACTTATCACTCATTTTATATTTTTAGATGGAGTATAATGATGAGTTTCATCATTTCTACAAGTTTCATATTTTTACGATACCCGGTTTTACGTTTTATGGCTTAGCAACTTTCGGTTAGCATTTAACGGAACCTAATCTTACTCTAAAATCAAGATAATATCAAGAAATTCCAGTATTATCACCAACTCACCATATGAATTTGTATAAACACATGTAGGGATGATATTTGAACTTCCTTTAGATCATTACATGTGTAAATTTAACCATGGTTAGTTTTTAACCTAATATATAGTTAACTCCTAAATTTTCCCTATAAAAACCAAGCTAAAAACTACATATTTTCTTGCACCACACCTCTTTATCTAAAAAGTGTCCTGTGTTTCAGTTTTAACTTGTGCTTATTTGAAGCTTATTCAGTGCTTATTTCTTAGTTAATTTACTTTTCCAGATGTCATTTTAGCTTATTAACAGTTTCTTAGCCTATTATCAGTTTACTCTTGCTTATTTCTAGCTTATTAGCTTTTTGGCTCATCATTGTGCTTATTCCATTTAATTTGCTAACTGTTAAGTAATCTTAAGCTTATTCAGAGCTTATTAGTAGTTTTTATAAAAAAGTTGTAGTTATAAAATTTGCTTATCTAATTGTGCTTAATAAGTTTGTAAAAGAAAAAGTCCAAAAAGAAATAAAAATAAAAAAGCCAGTGCTGGGATTCGAACCCTGGCCACCCAGCTCACCACACACACACGCTACCAGTTGCCCTTGGGTCTTTGACTGGTTTAACTTTGCACAATTTAATACATAACCCTTGTTTTCTAAATAAGCTTATACATGTTATTTAGCTTATTTCCAGCTTATTCAAACAAGTTGTTACACCTTTTATATTTTTCTTAGATTTGTATTGTTATAAAGTATTTTACAAAAAAAAGTTTCAGAATTTTCTGAATAGTTTTAGTATTTTTAATCATTTAATTAGTTTAAAATAGTATTTAATTCATAATAAAAATATAAAAGTCAAAAAAAATATAAATCTTTTTTCTGAAATTTTCTTTTGTCATATAGTAAGTAAGAAAATTGTTTTTACACTTGTAGGACTTTTATTTTACAAATTTTACGTTTTTTCTTGCGCACTCGCGTAATTTTTACATATAACGCACGTTTTCATTCTAGGTCACGTTTTTAGATAATTTAAGTTTATGTTTTAGTTAAAATAGTTTATTTAAGTTATTTTGTTTTATAAATCAAGAAAAGCATCATTTTAAAAATAGTGATAGCGTTTATTTAATATATTTTAGCTTTTTAATTTTCTTTAATTTGCATTTAAGCCCCTGTAATTTACAAACTTTCTCTTTAGGTGTAATTATCATTCACAATCCTTACTGATCACTATTCTTAGTGATTATTCGACATCTGAAAGTGTTAAACACCATTAATCCTCCGTGGGACTTAACGACCTGTGGAAACACTATACTCTCCAGATCTTAATTGTATTGGTTTTAGACAGTTTGAATTTTATTACGGTTGACCATTCACAAGTGGTTGACTTGTGTAATAAACTTGACTGTTTGAAGCCAATCAAATTTTGGCGCCGCTGCCGGGGAATAAACTAAAGAATTTTCTTAAGTGTTTGAAGCCAATCAAAAGTTATCAAACCAGTTTAATATCAAATAAACTAAACTTGATTGTTTAAAGTTATCAAAATCAAAAAGTTCATAAAACACTTTTCCTGAAGTATTTACAACACCAAAAATATTTTCATTCTTTTGTTTTACAACATGTTTATTCAAAAATCCAAAAATATCCATCTTTACCCTCTCACATCTTTTGATTCTACATTTCTTACCCTCTAAAACCATTTGATTCTTTCTATGTCTCATCATCACCCTCTTGGTTGTCAATGGTGTGGTGGTCCTTATAATGGTGGCAATTGCCCCAGTTGTAGCATGGTGGAGTCAGGAAACGGGTATGTCTATAACCAGGATCCCTATTCCTACCATAACACAACTGATTTATTCCATCAGCTACCACACTTGAGACTCAGAACTTTTACTTACTTGTGAGTACTTGTGGTGGTTCACACTACAGTTCGATTGTCAATCGGAAACACGCTTGTCTATGGCGGGTTTCTGATAACAATTATGACTACAACACATATAACTCACAGCCACATCAGTTTTATTGTTGTGAGTATTGTGGAGGTCCTCACTCTAGCTCGGATTGTCAAAAAGGGAACCCATTTCCTTGCAACAATTACGACTATACATTTCAAGACCAACCTCCACAGTATCAAATGAATCAGGCACCACCTCAACCTGATCCACTTCCTCAAAATCTTCTTCTTGATCTTTTGGATTTAGTGAAAGATTTGAAGGAATCCCAAGATAATCCAAATAAAAATCCATGGAAGTTTTGTTAGCCGAAGAACGGAACTAAATTAGATTCCCATATTGCCTTTGAAAAATCTATTAGGGAATCAATTGCAAAAGAAAAAGCAGCCAGATCTAGCTCTCAATTTCGTTTTATTCCGGATGACAGTGATGATGAGGATAACCTTGATATCCTTCAATTCTATAAAGATTCATCAAGTTCATCAGTTGAAATTCCTTCCATGAAAAATCAGGGAGAAAAGACTATGATGGAATTACTAGCGGAAGAACAAATGGAAAGTATAAAACATATGTATGCTAGTCCTTCTCAACTCCCTCAGTCTGTTGTTATCACACCCGATTTCCCACTCACTCTCTGAACATGGGGGATGAGCATCTTGACACTGTTCCTGAAAAGGAATCGGACGAATTCATAAAGTCTAGTGTTGAGAACCTTGTCCCAATCCCAAGAGAGTCACAGGGAACTTCTGATCATATGTGTGATTCTCTTTCCCCTCTTGAGTGTTCAAAAGATCATTTTGAAACTTTCTCCGATTTTAGCGATGATTGTAAATCTTATGGAGACATTGAGTATGTTGAGGCATCACTCCCACAGTCTGATCCTCTTCTTGAGGAGTTCACCGATGAACTCACTCACATTAGTCCACTTTCATCAGAAAGTGACGATGATCTCTTTGATTTCGAAGCCGATCTTGGAGAAATTGAAAGTCTCCTATATAATGATCATTCACTCATTTCTTGTCCCATTTCTGACTCTTCCATTCCTTCTCTCACTCCGGATAAGGAAGATGACAACTTTTGGAAGGAGGTCGATGCTTTTCTTAGTGATGAGTCAATTCCAACAGGGATTGACAATACTTACTTTGATTAGGAGGGAGACATCCTTTTTCTGGAAAATCTGTTAATTGAAGAACCGTTTCCAGTTCTCCCTCCCGGAAATTTTGTTGCCAATCACCATACAAGCTTCAAGTCTAAGCTTAAAAATCAAACAAATGGTGATTTGCTCCTCACTGATGAAGAATGGGATTGCATTGTGATGCACATCTTTATTCCATTTTTCACAGATGGTGTGGTTTCTCCTGTTCTTCACTCCTTCGGGAATGAGGACACTATTTTTGATCCCGACATTTTCATTTATCATTTTTGAGCCGGTTCTATCTATATCTCATCGGTGTGGAACTTTCGCGTACTTCAATGTTTATACAAACATCTTGAATGAAAGTCCGATGAAGATTGTCTCTTCCACTTACTTCCCCATGAACAAATTAATTCGGGGTCGAGTCAAGCTAGCGACTCGGTAATCAAAAACAGTAGTTAAACATGGGTTTTCACCCATGTGTACCACCCTAGTGTGGGGGAGTTGCCCCCCGCTGTTGTATATACGTTTTCATCAACAACAAAAAAAAATGAATGAAAATTGTAAATATTAAAAAAAGAGAATAATTGTTGTGTTTCCACACTTGGCTATTAATGTTATCTTTTTACGTTCAAGGATTCGGCATAATAGCCGGGACTTTGAATATTGAGGACAATATTCATTTCTAAGTGTGGGGGAAATTCTGGCGAATTTGATCATAAATGTACCCTTTTAGTCCCTTTTTCCCCAAAATGGCCAAATTTTAAAATTGTTTTTAGTGGAAGTACTATGTACTAAACACAACAAATGGTAATCAGTCCACCATGTCTAACCCACATAAGGATTGGCTAATCCAGGAGCAAACGGCTCTTGGTAAAGATATCTCAAATCCTTTACGGCTTGCAATTTGCCCAAAATTGTATGGTGTTCGACTCACCATATCTTTAATTAGTGAAGAGTTGGCTAGCCCGCAAGTTTATGGCTTGTGGTAAAGGCGGTTGGAAAACCATAATTGGTAATCGACTCACCAAAGATAATATTGATAATTTATCTAAGAGTTGGCTAGTCCGTAAGCAAACGGCTTCGGTAAAGACAAATCAAAACCGTTACATGCTTATGATTTGCTAAAAATCATTTGGTTATCATTGTGCCAAGGTTCTTACTTGAACTGAAACAATTGGCTACTCCAGAAGTAATGGCTTTTGGTAAAGAGATGAAATCCATTAATTTTTCTCAAAACATTGCTAGGGACTAGCAATATCTTAGTGTGGGGATTGATGAGTGTCTAAATACTCATCATTTTTATACCTTTTAGTCTGCCAAAAACATCTGAAAACACTCAGAAATGCATCAAAATGATAAAAATATCACAAATAAGTGTTTTATGTGTTTCAAATGCAAAAATACCAAAATCAGGTGAAAAACGTATCAAGTTTGCATAATTGGCAGTTTTAGTCCCCCAAGTTTCAAAAGTTGTCAAAAATAGTCCCTGGAAAATCAAAATAAATCAAAATATCATTTAAGGTCCATGGGATTCAAAAGTTGTCAAAACAAACCCTTCAAAGTTTAAAATTTACAAAATTACAACTTTAGTCCCTCAAGTTTGAAAAATGTCATAAAAGGTCCTTGGATATTTAAAAATGGGAAATTATCAAATATGGTCCTTGTACTATTAAAGATTGGCAAGTTTAGTCCTTGTGTTAACTTTGGAATAGTAGCAGTTTCAGTCCTTGAAAATTTAGAAAATTACATGAATGGTCCTTGTGATATCAAAACCAAACGGACTCTCTTTTTATTAATATCCCAAACCCAAGCCCAGTCCAAAGCCCAAACCCAAAGTTTAAAAAATAAAAACCGCCGTCTACTGTTCATCTATCTCTCTCACGGCTGCAATCCAAAACCAGGTGGTTTCACCACCTCACCACCACTTTCCACCTCACCTAGCTATCTCCATAGCTGTTTACCAACTCCCCTCCACCTCCACATCCTCCCAAATCGCATTAATTACCAAAACCTGCTCAAAACCACTTTTCCCGCCAAAATTGACAAATGGACGAATATGGTGATTTTGAAAGATTCAATGGTTGGATTTAATCTGATGTCGACAAGGAAGCTTTTGGATGCCTATTAAAAGGAAAAGAAGACAGAGAATTAGGTGTCGCATGTTTTAGACCACTTTTTAGTGTAAAATTTATTTAAATGTCTGTTTTAGTTTAAATTTAAGCTCTCAGTGTAATGCTAAGTTTATTTCAAGCTAAATATCACTTTTGTATTGTAATTATTCCAAGCTTAATAAGATTTCAAGTTTTTATGTTTCTTGTTAATTCGTACTAAGTCATTTATACTTATTAGAAGTTACACAAGCCATTTTACCTTTCAAACAAGCTCAGATAAGCTTATTGTAGCTTTTCATGAGCCTGCATTAGACTTTAGTATTTTAAATTAGAAAAAACCAAAAAAAAGTCAACGAAAGTCAACTGAGGTGGAATTTGGTATGGAAATGGAGATGGGTTGATGCTGAGCTAAATTCTGGATTGGATTTGGTCTTAAAATGGTTGGTTTGGTTCTGTATTAAGCTCCATTAAGCTGGACTTCATGTGAGTTTGATTTTCATTCTTCTTTAAAAACTGTCACATATGCTTATTGATTTTAGGTGATGCTAGACTGAGATTGAGGTTAGCTCAGTGGTTAACACTAGTTGCTATAGTCTTACTTAGGTATAATAGAGTTACTTTAGTCATTTGATTGCACCTAGGATTAGTAAAAGTCAAAACTCCATTCATACTGCCCTTATGATCATTTCTTTTGAATCAATAGCTAAAAGTTTGCATATAGGTTTAAAACTAGTTAGTATAGCTTGCATTAGGTCCATTTTATCATTAAACATCATAATCAGTTCAATAGTTAAGCTCAAGTTTCGTTTTGGTCAAAATCTAATTTCTGTCAACAAAAGTCAAATTTTCTTAAGTGCAGTTTTTGAATAAACTAAAGAATTTTAGTGTGTGTTTAATATTAAGATTTAGCCTATAATCTTTTGGGATATTAAAATTTTGTTGCTCATCTTAATTAGAAAAATATTAGTTTATCTCTGCTTAGCTTATAAAGTGCTTATTTCTCAGCTTGTTTTAGACACTTTTTCATAATCATGCCTCAGGCACGTTCATGAGCTCATTTCACAAGCTTATAACTTGCTTATTAGTAAGGCTTAGCTTGTGTACATTAGCTTTTTGAGAAGCTCACCCAGCTATCTCAAAGTTCCAAGTTTAGTTTTTCCATTTGTAGCTTATTTGATAAGCCTGCTTATGGCTTTTTGTTTGTCCCATTCCATTCAAGCACAATGACCAGTCATGGTTTTTCAGTTTCTTCATAAGCTTCTCACAAGCTTATTAGTGTAATCCAATCTTTAAAAATTAGTTTTTTAGAAAGCCTAGCTGGTATACTTGCTTGCTCCATTGCTTATTTTTATTTTCAAGCTTATTATAGTGCTTAAAAATTAGCTAAAAAGTACTTAGAAACTAAAAAGTGTCCTGTGTTTCAGTTTTAACTTGTGCTTATTTGAAGCTTATTCAGTGCTTATTTCTTAGTTAATTTACTTTTCCAGTTGTCATTTTAGCTTATTAACAGTTTCTTAGCCTATTATCAGTTTACTCTTGCTTATTTCTTGCTTATTAGCTTTTTGGCTCATCATTGTGCTTATTCCATTTAATTTGCTAACTGTTAAGTAATCTTAAGCTTATTCAGAGCTTATTAGTAGTTTTTATAAAAAGTTGTAGTTATAAAATTTTCTTATCTAATTGTGCTTAATAAGTTTGTAAAAGAAAAAGTCCAAAAAGAAATAAAAAAATAAAAAGCCAGTGCTGGGATTCGAACCCTGGCCACCCAGCTCACCACACACACACACGCTACTGGGCAGTTCCCTTGGGTCTTTGACTGGTTTAACTTTGCACAATTTAATACATAACCCTTGTTTTCTAAATAAGCTTATACATGTTATTTAGCTTATTTCCAGCTTATTCAAACAAGTTGTTACACCTTTTATATTTTTCTTAGATTTGTATTGTTATAAAGTATTTTACAAAAAAGTTTCAGATTTTTCTGAATAGTTTTAGTATTTTTAATCATTTAATTAGTTTAAAATAGTATTTAATTCATAATAAAAATATAAAAGTCAAAAAAATATAAATCTTTTTTCTAAAATTTTCTTTTGTCATATAGTAAGTAAGAAAATTGTTTTTACACTTGTAGGACTTTTATTTTACAAATTTTACGTTTTTTCTTGCAAGACTCGCTAATTTTATATATAACGCACGTTTTCATTCTAGGTCACGTTTTTAGATAATTTAAGTTTACGTTTTAGTTAAAATAGTTTATTTAAGTTATTTTGTTTTATAAATCAAGAAAAGCATCATTTTAAAAAATAGTGATAGCGTTTATTTAATATATTTTAGCTTTTTAATTTTCTTTAATTTGCATTTAAGCCCCTGTAATTTACAAACTTTCTCTTTAGGTGTAATTATCATTCACAATCCTTACTGATCACTATTCTTAGTGATTATTCGACATCTGAAAGTGTTAAACACCATTAATCCTCCGTGGGACTTAACGACCTGTGGAAACACTATACTCTCCAGATCTTAATTGTATTGGTTTTAGACAGTTTGAATTTTATTACGGTTGACCATTCACAAGTGGTTGACTTGTGTAATAAACTTGACTGTTTGAAGCCAATCAGCGTGAGACACCGAAAGTGTAGCTACTTTGTGTGTTAAGCAAGAAAGAATCACAACCATAACTAAATAGCCAAGTCTTTATCACACTCAATAAACGCCCAACAAGTCATCTTCGCGAAGGGTAGAAAGAAAGAAGACGAAATAAGTAAACGTGCCCGGAAAAACTCACTTCAAATCCAAGTAAGAAATACCGAATAATCAACCCCGAAGTCAACTTTGTTCACACATCAATTTAAGCCGTGACATAGTATCCTTCGCAAAAATGTATATACCAAAGTATCAACCCGGATTTTGAATCTCACCATCAAATCTCATCACCATCTAATCTCTTCAACATATCTCATTGTCAAACCTCATATTATCCAAACCTCAGAAATATTATCCAATTTTGAGAAGCCCAACTGCAAATTTGAACCCGATCCAATTAATTCCAACGTTATGTAAGAAAGAAACATATGCCTACTATGATAACACTTTAAAGCATGAATTCACAGCTCAACGTGAAGTCCGGTTCAACACATAACATTGCTATCATTGTTTCAGTCCAATATGCTCACAACCCAAGATGAAGGAAACAATAATAAGTCGGCCCATGTCAAAAGTCATTTACACACTCATATTCGGATACAATCTCATCATAACCGTGGAATAGTAACTGACAATTTTCTCACTTTATCCACACACATCCATGATTATATAAACGTTTGAAAATCAAACGTTTTCAATAATGCTTCAACCAAGAATAAACCCTTCAATAAACGTTTAATTATAGAAGTATCCTAAACTTTTATCATATTTCAATCAACACTTCTATAAACGTTTTCAAACGTTTGATAATATAAACGTTTGCAATTATGTCATGGCCCATTCAAACACAACCACGCCTGATCCAATCAGAAGAGATATGCGGCCCATTTCATCACCCATAGAGATATGCGGCCCATTTCATCACCCATTCAAACACAACCACGCCCGATCCATTCCAAGATATCCCATCCGGATATAAATCCCATCAAACCCTAAATATTAGCACATTATCCACTAACCCTAAACACCTCAAATACTCCGCCTCTTTTTATCTTCTCTTCTCAAAACAAACCCTAAAATATCTCCAATTCAGTCCGCCTCTTTAATCATTCACATATCACAAAAATCTTGTAAACCTCAAGCAACACCTTAAAGTTAAATCTGAAGGACAAACAACTTACACTCATCAAGTCATGAATCGGTTTGGACTATTCTCACCATTGTGGATGGCTTGAAGTGTAGGACACGGCTTCAAGATCATTAGAATATGGTCTCGGGTAAGGTGTTGTATGATTTTGTGATTCGTTTCGATTTTTACTTTTACACGAAGCAAAAGAGTGAAATAACATAATTGTTATATTCATTACTTTTAATTTCGTATAGTATCAAGGTTAGGTCAATGATGATATTCGCTTCAACGAAAAGATCTATAAAAGATTGGAAATAACGTTGAGCGATTCTGAGATATTTAGATGCTTTTCGTTTGATATATGAGTCGAGTGTCCTGATTTGATTGAGATAATATTCTGAAGTTGTTGATGTTATGAGTGGGCTGATGATGGTTTTGAACTGATGATGGTTGTGGTCGAGTATAATGGTATTGGTCATAAGTTGTAGAGGTCGTGGTCAATTTATCATTCTTCTTCATCATTTCTGTCGTTACAAGTCGCTAAATTGGTTCAAGTCGCTACCATATTTTTTACACAATACCAAGACAAGTCGCTACTAGTCATGAGTCAAGTTGCTACTTCAATAAGTCGCCACTTCATCAAGTCGCTACTGATAGTCAAACAGATTTATCAAGTCGCTGTTGACTTTATTTGACTCAATAGTCAAATAATCACAAGTCGCTTGTGTTTTTAAGAGTCAAGTTGCTACCATTTTTGAAAAACAAGTCGCTACTTCATTTAGTGTCAAGTCGCTACTGATACATTGTATCAGGATTTTTGTGTATAACTTCGCATTCAAGAATGCCAAGTCGCCACCAAGAGTTTATGACTTTTTTCCGATGAGTTTTCCGACCATATTAATAACAAACCAAGAAAAATGTATATGAAAAGGCTTCAGTTTGACCCATTTTGACTACAGATATGACCATTTGACATCATAACTTACACAGTGTTTGGTACAAAAAGATGATAAGCAAAAGTGACATGGACAAGATAGACACCAGACAGATTGAACAGTGATGGACCAAGACTTCTAATTTTTGACCAAACTAAAAGAATACTAACCTTGATAAAACTATTTTACCACAATAATGTAAAAACATTTTTCGAACCAACAAAAATGATACAAAACAAGAACACGAGAATCAAACACGACAATAAATCATCAAAACACAAAAACCTTGGCTCTGGTACCATTTGTAGGATCGTAAATATTATTGTGTTTGATGATTCGGGTGGTCTTGGATGATGGAAATACGTGTTAGCTATTTAGAGAGAGAAAGTATAAGAGAGGGGTGTTCTTGGTAGAGACTTAGTATACAAAAATTTGAAAGGTTAGATTAGAAGCACCACCCCTTCCATGGATGGAAGAGGTATTTATAGTTACATGCATAACGACCTCCTGGCGGCTCAGTAGATCGGTATACAAAGTGGGTAAAGACCCGTCCTTCCTCCACGGTGTTACACTAAACTAAAGTACCCTACAAACTAACTAATTAACTAATAAATAACGTAACTAACGATATGTCTACGAGCTAACTTATGCTAGATAATAATTGTGGTGACCGACACTTTAACATGGAATTTCCAATTCCTAACACTATTCACCGTTACTATTCACTTTTTACTATTCACTCCCGAAAATTTTATTTCACATTCTCGTAAGATAAATTATTTTAGTAATGACCTGAGAGTTTGACAATCGTTAGATCATTTTCACAAAAGTTATTAAGAAAACATCGTCTTAAAGTTTCATTTTGGTCGGAACACCATTTCAACATCCCGCACATAACGAAAACCGCCTCTGACAATTTTTCCCACATCAGATTAATTTTTAGATCACTCACAATCAATTAGAGAATTTTTCATTTAAATGTTACCAAATAAACCTTGAGCCGTGCGAGACTAAACTTACGTTTTAAACAATTCTACTTAGATCCGCACTTAACCATTCCTCACTATGTTTCTAATATGTTTTTGACAATTTTACATTTTTGGAAAAGTCAAACATATTTCCCTCCTCCTTTGACCATAAAGAAATTAACATTGTACGTTCTATATTTTTGCTTAAATCGCGTAACTTTTAAACTTCACGTATAACTGTTAAGTTATCCCATGTATGATGGAAACCACATTTTGACATCTCATATCACTTTTAGACTAATTTTAGTCTACTTTAAATAAATTCACGGTCATTTCCCTGAAATCTCATTCTTTTTTGATAAATTGCGAATTACGCGTTTTTGACCCGTATTTCCAGCTTTTTGCACCCAAAAAGACTTATCACTCATTTTATATTTTTAGATGGAGTATAATGATGAGTTTCATCATTCCTACAAGTTTCATATTTTTTCGATACCCCGTTTTACGCTTTTATGGCTTAGCAACTTTCGGTTAGCATTTAACGGAACCTAATCTTACTCTAAAATCAAGATAATATCAAGAAATTCCAGTATTATCACCAACTCACCATATGAATTTGTATAAACACATGTAGGGATGATATTTGAACTTCCTTTAGATCATTACATGTGTAAATTTAACCATGGTTAGTTTTTAACCTAATATATAGTTAACTCCTAAATTTTCCCTATAAATACCAAGCTAAAAACTACATATTTTCTTGCACCACACCTCTTTATCTATCAAAGTCCTAAAACCCTAAGGCACTTATCTTATATTTTGTAAGAAAGTTAACTAGTTTTTGAAAGAAAACTAAGAAAGTTTTCAAGAAAGAGTCGTTATAATCTTCAAATAACTTCAAGTCTCCAAAAAGATGTTGTTATAATATTTTTTTCTTCTTCGAGTTCTCAAGAAGGCATTGTTATAATCTTCTAATAGCCTCGGGTTTTCGAAAATTGCAAATTCTACGTCAAAGCTCCGCTTATATTTCTTTTTCCATAATACTCAAGCATTCTATATTAAGGTAAGTATTTATAAAACTCAAACTTATTTAAATACTTATAAACTTTGTTAGTTTATTTATTGTATTTATAAACTCTTAATATATCATATAATCAAGTAATCAAAAATACATGTTTTACGTATTGAGCACTACAACACTAGGGAACTTCATGTGAGGGGTTCATTTGGGTAAACGGATCGACGAGTTGCTGGATTTACGAATTAAAGTGTCCTAGCTCCTCGAACGCTTACTGCATGACCTCTGAATTATGATGGCCCGAACGGTTGTACGAGATATACAAACTAAAACCATTTCTATAAACAAACATACAAATACTACATCATGATCAATATAAGGACGTATATAGGCATGTTTATACTTTCGCATCGTTATTCCAAACCTAAGACACGACATCATATTCTAGGTTACGCATAGAGACTTCCAGGCTTATCCATCGATTCCATTATACTCATTTTTAAGGTGAGTTCTTAGCCCCGTTTTTATACTCGTTTGAAACTTTTGGGGGAGATACATGCTCAACTACTTGCTTTTACTTGTATAAATATTCAAAACATTATACTTGATTGCATTATACATGATTGCATTATACTTGATTGCATTATACTTGATTACGTTATACTTGATTTCGTTATACATGCTTGGAAATACTTTACTCGCTTAATTTAAATACATGAATTGTATTTACAAACGTACAATACTCTATGCTCGCGGAGAGATATTGATAGTACTATAAGTCGCGTGATATGCCCTTGTGTACCCGATTCATGACCTTGGGATTAATATAGTACTATTTGGGAAGATGCCCCCGCCCATGTGTACCTGATTCATGACCTTGGGTGAATATAATCTGTAGGATCGATATTGTAAAACCCTAAATCCGTAAACGTGTATATTGACCATGTTGCCCCGTCATAATAATTCGTGAAATAAATCAGAGTTGTTAACTACGTGAATACTTAATTTATAAATGATATATATACTGGACATTGAAAATTAAACTTTGCAAACATAAAAAGGTAGCATAATGCTAAATTATATGGCTAGATAAAAATTCATACACTAGATAATACATTTAAATTAATGTAGCACTCTAATATGTGGGAAGTGAATCACTTGATTTATTTGGTCTCCCATAATTTACGCTCTTCCTTATTTTTTCAAATACCACGCCAAGTTTTCCTCAAAATTTCTTGATTTTCTCCTCATATGAAACGCCATATCACTTTCAAAAATAACCAAAAGAAAACCTTATTTCCCCTAAACCTAAAGTGACGGCTCCTCCTTTATTCTTCCATTTTTTTTTCCTGTTGACAAAGAGGTTCAAAGAGGAGGTTTGTAAGGCGTCTAAGGGAGATTTGAAATCGTCGTGAGGCTGCTGTGATCAAGGGTGCTTGGTCGTGGGTATGGTGCTTCAGGTCGTGGATTTCTAGGGCAAAAAGGGAGACTACTAGGGTGGTGATTATCATGGGTTGTTTGCTCATGATCGTGGGTATCATTAGGCCAATGGTGTTGATTTGTTTGTCGTTATGGTCTTGTATCTTCTTCTCTTTCGCGCTACCAAGGTAACACACCACACTCTCGTCCTTTTTCCTTGTTGGTGTCGTGTTGTTTTCTCCTCAATACACAGCTACACAACTAATAACTTGTCAAATGAAGAAATAGTTTTGGTCACATAAGATGATAAAATGGTTGCATGATATCATAACTTAGATCATGTAATATAACAAATGAATTAGACCATGTATTCCACCATATGAGACCATTTTAATTAGAATCTGCTTTGACCTCACTTTACAAAACCACATGCACGCTTGTCTATTTCAGATCAATTAAAATGAGGCATAGGCACGAAGTGAATGTTACATGAAATCATAGTTGGAGCAACACATGAAATAAGTAGTAAAATAGGCCATGTATATTTGACCCATGGGAAACCCACCTTGAATCTGTTGTTCTCATGCACTCGACCATAATCATGATATCCATGTTGATATGCTAATATAATGAGTTCATGAATTACATGCGACATAGATAACAAAATGGTAAAACTGGTGTGATGACTTTCTGTTCATTTGTCATGTTCGAAACGGTTTCGACTTTATCAAGATCTAATGTGATCATCAGTAACACATCTATATGAGTAAGTTAAAAAGAAAAAGAGACCTGGTAGTAATATTTATGAAACGAAAGTGAGGCATGTATGTGTATGGTGTAGAATAAACCTAAATCTTGTACGCTTATAATTGGTTAATCGGAGTAAAAAAAAATGGGGTGTGAGTTTGGTCGCTCTCGACTTGCATGAGTCGGTCCGGGATGGGAGTTGTGATTATAGAATGTGTTATTGCATGCATGGTTTCTAAATGTCAAATGTGTTCATGATCGAATCAAATAAGCGCTTCATTTTTCTAAAAAGAGTACATGCATGGTCTTATGAGGGTATGTTCATAAGGGTGATCGCGGGAAAATGGATGAGTCATTTTGTATTTTGAAAGCGTGTTCGGATAGTTGAGTTCCGGGGTTAATCATATTACGCGTGTTTTACTTGGTCAAAATGATAATCATATGGACCGCGAGCGAGCTTAAAGATGGTCGATCGCAATGTTTAAACATGGTTTTTCAAATTATATTAAACGTGCATGAAATCTTTAATTTGTAAAATAAAGCATTTAAAGTATAATTTCATTTTAAACCCTACACTTTGAGATAATTACCATGTAAACCTTATAGTTTGAATTATGATCTAATAAAGCCCTCAAATAGAATAATTATCATATTAAAACCTTTAAGTCTACCATTTATCATTGTAACCCCTAAGTTTGGCTAATTAATGATTTTACCCTAAAGTATTTTAATTCGGTCAATTACTAAAAATGAGAATTCGCTTAATAACTTTAAAAATATTAATACGATTCATATAAGCAACAAATCCGTTATAACTTAGATGAGCTAATAAGTATTTTACTTAAACCGTAATCCGTGTAGATTCGCTGAGGAGACGTGACGTTGTGTCTTCGTGTTCATTCATCTCTGCTTGCTTTCTTTCATCTAAAGTAAGGTACGGATATTCTATCCCTTTTCAAAGAGTGATTCCTCATGACTTTCTCGATCCTTTAAATTTGCTTCGCTTTATAATATTCCATTTCTATGGTTCCTATGCTATGACCCTTTTGATATTGATCCTCTCGTTATTAAACCTCTCAGATGTCTGGACCATTGCTATTGAATTCCCTCTGTTATTGGACCCCTCATTATTGAATTGAACTAATGTTACTAAACCTTTGATACTGAATTTTGATATTGAACCGCTACTACCTAATTTTGATATTGAACTCGCTACTAATGAATTTTTGATATTGAACTGAGCCAAGTATCAACTCCAAGCATGAACTTTGATATTGAATCAAGCTATGAACCTTTGAATGGTGGACTACTCGATATTGAACTTCATTATGATGACCGATATATATATTGCTTACACCGTAATCGTGTTGACCCTTCCGCATTTATACCCGAGCCAAATCGTTAACTAGTCATGGGGTTCCATGACCGTGTCATTGATGCACCAATGGCATGACTCCAGGGTAAGCAAGTGCATTTGGTGATGTTACACAATCGGCCCCTATCACATCATTATGCTGGCCTAATCAAGTATATTGTTATGGCCCTAATCGCTTTTCGCAGGGGCGGTATGGATGCATCCTAGATATCGCATCGACACGATATATATATCGCTTTCGGTGATGTGGTATGGTAAAAATATACCTCCTCATAAATGGGAAAGCTAGCTACCCATAATCGTTTTTGAATGCAGGTCTCCTCATATTGTCTGTATTCCGAGGTCACCCCTCCAATCGATGCATGGTTACTATTGATTATTCTTGGGCCGCTAATGCCACTTACCGATATTAGCCATGCATCGCATCGTTGGCTCGATAGATTTCACAACACTTACACTGTTGATATATTTATATTGTAAATCGTATGGTTACCCCAACGCACTATAATCAGATTATTGACCGCCTCGCTACCCTGCAATTTTTATGTGACTTATTCTTCTACCATTGCATTCACGCATCGGGTTATTATATGTTTATTGGATTTGTTTATGCTATTTATGTTTTATGTGACTACATCGATTATCCCGCTTATGATGTAATTAATATGCGGTTATCTGAAAGTTACCCTGTTTTAGTCTCTGATGATATGTGATCTCACCAAGTTATGTGAACCTCTCAATTTGTTTGTTACCATGCTATGGGTAATCGATAGTTTGTCTATTTATTATGTGTACCGTTAAGTTAATCTCGTGGACCGAGACTATTCGCTGTGTCCTTATCGGCTTGTTGTTGACCGCCATGTTTACATTTCTCGATTTATGCCCTACGGTTTGACCGGGTAAATGGTTCAACTTGTGACGTCTGGATTGATAATTTGTTTAGTTGCTCTGATATGTCTTTAATACATTTAATTATAATGTTCATACTGTATTTCCTAATGGGTTATGTGTGTGTGTGATCGCCATGTTTTGAATCACGCTAGTACTTCTCACAAGTATGATACTCAAGTATATGTTTTGACCGGGTTACTTGACCTTTGTTTTTATCCGCCATGCTCACTTTCTAATTACTTGCTTCCTAACTTTAAGATTGCTTGGCTTATATGTTGTCCGCTTTTCCTATTTCTTTGTATGCCTGCATTATATATGTGCTTATTTGTATGTTATCGATGCTTTGCTTTGCTTTTGTTCTCCTTGTTATCGATCCGCTCTTCCGATATCTCAGATAATTGTGTTTCTCAGCCGATCCTCGCTTGACTCATTGTTCTCATTTAGATTCGACCACATTCTCGTTAACTATTGCCTCATTTAATTTGTATCTCTCGATTTCGCTTAGCTTTCGCTTTGTTATATCCGCTCACGTTCGGGCTTTTTTAAGCTCACCGCATTTCTTCCCGCAAAGTTTTAGGCTTGAAGATGGGCCTTTGTGATGAAATGAGAGTTGGATTATTCTGCTGGCCAACCCTAGTTACCATATTACTTTGGATTCATTTTGTATTATGAAATTTTTCCTTGTAAGTCGTTGTTTAAATGACTTGATACGTATTTTTTAAAGACTTTCGCTTGAAAGATTTTAATTGTATGTTCTCGATATGACACGAGAATGTATCGTGATACCATCTTGCCTTTGTCAAGGGTTGGGGTGTTATGCGATATATTTATTGTGTTTGATGATTCAGGTGGTCTTGGATGATGGAAATACATGATAGCCATTTTAGAGAGAGAAAGTAGAGAGATGGGTGTTCAAGCTAGAGACTTGCTTTGTAAAATGTAAAAGGTTAGATTGAAAGCACCACCCCTTCCATGGATGGAAGGGGTATTTATACTTACAAACATAACGACCTCCCATCGGCACGTACCGGATCGCATATACAGGGGTAAAGACCCGCCCTTCCTCCACGGTGTAAGTACACTACGCTAAACTAGACTAATAACTAACTAATAAAAATAACAAAGAAATAACGATATGTCTATGATCTAACATATGCTAGACTATAGATGGGGTGACCGACACTTCACTATGGAATTTCCAATTCCTAACAATCTCCCCTAAGGGAGGTCACCCCATGTTTTACATTTCAAATCTTAGCAATCTATTTAATCTTCTGTCTTGAGCTCGTAGACTTTAATTCTTCAAGTTCAGCAATCTTTGTGCTTTAGCGGTGACTCTTCATAGTCCGAATGATTTGTACCTTCAGTGGAGGTCTTTGAACCGCATCCACATCATGATGATCTTCGAGCTTTCGAGATCATCACCATAGTAAATCTCTGGATCACCCTTTATTGTGTTGCCATCATGTGATGTTGTGACTTTTGGACCGACATGCTCACACTTTCGGGATCATGACATCTTTCCATCAGAGTAGGCGGAAGCTTTTATCGTTCATGATATTTGCAAAGAAAGATAGGAGAAGCATAGTATAAAAATATCGAGCCTTGTTCAGATATGCACAAGTCATGATTTCTTCAATTAAGTGTGGATGTTGTGAGCATGCGGCTTTGTATTGACTCCTCAATTCTCGACAAATCAACCGCGTCCAAATATACCCGCAAACAACGCTAGTTAGTAAAACACGATTTAAGTGTCTTTTGATCACTCGTTGAATTGGGTACACGCCCACGGCTCCCGTTGATCGCAAGACAAAGTACGGCTCGTGATCGTGTATGATTCAAGAATCTCCTTGACAGGTTTCGCAGTGCTCTAGCTATTCTCAAACCGAACGCCTCTCAAAGAAGACAACACGAAAGTTGAGTGAACCGCCAAATAATTGAGATTCATCGATTGATGAAAATGATTTGAAAACAATCGCGTATTGCTTAGAAGAAAGAGTTTTGCAATATGATGAAGGTTTTTGAGAAAGATCATTTTTCAATCATAAATACCTTTTGTATTTGAAAAGAGTACACATTCGATGTGTTAGAGAAAAGAAGATTTGCACATCGAACGGTTTTTCCAAAAGTATTTTTTCAATCGGAGATACTTTTTGTGTTTGAAAACATGAATACACATTCGATGTGCTAGAGAAAAGAAGGTTTGCACATCGAATGGTTTTTCCAAAAGTATTCGTGAATTCCAATCTCGACCAAGGTTGATTCAAGAGTGAATCGCCCATTGTTTCTATCCAGTTGTCACAAGCTTGATCTTTTGAAAGATCTCACATGTCACCCACCAAGAGCTTGTTTGATGTTAGCTCTAGAAGGATTTCCATCTTCATCGTGAATATTTACGTATCACTTTCTGGATGTTCGCAATACCACAAGGATAATGCTGTTAGGACTCTTAAAATATGTTCTTACTTTCCACATTGTGTGAAATGTTAAAGTCTTCAAGAATATGTTGCATTCTTTATTAAAGTTAGCTAAACTTTCATGCAATAGATACAAACTTCCCAAATAAGTATAAAGTCTTTCAACATTTAACTTTTTCTCTCACACTTGACTATTTTCAACAATTCAACTTTTTCAAACTTTGACTATTTTATTTTATATATGTAGTATAGATATAGATGTAGGAGATTAAAAAGGGTATATATAAGATAACTAGCAGGTACCCACGCTGGTATGGCGAAGGTAAATTCTTATTATAGTAAATATTTTTCGCTACACGCTTTTTTCTAACAATAACCGTATAAAATGAATTATAATTTAAGATTAGTTTCTTTAAATTTAAATAAATCGTAAGTAATAATAACAATGATATATCATTTCTTAGCATTTTCTAGTAAGATAAGCTCTAGTTATGCTTTACAATAAAAAACTTTCTTAATATTATAAACATGTAACATATTTCCAATAAATTTGACATAAAAAATTATGATTAAGTTTATTTGACTAAAGTTTTCACGTTTAAATATATATATATATATATATATATATATATATATATATATATATATATATATATATATATATATATATATATATACGAACAATACCAACACAAGAAAATAATAATCCAAATAAGCTAACCAATAAAAAGTACAACAAAAGCATATCAACTTATTACGTGTCCAAATAAATCTAAAAAACAAACATTATAAATATATTATCAATAATTTTAGCGTAACAAAACCATTACCTTTGGTGTAATAAATGATATGGCTCAAGTCATTAACGTGCCTATGTTAGTTGATATATATCACTATTTGTAACTTATCGAAGAAGATTTCCAAAGAAGCAACAAATTTGAAAAATGTATTATTATACATTTGGATCTAATCTCTTGTACAATAAAATATTAGTCACATTTGAAATATATACTAATTTACCTTTAGCCAAAATCAAATATTAGCCAAATTTGAGCACCAACACTTTCTAAACTTCGTAGATAGTACTAAATCACCATGTCCTAATTTTAATTTTATGCAAAATTGAATTGTCCCATTATTATCCTACCCAACAAATGATAAAGCCCATAATTAATCTAACACTTAAGCCCAATATCTAATATATTGTAATATCTAGGGATATAATCCCAACAATCCCTAATTTCTCATTCGGTGATAACCCTAAATACACACCTCTCTTTATTTGTATTTTCTTTGTTACAAAAAGAAAACATGGTCTCTTACTTATCTTGACATCAACGCATACACATATCTCATCTTTTTTAGTTTCCAAACAATCCTCTTGTTACCTTCAATCTGAAAAAAAAACTTCAACCATACCATAAACCTTGTCATAGTTTCTGTTAGGAATTAGAAAATTCCATTATTGAAGAGTCAGTCACCCCAACTGTTATCTAGCATAATTTAGCTCGTAGACTTATCGTTAGTTACTTATTTATGTAGTTATTTAGTTAATCAAGAGCGTAAAATAGTTTAGTGCAACATCGTGGAAGAAGGACGGGTCTTCACCCACTGTATCCCCGATCCACAGTGCCGTCAGAGGTCGCTTAGTTTGTAACCTATAAATACCCTCTACCTTGCAAGGTAGAGGGTTGGATGTTCTTTGGTAATCTAATATTCTACAAGTTTCTCTTACTAGAATATCCCACTCTTTCTCTCTCTAAAAACCATCTATGTGCTCATTGTGTTAATGTTGTAATGTGTATGTGAAATCCAATATCCTTCAATTGGTATCAAGAGCCATGGTTAGATCATATCTTGCACATCTTTGGATTTCTAGTGGTTTTTAGGTGGTTTTTGAGTTTGAAAAAGTTTAGTGGTTTTTGCATCATTTGATTGATTTCTAGTGTTAAAGTTTCGATTTTGGTTGTACTTTTGTGTTTAGAATCATCACAAGTGTTTAGGTTTTGATCTAGAAGGTTTGAATCATAGTGGTTGGGTTGTTTTTGGATTGAAAAGTGGTGTTTATGTGTTTTTCATGCTAGCAACTTGAGCCACGGAAAAGTTTCTTCAGAAGCGACTTGCATCACATTTTTGTAGCGAAGTTACCAGTGTTTGGAGCTAGCGACTTACCTAGCGATTTACAAGACAAGTAGTGGACTCTCCACTACGGGTAGCTTACTTGGTGGTAGCTTACTTGGTCTCAGAGCTTGAGTTGCTCTTTAGCGACTTGTATTCCTAGCGACTTGAGTAGCGACTTGCTGCCAAAATTTCGCTAGCTTACTTGAGGTTAGGAGTTACTACTTAGCTACTTGCATTTGTCTAGCTTAATTGGGACTATAGCGACTTAGTGGTGTAGCTAATTAGTTGCTAGCGAAGTTGGTTCAAAATCTCTAGAGACTTGGGAGTAATTCATAATAACACAATGTCACCATCACGATCCTTTAATCACCAAAGTACTTGCTCTCTATGACACAAACACGTTTAATAGTAAACAGATACTTATCCAATGCTATGCACTTAATGATTCAAGATCGATTAATCGAACAACTCAAATAAGTCACTCTTAATGTGCAAGTAAATGATGCTAAGAATATGGAATGCACATGTGAGCCGTTCAACATCCTTTAAATTACTCTTATCTACAACCATGGATCGAACAAGTTGTGCCATCCTATTTTCCCACTTTAACAAGAACTGCTTGTTTAACTTAGAACGAGGTTTCATATTACCAAAGAAAAGCTCTCAACTGATGATTCTCGTGCTGCTCTCCAAACCATCTTCAACCAATTTCAGCCACTTACCCGGGAAGAATACTCCTCAGATTTTGATAATGTCATGACTGGAATGTCTTTCAAGAAACACACGGGAATGGAAATTCATGAGTTCAGAAACTCATTTATTCAACTTATGAGTAATATGGAAACATACATCAATGAAGTCGCTAAAGAGAATAACAAGTCAATGAATTGAATGTGTGCCAAGAGATTCCACGGAGCAATGAAGACATGACATGCTACATTCCATGAACCACAGATGACACCGATTGTAGAATCTCAGCTTGAAATGAAAAAGGATGAAGAGAATCAAAGATCGATCTCAAATTCTCGAGTCGAAAGGTATCAATCAATAAGGTACAATTATCTGATCACACAAATTCTCACAAAAAGGTACATGGCTCTTACTCTGAACATAACAATGTGGAATCAATCTTTGTTTTGCCTGAATCTAATGCAAGTAACATGATTGAAAAACGGGTATATGATGAGCTTTCAAACAAATTTTCAATTTTGAAAAACACCGTATTTCTTTACAAATTGAAATACAACATAAGGATGAAATGTTTTATGCAAAAAAACAAGGTAGTAACTGAACTTCCGTAATTTAGAGAATTTTTTGAAATTAATCATTAAAATCCCAGTTCGTGACAAAGATTTGACCATAAGAAATCAAATCTCTTCTTCGTAAGCCCGTAAATATGACTGTCATGAGATGAGTGATACACTAGAATCTAGAAATTATGAACTAGCTCTATGTGTGTCCAACCTTCTAAGAGAAAATGAGCATTTAAGAAAAAACCTTGAGGAAACAAACTCTAAGTTAGCCAATCAATCTAACCTCTTGATGAAAGATATTGATGACCTCAAAGCACAAATTCGTGATAAGAGCTTCAATATTGTTGCCATAAAAATGAGCTCAGGAAGCGTGTTGGAAATAGGATGAACACTAAGTTTGCAAAACCTTCAACTTTGGGAAAGTCAAATGTTCATAACCACTTGAAACGAACAGTTATTAAACAACCTAATGCCTTTAGGTCTGAAAGAGCTAAACCATTAAAATCTAAGCCTACATCCCAAGTTGATAATAAGTCTGTTTTGTCAAAACCAGTCACTTCATTGCCTAGTTCAGATATGATGAATCCCAAGCATAGGACTAATGGTCATCACCCACGATCGAAATGCAATAAGCTTAACTAGGTCTCATGCAAAACATCATCTCACAGATCAATCCCTAAGAAATTCTCTGATCACAAAAGGACAAATAGTCAAACAAGGTCTGTACACTCATTTAGTTCAACTAACTCGTGGCTTCAAATGGATTCCCACTGGCAGCATTATTTAGGTTTATGGACTTAAACGAACTTACATTCCTAGATCATGCCTCAAATGGATTCCCACATGTAAACTTTTCAAGAATGTAGAACCAAATAGGATCCCCATTAATGATAAGTCTCAGATATACTTACGATGCATCCAAATGTGAGACTAATCATGTCGCTAACTCTTCTATGTACAAATCTACATGTGCTTCCAAGACAATGTGCTCTCCTTTTCGTACAATGCTCAACTCAATCAAGAACTTCATGACTTGGTTCCCATCAGAAATGAACATAGCTCATTCAGGAGCTATAGCGTGCAAGAGTTGATGCACTACCTACTTTGACTCCTATTCATCTTGAATCAGGACTCGTTCTTCCATATGATAACATCTACGGTCCTAGAAATGTCATTCAATAATGGCACGGGATCATAGATGAAGTTCGAACAAATAACAATTGAAATATTCTTGTTTCTTATTATCTAAGGTTTATTTATGTCAATCAATGTTCTTTGATGACATTGATTGAGGGGGAGTTTGTGTATATGTTTTTCTTGACTACATATGCCATTGGCTTCTGTGCTGGTTATAATGCTTGCTCGTTAGTAAGTTGAGGTCGTGCTTTGCCTTTGTAACTATCTGGTTATGGTTTTTGTAGGTTGTGGTCGTATCTTGCTCATGTGATTATCATTGTATACCTACGTATCTTGCTCATGTGATTATCATTGTGTACCTACGTATTAAGTGCCTAGCTTAGATTTAAATGCTTACGTGTCTAAATGTTTAATTGATTCATGGTTATCAGTGTGATAATCTATGCTAGAGACTTAGTCTATAATCCGTGTTAGCAACTTACCACTCGTTCATCAATTCCATAGGGACCAAACTTGTCATATAGTGAAAGTTATGTTGCTACTAGCGAATTACTCACCTCATGTTAAAACCACAAGGTCCAATTGTGTCATATCTGCAAAGATAGTTGGTATACCCTAGCGAATTACACTTAGCGAAGTTATCATTTCTTTTCTCAAAAAGTGTCTTTTCTCTCTCGCTTTTCTTCCTCGTCATATTGCTCATCTTAGCGACTTAGCAAGAGGTTTGCATCGAATCCCTCTTTTCTTTGTTCTCTTAAGCGTTTGGGTTAAGTTACTAACTTGTCTTTATATCCAGATCCTTTCGAGCTCGTGATTTGTGACTAGTTGACTCTCGCCTAGGTTCGATTTATCATGTAATCGTGTGTTTGTTGCTAGTATAATGATTGAACGTGTTCAAAGTGTTTGGAATATATTGATTGTTTGGAATATATTGTTTGGAAAATATTGTTTGGAATATATTGATGTATGGTAAAGTGGATTGGGGTGTTGGGTTTTTGTTTGGTGATCTTGATGGCGTTTTAACTTTTTCTTGGTAGCGACTTAGTTTGAGTGTTCTTCATGGCGAAGTTAGCGCCATATTAGTGACTATGTTTTTGTAGCTAATAAGTCTATTTTATTCTAGCGACTTGGTTAGCGAAGTTAGTAGTCGTACGACTTGTCTTTACAAGTTAGCAAATCGTGACATTAGCGACTTAGTCAACAAATCAGAGTTACATGGTAGTATTCGTTCATGGCGACTTTTGTCTTCACAAGTTAGCGAGTTAGTAATATTAGCGACTTAGTTTACGCTTTGTAGCGACTTGGTTTAGTTAATGGCATGGCTTAATTTGTCGCTTACAAGGTAGCTTAATTAGCATGGCGATTTAGAGTGCTAAACAATTAGCTTAATTGTCTATGACTCTAGTGATAGCGACTTGTATTTACAAGTTTTCCACAATGATCACTTTCATGTTGCGAATTAGTCGTAGGGTCAAGGGCTATTAAAATGTTCAAAGGTTCATTGTTATAGTTGATCTCATTCTCACAACACTTAGGAACTCCTAATTCAATTTGTTGAGTCTACATACTCTATGTAATCCGCTATGTCAAGTCTCTGCTTAGGCAAAAGGTACTTGGTTTCTCTCACGACAACCAAATGTTTTTTTTTCCTCATGCACACTTGTTATATCACTTCTACATATGTATCGTGGCTCATGGCATGATCCCTTTGCAATGCTCTCTTTGCCCTGTTAATCCCTTTATCTGCCGCTTTCATGTGAATATTTATCCCAAAGATTATACTTCATTGAATTATCTCTCGTGAAGGAAGTTGTCATATATTTCTCTCAGATGTGTTTTGGGAACCCCTTCGAAAGTGACTACTCTATGTGTCTATGTCATAAGGGTGCTCTGAATGTTGTCTCACTTATCATTTATCATCTAACCTGCTCCCATTCATTCTCAAGTTGATTGTATGATTACTCGGACCATCAACGCAAGTTCAATCCCGAAAAGAGCCATTACCCTTCGCATCATCCGTAGTTCTCTCGACGAAGAAATTCTTCCTGTGAGTCAATGGGCGGTCATTGGAAAAAGCAATCAAGTTGCATGGACCTACAAAGGCTTCAACAAAATCCGATACTCAAAGTTTCTATTGACATCCTCAAAAACACTAACTTCTTCGAGCAATTACCAAGAAATGCTCAATTCGACCATTTACATTCAACAATTCGAACACAGCTCAATGGGATGAATCACAAGACGATACTCTTGCAAGCGGATGATAGGGAGTTCACAATTGATTCGACGTCGAGCAAGGCTCTTGGAATCACCCCATGTAACCCGACCTTCGCTCAATCTCCACCTGTGCCGACGATCCGATTGTCTTTCTAATTGGGTTGGGTTATCAACGCGATATTTCAAGAGCATCCGACATCATCACCGACATATGTATCAACCCCCGAGAGCTATTGCAACTATTCTTAACTTGTGCTTATCTGGCAAAACATCAGGGTTCGATAAAGTGAGAATCCCTATCTTGCAAATCCTATGGGGAATCGTTAATAGGGTTGATGTGAATGTCTCAGATCGTATTTGGGAAGAATTTTCGTTATCAATGAACACATTCATATCACGACAATCAATTTCCAGATCAAAGCTCAAGAATAAAGAAACGAACAAGCTTGTAATTCCCAAAGATCGATTCTCTAAGCTTGTTATCCAGTACTTACAACAATCTCACCAATTCAATCCTAGGAGTGAATCAACTCTACATAATGCAGAAGATGAATATATCTGGGAAACCTCGAAATATGTTCCTAGAGGTATGGACAATGAACTATTTGGATTGCCAATTCGATTTGTCTTCTCACGAAGATATCAAGAAGAAGGACTACTTCAAGCAATACAAGAAAAGAGCAACCAAACTCTCTGCTAATGTCACACCCTCTCCTCTACAACCAAATGCTCCCATGACCAAGTCAGCCTCACAAGCTTCATATGCATCTCTTCCTAAAAAGAGACTTGAAAGGTCACAACAATGACATATCAGCATCCAAGAAGCGAAAGTAAAAAGGAAGAAAGTGGAAAAGGAAATTGGTGAGAACACTGAGATACCAAGGAATGTTACCAGGTTAACTGATGAAGATGATGCCGACTGCAACTTGGAATTCAATGAAGCCTAGAAAGTCGAATGTGAAAGCTCCAGCAGTGGAATTGTGTTAGGAGAACCCGCTCATCTACCTCGACAAACAACCCCAATTACACACGACAAGGGTAAAGGGGTTGCAAGTGTTGAAATCAACAAGTCTGCTGCACATGCTTTTAACTATCTCATCATCTCCATCAAGCACCACAAATCAATATGAGCAGAAGAGAAGAATGAATCATCTCATGCAAAAGAACAACTGGAGTGGTCAAAGTGCTCAAACGCTTAAGGAAACTCCTACTCTTAGTGAGACTCAATCTGATTGAATGTTGACGCTTCAAGGCAAAAAGGCTCGCAGAGAACCTTGAGACAAGATCTGATGAGACCTTGAAGATGGATGAACCAAATCTGTCCACTAAATCTCTATCCTCACTTAAGAATCTTGATGCGATTTCTCTTTGGTGATCAATTCATTAATGACAAATCCTTAGATACTGCACAATCCATGTATACCGCCGATTCAAAGAAGATACGCCAACTATTCCTCCGATGTCAGCATCCTCACTATCAACTGCACTTCCACCTCCCTTACCTAATCAATCAACTGAACAAACACCACCAACATCGCCACCAACCCCCGAACCTGCCATTACAATTGCAGATGAGGTGGCTCCGCCCGACTCCCACGATTCTCACCTCTCATCAACCTGGATAAAGCCATAAAAAGGATAGAAGCTCTGGAAAGGAAACTTCCTAAATCTGTTGATTCTCTGGTGGATCGTGTCTATAGATTGGAGCACATCAACTTCAATGAAGGGGTTACTGCCGCTATTGAAGGAGAAGTCAAGGATGCTGTGGAATGGGCTATGGAGGCTCCACTTATCAGACGATTCAAGGACCTTCCTATCACAGATATGAGAGCGCTTCCTGTTGAAAAGATGTATGATGTCAAGAGGACAAGCATGAGGTTCACAAGAAACTCTATGAGGCACTTGAAGAATCCATTAAATTCGACAATTATGAGCAGTTTATGATTGACGTGGGGGAAAAGAAGCTAAAAAGAAAAGGAGAACAATTGTGATGGAAACATTGATGAAAACGCAAAGATCCTCCTCCACCACCGCCACCAACGAGGCTGGAACTTCGGAGTCGGTAATCCTTCTACGAAAACCAACACACCTCCATCACAACCACCATCATCACCGCCAAAACCTTCCAATCAATCAAACCCTACGAAAGAACAGAGTACTAAGAAGAAATCATGCTTGGACAACGGTTGATTCAAGGTTCACATCCACATCCACCTCCATTCCTGATGATCAAATGGTTCACGAAGAGTCGCACGTCATGGCGACTCAACTGATGAAGATGATGCATCTACAAAGCATATTCCTAAGACATCGGAAGACTGGTTTGATACTTACATGGTCGGGAATCGCACTAGTACATCCGAATTGCTCCTTCAAGAGACACAATTCAAAGCGCATTGTGGAAGATAGACCTCCTTCTCCGTAACCCATATGGACCATTCCGAGTCCGATTCTATGATTCCCGACAACAATTAGGCTTCAGGTGTCACCAACAATTACGAAGTTCCAAATGAAGACTCTCTTCCTGACTATGTGATATGGGAAGTTTTATTAGATGGTTTTGTGAACGAAAGAGTATCTCATCCATAACTCCAAGAGATCTTGAAGGACAAGCTTAATAAATTGTCAAAGTCTTTCACTCAGATGCAAATCATCTTCAATATCAGATGGAAGAATGCCATAAGATGCTAAATGACCAAGTCAAGTGAGCAAATCGGCGTTCAATGTCAACAAATCTCTTCCTCTTGGTGGTGAGCCCGGTCACATGACCATTCAGCATCGAATTCTTCTTCAATCACGACTTGGACTATCTGTGCTCACTGGCTGAAGAAGACCTCGCTCTATCAATATCAAAGATGAAAGTCGCAACCTACTCGATCGGGGCTTGAACAGATGGTTCCCGATCAATTCGGGCTGATGAAGAACAAAAGTATGATATTGCACTTCTTATGGTATTTCACCGGTGGTTCAAAAGAAGAAGTTTTGCATCGAAAGACATGGTGTCGATAAAAGACGAATGATGTCGATCAAAGCCGCAAATCTTAAGTGTTGTTAGAGTAGAGATCTTCCCTATCTATGGATACGAGTACTTGAAGAAGATAGTACTTAAAAGAGCAGACCTCAAAGAGTATATTATTGAAGAGAACGACTTCAAACATCTCCCCGCCAAATGATTTCAAGATCTCTATCTCTTAAATCTTCAAGGACACCTTGAGCATTTACTCGTCCGCGGAGAAAAAGGCCCTCTCTACAAAGCTGTCACTCTTGGATCAGGCCTTGTCATTCGAAAACGAAGTTGAGGACTTTCAAATTGGCATTGAAAGCTACCAAACCAGGATCAACCTTACAAGTCCTCAATGGAATGCAACTGGGCATGAATTTCATCGTGAATACAAAGTCCTTGACTCCCCTAGAGCCGTCATCTTCACCGACAGATATGAATCTCGTATGCTTATGCGTCTATGTGAACTCTACAAGTTTAGTGATGGTACACTCAAATTGGTCGAAGAAGAACTTGACACCAGAGTGAAAGAAGCCAAACTTGATATGAAATCTTGGGTTAAAACTATTTTTGGACCGATGATGACGTGAAGAGATGCTTAACATTTCATTGCCGCAATCAGACGAAGACTCAAGACACGAAGGATCTTCCGCAGCCTTGAAAGTTTTGTTGGTGGAAGGCTTCGTAATGGTCACTACAAACTTCTTCGTGAGGACTCAATAAAGACTTCTTCGGATGCGCTTTTATGTTGTTTTTTTGTAATATGTGGTGTACTAAATGTGAACATACTCAATATGCGTAATAGTGCTAGGATATGTACTGTGGTTTCCCCTTGTAAAAAGGGAAACATCTGTGTTGTCCACTTGTAATAATGCATGCACCTCTTAAAGGGTTCCCTCTAGTATGTGCAAAACTCTTTTCAAACCTCGAGGCACATATTGAGGGGGAGCAAATTTATGGAAACCCCATCCTTCCCCAAAATGCTTTATCTACTTGATTCGATTAGGGAAGTGATGTTGATATTTTTGAGAAAATGGTAATCAAAGAAGTTAATTCTCTCTCTTGCCTCCGTGTGCAAAACATTTTCAAATACTTGATGCACATGTTGAGGGGGAGTTCTCGTTCTAAAATATCAAAAACAATTCTGGTACAAAATGCTTTGATAATATATCACAAGTATCTGAATTGATTTTCAAATGGTTTTCAATTGGATCCAATGGCAGATGAACAATACCAAATAGACCGACCAACTTTACTTTATGTATGGTGATATAAGGATGATAAGGTTAGGTATTGGTTCCCATGATCCGCCGTAACCGAGGGATCTACCCAGTGGACAATCCACTAGTTAGTGTAGAGTTCTTAGGTATGATAATAAAAGGAGAAAAATGAGAATGGGAAGAGTGCGATGAGACTGAGCTAGTAATGGAATAAACCCAACAAGGTTCTAGTTATGAAATCTCGGTAAGCACCGGGGGGTTGAAGAATTAATAAGAATTGAATGAGAAAAGGGTGAAAACAAATAGCCCTCCATTTATTCAACCTTAGGGCGTAAACCGGTTCAATTTATATGCTATGATGGTAACATCGGTATTGAAGACAAGACGTCATGGACCCAAAGACGCATCTTGCGACTTCAACTTTCAAACCACTCAAGTTCCTCTTAAAAGGACTTGTTTCATTCTCACGGGAACCGACATTATCTATCGACTTTCTCTTAGAGATTGTTGATATTGAAGAAGGAGACCCTCTCCCTAGTCTCCGATATAGATCCAAATATGCACATATTGAGTCTAGTGCCACGAGATCATCAATAAATCTCATTAGGACACTTTCAATGAAGACTCTCTGTTTCACAATGTGGAAAAAGAGATTATATCTTGAGTCCTACGCATTATCCTTGTGGTATTGCCGGAACATCTGAGTGATGTGTCTACACACTCACAATGAAGATGGAAAGCCTTCTGGAGCCAACATCAAACAAGCTCCTGGTAGGTGGCATGTGAGATCTATTATATAGATCAACCATGTGACAACTGAACGGAAACAATGGGGCGATTCAATCTTTTGAATCAATCCTGGTTCAGGTTATGGATTGACGGATACCTTTGAAAAACCAGTCTTTGTGCTTTAAAACTCTTTTCATTAGCATGTCGACCGTGTACTAATTTTTCAAATCAAAAGGTGTTTTATGATTGATAATTGATTTTCATTAAAACCTTCGTTATATTGCAAAAACAATTTCTATTGAGCAATACACGATTGTTTTTCAAATTTCTTTTCATCAATCGCTGGACGTAAATTCATTTGGTTCACTCACCCGTGTTGTCTTCTTTGAGACGCTCCGGTTTGAGAACACCGAGCAGCTAAAACCTGTCAAGGAAATTCTTCGAATTATACCGATCAGTGCAGTACATATGTAACGATCAACGGGAACCGTGGCCGTGTACCTCAATTCATCGAAAGTGATCAAAGACACTTTCGCGGCGATTTATTACTAACCGTTGTATGCGTGTACACCCGACGCTTGCGTACCGACGTAATGAAGCGGTCAATCTATAGCCGCATGCTCACTTAACACATTCAACTCAAAAGAAATCATGATTAGTGCATCAATGACTCGATATTTTCACTACATGCTTCTGCTACGCCGCTGCCAATATCATGAATCAACAAAAGCTTCCGCTACTCTGATGAGAAGATATCATGATCCATAATGTGAGCATGTCGGTCCGAATGTCACAACATCACATAATACTTACACCACAAAGGATGTCACGAGATTTTGATTGCTGATGATCTCAAATGATGGCTCAAAATTATTATTTCATGAATCATTAACGACCTCCACTTAAAGTACAAATCTGTGCAGACTTTGAAGTTGCACTACTTATGCACAATGATCATGACGTTGAAGTTGTTTTGTCCACGAGCTCAAGGACAAAGTCAAGTATAGAATGCTAGGATTTGAAATGTAAACATGGGGTGACCTCCTTAGGGGAGATTGTTAGGAATTAGAAAATTCCATTATTGAAGAGTCACCACCCCAATCAAGTTATCTAGCATAAGTTAGCTCGTGGACTTATCGTTAGTTACTTATTTATGTAGTTATTTAGTTAATCAAGAGCGAAAATAGTTTAGTGCAACACCGTGGAAGAAGGACGGGTTCACCCAATCGTATCCCCTGATCCACAGCCGTCAGAGGTCGCTTAGTTTGTAACCTATAAATACCCTCTACCTTGCAAGGTAGAGGTTGGATGTTCTTTGGTAATCTAATATTCTACAAGTTTCTCTTACTAGAATATCCCACTCTTTCTCTCTCTAAAACCATCTATGTGCTCATTGTGTTAATGTTGTGATGTGTATGTGAAATCCAATATCCTTCAGTTTCTGCTTGGTTCGAATCCTTTGGCTTCAAGATCTTTTAATTAAGGTCTCGAGTAAGGTATTTTTTTATGTTTTTTTGCTTAAACCGAAAGATAGAAGGAATTAAACAAATTTGTTTTTGTTCTTTCTTAAACATTTTTGGATATAACAAAGATGTAATGCTTTACATAGATCTATGATGAATTCTTTGTTCAAAAGTTAAGATCTTTAAGATCTTCGAACAAACTGAGATCTTTCGCTTATTTTTGTTGTTCAAGTCTTAATTGTGATTGAGCTTTGAGGAGTGACGCGAGTTTGTGAGTCGGGGAGTAACGTGAGCCATAAATGTTCTGATTCTTTGATGTTGATGTAGAGAGGATGTTTGGTCATGATAGTGGTTTGTTATTGTTCGAGCCTCGTTGTTCTTTTCTTTTCGCTTTGGGATGATGATGGCTTATGGTATGAGATTAAAATCCAAGATACACCAAAAGCCACAAAAAACAAATACCATCACGAAGCCAAAACAACGAAAACCAACATGCAAATTTCTAGAGAGTTGTGTGTTTATAGATTTAACAAGGAGAGAAGATATAGTTGAAGTAAAATGCAGAAGTCGGAATGGGTTTTATAGCACATCATATTGGTGTACTATAAATGTCAACAAGTTACGCATTGGATGGAGGGAGTAAAGAAAATAAAAGTTGTTTCAACTGGTGTAAATGGGCTGTTAGAAGATTTGGCTGTTACAAGTTTATATAATTTAAGACATTTAATTTTCTTTCTTCATCTTTAATTATTTGTATGATACAAGCTTTGTAAAATCCTTTTTTCCATTATAAGTTTTTTGTTAAATCTGAATTTTTAAGCCTTCTATAAATAGCATGTCCCGAATGTTTTATATAGTAGTATAGATATTAGGGTAAAACCCTAATAGCTAATTAGGTCATGAGCCTCTTATGGGTTATATGGACATCCACTAATTTTTATCCATAACACTCTCTGGGTGTCCATATTGTTAATACGCTTAGAAATTGTTGCCTCATTAAAAACCTCGTCAAGAAAACCCAGTGGGACAAAACCATGACCAAGGACAAAAAGAGTGTAGCACGTATTATCTCCCTCTGATGATTATGTCACTATTTTCGCTTGAACGAACTTTTTGAATAGTAATATCACCATTCTTCTATAACTTATGAGTTAAAAAGAATTTTGATAAAATATGTTTTGTCATGTCGCCCTTGATATAATCTTCTTTAAGTTGAGCAATGCATGTTGCATTATCTTCATGAAAAACTGTTGGTGCCTCATTATTTGAAGAAATACCACATGATCTACGTATATGTTGTATCACACTTCTTAGCCAAACACATACTCGAGTTGCTTCATTGATTTCTAGATTTTATGCATGGTTGGATGAAGTTTCTCAGATTGTCTGCTTTACTGAACGCCATGAAATTGCAATTCCTACACTAGTAATTTCATATCCAGTTTGAGATCGACCATTATGAGGGTCCTAAATGCGAAAACTAGAAGGGGGAGGGGGTTGAATAGTTTTACCGATTAAAACTTCGTTTTAAACTATTTAAATCGACTTATGTCAATCTATTTGATGTGTATGTTGGATGTTGATAGATAAGCATATATATAAGTAACGTAAACCACAACGCAAGTATTTATAGTGGTTCGGCCACAAGGACACCTTCCTTGCCCTACTCCACTCCCCGAGTCACCTACTCGAGAGTTCGTAAGCACTACACAACACAAGCTCCTTGTGGCGGAGAAGCCTTCACAACATCGCCTAATCTTTATCCGGTACAAGGCTAGACATCGTGTTCTTCCACGAGGTAGAACCAAACCTATCACAACGTCGCCTACACTTTATCCGGTACAAGGCCTTATACCGAGTTCCATTACAAAGGAGGAACTACTACCAAACACTACACAACACCTATCCTAAATCCCAAAGGAGACATAATCCTTATAATAACATCATAAGGATCTCACTATCCTTTGACCCAAACTAATCTATCTTGTACATCGATGCACCATATTGAATGTACAACCTAGGCACCTTTCACTAATGCCTTTGACACACCCACCCTTCGCACCCTTCACTAATGCCTTTGACACGACCCTTGGCACCCTTCATTTAATGCCTTCAACATGAACCTTTGGCACCTTTCACTAATGCCTTTGACTTGACCCTTCGGCACCTTTCACTAATGCCTTCGACTTGACTCGTTTGACATCTTTTCACCTATGCCTTCAACACAACACTTATATTTTGGGAGGAAAGAACTATCAACAAGATAACTTCAGTAGTCTTGATGATGACGAAGCTTGGCAACCCATGGACTTGAGCTTGCTCGACTTCAAGAGGTGGTGATCTCCCCTTTAAGAGGAACCTAGAGAATCACACAAACACAAAACTACATAGATAGATCCTTTGGATCTGAGGTTAGAGAGTTTACAATGCTAAGAGATAGTATGTGTAAAAAGGGTGAGTTACAATGAAGAAATGACTTACTATTTATAGGCAAAAACCTCTACTGTTCCCCGGATCCTACGGATCCATTACTTGAGGGATCCGTCCAATGTAATCTCAGGGATCCGTGGACACTCCTCCATATTTGGGTTATGGGTCATGAATCATGGGCCATGGGTTATGGACTTTGGGTTATGGGTACCCAAATAGATACAATGTATCTAGACATTAG
Organism: Chrysanthemum makinoi; assembly: GCA_910596185.1. Taxonomy (NCBI): domain Eukaryota; kingdom Viridiplantae; phylum Streptophyta; class Magnoliopsida; order Asterales; family Asteraceae; genus Chrysanthemum; species Chrysanthemum makinoi. Next base: position 263,615,024 of record OU343225.1, on the reverse strand, counting down.
ATCATGGGTATGGTTTAGGTCCATGGGTCATGGATAATACCCAACATGACTTCATGCATGATGTCATGCAATGGGTCATGGGTTATGGATCAAGATCCATGGGTATGGGTCATGGACTTTGGGTTTTACCCAACTACATTAAATGTATCTAGTCAATGGGTCAAGTACTTAGATTTTTATCCATTACATTACCCATTACAAAATATTAAGTATATATATAAGTACATATCCATGTTATGTAAACACTAGTTGCTATACATATGCATTTCTATAAAATATAAACACTATTACTTGTTTAGTGTTTTATATGAAAATGTAAGTGTGTTAGTAAACTATTGGCTCAAACCATTTACGTATTTTATTTGTTTAGTTAAAATGATTTTACGTTTGTTATCGACAAAACATTAGAAGATCGTAAAATATAAATAAACGCTTTTACGGCTTATTTGTATTAACAATCTCCCCTTTTTGTTGATGACAAAACATAAGATTATTTTAAGGGAAAACTAAAATTCGTAAAAGTTTGAATTGGAGTTTTTATTCTCTTCTCCCCTTTTTTCGAAACAAAAAGAGCGTCGAAAAGAAACTAACACATTGTTTTTAAGAAAAACGTGTATAAAGTAATTAAATGAAAAATAGAGAGTAAGAGAAGAGAAGAATTCTCGTCTTAGCTCCCCCTTAACGGGTGCTTCCCTTTGTTGAGGGCGTCAAGTAATTAGGAAGACTAAGCGAGTGTTTTGCAATTTTGTTTGCAAATGGTTTCGTCATTTTTTGACGGACATTCTCCCCCTTGATGAGTGCTCCTTTGTGAGGAGGACATCAAGTAGTAATGTAATCCTATTTGAAAGTATTGCAAGCGTTTTTGCAATGTTTTACTTTGACAAGAAGCTCCCCCTTGTTTAGGGTGTCAAAGTCTTCATGTGTATACTGAAAATCTACAAAACAAAGGTTAAAAAACAAGTATGTGATGCATAAATTCCTGCAAATAAGACTCAAATTAGTAATAAAAGGTCTCAAGGTCGTTGCGGATCCCACGGTTTCTCCCTGGAGGGATCCGTCTAGACCAAAGTGAGGGATCTCAGTATGCTCAGATCCTCATGACAAAGAATGTAGATGTAAAATGTGGTGTCAACATCAACAAGAGTTATATATTAAGGCACCAAACATATTCTCAAGACCATATAGCATATAACATGTAATTTCATTCAATAAAAACACGAGAAATGATATACATATCTCTAAAACTAAGAGAATGACAAAAACATGTAATACATTTTCTAATAATTCTAAGAAGTTCCGGAAACTTAAAAAACATCAATGTGCTTGTAATCTAAGGACAAGTAGACTTGTTGATTTGGTCCAATCGTTCAAGGAGATGATTAAACATGAAATGCAACTCATTTCTTACTTGAACAAGTCTCAAAGTGAGTTGACAATTAGAGAAATTATTGTCATGAGTAGGGAACGGAGGAGGTGGTATGTTTTGAGGAGGCTCCTCAAAGGATGGAAAAAATGTTTAGACTACCAAAGAGAGTTTGAATTGGAGAAGTGAAAAGATCATTAACTGTTGTGGAGACCGGATCCCACGGATCCCTGAAATTGGGGATCCATCTAGTTATAAACTAGGAATCCGTCTGTCAGACAGCAAAGTGATGAAGTGATTATGTTCTATTAGGGTCTAGTACCTATAAATTCTGAGAGTTTGGGTTCCCTAAGATGTTTTAAATGGTATGGGACTTTTATTGTCCAACCATAAAGAGTGAGGATACCTAATGATGGTTTTTTATAAGAAAGTGGACCCTTTTATGAATGCAACTAAGTGTTTAAGCATGACACTAATATTTTGAGGATGACAATTGAAGACAAATGATCGTAGAGATCAGATGATGACTTAAGAAAATTTTGGAAAATTCCTAAAAAATCAAAAGAAATGAAAAACTAGTTTTTAGCCTATTTTGAGGTAAAGATGACTAAAATCAATTTGTCAAAATTAAGAGAAATAACAAACTAAGTGTTTTGAGATGTGAGAAACAATGTGTGAGTATTGGAGCAGAAATATGGTGAGTTTTGGTGAAGTGATAAATCAAGTGATCCTATGTTAGCTCTGAGTGAGTATGAGACCTACTGATCTTGAGGAAGACTAAAGTGATCCTAAAATATCATGTTTAGCTAGTATGATAAGGTCTGGAGGATTGGATTGAAGTGAAAGTGTAAAAATCCTATGTCTGTTTACCCGGATCCCACAGTTCCCTCATCTGAGGGATCCGGCTAGTTATAGCTCAGGGATTCTACTACGACCAAAGTAGCTTGAATCACAGCAAGCTGTAATTTGCACCTCTTAGCAAATACTCATCCTAATCATTTCTACGTTAAATAAAATATGCAAAATATTACGCATGGTAAGTAAGGGGGACTAAAAAGTAAGCAAAAATGAGTCAATGACTTCTTGATTTCAAACAAGCCGCCATAAAATTCTCATTTTGGGTTGCCTAAGTTTTAAGCTATAGAAATATTGTTTAAGATGTTTTTACAGACCATTGTTCAAATTTTAAGGTCCACGACCTTATCTTCCCTCTCACTCAATCTCCTGCTCCATTGCCTCCAAGCTTCACTCTTCAACCTTTCACCCCTACTTCTTCTTCTTCTTCTTCATAAGGAAGTTAGCAAAATATTTGAACATCCCCTTTGTTTGTTGAAATTCTTGTGATAGGCTCGGGATGTCTGGCAGTTGCTCAATGTATGCTAAGGGGTCAAGTTGAATGTTGCTAGTGGGGTTGCTTCCTTCTCTCTCTCTTTCATCTGATGAGTCCGTTGGTGGGTGAGGTCTCTTGCCTTCAACCATAAACCTTGTAGTCTTCTCATCGGACAAGGGCACCATGACCTTGTTGCAAAATATGTGGTCATAGGTGTAGGGAGATGGATCTAGAGCAAAGACAAAATTGGCTAGGCGAGTTAAGAGCATGGCATAGGGGAGCACCATCTTGTCCGTCCTTTTCACACTTGCCATCCGTTTGACCATGTAATAGGCGAGGTTGAAATGAGTCCCATTGACAAGGCAATAGATCATGTAGACTAGGCAAGCGTTGGGATGATCCTTATTTCCCACCAAACAAAGGACATTCTCCCTTAACACTAGTTCCCATTTCTTGTACAATGGGAACATCTCTGAAAGCTCCATTTGAAAGGGATCTATATAGATGACCTTTGACTTCCTAGTGACTCGTGACGAAGAGGCTCTTTGCATGAAGATGGTGTCTCTTACCGTAGCCGGTTTCGGGAGGGGTGTGAAATATACCTCATGATGATCAACCATGTCATGAAGATCGGCTAGTGACCATTCATTTGAGTACATGCATACTCCTTGGCAAGGGATAATGGTATCCAGAAAACTCTTCAAGGGTGAAGGTAAATTCGTGCTCATTGATGACAAAAGCGATCGAAATGGTTCCATCTTCATTTCTTATGATCCTCATACTCTTGTAGAAATCTAGGACAAACACCAGACAAATTTGTTCATTGATGGTCAAGAGGCATTGGAAGTTGATCCCCGCAAAGACTTGGGGAATGTCGGTGTTGTTGATGAATGAGGGTTCAACTACACGCCCTTCGTGGAATAACCTCTTTTGCAACAATTTTAAGGCCTTTCGGTCATCGTGGCTTAAACCATCCTTCCTATGATACATCGGAATGTAGTGTGCTGTGTCTTGATAGTCTTGTTTTCTATTGCTTGGCATGGTTGATCCTAAACACCAAAACCACAATGTGGTGTCAATTGTGTGAATAGTATCCTAATGAGGTTCATCACAATTTTGCTCAATACATCTTCATTGAATTCAAATGAGTTTTTAATTTGTATTAACAATGTTGATTCTTTAATATAGTTAATCTTAGAAAACAATGTGATACCAAATTGTGATAAACCCATTTGAACCTCAATTTCTTAAGATGAAAATTGTACTTCTAGGAATTAGAGATTGGAAATAACAATGTAGTGAAGATTATACTTACACAAGTGATTGTTTCCTTTGAAATGATGATGAATGAACTCCTGTGAATAGTAACTTAGGGTTTATGTTTGTGAGTGGGTGAGTAAAGTGAAAAGTAAAACTCCACAGTGATCATCTAGCACTTATTCTGTATTCTGATGTGCCGGTTCCCACGGATCCCTTGAATGAGGGATCCGGCTAGTTCAAACTCAGGGATCCGGCATATCAGCAGTTAGCAGCTTAAGTGAACTTTGATAATTTTGACTTGGGAGTTTTAATTCTTTGCTAGAGTTGGTTTTTTTGCTCTATAACTTATGGTTTGAGGTTTTGACGTGTTATACTAGTCCTATTTTACGAGGTTCCCTTTTTACGAATGAATCATAATTTTTGGGAAGTTTAAGAATTATGATAAAATACTATTTTATCATGATATGTAGAGTTTCACATGGACACTATTGACATAGATGAAATTCCAACAACCTTATGTGACAAGTGATGACCAAGGCTCTCGAATAGCCAAGATATCATTATCACTAGTTTGTAGTTTTGTCTATAGAGATCAACGAAGAATGCTATTCTTGATGATGAGTTCAATATAGATAACAATTTTAGTGATATTTAAGTATATGTATTGAGTCTACTATTCTTTACATGTTATACGAATTGATATTATTAATTAAGCTAGGAATTATACATTAATAAATTATTTATAAGTAAGTTATTAAAGAGCATACCTTTGCTAAATATATTCTTTTTATGAAAAAGAAACATCGACGCGAAATTCTTCATGATCTTCTAAGATGTCCAAATCCTAGTATGGAGAATTCTCAACAAAGGAAATATTAGAAGGATCTATCATTATCCAACATTATAAAATATGATGATTTCTAAAAAAGTGAATTTTTTTTGTTTTTAAGAAATTTCCTTCTTTGTAGTTTTCAAACATACACGAATCGTATCAAGTTTTTAAAGTACAATATACTCTAAGAAACTTGGTAACGAAGCTCTGGTACCAATTGTGGAAAACTAAAAGGGGGGGTTTGAATAGTTTTAGCGATTAAAACTTCGTTTTAAACTATTTAGATCGACTTATGTCAATCTATTTGATGTGTATGTTGGATGTTGATAGATAAAAATATAAATAAGTAACACAAAGATAAAGAGTAAGAAACACGAAACCACGATGCAAGTATTTATAGTGGTTCGGCTACAAGGACACCTTCCTTGCCCTACTCCACTCCCCGATTAACCCACTCGAGAGTTCGTAGCACTACAAAACGCAGCTCCTTTGTGGAGGAGCCTTCACAACGTCGCCTACTCTTTATCCGGTACAAGGCTAGACACTGGGTTCTTCCACGAGGTAGAACTAAACCTATCACAACGTCGCCTACACTTTATCCGGTACAAGGCTAGATACCAAGTTCCATTACAAAGGAGGAACTACTACCCAACACTACACAACACCTATCCCAAATCCCAAAGGAGACATAATCCTTATAATAACATCATAAGGATCTCACTATCCTTTAACCCAAACTAATCTATCTTGTACATCGATGCACCATATCGAATGTACACCCTAGGCACCTTTCACTAATGCCTTTGACACGACCCTTCGGCACCCTTCACTAATGCCTTTGACACGACCCTTCGGCACCCTTCACTAATGCCTTCAAACGAACCTTGGCACCTTTCACTAATGCCTTCGACTGACCCTTCGCACCTTTCACTAATACCTTCGACTTGACCCGCTTGACATCGTCTCACCTATGCCTTCAACACAACACTTCTAATGAGGGAGGAAAGAACTATCAACAAGATAACTTCAGTAGTCTTGATGATGACGAAGCTTGGCAACCCATGGACTTGAGCTTGCTCGACTTCAAGAGGTGGTGATCTCGCCTTTAAGAGAAACCTAGAGAATCACACAAACACAAAACTACATAGAGATCCTTTGGATATGAGGTTAGTGAGTTTACAATACTAAGAGAGAGTATGTGTAAAAGGGGTGAGTTACAATGAAGAAATGGCTCACTATTTATAGGCAAAAACCTCTATTGTTCCCCGGATCCCTTACTTGAGAGATCCATCCAGTGTAATCGCAGGGATCCGTGTACGCTCCTCCATATTTGGGTTATGGGTCATGGATGGGTCATGAGTTATGGACTTTGGGTCATGGGTACCCAAATAGATACAATGTATCTAGACATTGGATCATGGGTATGGTTTAGGTCCATGGATCATGGATAATACCCAACATGACTTCATGCATGATGTCATGCAATGGGTCATGGGTAATGGATCAAGCTCCATGGGTATGGGTCATGGACTTTGGGTTTTACCCAACTACATTCAATGTATCTAGTCAATGGGTCAAGTACTTAGATTTTTATCCATTACATTACCCATTACAAAATATTAAGTATATATATAAGTACATATCCATGTTATGTAAACACTAGTTGCTATACATATGCATTTCTATAAAATATAAACACTATTACTTGTTTAGTGTTTTATATGAAAATGTAAGTGTGTTAGTAAACTATTGGCTCAAACCATTTACGTATTTTATTTGTTTAGTTAAAATGATTTTACGTTTGTTATCGACAAAACATTAGAAGATCGTAAAATATAAATAAACGTTTATACGGCTTATTTGTATTAACAAGACATATATCTTGTATCTGCAAAACCAAATAAATTGTATTTGATGGGTTAGTGAAATATAAACCCATATCCTTTGTACCTTGAAGATATTGAAATATTTGCTTTACTGTGGTTCAATTTGATCAATTATTATTCTCGAGAATTTTAAATCATGACACGTGCTTCATGCATTATATATCCCTTAAGGAATTTCAACATAAAATGAGCTCTAGTATTATTATGTTGGACGCATACAATGTTGCCTCATTAAAAATCTTGTCGGAAAACCCTATGGGGACAAACCATGGTCAAGGGAAAAAGAGTGGAACACGTATTTTCTTCCCCTAATGATCACATCACTCAAACTTTTTCAATACCAACGTAGTAAATGTCTTGATAGATAAACGTGTTTGATTATCGCATGAACAAAGGTTCTCCACATGCTGTTTATATATCCATAACATATGTCATACATCTGATTCAAGTACTTCCTTGTACTTCATAAGTTATACATTACCAACAAATTCAAAGTAAATGATATATTATATCATCATGTATGACCAAGATGGAGAAATATCAATGTTTCAAGTATGACATTTTGAATAAATATTTGTGATCATAATCTTTATAAGTCAATAAGAGACTTTTCAATATCATGTGACCTCATAGCCATGAGCGTCATATATCCATATAAAGATATTTGTCATATTTCTTTAGATTTAATGATGTATAAGGATTTTATCCTTAAAATGTTCTAATCATAAACGAAGACAAACTTTATAATTTCTTTCAAATTCAATGTCTAAACATTTCGCCTTTAGAATCTCTAAAGGAGTTTCATTTACATACCATAGCAAAATAGGAATATCCTTGTAAAACTTCATGGGTAAACATTATCATATCCGTAGCCCATTTTCAACAAATGTCTAAGGCGATTATAGCACACATGCTCATATTGCTTGATCTCATACAATGATTTATCCAATTTGATCAAGCAGTTTTCTCGAGAACTTTTCTTATATGCTTCAAGTATTTTAAATAACGAGACATGCTTCATGGATTTTACATCCTTCTAGGAATATCAACATCAAATGAGCACTTTATTCTTTTAGACGCATATCAATATTTCTCAACATCAAATATTTTCACACTTTTATGTGTGAAGATTTATGAATATTTTTCACACTTTTAAGTGTGAGGGTTTTAAAATAATTTCTTCACATTTTTAAGTGTGATGATTTTTAAATGATTCTTCACACTTTTAAGTTTAATGATTTTGATATTGAAATAATTCTTCACGCTTTTAAGTGTGAGATTGAATTTCCTCACACTTAAGTGTGAGGATTTTGAAACAATTCTTCACACTCTTAAGTGTGAATATCTTTAAAATCAAGTTCACGGTTTATAAATTGTGAAGAAATAAGCGTGTAGAAATGACAAATTTGTTGCAGTGTATAAAAAAGAACCATGGGTTCTTCAAGGTTGATTTGTTTGATCTTATTGTTCTTAATGGAAGTTAATGTTCATCCATCATCACCAAATTAAAGTTAAGGATTTTGTCCTATAAAGTTTTGGAAATAACATAAAGGGGATGTATGTAGGCCTATACATCCATTGTGTGGATCATTTGAGTTTTAAAATCGACGCATCGTCAAAATGATTATCAAAGAGGCAACTTAAAGTTAGTATGGTGGCTCGGCTTATAAAATGCGAGCATGGTTATCCAAATTATATCGTTAGAAATGGTGATGAATACTTCCAAGTATTTGGGCGATTATTGGAATAAGTGTAGAACTTTTATGTAGCCCAAGTTCATCCACAAATTGCTTTTTTTGAAACATTCAGAAAATGTTTCACTTGATTTACAAAGCCAATAATATTATGAGAACAAAACATTTAGTTTATGGGAGCATATTATAACATATGAATTCGCATATTGCCATTAGTGTATAATGAATCCTCCCCAGTAGAATGGTTTTTGGTTACAAACCAATTTCCCATGTGAGATTTTGTAATTGTGTGAAATGGGATGTTGAAATTGATAATTCATTCAGGGGGAGAGAATGAGCAACGAGAAATATGGAATGAATTATGATATAAAAATGTTGATCCTCACACTTATGAAAACGAATTTAAAGTTCAAGGGACAATTTACATTCCAGATCTAGTAGTTGTCAGACAAGTTTTGTGACCTAAAGAAAGTGACTAGATCATAAAACGCCGCTAATGCTCCATTAAAATGTGTGTCCCAACATTAAAACCAATGATTGATAGTAAGTCTATGGCATGAATGCAATGTGATAGACTAATCGATTCTAAACAAAAGTCCTCGAACGAAGAGATAAAATGGAGCCATAAAAATCATGATG